>JASBWT010000009.1:0-600000 GCA_030039255.1 Naganishia friedmannii | reverse complement strand
TGAGAACAGCTTCTCGCTGCATATGAAAGAGGCGAAGCAAATCAGCCACGAGCAAAGGTTCTGGACGAACATGATGACTTACGTCAATCCCAGTGTCTTCGCCGGTCGAAGTCTCACCCCATCCGATAGCGCCTTCGTGCAGAACTGCCTGTCCTTCACCCAAACCGAACATCCGGAGCATCCGCGTTATCCATTCCGCTGTCGTTCGCAGCGCAGACACGTTTTGTGGTCGAGGCCGTGCTTGGAGGTAGACGTTGGTCTGACTGACCAATGTCAACAAGACGTCCAGCGATTCTGGAGTGTTGAAAGAATCACACAATGCGGCTCGGAAAGCCGCTTGAGCTTTTTGTAAATCGCTAATGAGCTGCTTTTCCGGTTGATCATAGTAGTGAAGGCCGTCCGATGGGGCATTCCGGCTCTCAAAGTCGCTGATCTTGGCTTTAACGTTTCGGAAAAAGTTGTTGAAGGTTTCCTCGATATTGTCCACTCCAGCTCGGACGCCGTCTGTCAAGTCCATCTTGTTGCTCCAGAGCTGGTTCATGAAAGCCAACCGCAGCTGTCGAGGGGTGTAGGTCTCCAACGCTTGCTGCATTATAGGACAAGACTATGAATTAGTCGAAGATCATTGTTGGAGTAACAATCGGAACCTACCTCGACAGTGATAAAGTTCTTCAGCGATTTGCTCATCTTCAGTCCTTGAATGTGCAAATGACCAGTATGCAAAAAGTAATTGACCCATTGTCGACAATCGTGGTAAGCCTAAAGAAAGAAAGCTCAGCTAATGTTTCGAGATTCGCCGTTGTGTGGACTCACCTCTGATTGAGCAATCTCGTTATCGTGATGCGGGAACATCAAATCAACACCACCCGAATGAATATCCATCTGCTGGCCAAGGATCTCACTCGCCATCACAGAACACTCGATATGCCATCCAGGTCGTCCAGGACCCCAAGGGGAAGCCCATGTCGGCTCTCCTGGTTTACCAGACTTCCAAAGCGCAAAGTCTGATGACGATCGTTTACCCTGCGCCATCGTGAGGGATCCTTCGCCATCCTCCAAGAGTTCCCGGTTGCCTTTACTCCAGGGCTGAAGCTTCGCATAGACGTGCTCCCATTCTCCGTCATCATCTACGCCTTCCCTGCCCTTGCCTTTGGCCTTTTTGGCTTTCGCACCTTCGAACGCACCAACATCGAACCACACATTCCCGTTCTCCTCATATGCAAAGCCGTTGGTGATGATTTGCTCAACGAAGGTGACAATCTCCGGGACGTATTCCGAGACTCGAGTGATGGTGTCCGGTGGGAGAACACGGAGCTTGCGCATGTCCGAGAAGAAGGAGTCTTCCCAGTACGCTGCAAGTCCCCGGAAAATCGCTGGATCCGTGACAGTGTGGCCCTCCTTCTTGTCAAGCCACCATGACAAGATATCCTTGGCGGAATCGATAAGAGTAGTAGCATCGTTGGCTTGAGAAAGTCCAGTCAGAGCGGATTGCTGAAACGTACCAGTCTGATGAGTGCCTGCAAGCTTCGTAGAATTGCTCCTGCAGCCTACTCACCAAGCTACCCAGAATCAACCCAAACTTTTCCTCTTTGCTCGTGACTTCCTTTCTCCAGACTACATCTTCCGCATCTCGCTTCGCTAAACGCTGGAAAGCGGTAACCGAATCCTCGCCCTCCTTTGGCTTGTCTGCTTCCGGCAGGCACTTGAGCAGCTTTGATTGGAAGTAAGCGTCCCATGCTTGCTTTGTGTCGTTTTTGAGTGCCTCAGAGAGCTCTGGGTGTGAGCTGCGGTAGGCGGCGAGGAGGTGCTGCTCTCGTGCTCGAATGATGATCTGTGCAGCAAGCGATATATAAGACTGCTTTTATCTGCAAGTCTCGAAAGGTACTGACCTTGTCCTCGATATCGGTGACGTTCATGACAAAGTTGACATCATATCCAAAGTAATCTCGCAGAATCCTCCTGATCATGTCCTGGGTCAGATAGTTCCTGGAAGAACAGCAGGATAAGAGCTTGTTCAACGGGTATTTCGAAACAGCTGTCCTCACCTGGCATGACCCATATGAGCCGAGTCATAGACTGTAGGGCCACAGTTGTACCAGTCTACCCTTCGTCCATGCATAGGAATAAACTCGTTCTGGTAGATAGCAAAATGGCTGCAACATGAGCAATAGTATCAACGAGCGAAGCTCTTGTTCAATACGTACTTTCGTCCTCGTAAGCGAGTTCCAGACTTTGAGCTTGGGTTCCACCTCGACTGGAACAGGAACCTGCCATTCCGGTTGCTGCACCCTTTCCGTATTGGCCATCCTACTTTTTAGTTGCCTGTTACGAGTGGAAGAATGTGTCCTGACGGTGATACCAGCAAGGTATGGTGGGTTGAGACTTTTGAGCTGTGAGATGGAGGTAAGGGGTCGAAGAGCGGGTCGAGATTTGCAGATCCGGATGAAAAGCATACAGCAAGCCGTCTATGGTGTGGTTTAGCTCTGTTAACGTCGTTCTGTTGTAGCAGCTCGAAAGGAACCAGTTGTCTTGGTTAATTCACTATCTACAGCTCGATGACTTCGAGTAATCTAAGCGCACAACGCCAAATTCGAGCGCGAGGTTCGGGTCAAGTCGATTGCTGGCTCTACAAAAAAGTATGAACTTATTCATTGCGTTTCAACACACCGACCCTCCTTCTTATCGATGGAGAAGATCTCCACCATGGCCGAGTTGCTCCAGGACGCAAAAACGAAACGCCAACAGTCCCGTCAAATCGCACAACAACGGATACAGCACAAGGTCAAACAGGCGGAGAAGAGGAAAGCGGAAGATCGTTTCGTCACTATGAGGAAGGTCACCGATGTGGTTCAACAGGAGGCAACTTTCATTACCGCGCAGAATAGACATGCCCGGAAGGCGAGAGCAATCATTGCAAAAGGAACACATCGATAGAGAGCCGAACAGGCGGACCGACTCCAAGCGGAAACTGCAGCGGAAACCTCGCCGGCCTTTCGGATTCCAAACCTGCACAACCTCCTGAATCTTGGCGGATGTCAGAAGGCCAGGGAGGAACCAGCATAATAGATGGAGATGCAGGACGAAGGGAAGCGGTGGATGAATGCGAGTTGAATGTAATGGTTGGCTGGACGAACGTCCTTGAACCGGTAGGAAGCAGACGCTACTATATGCCGTTTGGGATTAACCGGGGGTGAAATTGCGGATGGCAATAAGGGCCAGTATGAGGAGGATATGGAGATGAGGATAGCGCGGCAGCAGGATCGAGACGTAAATCCAGACCGTGAGTACTACCTCCTCTTGTTCCAATCGGCCACCATGTCCGGCAACTCAGACGAATGGATCTTTCAGAGCAACGGTGTGCGTAACTTCTATATCGCATAGCATGTTTATCAATCAAAATGAAGAGCCTTGCTCCAGTAATCAGGATACAAGAATACATCCGTCACTATCTACATATCAGCAGAAGGCTCTGCGTTTGTGCTATTTTGACCATTAGCTTCGCAACCGCTCCTGGACTGGCTACTTGTAGGAGAGTGCAAAGTTTGAATACAGATCATCTTACGACGCAGGTGTGAGATAACCGTAAATTCAGTCCATCCCTTCGACTGCCGGGGGCACACGGTTAAAAATGTTGTATCTACATTTTTTGTGATATGGCACGTATGCATGAGCGTAGTGTGATCCTAATATGATCTTGAAGCAGTACACCTTCTAAGCACTCTTCCCCTCCTGTGTGTCCACCATCGCAAATACCCGCTCGCAACACTTCCACAAATCCGTCAACTTTGTCGAACACCGATCCTGCGTCTGTTCGTCTGAGAGTTTGTCCTGCGATGCCGAGCCGAGGCATGATGAGTATGTCTGGATTTGATTGAAGCATTCCTTTTTCAGGAGCGGTAGGTGCGGGACACTAGAGAAGCAATCGCGATTATTACACTGTTACCGAATGTGGTGCGAGGTGCAGGACGAGAAACCTACCTGTTGTCAGCGCACATCGTCAAGTCGTTCGACTCCTTCTTGCAGATGTTCGACCAGTCTCCCTGCTGGTTCTTCAAGACGCACTATAGGTGAACGGAATCTTAGCCTACCAGCGTTCTCAGTTAGCGGGCTGTTGGTGCGAACCTGCTGATACGCCGCGAGCTGTTCAGCGCATTCTACGAAATCGAAGCAGGATCAGTCAGAGATGACCTTTTGCTATACACTAGAATACAGGACGTAGCGGCAAAGGCGGCTTACTAGATGCAACCAGGTTATATGAAAGATCCATTGTGACTTTGGGCGACAATTCTAAGGTTCTAGGTTGCTGATAATCTGTGGTTCGGTCTGAATTCTTGCTGCAAACGGCGGTGACGTCTCGATGCCAGAAGATTGGACTATGCTTCTATTTGATTAGGGTCAGGCTGAGTGCGATCCACTGAACAAGGCTGCTGGATGTCTTCAGATTTACTCGAATCTTCACATCGAGAAAGCTCGTGCGGATACCAGCGGAGGACATTATTTCAATCTCGATCGTTCAATAGCGTATCCGAGACATTTCACGACTGCTTGAACAGCACAACCAATTGGGATATCAACCATGTTGTAGCTAACTTCGTGCAAGGGCTACCCACTCGCCCTTCGCTTTTGAGCAATGGAGAACATACCTCGAATAGCAGGCACCGCATCTTGCCGACTCGTGTACACGCACCTGCAGAAGAACGCGTGCCGCCCGTCAGTCTTCCCAACACACTTCGCCAACCGCAAATACGGGAATTCGATACCTGGCTGGCGTTCCATCAAAGGTCGGCCATGGCGTTGGAGTCAGAAGTGAGAAAAGAATGATGGTCAATGCGCTTGCAAATATGAAAGGGAGGGGTGGTATGACTAGATGATTAACGGTGAGAGGCCTTCGGCTTTCGCGCGTTTGGGCTGACAGTTCCCAAGCTTGGGCTTGACGACAGATATTCGCATAGGAAAAAGGAACTATGCCATGCTATACGCATTTTTGAGGTGATCAGGCCGTTGCCTCCGACCCAGATACACTACAAAGCTCCACGGCCCGAAAGCACGAACCAGACCAAAACGTTTTGCGAAACCATAAACGAATATCAGCAGGAAGCGTCATCCCAGACAGAATCAGTCGTTCGATGTTGGCAGGAGGTGCAACACGAAGCTTGGTCCACGAGGGATAGCTTGGTCTACGAGGGGATGCGCTGATGATGCGGAAATCTCTTGTCCTGTCGCAACCTTGATGGCAGAGAGGAGATAGGTCGCGGGGTGTAGATGCGAATTCGAAATTTCTGAGCAGGATGTGATTGTGGTGGAATCCCTTTCTGGCGAGGGGAGAGATGTGCTAGTGTGTTCCAAGCAGTATCGCTTCGGATGTAGTACGCTAGTCTGAGGAAGCAATGCGTGAGTGTATGCTCCTACGTAGAATGGGATGATCGATATCACTCACCTGGCATGACGGCTCTCGATACGAAAAGAACCTTTACTGATTCCAAGGCTGGCTCGAAGGGGTGTCGCGCGAAGTTTGCTTGAACTCCAAACCTCGACGGTCGGTGAGATGCATCGGTAATGTTCTACATGCTCGATAGCCTGCAATACGTCAACAGTGGTGACGATACAACAAGATACTTGACCAAATCCTCGTGTATCTTCTTCTTACCGTTCCCATCTACATTCAAACATATGAACCTAAAGGAAGACAAGGTCAGCAATTGTGTCCGCCGTGATTATCGCAAGGTTTACTTACGACCAGACTCCTTTCACAGCTTCTCGATGCGCTTAACGTTCTCGACAAACGCAAACGCCAGCGCTTCCCAGTTAGGATTCGCCTGCGGTAGATTGGCGAATGTCTGAGTGAAAGCCATCAAGCCTTTAAACCCCAACTTTTTCCGGAACGCCAGGGTAAGGTTATTGGGAGCAAGTAACTCTCCGGCCAAACGGCTGCGTGTATCCAAAAAGCAGAACTGGGCGTTGAAGCGCTTCGGGGTAGTATGGCTGAACCCATCACGTATCGCACGTATCGCCAAGTTCTCATCGATGATTGGTCCTTCACAAGCCGCGAATAGTGCGGCGATAGCGACGCCGAGCCCATCCAGGCTGGCCTGAGTGCCATAGATTTCGGAGAACCAATGTCGATGGGCGTCGAGCTGGTACTTGTCCACCAGATGGTACAGCCGATCCGCATCCCGGACGGACCTCTCTTGGTTCAGGACGCGTCGGTGGTTCCCAATGATGATGAAAAGGATGGCCTCGAAATCCTTTGCGGTTTCCTTGATCACGACAGGATTCCGATAGGTTGATGGTGCTGCCATGTGTGATAGCAGGTCCCGGAAGAACTGACTGCATGACATGACACGGCGATGTTCAGGACTAGTCATAAGGTGTATATGCAAGGACCATGACTCACCTGGCAGCTTTCAGCCGACAATCATGAACACGGAAGAAGACATTGTCAGAGGTTCGGAATACCAATTTTGCAGACGGGTCGCAGAAGTGTGCTGAGAGGGTGGCTTTCGTGGCTACGGCACGGACTGATGGAGTTCGCATGACGGAGACGTGAGTGCAGGTGAAGAGATGTTAGCTGTTCTTGACTTGATTATGAGCGGTCGTGATGTATCGAATGGGAAAGCGGCGAAATTCGTTGAAGAGATAAGTACCGGTAGAGTCGAGGCAAGACGAGGACTAGAGAATGTACCGCAAACTTGTGAGCGGTCGTCGTACGACTAGTTACTCGAGCTCCTACTCACAGACGACGATTATACAAAACAGTCACACAGGCACCTCGAATCACTTGTCCAATCAGTTCTTTTACCACCGTATACCTCCTAACCCTGTTTTAACTCTGCTGCCAGCAAATGACACCATCCATGACAGAGTGTGGTACTATTTGATGTTCCGCTGTCTGTCGGTGTCGTTTGATTTTGGCCGTCCTGATAGGGGCTGTTGATGGAAACCCAATGGAACAACCCCTCGAAAACGACGTGAAAGTCCGGCCGGGTCGGTCACCTATCTTGCCGCCTCCTATCAATCAGCCTGACTGCACTAAATTATCGACGAGCTCGTTGACCAGTAGTCGATAAGGCCAGAGCTTCCCAGTCAGGTGCTACTTGGGGTAATCTGGCGAACGTATGGGTATATGCCGCCAATCCTTTGAGGCCGAGCGTGTTCCGGAATGCCAGCGTCAGGTCACTCGGAGCGAGCAGCTCTCCTGGTAGACGGCTTTGGTTATCGAGAAGACACCTCTTAGAGTTCCAGGGCTTGGGAGCCATGTTGCTGAACCCATCACGTATTGCCCGTGTAGCCAAGGTTTTGTCAATGACGGGTCCTTCACAGGCTGCAAAGAGTGCTGCGATCGCTGCTCCCATTCCGTCCAAACTTGCCTGGTTGCCATACATTTCGGAAAACCAATCCTGATGCGCCGCCAGCTGGTATTTATGTGCCATCCGGTACAATCGGTCAGCATCACCGATGGTTCTCTCCTGATGGAGTACGCGCTGGTGGCGTCCGGTAATGATGAAGAGCATAGCTTCGAAGTGGTTCGAGTTGTCGTCGACCGGGATAGGATTGTGGTCAGTTGAGTGCGCTCCCAAGTTCGAGTGCATGTGTCTGAAAGATTCACTGCGAAACAGAGAAGAGCACTGTTAACTTCCTGAAGGGCGGAGCTGAACGTTGGACACAGACCTCGCTGCCTTCAGGCAAAAGTCGTGTACGCGGAAAATAACCCCGTCAGACGTTCGAAATACTACATTTGCAGACGGATCGTGCAGACTGGTGCAGACTCTGCGACCGCGATGGTAGTTTGGTTATCGGTATCGGGCCGGTTATCGTCGCACATGATGGCGAAAGAGCATGCACGCTTCCGGTATTGCTGTCGAGCAACCACCGAAGTGAAGGGAAAAAGAGCGATCGCCCACGGTAAGTCTATAGCTCAACCTGACATGAACCAGGACTGAAGGAGTGCTTACTAGCTTGCTTGCTTACCCAATTGCTTACCCGTGTATCACAGATGTCGTGCGAGAGTGCCCAGCCTGACGTGAACTTGATGTAGCAAGTCGGCTCGCTCCTCTTGTGACCTCCTATGGAATTTCTCCATTGGAAAGGGGTTAAACTGACAAGAAACGGCTAGAAAATTCGACAGTTCAGACTTCCATGCCAGTTCGCCATCCGAACATCAACCTCCCCCATCTACGTACCATCATCACTGCGTTCCATACCTACAGTATGCGCACTAAGATGGTGGAGCTGATGGAAGTGTTGGTGAGTAGCATGATTGGAAAGAGACTTGCAGATTTGACTTGCGGTGAGAGGGAACGTAACGAGGTCGACTGATTGTCCGCGACGTTCGTCTCGTGATGCAAGTGCGGCGGATGAGTGTCCCCAATAACAGTGGGGTTAGCGTGCGAGACATCGGCCAGCAAGTAAGTCCCGGTGGACAAGACGCGAATGGGTTTCATTGAACGCGCAATATTATATTGATTGTTGATTGTTGCTTATGTTCATACATACAACTGTGTGCTCCTTCATTCTTCCCGATGTGGGCCCGCATCGTCCTGCATCCTGTACTATCATCATTCACGTTCATCCCCCCTTGTTTGTATCAATATGGTGGGGTTGCGAGTTTACAAGTCGAGCTTGTCGACCTTCTTCTCCTGTGCGAATGCATCGTTCTTGACACCTCGAGTGGTGACACCGACTTCGTTGTCGAGGGTCTCTCCTCCACCGAGGGAGTCCTTCAAGTCCTCGACTTCGCCTGAGAAGGAGAGATCAGGAGAGCCAGCGTCAGACGAGAGGATGGCAGCAGTGCAAGACAATATCTACTCACTCTGGGGGACCTTTCCAGTCTTTTCAGACTCTTCAGCTGCTCGGTCGGCGGCCTGGGCATCGATACCGGAAGCGAGTTCCTTGTCACCGACAACGGGGATGGTCTTGGAGTCGGACATTGTGATGAAAGTTTGTTATTTGGTTGGTGGGTTGCGGCGGAAGGTGTTGTGTGTGTTTGTTGTTTGTTGTTCAAAAGGTGAGTTGGAGAGTGAAACGTATCACGTCGAATTATATACTGTTTCTCTCGAGCCATGTCCAGCACGAGCACCAGCGCAGGAATGACGGAATTACATGCCTACGATCTATTTCATGACGTCAAAGTGCCCAAATGTATGAGTGAGCACGATCCTGCTTCCTTAGATCCCCCCGCTTCATTCCGATAGCTCCCTCGATTTCCTCGATCTGGATCCAGGATCTTTCTTGATTCTTTCATGTGAAAAACGCGATCGCGACTAATGAGCTCATGATTGCCTGCTGTGCTTTCCGCTGAGAAGGAAACGATCCTGATTCCAGCGTCATTTGCGTTTCTACTGTACAACCTCTTCTTGTACTCTTGTGTACAGCCTTGTGTGCAAGTTGCTGATTAGATATGGTCGGATCAGGCGATCCAGCTATCAACGCGGAAAGGTACATTAGCTGGGAAGATGGTGTTTCGTTTACAGCTGGTTTCGCTTGGTTGAATGACCTGTATACTACAATTCCGCCGCGAAAAAGGCAACATAGTTCGTTAGCAGAGCAATATGCAACTTGCCAACATGTATACGGCCCTCAACTTGCATAATTCGATTCTCTTGTTCGAAAATGTATATCTACAGCCTTGACACCCGAAGACGTCCTAAAGAGGAACCCATGAATACAACCTTTCATTTCACCTCTATGCACACATGCTTCCTCCTACCACTCTCTATTACTTGGTAATCGGACGCAAGTTCGTCCCAGCAGCCTGCTTGATATCATCCATCATCTTCGTCCTCCTCTGTTCCGGCGTCTCTCGATCCTTCTGCGCACCATTCGCATGGTTCCCATTCTGGCCGTTTCGTCCCCGTTTGCCTCGTGCTGGTCTTGCTTCCTCTTCGTCGTCTGACCCGACGCCGATAGATTCACGAGTTGCCATGCTACAACAGGTCGAGGGTTAATACATGAGGATCGATGTAAGGGAGGGCGTAGGCTTACATGTCTATCATGAATTCTGCTACTTCTTGTTCCCCAAATTCTGCATCGGCTCGCGCACCCCATCTCAGCTCGGATAACTCTTCTCCTTGATTTACGCCTGGAATCTTGACCTATGATATTATCGGTACATCAGCTTCAGTCGGGGGAGAGCCAGGATGTGAACACACCTTCTCCAAGTAGTTCTGCTTTACTAGATTTTTCAAAAACTCGTCAAACGTGATTTGTCGTTTTACTTGATCGCGGGAAAGTAACGGCAACACCGTATGTTCCTGAATATCAAGCCTCTCTGCAAATATCAACTTTATTCTATCTGTACATGCCGCACACCGGACAATCATCAGTGATGGTTTCAAAGCTCCTCCTCCAGAGTAGAAAGTGACATACCTTCTAGCAAAGTCCTGTCATGCACCAATATCGTCCCCAGCACAACCCAAAGCAAGCCAATCATCGCAACACCCCCCGTGGGTCCACCATCACCCTTCTGCCAATCAATCAATGCTCCGCAATCGACTTTCCCGTCCGCTTCTCCTCCTGTTGGAGCTGCTAAATCGATGTCTGCTGTCGAGCCGTCTTGCGCGAGTGGTTTGGGTTTGGCCATTGCTGAGATTAGAGCGGGAGAGAGGACGGAGCGGAGGATGTATGCTTTTACGCCGGTGTTGCCTGTAGCTTTAGAGTACCGCAAACAAGTGAGTATACCGAAACGTGGGTGTAGAGATAATACGACTTACCCTTCTTCTTCTGCGTCGCTGCAACTACTTCATCCCCATTCGCCGCCGCCGCCTCATCAACTCGCGGACGTAGACCGACAAGCTCCATGCCAAACTTTAGACGTAGAATACTTTGGGCTTCTTCGAATAGCGCGCTGAAGACTTTTGCGTTTGCCTTTTCCATAACTGAGAAACGAAGAAGGGCAGTCAGCAACGCGAATGCCAGGGAAGCGGCAGTACAAACTTACCTTTTTTGTTGATGTCATCCTTCCTTAGCGGTTGTTTTCTGTACTCCTGATAGAGCGCCAATTTCACCAGATCATGCACCTTTTTCTTGAACGCCTGTCATTCCAACATAGTCAGACGCCATCTTCGAATCTGACATGCAAGCTGTAAGGAAGTGATCATACCGCTGATCCTATACTATCCACCGTCAATCCCTGCGTAGCCCCACCCTGCGTCTGCGTTGCCTTCCCTATTTGTGTCTGAGACGGCAGAACATCATCATCATCATCCTCGTCGCTATCCCTTGCTCGACCCTTGCCCTTTCGGCGTTTCGACTGAGATGCCTGGGTTTCCGCAACTTCTTCCTCTGAGGATTCTTCGTCTTGCTCTCTGGCGCGTGCTCGACGGTTTGCCGCTCTGGCGTTTTGGAGGTGGGAGGACATGTTGGGTTGGTGATGAAGATTCTACTGTATACGACCGCTCAAGGGAGACGGCCAGGGTGATGACTTGGTCACCACCTATGCTTCATGAAAGTACTCCGAGTGTGAATGAATCCGTAATGAAGTTGATCAAGTCGAACGCGCTGGGAAACGCGTGAGCGGAGCGTAGCGAGGTTTTCTCCGTCTCGATTGCTCAGCTTTGGTGACTGTTGTTGAACAGCTCTCGAGTGTTGATTTGGGTATAGTGATCATTATTCCTGCCGCATTCATCCTTTATCACTACATCGACATCTCACTACTACAGTCTCCACCATGTCCAATGCTCACAGACCTACGTAAGCCAGTCCCTACCCCTCCACGCCGCCTGAACTCACCCTCACATCCTTTCCTTGCACAGCTGGGCACCCGCCGTCGGTCGAGAATCCAAATCCGGTTCCCGCTCATTCTTTCAACAAGACTTTTCCGCCCGCACAAAACTAAAGTTTCGAACACCAGGACAAGGCACAGAAGGGGAAGTCGAGGTACGGGATTTGAAGGCGGAGCTTGCGCGTGCGGAGAGGGAAGCGGTGGATAAGAAGCGAAAGGCGAAAGGGTTGGCGCCGTTGGCTCCCGAGGAGACGGAGGGCGGAAGTTCGGGATTGTTCATTACGGATGGGGAGGATGAGCAGGTTGTGAAGAGGAGAAAGTTGTTGGAGGAGGCTGCGACGTTGGATGCCGATGATAGTGATGATGATGACGAGGAGGAGGATGAGAGGGCTGAGAAGGCGCTTGATAAGGGAAAGGGAAAGGCAGTCGGGGAGGATGGGTACGTATCACGATTCATCGCAAGCATGCTTCTAGCTGACAATTTTGCTGTTCTGTAGTGACGCGGCTGGCAGCGACTCTAGCGACTCTGACAGCGACTCGGACGACGACGAAGACGACACGGCAGCACTCATGGCAGAACTCGCAAAAATCAAACAAGAACGAGCAGAAGAAGTCGCCCGCCTGGCATCCGAACAAGCCGATTCCGCAGCACAAGACCGCGACACGGAGATCGCGCTCGGGAACCCATTGCTGAACCTGCAGGCAGCGCTCGGACAGACACCGGATTCGCCGTCTGCTCGTTCAACAGCCTCGACGGCGAATACTGGGTTTGCGGTAAAGAGACGGTGGGATGATGATTTGATCTTCAAGAATCAGGCGGTTGGGCAGGATGATAAGCCGAAGAAGGAGTTTATTAATGATATCCTGCGAAGCGAGTTTCATCGCAAGTTCATGTCCAAGTGAGTTCTGCGCAGACGAGGTGTGCGTGCGATGATGCTGATGTAATTTTCGTCCAGGTTTATCAAATAGGCCGTCCGAGTGGAGAGTCGGCCCTTTGTGTATTTCTAGTTGTAGCATCTTATGAATCGATTCAACGTCGGGATCACACCAACTCTACCACTTTTTTGTTTGGCATCTCGGACTTCCGACACCATCTCCAGGGCATTCGTGTCGGCGTGATACAGACTGGTGTCGCCTGCACGCTCTCAATCGCGTCTGCAGCGGACCGAACGTCCTAGCCACGAACCCACGAACGTGTGACTTTGCTGCCTTTGGTAGTGCGATTTTCGCCGATCCCACATATGGCATGTGAGAAGGCTTGCTGACATGACGAACATCTTGAGAGCACGGATGAGGCCTCTGCAAGGACAAGGGCGAGGGGATAAGCGTGCGAGAATGGTGGTGGACCTCTCGACTGTCCTCACCCGTCGTTTTCTGCTACACATTGGTTCTCACTCGCATATCTGACAAACTCCAGCTTGGATTACATATCAGACCCACGGATTGAACTACGCTTGACGTATCACTGCATGCCGGATCTCTGCGTGGTTTAACGTTACACTTATACCCAAGCTTAGAAAGGCGCCACCAGTGTCCTCAGAAGTCTCCAGTTGAGCTAGGACCTGGGTACTGTAGGCAGCCTAGTGCAACCTCGGCATCGCCCAACAAGTGGACGCATCGAAATCGGCGTGACAATGGACATTTTTGGGCAAAAACGCGAGAACCGCGGAGCATCGATCGAGTAGCGCTGGGCGGATGCAACAAGTGTTTTTCGCGAGAGGGAATGGCTGGCTGGCGATGGATGCATGATGGGCAGGGAACGTGGATCGTATCACCCTTTGCTTGTCGGATCGTCGACTCGTTATATTATACGAACGGTTCATCTCTCCAAACCTCGAGTAACTACTTTCCTTGCTCTCCATCCCTCCGGTCTTTTCTCTCTTAATCCCAAAAAAAACCTAAATGGTACGCTCAGGACGTCGCGCTCATTCTCTCTTTCGACGTTTACTAACATGCAATCCCTTGTCCTTCCTCGCAGTCTAACTACAAAGTTGCTGATATCTCCCTCGCGGCCTTCGGTCGTCTCGAGATCGAGATCGCTCACCAGGAAATGCCCGGGTTGATGTACTTGCGAGAAAAGGTGAGCTCGAAAATCGCTGAAACAGCAGAACAATGGATTTTAACGCTTTTTATCTTTTGTTTTGGTAGTACGGACCCACGCAGCCCCTTAAGGGTGCCCGAATCGCCGGTTGTCTCCACATGACCGTCCAGACGTGAGTCGAATCGAACACCTTTATACATTGCATACAATGCTAATATCGTCCTTCCTCAGCGCCGTCTTGATTGAAACCTTGACCGCCCTCGGTGCCCAGGTCACCTGGTCTTCATGCAATATCTTTTCCACCCAGGACCACGCCGCCGCTGCCATCGCTGCCACCGGTGTCCCCGTCTACGCCTGGAAGGGTGAGACCGAGGAGGAATACCTTTGGTGTATCGAGCAGACCTTGAAGGGTTTCCCCAACGGTGAAGCCTTGAACATGATCTTGGACGACGGAGGTGACTTGACCAACATGGTCCACGAAAAGTTCCCCGAATTGTTGCCTGGAATCCAGGGTGTTTCCGAGGAAACCACCACCGGTGTACACCACTTGTACAAGGCTTTCCGAGAGGGCCGACTCAAGATTCCCGCCATCAACGTCAACGACTCGGTCACCAAGTCCAAGTTTGACAACTACTACGGATGTCGAGAGTCCCTCGTCGACGGTATCAAGCGAGCCACCGACGTCATGTTGGCCGGTAAGATCGCCGTTGTCGCCGGTTTCGGTGATGTCGGAAAGGGTTGTGCCGAATCCTTGCGATCGTACGGTGCTCGAGTCCTCATTACCGAGATCGACCCGATCAACGCCTTGCAGGCCGCTATGGCCGGTTACGAGGTTACCACCATGGAGGATGCCGCTTCCCAAGCAAACGTCTTTGTCACCACCACCGGTTGTCGAGACATTATCGTCGGCAAGCACTTTGAGGCCATGAAGTCTGACGCTATTGTCTGCAACATTGGTCACTTTGACATTGAAATCGATGTTGCGTGGTTGAAGGCCAACGCCGCCTCGGTTACCAACATCAAGCCCCAGGTCGACCGATACACCATGTCCTCTGGCAGGCACATTATCTTGCTCGCCGAAGGTCGATTGGTCAACTTGGGTTGTGCCACCGGTCACCCCTCGTTCGTCATGTCGTGCTCGTTCGCCAACCAGGTCTTGGCTCAGATCGAACTCTGGACCAAGCCCGAGGCTTACCCCATCGGTGTTCACTTCTTGTCCAAGGAGTTGGACGAGGAGGTCGCTCGTGCTCACTTGATCCCTCTGGGTGTCAAGATCACCGAGTTGACCCCCGTTCAGTCCGAATACTTGGGTCTTCCCTCCGCCGGTCCTTACAAGCCCAACCACTACCGATACTAAACGTTTTCGCTACCCGCGATCGTGTTTTTCGGTAATGATTGGACCTTGTATTGACGGAGAAAGAAGAAGAAAAAATAGGCTGCTTCAACGGCGGCCTCGAAAACGAAAAGATCTCAACGCTTCTTACAACATGATACGTAGCATCATCCCGCTTTATCAACGGGCTCAGTCCGCACATGGCGACAACAACGACGACAATCACATCATCAATAGACACCAACACCACACGACCTCTTTTTATTATTATTATTGTATACGGGTTCATCAACGCATAGAGCCTCAACTGTGACATGTGCTTTACCGACCTGGGGCCTTCAACCGCCGAAACCTCTCATCCCCAATTCTGTATTTACACTTTCTTCAGAGAATTTGAACAAAATCCACCGATTGTAGTCAAGATAGACCCTCTTCGCTTGTGTCATGATACGATGCCAAATGTATCTAGTTGTGTGTACGTCCTTGCTGTCATTTTGAGTGCCTTTTTGAGTTCTGCAGGCTGTCCTTGCTCTACCTTCTTTCAGTACATTCATAGAGTCGTTCGCGGTTCAGATAGGGGTTGATGCGTCGCTTCGCGTTGATCGATCCGTGTTGTAACTGGCGTTTCAGGTTCAGACTCGATTGCCACAATTGCGCCAACCATGTTGTTCTCGCGCTGACGCTGCTGTAAAAGGAGATCAGTCAGCAGCGCCCAGCGACATCATCATTTGCCGACTGCTTCCCTTCTCGTCGTCTCAAATCCGCTCTCTACTTCATCATATCATCAGCTTAGCTTGCCATCATGTATAACGTCGTCGTCGTTGATACCAAGCTCGATCAAGCCGACAAAGCATCAGCATCACCTAAAGTCAGTAGTATCTTTAACGATCCGACCGCCAGTGCAGTATTCAAGACTTCCGATGGTACGACATTCAGGGTTCATGATTTCTTCCTGAAAGCAAACAGGTCAGTTACACGTCTCGAAGTTGATCTCAAGTCGTGGCCCTTACACCGACATCCTGACTTGCGTTGTTTCTTTTTCTCAGCGGTGTCTTTCGAGACATGCTGTCCAGCTCGACTCCTTCGTCGTCCAATGATCACCCAATCTCTCTTGACGAAGATTGCGACGATTTCAATATTATGCTCCTGATCATCACTGGACGGCCTTACGATGCGATCCATGAAACTCAGTCATGGAAACAAGCAGCGAGATTATATCGTATGATGGACAAATACCAGCTGGACGGCCATCAACCCTGGTTCTCCGAGATGTGCGGCTTATGGGTGAACGTGAACCCTCTCGAAGCTCTGTTTCTCGCATACAACCGACCTTGCATTGATACGATACTCGCACGATATGCGATAGCGGATGGCATAGCCAACATGTCTGCTGAGGCGTTAGACATCGTCGGTGAACGGTACTTCCTGAACATATGGCTTCCCGGCAAAAGTAATATTTCACTCGCACCGTCCAATATGACAGTCAAGTTTGGCCTTCGGCTTGGTTTCAAGCGTTTACTGGCGTACTGTCTTACCTTTGCCAATTTACAAAAGAACGCAGCACCAGACTGGAACGCTCTAGCCGTGCGATTCGTGGCCAATGCAAGACTGATAGAGCGGGAAATTAACCCATCACCACCTAAATCGTAAGTCCTCCGCAACGCTTATTGATCCATTTATCCTCGTTCGTTTCACTAATCAGTAACACGGATGGAATCGGGGATGATATGCAACGTAGGGAAGCCAAGTCAACGTGATGCAACCAAATCGCTTCATACACCAGACAGATGGATACACGCTTTCACGACCAAGCTTCTCATGACAGCGGACGTGGGAAACACAGGTCGAATGGGACCTGTTGAAAGAGATGCACCTTGTTTTGTTTCGGACACTATTTTATTTGATCATCATCATATCGCCGTGAAGAAGCCAGATGTTGTCTCCCGCTCGCTCGCTCGCTCGCTCTAGAAGCCGTTAAAGATCGCGCAGCACCGTGGCCACCTACCGGACTACTCGTGATCTCAATGTCCTGTTTTCTGCTTAGTGTATTAGCGTGGCAGTCATGAGAGAGCATTCAGAGGTAAGGCGGTGGGTGTGGCGGTGCGCTGGCGGTATCGGTATGACACGCATCAATTTGGGCGCACCGACATTACCACAGACGTCGGAGCTACTTTGTGTCAATCTGTTGGTTGGTGGTGGTTGGTTGTCTATCTGTTGCTCATCCTGTTGCACTACATCATCAAGGCAACGACCTCAGTATTGCGTAAGTGCTCAACATCTGTTTGAGTTTTCTGCGGTACGTCTGTCCACTTACGGCACAGCACGACAATGCGAACAATAGACCCAGCAAGCTGCCCGTCAGCCGTGCAACACCATTTCAGCCTTAACATCAATGACGATGTCTTCAATGTTGCGTTCGTCCAAGATGACCGGAAACCTCAACGATTACCCCTCGGAACAAAAGGGCATCACTACTTGACTGAGGCTCTTGGTTGTGATGGCAATTTAGCGATGCATGGTGAACTAGCAATGTAAGTACTTGTTTTGTCCGCCTTGGCCGATATTCCACAGAGAGCAGCAAGGCTGACAGTACCTCTTTCAAATCTGACAGGCCTGCTACGTCCAACCTTTGATAATTTTTCCTTTCGCCGCTCCAGTGCCACTAATGAGTAGAGACCACAGGGAGCCTCTGTGGACGTTATCGCTTCCTACTGCGTCGAATTTTGTAAGTCAACTCGGCATTTCATGCTGTCTTTTCGCTTGTTCGTTGCTGACAGTGATCCTTCTTCCATGTCTGTAGTGGTAGAACGCTCGCTGTACGACCTTACCTACACCACCACCCTCTAGGGCTATTCTGAACCACTCATTGTAGTTTGGTACGGCGTTATTCTACATTCAACTGGCATATCGGGGAAAGGGCAATTTCAAGAGGCTGCATCATGACGAGGTGCAGGAACTGCAGTAGAATTCGGGTGGGAGGCTTAGGGTACTGGACAGGAAAGCCGCGGAATTGCGAACGAAGTATCCGTAGGATGCTAGGAGACGGCAAAGGTGTCGTGATCTTGAACATGTTCAAGGTGAGTTGTCTCGCCACCCTCTCAACAACGCCAATCAACTTACACACCGCTTCCACCCGCTCAGATCGTCAACTGCTGCCGGAAACTGTGATGAACACGAATTCACTTTCTGTATAACGATATACCGATGCCGAGGTATTTCCTTGTCGGGCATCTGCAATGCATCGACACTCTCCAGTCCGGCAAAGCTTCTACAACCTCTTTGTATACACGTCGTCACTTGCTATCTTCAGAGGGATGGGATGGACAAATTGCATCACAGCGTAGCGACGGTTCTGAGCTGGGTGAGAGGGGGTTTTGGAAAAGTTTTCGATGACGACGTTGGACGCAATGGCGATGGTGGATTGGGAAACGCTGAAGCTGCATCTCAAAGGTATGTTTCTTTCCAAGTATTGCGCGCAGCGCAATATTATTCGATATAACTCTGAACAGTCTCTTTCTTTTTCGAAACAGGTATGACAAACAGATATTTCCGACTCTCTTTTCTTCTGGAAGCGCCACTACACAAGAAACGTATCCGGCAGGTTGTAGTAAAGGTACAGTTGCGAAATGAATTATTCAATCGAATTAAGCAAGCTTTCGTTATCGTTGTCGTGCAAGACCGGACCACAAGACGTTATCCTGGACGAACATGCTGTCGACCAGGTACAGAGACTATTGCAAGTCGAACATCTATCAAGGCGGATTCATGAGCTCGCTGTTTCAACAAGCAAGAATCAACTGCAACTCACTAGAACACACTTCATTCTTCAAGCTTCGTCTTCACTACTCTCGTCGGACTCCAATCCGACGTCTTCATTCCCAGCCCCTCCCGATCCGACATGACCATTCCCAGCTAGTTCAGCTTCCAAACGCAAACGGGCTTCCTCCGCCCTTAACGCCTTCTTGTTGATCCCGCTACCACGCTTCGATCGATGAGGCTTCTTGCCGCCGTCCTCAAAGTAGTACTTTGGGTTGTGCACTCTTGGAGGGGCGTCGGCATCGATCTTGGGTAGCTTTGCGTCACCAGGTTTACCTGGCAGTTTGGCGGCCTGTTGACCGTTCTGGCCCGTGGAAGGAATTGAACCTTGGTTGTGTGTCTCTGGAAGGCTTTGACTCGCGGTGGTGGCGTACGATACCCTGGGCCCTGCCTGCGAAACCCTGTTGGCGTTGACTGGACGAGTGTTGGCACCAGTAGCGACCGAGTTGACAGAGGTATGAACAGAAGAGATTGGGGTAACCAATGCTGGCAGGTTCACTTTCTCTTCCTGGGGTTTGCGTGCAGAACGAATCGCATTAGCGGTGCCGTTTGTATCCGTCGTCTTTGAAGCCGAATCGGCCCATCTAGAGGTTTCGAGACGTCGCGCAGGCTCCGGAATAATAGCATCTGGAGAACCAGAAGGCACGACCAAAGTAGAAGGTGACTGAGGTCGAGCGGGTCTTGATACGAGTTGGACGATCGTTGCCGGTACGAGCACCTTCTTCCCTTTGGTTACCGGCGCAGGCGGATGAGCAGTATCGGCGAGCTCCTTTACGTTTGTGCTTAGACCGGGTTCAGACCACCTGGAGGAGTCGAGGCGGCGTGAACATTTGGTAATCGAAGGCTGTAATGGTTTCCGCGAGGATTCTACTCGAGCCAAGGTCTTGAAAGCGGATGGAGTAACAGAGGCAGGGGCGATGGTCGGCAACGAAGGTTGACTGCCGTTGACCACCGACCGAGTGCCGAACGCAGACGGAGACGATGCCAACGTCGCCGTTGCAGACGGTTCACTACTGTCGCTACTATCAATTTCCTTTCCAAGGCCGAATGCAGACCGAGATTCCGATAGCGTTGCCGTCACACGCGGGGCAAGCCCGAACGCTATTGCACTAGAGGCGAAAGGCGAACTTGTGCTGGCACCAACAGGTTTCTCCAACGCATCCCTTGAACCAGAGAAGAAAGACCTCGTTACACCGAATCCGGTAAGGGAAGACGACGCTTTAGGCGATGGAAGAGCTTTGAATGCGCTGCTGCTTTTCCCTGCTGGTGTCAAGCTCTTTGCACGTGTCGAGCGGACTTCAATATTCACAAACGCACGTGCCAAATTCTGGGCTTTAGGGACTGCAGCAGCTGGTGTTGGCGAGATGTCATCGGAGACTGACGCGTGTTCGTTCGTTGGTACGGGTTCGATCTCGAGCATTGAAGGGCGAGCTTTTGCATCAGACGTGGAAGGCACATCACTACGGAGACTATCGACAGACAGCTCAACATCGTTGAGACCGGCGATTATCGATCTCGAGATATCTTGAACGTCTATGCCAGTGTTGGTTTCCGGTGTCGTTTCTTCATTAAGAACCGCAAGTTGTACGTCCGTTGGCGAAAAGGTACAGGTGCTCGCTGAGTTGTTAGACGTGGACGCTTGTCCTTCCCCAGCGGCTTCGGAAGCATTTACCTCCTCTTTCTGAACAGCTACCGGGCATGTCGCAGTTGAAGATGTGGGCATCAACTCGACCGAGCTCTCCAGAGCAGGAGCATCCCACATGGTCATTTTGCCTTCTTCAACATCATTGAATGGCTGTTCGTCATCTCCGGACCACCGCGTATCTTCTTCAACGGTCTGCACAGGAACCGACCGAGTTGTAGGATCCGACGCGGGGACCGCTTCGACAGAGCTCTGAGGATCGGGAGCATTGTCCACGAGAGTGGTATCTTCGTCTGTTGTCCTGTGTTCTTGGTCTTCAAACACCGACGCCGAAACCGTCGCAGTTGATGGTGTCGATATCAATCCGGTAGAGCTCTCGAGGACAGGAGCATGGGTCTTGATCATCGTGTATTCTTCAGCAACCGTCGACGGCTGTACATCTTGTGACACGGACGTGTCGTTTTTATCGGTCTGCTTCGAAACGACGGATGTTGCAGGGATGGCGGCGGGTACCGATTCGACCGAGCTTTGTGGAGCAAAAGCGTCGTCCGTGAGCTTCTCTTCGGCAGTGCATGTCTGCACTTCATCGTCCAACACAGGCGCAAAGCATTTTGTAGTTGAAGATGTAGGCAGCGATTCGACCGGGTTCTCGAGAGCAGGAACGTTGGCCGTCGATGCCATCTGTCCTTCTTGAACGAGCGATCGCTGCTCATCATCTTTGGACGCGAATGTGCCATCTTGCTGAGTCTGCACAGGAGCCAAGCAGGTCGCAGGAATCGAGGCGGCAACCGGTCCGACCGAGCCCTCTGGGGCAGGAGCATCGCATAAAGACGTCGGTTCATCGTCCGCGGCTCCCTCGTCTTCATCTCTAGACATGAGCGCCTTTACCTGGCCACCTCGTCTAGCGACCGAGGAGGCTTGAGGTGACTCTTGAGGTTGAACAGACACCGCGTATTCCTCTACCTCGGCCGTTTGCACGCCGATCGAGCATGCTGGAGGTACGGAGACCGCGACCGTTTCGACCGAGTTTCCAGCACCAGTAGGTTCCAGTATGTCCGTCCGTCCATCGTCCTTCGACTCGTGCGCAATGTCGAGGTCTGTCTGTACTCCAGCACAAACAAGGGCAGGTGCAGGTCTTGATTCTACTTCGATGACGCTCTCGGGGTTGACAGAGAGGCTATCGTCCGATGATTTTGCGCTCGAAACCGAGCCCGATTCCGAATTGTTGACAAGGACGAACGGTACTGGGTTTTCGCATGGCGCAGCCGGTTCATTGCTTACTGAGTGAGTTTTCTTCAGACTCGCAGAGAATCTAGCCGCTGCTGAAGTTCTGTCGTGTCGCTGTCTGGCATTGCGACGAAGAACGCTAACAAACCGATGACTGTTCGCCTGAGCCGACCTGTTAATGTCTGGCTGTGCTGCCTCTTCTTGCCTTTGTTGCTCCCTACAACCGGTTGAAGGTGTGAGATCGTCCGAAGGAGCGGCATCTTTCTCTCGATAAGGTGACGCGCCGTTCTGAGGGGGAGGCTTTGCATCGCCGTTTGGAGGGGAAGGAGCACTGTCTTCGAGACGAGGCGCAGTTTCATCGGCTTGAGGCGTAACATCATCTTCAAGAGGTATATAATCGTTGGTAGGAGGCGAAGGGTGATCAGGCGGCGGCGGAGAATCATCAGGAGGCTGAGATGGACCTCTGAAAAGCTGTTTATCGCCACGGGAACGAGGTTTGACCTATGCAATGCAAAAATCCAATCAGTCGCGCATTCCAAAAACCGAATACAAGCCAGAACTACTTACCGGTTTCAACCTTCCATACACAAACACCACCAAACCAAGAACCGAGAGCGCGACGACAAGGAAACAAAGTACTATGGGAGCCAGCATTGAAGCTCGCCGGTACTCCCTTCGAGCTTGTTCCAGCAGGATGTTTCCCACCTTTACCAGGTGTTGATATTTCTCCTTCTCTTCGTCTGCGGCAGCTTGTGCCTGGTTCGATGATTCGGCCGCCTCGTCGGCCTTTGCGACTGCTTGGACAGCCTTCGCTGTTGCAGCATCGGCTTTGGCAAGTGCCGCCTCGTGCTCCTGTTGTCGGCGGTTCTCGGCCTCGTCGTAGTTTTGCTGCCGTTGACTCTCGGCTACATCGTTGTCGTGTTGAAGGCTTTGGATGAGCGCTTCGCGTTCCGTTTTCTGTTGCTCCACAAGTGCTGCGTAGTCCATTTGTCGTTTCCTTTCAAGTTGATCATTGTCGATCCACTGTTGCTGCTTGCGTTGGGTTGCGGCATCGTCAGCATCGCGAGCTGCCTTTGCCTTTGCCGTTTCGGTCTTGAACTTGGTTTCGGCTGACCGAAAATTCTTTGTGGCAGATGTCATCTCGTCTAGCTTTTGTGCTGCAGCTTTTGCTTGTTCTGCCAACAAAGCGGATGAATCAGCGCAGAATCTTGCTGACGCGACCGAGAAAACTCACCATCTGCTGCAATTATGTCGTCGGAAGGTGACCAATTGACAGGGACTTCCGAGAGTCCAAAGTCGACTGCATAGCGAGGATGAGGACGAAATACGTATTCTTTCACCCGGCGGACTTTTGGGTTGGCCACAAGCGCTTCCCGGTATCTTCGTGTGCCAAATCTGGACCCACTGGCAAAAGGCCTCTGTTCTTCGAACGATTCCAAGTCGAAATCATCGCGAACAAATCGAGCCTTCCCGAAAAGGCGGCTACTGGTGTGAGTGGGGAAGGTGGCGTTGTCCTTCTTGTCGTCGAGACCGATAAAACCGTCCGCTGATGGGTTCTGGCTGGAACCCTCGCGATGCTGGTTGATGGTCTGGTGTTGCTGCTGCTGATTGTCATCGTAGGTTCGTGTCAGGCGACCGTCGCTGTGCGTAGCTTCGGCCGTCTGTCGGATGACTGGGGTTGGTGCAGCTGATAACGACGGTGCCGAGGTGCTAGAGGCAGAAGCACTGGAGAGGTAGGTGGCGTGCCGCACGGCCAATGAGGTGGTGACCGACGGGGTTGAAGATGAAGAAGTAGCGGAGATACTGCTGACATGTGAGGCGAGTTAGAATCCACGCAGTCCGAGAAATGGAGAAGGTACTCACGAGGTGTACAAAGTGGCAGTCGCAGAAAGAGTCTCGGCGGAAGGAGACTCGCACAATGGCCAGTCACAGGCGGAATCCTCGTCTTCGCAAATCGCTGTCGGTAGCGGATATTTGACTGGGAAAGCGATAACTGATGATACCAGGTGCGTTAAAAGCAGAAGGAGAAGCCATGTCGGCATTCCTCCCCCGTTTTTGGTCATTGTCTAGTCGAGGTGTGATAGCTTGTTTGATAGATGAGGACGACTATGAGCTGATGTAGGTGTGATAGTTTTTTATGATCGCTGAAGACGACTATGAGCTGATGTAGGTGATAGTTTCTTATGATCGCTGAAGACGACTATAAGCTGATGTAGGTGTGATAGTTTCTTATGATCGGTGAAGACGACTATGAGCTGATGTAGTTGAAGATGAACAGCCAACACGAAAAGGGCAAAAGCAAAAAAGAAAAGGGCAAGATTATATAGACAATAGGTATATGCAATAAAAATGATGAGCCAATGACAGGTCGTCATCGGATTGGTCAGCTGTTCCGGGAAGATAAGAGGTAAGAAGCATGTATAAGGCCTGGCCGTACCCGATCCGGTTTATAGCTGAAACCACCTTTATCTTTTCCTCCAGGCTCTTTCGCCCTTCGCGCCCGAGTCGCCGAAGTGACAAGAAGCAGATCGCCACTTCGCATCACGGAATTTTACTCGAAAGTGTTTTCTCCCGATCTGCTACTGAAAGTTTTTGCCTCTGGTGGTCGACGACATGGTAGTAAAGATGGGTATTTGACAGTGAAAGGTGCGAAGGAACAGGTAGAAAGCACGGAACGCTGCGGAGTTTGGGACGCGTTTGGGTTGATTTCGGTGAGTGGTGCAGCGACATAACTGAACCTGCCAATTCGATATGATTTCGTCCCTAAGCGTCAGTCATTACGTAAAGAAACGAGTTGGAATTGGCAGAGAAGGATACGGCTCTTTGGTATGCAGATTGGGGATGAGAAATGCAGGCGGACGGCAATATGGAACGGCCATCGTTGTAAGTCTTTCGTTTTTGCTGTGTCTGAACTCTGAAGTGGTGTTTGTGGGCGAAGAGGGAGAGAGACAAGCGAATGGAACCTTGCAGCATGTCATATAGCAAGACAACCCGGCTCCATGTACAACCCGTTTTACCTGCAATATCGATCTTCCCTTATTTCGTCTCCTTTCCGCGATCGCATTATGCAACTCTCACCACCCGGTCAAACGAGCACGGACGGCACAATCAACACTACATTCAAGCACACTTTATGCCATCCTCCTCAATTCGCATCACAGTCAACTTAACTACCAACTGGGCAAATATTCAAGACAAGCACACACGCACGCACGCACACCAAAACCTCTCGTCTACGGTAATATGCCAGCGGAAAAGGAAGAATACACGATGGTAAAGGTTTACCTCGGGGAGCGCACGACCAGTAGTTCCATCGATCCGGCGTCGATATAGAAGGTATAGCGCCATTTATCCCTTCACAAAGCAGAACACTGTGTTCCAACGGCGGTGACGACGGCGCTGCAAACAAGGAACAAGCGACCTGTGCTTGGTGCAACCGGATAGGAGGCAGAGATGGTTTACGCGAAAGGAGGTGTCGAGGATACTCGGTGTGCATAGAGAAGGCGGGAGACTCTGTCGATCCAATTCCCGGGTTAAGATGCTGCTGGTGAAGAGGTGTTACGGCTTGGACGCGGCAGAAACCGTTGGGAGAATGATGGTATAATGATCGTTCAGTGGAATGTACAGGAACAGACGGAACATCACATGATTCATAATGCATTTTATCGTGCTTGGTGCATGGCAGTGTCAAAGGTGTTGCAGCGAGAACAGAACATGATCGGATAACGCTCGAAAGAACATCGTCCGACAAGTTTGGAACGTCAGACGATTATGCCTAACATCAGGAAAATTGGCATATTTCTATAGCACCTATCCATCCTGAATCTCTCGGCAGTGTCGGAGTAACATACGGCCTCGGCTCCCCATCTCCCTGCGGATCATCTGCAGCATCTTTGCTCGTCTTCCCAATGCTCTCAGCGACCTCTCCTCCCTTGCCCACATCCTCCGCTTGGCCAGATATTGAATCGTTGACCTGTTCCTCACTATCGTCGTTGCTACTGCTGTCATCGCTACTACTGCTCTCATCTTCACTACTGCCCGTCTCGCTATCGCTTTCGCTTTGAGCGTCTAGAGATTTTTCAAACGCCGACGGTTTCCGTGAGCCGTGTGCGGTCAGGATCCATGGCTTGAACGGATGCAATGCTACAGAACCGATAGCGTCTGCCAAAAGAAAAAGTTCAGACGACTGCATTGTTCTGTAACAAGGGTAAAACCCGAGAGCATTCTTACCATCGTGCGCTGCCTGCTGTAACACTGGCGTTTCAGAAACCGGAGGATTGATATCGTAGACTCGAAGTGTGCCATCCTAAGAACGCCGAATCACTCAGCGAAACGGAGTCCACTCATATGGTTTCACCCATAACCACTTACAGTAGCCCCTGTCGTCAGTGTCCTCCCTGCCCAATCAATATCGAATCCTAGCCTCTGTTGCGTCATTCCCGGCCGATGGAGATGCAGGTAAGGTCCGTATGAAGGGTTGCGAATATCATACACGCTGATGTAGTCCGATTGACGGGAAGCGGAGAAGAGGACATAAGGGTTTAGAGGATGGAAAGCGAGCTGCATGCAAAAGACGCGGGAATAAGCTTCTTGCTCGAGGGAATTTCTATGCGGGAGTTTCCAGGTCAATCGCACCTGAGTGTACCCCTGCCCATCGATCTTCGCGCCGCCAGTTCCCAGCTCGAGTTCCAGTAATCTCTCATCCCCTGTGTCCTCTGAATAACAACTGATTCTTCCGCCTTTAAAAGTCCCGACGGCGAACATGCCGGAAGACGTGTCGGGCGAAAACGCAATTGCTGAGACGATACCTGTAACACCAGCGGAGGAAGCGATAACATGATTAGAGTTCGGTGCTCTTGGAGTAAAACAACAGCTATGGGTGGTACACGTACCTTTCTGCCCGTCTTTGCTCTTCCTCGATGGGCTCAGTTTTATCCTGCTCCCTTCGGCACCAGGTTGCGAAAAGTCGAAAACTTCTATTGCCGTATCATGTCCGCAATATAGTCTGTAAAAATATATATAACGCGTTGTCAGGGCGAGTAGTAAAAACACAGCAGGTGTTAGGAGAAGGAAGGTGAGGAGGGGGATGATCGTTGGAGAAAGCGAATGCAGGCTAACTGACTTTGTTGCATCGTTGTTAAACGCCATACATGTAGGACCCAGGAACTGTTCAGTCTGGACTATGGAGTATGTTGCTCTAGTCTAGGTACCTCGCCAGAATCAGTTTCGGTCCACATTAGGAGGCCTATCTTTCGAGATGTAAGCCAACTCACCCTTCCGTCGTTCGCATCAATTAACCTGACAGGTCGATCCCTCGTGCCAACGACATAACAATAAGTTGCGGGGTTGTACCGTGATGCCGAAGGATACCATACGGCTGAAACAATAGGTGTGGGTTGTCGAAAGAGAAGTGACGGTTTCCATTTGGGAATACTGTGCACTATGGAGCGACGCCTCGGTGAAATTTTAATCCGGACCTTGAAAGAGCGAAGACCCAGTGCCATGCCCAGAAACGCACCATTCTCTGCGTCAAGACCTACACTTCCTTCGTCCGCGTCTGAAGCAGTCGGAACATCCTCCGGTCTATTCTCACATGATTCGTGCAACATAAAGACGAATAGGTTTTAGAAATCGATACTCGCGCCAACTTGTAGAGTATCGGATACAACATACGTTTCATATACATGTAAAGACCGGTCTTCTGCCTGCGCCAGGATGGAAGATCCATCACCGCACCTTTAATAAAGCAATGACCCGGTAAACATTCCCATATTGGGGAAGCGGTGCGATAAAGCTCTGACCAACTCGTTGACGCTTACCATTTCGCCCAGCGATACAGGTTCCTCCTGGTATCTTCGAGCCCATTCCCACGGCTAGTTGCGATTCTACGACGTTTGACACTGTTGTTGCAAGCTGTTGGAGTACCGCCTTGCTCTTGAAGATGTAGCAGGGGGTAGTAGTTGGGAGGTTCTAGTTGGAAGGTGTAGGTCGCTGTCGGTTGCACCTCCGGCTGGGTTGCCATTACGTCAAGCGTGTTCAACCGCAGAAAGGCGGCTGATTCTTCGCTAGGGGGATTAACTTTAGGCTATTTTCTGGGAGAGCAAGGCCCGTTGACTACTCTAATTCACTTCTGTCAGGCCAGATCTTGTACGATAATGCAAGCTGTTCACAACCTCCTCGACTCCTCGAGCTGTTCAACGGCCCTGAATCTTCTTAGACCAGCGGCAGCGGGTTGTTGCTTCCGCCTCTGCGGGGGCCGAAATTATCATAGCAGCTTGCGGCCTTGATAATACTGTAGATGATAGGGAGTCAACGTCAAGTACTTGGTTTACTGGATACACCCTGATCTTCACTGCAAACACACCTGACAGCAAAACAGCCGTCCAAGATGGGCTTTTTCGGATCCCTCTTGTGCTGTTTCCCACAAAGGTCTGGGTCGTCGCGGAACAAGAACAAGAAGGGCAAGGACTCGGATAATCAGGTAGGTTCCTTCTTGTGCGCACCGCTGTCAGCATCTAATAGGCTTTGGATGATTGCTGCAGACAAATTCCGAAGAAAACTCGCTACTAGGCCACAACCACGCATCATCATCCAATCAGCGAAATCAGGATGAAGGAGACGCCAATTCGATAAATTCCTTCGGGAATATGGATGCAGGTGGAAGCAAAGGCTACGGCGCTACCGGTCAAGCGGAGCAGCGTGCGAGAGAAGAGGATGAGAGGGAAAAAGAAGAGCGTGAACGGGAGAGACTGAATGCTATTGCTGGTCAAGCGGGAAAGTGAGTAGTAGCATGAATGTTGCAAAAGTGTTATTCGAGTCGATATCTAACCGCCATCCGCCTCCTCCAGCCGTATGCTGTCGCTCAATCGCCCCTCAAGCCCTTTGACAAATCACACACACAGTCCGCAATCGTCTCGTCCCGCTTCACCGACGCAGCAAGCACAGGACGAAGCGTCTCTAAATAGCGCCGAACCATCGACAACAGCCGCTCCATCACCACTCAACGCAGTCAAACAGGTCAATCTCGGCCTCGCACGGACATCCTCCGGTGGATCTTCTGGACGCGGAAAGCGTGGAAGCGCGGTCAGTGGTAGGAAATCCACGTCGTTGAGGAGGAAAGAAACCAAGCCGCAAAGCCAGTTTGTGGTGGAAGACGTTTCGTCCCCAACGCAAAAAGCCGCTCAAAATGAACAGCAGTCGCTCTCGTTGAGACCTCAAGTATCGACGGCGACCAAAACGACCGTGGCGCAGCCTTCCGTACAGGAGGATACATCAGTGATGGAAGCTTCTACTTCGGTAGCAGAGGACTCTCCAGCACCGTCCAAACAGGACGATAAGCCTGTCCAACCCGCCGAGGAACTATCCGTAACAACAGCAGAACCCACATCTCTGCCAGAGGATTCGACACTGACCCGTTCGGTGGGGCAGTCAACGACAGGGGCCGGTAATGTCGAGGATCAGCCATTACCGGAAGAGTCAACATCTCCAGAACCACCACAGATCCACGAGGCAGCGCCTTCTCGGAGCCCTGTAGACCCCGCCGCCGTCTCGTACGCCGCGGTAGCTGCGGCGCCTGTCTCACCTGGCTTACCCGTGCAAGAAACATCAAAGCTCGGCCTTGATTTGCAGGGCAGCACTCAAACTTCAACCCAGCCTATTTCGAGCTCGGTGGATAGCAATATCGACCCAGTCGAAGCAATACCGGCAGCTGAACAATCCAATACTGCGGAACCGCCAGCCGAACAACCGCGCAGTACCGAGTCGCCAGTCGAACATGACGCACCCGTGGAATCTGCTGCTACACCATCTGCAGCCGTGGAAGCCGAGGTGAAT
Organism: Naganishia friedmannii; assembly: GCA_030039255.1. Taxonomy (NCBI): domain Eukaryota; kingdom Fungi; phylum Basidiomycota; class Tremellomycetes; order Filobasidiales; family Filobasidiaceae; genus Naganishia; species Naganishia friedmannii. The sequence continues at coordinate 570,389 of JASBWT010000009.1, read as the reverse complement.
GGAGATGCCGAAGAGGGCACGGTGACGCCCTCTAATGAAGATGCGGAAAACAAGGACGGGACGGATTCGCCTTCCGGCGAGCAAAAGGTCGATGAGAATGGCGGCAAAGCGGGCAAAGGAAAGGGCAAGGGAAAGAATGGTGGAAAGGGGAAAGGCAAGGGTAAAGGCAAGGGCAAAGGCAAGAAGTAATCCGGAATAAAATCTAGTTTGCTCGTTTGTGCCTACTCTGTTCGTCGTCCCGGACAGCTTTGTCATCGACTTCCCTCTTATCATCGCGCTCTTAATCCGCGCTGCGGTAGTGTGGCAGTGCATACACGTCGAGAAGACCAGATCCATGTATCCAGTACGATGTATATAACCTGAATAGAGTGGTGACCTACACACGGTCTCTGTATACAACTGGTTTCCTTCCTTTTACGCCTGCTAGTCGTTGCGTGTACTTTTTGCCACTCTGCTTTGCCAGCGCTCTCATCTTCAAGATGTGTCCGTCAGGCTCTTTCCATTTGACGTATACAGCTGGACGAGAAGGCACTGGCAGTATTTCGAGTTTGGACTTATCTATCGGTTGATCAATGTCTTCATCTGTTGTCGTTGCTGCTGCTTCAGTGGTTTCTGTCGTTGATGGGGTGTCCCTCGATTCCATATCTGCTTTCGTTTTACCTGTTGGAAGGCTGAGTGAAGCCATTCTTCTGATTTTTTGGCGAGCCGTTTGGAGGTCTCTCTCTGCTAGGCTAAATGCCGCCTCTGTACTATGATTTTTGGAAAGGTCATATTCGACAGTCCCTGACGATAGAATGATGATCAGCTTGAGTTTGACTGACCGATGAAACAAGACACGACTTACAAGAAATTCTGCCATGTCGTTTGTAGACACCAGCAAAGTCCACTGGGCCTCTCACTCGATGGCCATCAAGTTTGTTCTCGACCGTCAGCTTGAAGTGAACGATGGGGGTTTCCTCATTAGGGATTTCGGGGGTAACAAATATGTTGAGGTGACCATCTCCGGACCCCTTTGAAGCTTCCAGTAACAAGTTGAGCGTCTATGGGAAAGTACAACAGGTCAATCAAGAAATTCAGGTCTCCTCACGCGAGCACTTACTTGATTGGGGTAAATAGCGGTAGCTTGTTCGAGGATAGTCTCAAATAATGTGACAGCAAGTTTGAAGGCTTGAGCTCCCATCTCAGGAGTGCCATGTAAGATGCTGTCCATCTCCGCCCTTCAAGATACAAGGACACTTGTCAGTAAGGAGTACTGATACCTCCGAAAGAAATTAGGCTCACAATGAAATATACTGGAAGCCAAATATTCTGGCAGTATTGTGATACGCCACAAAGATGCCGTCCATGTCGCCGATCCGAACTTGCATACTGTACTTGAGGAAAGCCGCGCGCGACATGTCGTAGAATCTATGTACGGTAATGTGAGCATCAATTCGGACACGCGAAGATTGCATTCCAGCTTACTCCTTCTCGAAAGACTCCTTTAGACCTGTCAGCTTGTGGATATCATAAGTGCTGTTTTCCTGCGTGTGCGAAAAGAGTCTAGTAAGCAGATGCATGGCAGTCAGTATGAGATACTTTATGAGCTTGCCTCATAGTTTGCGCGATCGTGGCGGATGACAAGCGCAGCTCTCGTTTTGATATCAAAAGTGCCTTTTCCAGGCAGTCGAGGGTCGTGGCAATCCAGCTGTGATCGCATCAATAGTGATTTGGACTAGCAACGGTCAAAGGTCAGACTCGAAGTGTAAAGACCCAAGATGCCATATCCACTCACCTTGCTGTAATGGTATGCTTCTCGCTGATTTCGCTCTTCTTCAGGTACAGCGGATTCTGGACTGGTCACCATGTAGCGCGACATCTCTTCCTCATCACTCGTCACCATCTTCTCCATAACTCGACCCTTAGCGAACAAGGTTGGTAAAAAGAATGTTGGCAGGTAGGCTATGTTTCGACTGTTCGCTTTGACTTACCAAGTCTGACAGCACATTTTCCTCCACATGCCACCTTTTATCATTATCTACGGCATACACGCCGTCTCCCATGTGCCTGACCCATAGCATTGCTGGCAGTTTGGCTCCTGCGGTGAAATCGTTCCGCTTGAAACCATCGAAAATGTCAGCATTCTTCACCATATGCCCCTTTGTCTGGAACGCGCAGACTTACTTCGTCAGCAAACGCTTGAGTTAGATTACTCGTATTGACAGGTCGGAAGCCTACGAATAGTCGCATCTCAGCAAAGAACAAAGTACGCAGTCCGGAATGACGGTGCTACATACCGCTGATGAGAAAGTATATTTGAGAAAGTGCAGAAGTCAGAGTCGACGTTGATCCATAGTACTTGAGTTGATGTTGCTTTGCCAAGTCCAGCAGATCCTGAAAGGCACATAAACGTCAGTATCATTGGCAAAGGGGTCACTTATGGAGAACGATATCTACCTTGTCCTGTGACGCGGTAATGTATCCTGGTAGGCGATGTGCGGCGAACTGATCACGCCGTGGAATGCTCTCGATAGATGGAGAAAAGTTGTAAACTAATGAGTGAGGGTCTCGCAAGAAATGTACTGTTGGGCTGTCACAAGCGGAAAAGGTGAACGGGTCAGCTGGAAAAGCAAGAACTGTTGCGATCCTGACGTACTTGAAAAGTACGCGCGAAAGTCCTCGTTTCAACGAAGCTACTTTAGGCTGCGCAAAGTCCGGCTTTATTCCTATAATGAATGGCTTGTTTCAGTCCCGACCTCGCGAGACCTGAATTGTCGAGAAAAGGAGAAGACGTACCGGTGATTTCCAGATGCTTTCCTTCCAACTTTCCGGATGCGACAGTTTGCATACGTGCGTTTTCTTTCCGCGTGGCTTCGGTCTCTTCCAGTAGAGCTTTACAATAGATTAGGGGTAACACATAGTATCAGTTCCAAACGGCTCAGATGCCAACAGGTGTTGCGAACATACCTTTAACTACATCGTCCGGTACGAGTTCAGCTGCTCGACCGTCAAAGTCATCCAGCATTACATCATCTCCTTTCGCTATCTTGCCTTTTGCTGTTCCTGCCGCCTTTTGATTCCCAGGCACCGCCGCCTTCAATGTCGCAAATATCTTTTCCCGTTCTTCATCCCTTTTGCGTGTGTCATCCCTCATATGTGAGCGCATACGCGACACAATCGGATCTCCTTCGCTCTTCTGACCCAACCCATACCCATTTGGGGCCATTCTAGATGCTTTATCTCTCGGTGTCTGAGCTCGTTTCATTTGTCTTCGACTCGCCAATCGACTTATGCGAGCGGAGGGGCCTTCGATGCTTGAGCTCCGTTTCATTTTGTCCGATTTGGTGACACCGAGATTTTGTACTTGTAATAGGTGGGAGGAGGGAGACCTGACCTCCGGCACATCCAATTTGAGAAGCATACCATCCTTGTCCATTGACGTCGACGAGGCAGCTGTCGATGGCGTGTCCTGCGGTGCATCTGTCCGTGATGAACCGATCCAGTGCCGAAATAACTTTGCAGCGAAGCTTTGTGACGCATTGGGAGCTGGAGCGGATGGATCTGCACTTTGTGATCTCATTTCTTCGTTCGTGCTGTGAGTGCGACTGCTATGTAGTAACCTATGTCGCGCAATCCGGTTGGATGTCGGAGAGGAGCGGAACACCTCCCTGAGGTAGGGCTGAGACTGCTTGGACGTGCTCAAGCGACATGCCACACAGCTGCGTTGCCATAGATGTCGACTCATCTTTTAAGAATGCTGGGGCTTGTGCGCAGATGAGCTGTTTCCAGTTCACTGCAAAACGATGAATACCCAACTTCAACTTCGTATCGAGACCAGCACCCTTATTATTACGATGACAATCGAGACTGGTAGTGTCTCATTTGCACGTGACGACGACATCAAGCCAGCTACTAGTAGGCCAAGTCTATTGATCCGATTTACACCTCCATTGAGAATAACTATATGCTACAAGGGGAAGATGGGAGAAAACTATATGGCGAACAGAACCACATCGCTTGAAAGAACGTGATGATGTTTTACAACAAGACAGTGAGAGAGCTAGTGAGAGGGGTTTGAATGTTCACCGCCGACGCGCCACGGGCCCAAAAGAAAGAGTTTCTCGCATGCCAAGCGCATGAAGAGGAGAGGGAATGGGTGTGATGCCTGATGACTGGTGTCTGATGTCTGATGTCTGATCTCGTGTTCCTCATAACAGTCGTATCCCGCTTCTCGAGACGCGCCACTCGTTTCAATCCATCTCGAGCTTCACGGCCAAACAATCAACGCATTAACACTGCATGACATGAACGTGCGTCAGCTCTCGGCGTGCATCAGCTAGAAGAAGACGAGACGAGTCTACTTACAGTGTCCTTTAGTTTGTTCTTGGGGAATTTGTAACCTGCGTCGGCCCAGACGGTCAAATTGGGGCTGAACAGGAAAACTCTTAAGCTGATGACGCTAAACGGATTTAGACGGGTATTGCGCTTACTTGGTATATGCGTTCTCGTGAGCCGCAATGTATGCTGCTGTAGGGTAATCTTCTGGCGAACATCCCACGGTTCCCAACCCATCCTTTGTGAATACTCGGATCCAATCTGTGGGTACGGTCAAATTGCGTCAACTAGCATTTTTTCGCGGCAACGTGCAACGGTTACTTACCGATATGCATCTCGTTCGGGAAGTTGAGCTGATTAAACGTAACCGACTGGAAATTATTGGACATGCCAAAGTTGACGATGAGGTACATGGGCTCTTCCGGGATAATTCGCTGACCGATTTCGGTAAGCGGATTAGCTCGGATGGATGAGGCGTGGACCGTCCAGCTTCGAACACCGTTGGCGACCCATGCAATATAACCATTTTCTCTGTCGTTGGTATCGGCATACCATTCCAACCCATAGGTGTTGAAGTCTCCGGTAGTGTTTTGATATACGTTGTTCGGCACATAGGTCAGTGCACTAACAGCCTGTTGGAAAGTGCCTCCTCGGTAGCTGTTCCACTTGGTGATTGTGGGATCGTATATTTTGGCATCAGCCGTTGAATTGAATGGCCAATAGCCAGCATCGTAAGGTGCCAATTGCAATGACTGGGACATTTCACCGGTTGCCAGGGAGACCTCGATCTTCAAACGGGAACAAAGGAGAATAGTCAAGGAGGATGAGTCAACGCAATCGCCTGTTGTACGTCCTTATTCTAGCCTACCTGAGCTTCGATCACATCGATTTCCGGCGCAGCACGCCCTCGCAGGGTGCCGTCGCTCAACTTCGGCCCAGGGTGGTCTTCCCCGCTACATGTGCACCTAGACAATCGCTGTCCGGGCAAGTAGCTGAGGACTCCACCGTTGTTACTTGTCAGTGCGGCCTCTGGGCCAGTCTGATTGACGTATGTCTGGTTTGGCAGGGTTCCGATATCACAGGTGTCATATGTGTAAGCTAAGGAGGGGAGTCATGATCAGCTTTAAGCGAAGATTGCATGGTAAGGAGAGCAGACACTCACGCCTAGGAAAAAAAAGCAAGAACAGGCACAAAGACGAAAAAATGAGAGTGAGCATTCATAACCTTGCAGATACTCCATCGGAGCAACCATATAAAGTTTCCACCACTTACCACATCTATAAATGTAAAGGAAAGGCAAGCATCAGCACCGCATCCCGAATATACACCACCAGTATGGACTGGACTTACGCCTTCCGTTGTAGCACCGTAGCCTGCTCGACCAAGGTTACCCATCGTCCACACGCCGGGCCAGAAACCACCAATCCGGTTGTTACCGGGTAGCGATACCGATACTGTCGTATTCGCAAAGGGGAAGAATTAGTGAGCAACATATCAATGTCTGGACAAGAGAAAAGAGCGTCCGCCACGTACCTTCAATGTAAGCGCCATGGGAGAAACAAAGCTTGTTCCAACTCTGCAACATTCCACTCTTGAAATTCAAATCATGAATCGGCTCTTGAGTCATGGTAAGAACCAACGATCCATCCCGCGTCGTGATCGCACTCGGGTCGTACCATTCGAAATCGCCCGTGGGCCAGTAGTGGAAATCTACGCCTTCCCAGTACGGGTCGTCCCCGGGGAAAAATGTCCTTCCGTCCATGTTGAATTCGTCACTGAACGCTAGCGTCCAGTCGGCGCCGTCAAACCCTTTACGGGTGTATGCGTCCTGAGGTGTATCCGGGTCGATGAGCGATGGAAAGTTTCCAAGTTGCGGGACTTGGCCCGTAGAGTTGATACCACCGAGGTTGAACCCGGATGTGGCGGACCCTTCGTCCTTGTTATCATCCCGATAATGCACAATGATCGGGAACCCGGCAAACAGCATGATCAGACCAGCGAGCAACACAAAGATCGTCACACCGTTCAACCATCCACGCAAACTGAACAAGTCGAAATGATTCCGGTCCTTGACGCCCGCCGCATCAGGCGTATGCAGCGCATCATCCATCTCATCATCCTTGTCGTTCCACATGAAAACACCGGTACCGGTCCCCGTTCCACGTGTCGGAACTGCGCCGCCAGAGGTAGTACCTGATTTCCCGTAATTCTGGGCAAGGGCGGCGGAACGAACGCCCGGTGCGGTGTAGTTGCCCTTGTAGTCGCTGGCGTAGGATGCTTCTGATACGTTGGATGAAAATCTGTTGGGTTGAGGCATCGGTGGGGATGCCATGTGTCCTGTTCCGCGACCTAGTAGCGGATCCTGCGGATACGATTGTGGCAGAGTGTACTAGAAGAAATTGATCGGAATAGTATACCCATGTCAGAATCGCTTGTCACTCGTTTTCGATTCTTCTTTGACGCATAGACTCACCGCATACGGACCATAACCACCGCCTACCTCTCCACGCGCAATACCACTCGCTTCACTGCTCGAGTGGTCGCTCTGACTACGGGAGAAAGCCGAGGCTGCTCCTTGATTCTGCATGGCGGGTGTTATTTCGGGACTGGGGGCGTAAGAATCGTGGAATGGGTTGTTTGGAAGGGTGGGTGATTGGCTAGGCGATACGAAAGAAGGGAGAGTCAGCCTATCTCGACACGCGAAGAAGAGACCTGTTTCTTTTTTTCACGCACTTGGGTACGTTGGTATAATCTCCAGCTGTTCTTGACCTGTCGTTAAATTCGGATTCGTTTCTCACCATCTATTGACTGGATGTATGACTGGCCAGGAATGCTGCAAATGTAGGTGAACGGAGGGCGAACGATGTTTGCCTTGCCTTTGTTCGTTCTTGCGGCTACGACGCGAAATACAGGTGTGGGTGAAAAAGAGCAGTCCTTTTCGCAACTGCCTTGCTAGGTCCGTGATGGGTGATGGTGAGAAAGAGGTTGATTGTCCGTGTTGTCCACTGTCCCGTCGAGTCTACCACTTATCTTGCCTTGAGGGTCTAGAGGGAAAGCGCAGACTGTTGAATTGATTACCACACGTTTGGGCATAGTACCCTTTGTGTGATCGTCGATTCCTTGACAAAGCTAGCTCGGAGGCAACTTGGGCGTGGGGCAGTGTCAGAGGATGTAATGTTTTGTTTTCAAGTAACGCGCGCTGAATTGATTGCTGACAAGGAAAAACAGCCCTTGCGCATGTAAGCGCGAATACAAAACACAAAGTGTGCGGGGTCGCCCCAGCTCGCCGTGATAAAGTCCATGTGCCTAAAAGCTAAAACCGGCTGTGTATCGGGGGTCCGCGCTTCCAGGTTGGTCACCACCACGATATTGCGCCAGGTGCCAAGGAGGAAGGGTCATGACGTCCGAGCACTACTCTGAGCTCTGAGTGATATCACCACCGCTTCGATTCTATGTATATCCGCTGACAGTGTGGCCCCCGCATAGGATGTCATGTAAGCGACCCACACCTCGATATCCGTCGTCCTAGCGAAAATAACGAGACGAGCGCGCAATGGAGGGTTGTAGATGTCAGATGGTGGCGGATATGGCATTCCGTAGTATGTAGATAGATAGTCCGGTCGTTCTTTGGAAGGCCACCATGTCCGAAAAAATTCGAGCAGTGTACGTACACAGGACGTGAAAGACGTCGTTCTTCTTTACGGGCACGAGCTCTACAACCGGAAAGAACAAGAAGGTTTTGTTTATTCGTCGCAAACACCTGTCTGGACCTGAAAAGCAACTACTCTGCTACAGTGCACACCTATAAGGCTATATTTGGCTGTCGACGATCTCTAAACTGCTTAATGACGCCTGCCGCGGAGTCGAGATGACCGATGATCTGTCCGGGTTTCACTCGTCGTTCACCTCGGCACCCACCCTCCCATGCTGGACATCTGCAGACTTTGTACGAGACAAGCCGCATGCCCGACATACCCGGAAGAGATTGCAACAGCATTGGTCTCATTCCCAGTCACTCCTGACCCATGCGTGGATACAACTACGCTGCTTGAAACTTTGTACAGTGTCAGCATTGTTGGGAATACATTACATACAAACAGGCCGACCATGTGAAATGCGACTTGGGTCGGACCAAGGATCGTATAATATCGCTGCCCGCACCAGTCCACCAGTCCATTCATACCGCTTCTCTGAAGAACCCCTTCCTCATGGCGACAATCGCTTGATCGTCCACTCTGTATCCTCGCTCGCTCCTTCTGGTCGTGTATACCTGAACCGGTCGTGCAGGCGGGACGGCTGACCGGACCAGAATTCTACCTCGCTGTTCGTTCGGTTGGGGACAATTATGGTTGACGGTCAGATACGGAAGTATGGCGTGAGGTTATTGGGTGAAAAGACGGATGCCGACCACTTACAATGGGATAATCCGCCACCCGCCCCAATGAGGAGGACAAGGCACCTCCTTCCCCTTATACCTCGCCTCAACCTCCTCCACCCACTCCTCCAACTGCCGCTCACCCTCCACCTCCTCACTCTGCCGACTCGCCCACGCACCAATCTGACTCCCCCTCGGCCTCCCCGCGAAATACTCCTCACTCTCCGCACGCGTCACCTTCTCCGCCCGCCCGACAACCCTCACACTCCGACTCTGCTCCCGCCAGTAAAACGCCAACGAGGCATACGCGTTGGCCTCGAGTTCCCGTGATTTCCTCGACAGATAGTTTGTGTAGAACACGAACCCAAGGGTGTCGACTTGTTTGAGGAGGACGATTCGGGCCGAGGGGATTGCGGAGGGGAGGGCGGTACAGATGGTCATTGCTTCGGGCTCGTGTACTGCCTCGAGTTTGATCGTCTGCCCCGTTTCGCCGGCCTCGGCTACCGCGGGAGGAGGATCCATGGCTTCCCCGAGCCATTGTTGGAACTGCTTGAGCGGAGAAGGGTCCAGGTTCTCCCGCAGTAGGCGCGGCGTCTTGTACTGGTTATGCGAGGTGACTTGGAGTTTTCCTCCCGCGTTGCCTTGCGTGTTACCAGTGTTCGCTGCTACTTCCGTCCCTGCTGGTGCCTGCGCATCGGATCGAGCAGGTGGCTGAGGCCCGGAATTGGAGGGAGGACAGGGGATGTGGTCCATGTTGACGTCGCTGCTGTAGCGTCTCGTCGTTGTTGTTGATGCGGCGGTGGATCGAGATGTCGAGACGGAGATGGAAATAACGCGTACGTGGTTGAATACGATATGGGAGCGACGGATGGTTTGGAGGCCTTTGTACATGAGTTGTTGGATGGATGGATGGATGGATGGAGGTGTTGATGGGTAGAAGAAGCATATACGTTGGATGCAATGACAGCGATCAAACCTCTACCCTCTGCTTGAAGGCCCTGGAGGATACGAGTATGAGTCATCCTTTGCTCTTTTGCCGATCGAGCATCGGATCGACTCCCAAATATTCGACTCTTCTTTCTTCTTTCTTCTCTTTACACAACAACGCGACTCGACTCGACTCCGACACCAGACGATGCGCCTTGGGATGAAGCGAATGCTTGCGGATTGTTCATGGCATCACTCAGGTGTATCAATAAACATGCAAGCATTTTCTCATCTTCTTCTCCTTATTTCAAGCGAATCCTACTCGCAAAAAGCCTAACCAAACGCGCCCTCTACGGCGGTTCACCTCCAAGAATGTCCTCATACCAAAAGATACAACTTCTATGTCCATCCTCCGCTCCGTGCCTATAACGGTGCTCTGCAGCAGGATTCGGGATCCCTATACATCCTACCCGACTGCAGCCGCACCCAAACTGTCCATCCAACAGCCACTCTCCACATATCACCGCAAATCACGGCAATCTAAGTTCAGGCCTTGCCAGCAACAATACTCCATTCATGCTCAATCCGTCCCGTCTGGATGCCCTGGATCCGGTCGAGCATTGCTTTCGCGATCGGACCCAACCCTTCCGGACCGGCGGGGATGGGAATATCTGTTCCTTCGTACCCGATGCTATATCATCACACGGTGCGATTTAGAGTCTGCTTTCTTCAAGATGGGCAAGGGGAGTAAGGTCATCTAGACTCACTTGTCTACCGAGGTAACGACCGCTGCAGTCCCAGCGCCAAACACTTCCTTGACTTTACCCTCCCGCGCCAGCTGCGCCAGCTGGGGCATCGTCATCTTGCGTTCCGAGACGACAAAGTCCCGTTCGGGCAGGCCCGGGATCTGTGTTTTCCCAGCCACATGATCACGCGCGAGGGAGAGGATACTATCCCTCGTCACGCCGGGCAAGATCAGATCCTCCAGCGGCGGGGTTAATAGTTCCGTCTGGCCGTGTTCATTCTCGATAACGACAAAGAGGTTCATCGTCCCGACTTCCGTCAAGTAGTGTTCGGGCCCATGCAGCCACAGGTTCTGCGCGTAGCCTTGTTTCGCAGCCTCGACTTGCGGAACAACACCGGGCGAGTAGTTGGCGCCAAGCTTGAACCCACCTGTTCCTCCGGGGGCGGCACGAACGTATTTCGTGGTCGCTTGCAGGGAGACGGCTTTGAAGCCCGTGGCATAGTATGGGCCGACCGGGGATGCGATGACAAAGAGCAGCGCCGAGCTGGAGGGCCCGACGCCGAGGGAGTTTTGGGTGGCGATCATGGTTGGACCTGGCGCACGCGCGCGTCAGCACTGGTACATGTCATCCGTGAGGATCTGAGCCAACTTACGCAGGTATAAACTGTATCCAGGCTCCCCTGGGATCCACTTGGATTCGAGCATCACCATCTTCTTGATAAGCTCGATCAGCGCATCGCCGTTAAACTGCGGAAGCGCGATTCGTGCTGCACTTCGGTTCATTCGTGCCATGTTCATGTCAGGGCGGAAGAGCCTGATCGTTCCGTCTTCGCATCGGTAGGCCTTCATCCCTTCGAACCTTGGAGAGGGCGAGGGTGGGAGAAGTCAGTTCGTGCTGCGGTGGGGTCAGAGTGCAAGGTGGAGTACTTGCAGGCAGAATGCGTAGTGGAATACGGTTGACGAGGGGTCGAGCGACAAGGGTCCGTCTAGCATTCGATGAAGACAAGTCATTAACACACAGTCGAACTAGCGTCAACTACCAAGCGAAACTCACACTCCTTGATAACAGGCTCGGCCCAACCAGCTTCACTCGTCCATGGAATCATCAACATGTGATCCGTAAACGTCTTGCCGAAAACGAGCTTGGAAGACGGCAACGGAGTCTTTGCGCTTGTCGTTTCCTGTATCTTCAACAGGAAGGGCTACGGTTGAGACATGCCGCATGGAGAGTGAATATTATCAGCCCACGTATTCGGCTGCATGCGGGTTTCGCGTGAGCGCAGAGGCGCGGAAAGAGACGAGACTTACGTCGATATCAGGCAAACTGATGATTTCACCGGTCATTGTATCTCTCTGCACGGGCGCAGAGGAGGAGGAAGACTTGCATCGCTGCAACGCGGTAAAGGGTGCTGTTTGTGCTAGTGGTCGAAGGCCGAGTTGGCGTGTTGGGCGTAGGCCGGCGGAGAGGGCTCGAAGTGCGGTACGCATGGTGCTTGGTGCTTGGTCTTGGGTGTGAACTCGACACTGTCAGATACCGGGACTGACAGAACTGATATGCAAGTACTGTGAACGACCGAGTCAGAGAACTAGTCAACCAGTCGAAGCATGGAGAAGCTCCGGGAAGCCAACGAAGCTAGGAACATCGAGATCGCTTGAGCAGGTGCCTCCCAAACCCACCTCAGCTTCGTTCGTCGGGAACCCGGCACGTCCGACCCGAAATCACAAACAATCAGCTCAGCAAGTAGTCTGATGACATAGGAATAAACTGCACTATTGCATAGCAGCCACTGTCTTATAGTAGCTGACCGACCACAGGCATGAATCCATTTGCCAATCAACCGTACATGCAGTACATCGTCTTTGTCAGATTGTTTGTTTCTGGCATCACTACCTGTTCCTAAAAGCACGAGCGCACTGGGGAAGCTCAACGACTGGTCACCGAATAAACCCTCCCTAGAATCCTCCAGTTTCCATGAGACGTGCATTTTGATCCACTATCGTCCTTGCATCCCCCTCGAGCGTGACAAGACTAGAAGAGCAACGAAGCAGCCATATCGACTGCACACGCGTCGCAAAACATCACCAAACAAGAATCAACACACGCATTCAGCATTTATTCCAGTAAAGAACTTGGCGAGCTGAGAGCGGGGGACTTGCCATTTCCTCCAGCGGCCGTAAGCGTCTGTATTGCCTGTTCCCGCGAGACTCCGAGATTCACAATCTATCGATCGTCAGGCAATCCAAAAACAACAAGATGTAATTACGTTAAGATCAGTGTGCGCAATTCCCTGGAAGAGAGATGTACGAGAGGAACGTACCGCCTGGATATCTGATTCAGGGAACGGAGAGGAGGCGTGTGATCCACCCGTTACTGTCGCTGCTGTACCCGAACCCAATCCAAGCGCGTGCCCACTACCAGGGAACGACGCACCGGCCTGAAGACCGCCCTTTACGGCGTTTACCAAGCCAGGCGTAACAACCTCGTGCGGCACCGTCGGCGCAACACCCTTCGCCCCAGCCTTGACGCTCGCCTGCTCCAATTCCTCCGCAAGCTCCTCTGCTCCGCGCGCAAATGCTGGCAGTTGGTGTTCCGCAAGGAACGGGATCTCCCGACCCTGGATCCTCAAACAGTTTTTCTCGAGATCAATGCACGCCTGATGCCGTTTCAGCATGTCCAGTCCGAACAAGAGGTCCACGTCGCGGCCCTCCATGACGGAGAAACCGACGGGCAAGAACAAGTCGTTGTTGAGTCTGATTTGAGCGCTGTGGATTCGACCGAGGATTTTTGCTGTCCCGACGCCGCGTGCGACGCCGGCGAACCGTTTATCGACGAGCCGCATGATCCCGCATTTCTCGGCACACGAGGGGCTGATGATCGTACTCTGTGCGCCGGAATCGACAAACGCCTTGACTTTGGTGCCGTTGACTTCTACGTCGATATAAAGCATCGTCACGTTTCCAAACGACTCGGGCGAGTATTCCATCGCGTGTTCCATGTTCTCCAACACTGCTTGCTGGCGGATCGCTTCCTCTATTTTTTTCTGGGCTTCCACGTCGTACGGATCGGCATTCAGCGCGTCTACTTGTTGGTTCTTGCGGTCCGAGAACTCGCGTTGCATCAGTTGGGCGAAATGGGTGGGGTTGTTGCGGATCGCTTGTGCGAAATCTGGACGTGCGCGGGTGATTTGGGCCATGAGGTTTGGGTCGCCGAGCATGGACAAGCGCATTCGTTCGATATCATTTGCCATGCCGTTTGATGATGGTGATGATGATGATGATGATGACGGTTGTGCAGGGCGGGATGGTCCAGCCATGGCATTCAGGCTAGCAGAACACGGCCACATCAGCATCACAACCTCACACGGCTATCCGACTCTGTGGCACTCACTTGACCATCTGAACCGCCTCTTCATTTCCAGTCATTCCGTAATCTTTCAACGTCTTTCCACGATCATCCATCACCGTCCCGTTAAACACCAAGCTTATCGTCTCTGGGTCCTGGTCCGCTTCTGCGCCGAGGAGGGCCAAGACGTCGCCGAGTTCCATGGTAGGGTCGATCTCGATAAAGTAGGTACGTTCGTCGGATGTGAGGACTGTGAGCTGCATCTTTGGTGGTGGTGGTAGGATGTGTAGATGCGATTGCAGTATGGTGGTAATGAAGGGTCGTTGTTATGCTTGTCACTGAGATCATTCGCCACCGATTCACGAGCAAGTTTACTGAACAATGCATATCTGGATGCTCCTGGCCTGCTTTGGCGGGGCACGTGACTGACTGACTGTATGAGTGATCGCCGTTGCTTTATTACTCATCCAGTACTTTCCAGGTTTGAAATCATTCTTATATCTTATACCGCCACTTTACAGTAGAACCGTCAACCTATCTCACATCCTAAAGACAGAGGAAGAAAATCACAATGACACCAACAAACTTCTCGCACTCGCCACCGCCGGAAGAAACAACCACAATCCCTGCAACCGACTTGGCCCGCTTACAGCAACACCTCAACCTCCCATCAACCGGCTACCTCTCCACACCTTACACCACACCCTTATCATTCCTTGCAGCATACATCGACCTGATCCCACCATCCCTCACATACCTATTCCACGACTGTACCACGCCGCAAGAACGCAGTCGCATTAAACAAGTCAAGGCTCGGCGGATGATATGGGCCGGGTTGGGAGGGAAAGGCAGGTCGTCGTCGTCGTCGTCGTCGTCAAAGCCCGATGAGCTATCAGCGGAAGAAGGGTGGAAGCGTTTCCCGCTTTTATGGGAACGGCTAGGAGGAGATCCGCTAGGGCCGCCGAGGCATTCGTATACCGCTGCTCAACCCGACGACGGCGACGCGGAGGAGAACGGCGAACGGATGCCGCGAGATCGGCAGAGGGACGAGTTAATTGATATTCTTGGTAGGAATCGACCGGCACACAGTGATGATGCGCGAGGAGGGAGAGCGAAACCGAAGCCGAAGCCGAGATCGCAGGTAGAGTCGCTGCGTGGAGGGGGAGGGTTGTTTGGCGCGATGGACGACGACGACGATGATGGACAATGCGACGACGCAGCCATGTCTAGTATCCCTTTACACTCCCCCTCCTCCTCGAAAACGTCTCCAAGCACCCATTCAGAGAAAACACCCTCAACCGCACCACCACCACCCGCTCAACCCACATCGAAATCCGCACACCTCGAATCCCAATGGCCGACCCAATCATTCATGCCAACAAACACAAACCGCTCCTCGGTCCTCCAAGTCAACAAACTAGGGTCCCTCATGCGTGACCTGGAGGAAGAAAGTGAGGCGCTTCAAGTTGTTGCTGCGCGGCGGAGGGAGAGGCGGGAGATGGCCGTGCAGGAGAGGAGCGGGAAGGCAGGTGGGATGGGTGATTTCGTCGGTGGAGAGGACGACGAGCAGGGAGAGCAGGGAGAGGGGAAAAACCAGGAGCAAGTGGTCGAGGCGTTTGAGAGGCATTTGCTCGAGTTGTTCCTCGATGGGATGGACGTGCGTTACCCTTCCCTCGCTAACCCTCCTCTTCTCAATCATCCTCATAAACTAACCCCTCCTTCGTACGAACGTCGATCGCCAGACGATCCCCTACTCCGACATAGACTTTACAGAACCACCCGACGGGAACCCGCTGCTGGAGCAAGACGCACAAGACGACTATTTTGATGACGAGGAAGAGTTTGATTATCGTTCTGCCGGGGTCGAGGGCGCGGGGGGAGGGATGATGCAGGCCCAGGTGCGGGAAGGGGAACAGGAGAGGAAGCTTGCGGATGGCGAGTATGATTATTGATCGTGGTTTTGTAGATATGGATCTAGCGTCGCCACTGCGCGTGGTTTGTGTACACACACAGGTCATGCCTGAGAGGCGCGCTGAGCTAGTCGTTCCCTCTTTCTTTCTTTCTTCGTAACGTTGCATTCAGACGCTGCAATACGGTGTTGCGTTACCCAAACCGTTTCCCGCGCATGTTATTTCCGAATCCGGTTCATTGTTGTACAACAGAATGATCAAAGTATCTCAAGTTTCTGGTGACTTGTACAGTCCGCACCCAAGCTATCGTTATCAGATTACGGGGCTCGCGTATCGTTTTATATGCGGCTTGGCGGAAGCAAACACACGGAACGAGTGATCGAGCGTGACTGCGACTGCGACTGCATGCGTCGGTTACAGTTTGCCCTACCAACGACTTTCAAGTTACTTACTTGCAGTACTGGTGGTTGGCTTGGTGGGTATCGTGGCACTCTACATGGCCTCTTACGCATTGACCGACATGCCGCTCATATCCCCCACATCGGTCGTTTTGACCGTCTTCCTAGCCTTGGTCCTGGATCTTCTCGGTGCGTTCAGCCCACGCATGCGTCCAAATACCGGGATGACTCTGACATTCCACGTTTTACCTCTTCTAGCATTCACCCTCCCGCTACCGCTCTTCCCGCGGCTCATCGACTTTTACACCGTCCAGGAATCCAACGACCCGACCACCCTCCTGGCACGTTCACTCGCCTTCTTCCGATACACACGAAGTCGGCTGACGTCGTTTGCGCCCGGGGGAGCGATATACACCCCGAGTGGAGTCGAGGGGGGTGGGATTGTGGCTGCGTATAATAAAAAGTGGGATGTGGTTCTACTTGGTGGAGCGATGGGGTCTGTTTTCAGTCTGTGCCAGTGTGTGATTTCTCCGTTCTTGGGAAGGTGTAAGTCACGAGCCGTTTCTCAAGCTACCCTGTTTTTCCTGACCGCGGGGGATATGCTCCTGCTTTCGTGTACAGTGTCGGATCGGTACGGGAGGAAGAAGATCCTACTATTGACCATGGTCGGGAATATCCTTTCAGCGGTCATCTGGCTACAATCCACTTCTTTTGCAAGTATTCCGTCTACTGCCGCTGATGTAGGAGCTCAAGTTGACCGTGGCACACTGCTGTTCTGGCTGAACAGAGCTCGTACATGCTTTCAAGATTGGTAGGAGGGCTCTCGGAGGGAAATGTACAGCTTAGCACGTAAGTCGCCGCAGTAGGATCGCACTTACTGGCTTTTTTTTTCGTATACCAGCTTACCTTCATCCTCCTTTCTGTAGTGCTATCATCAGCGACGTCACCGACGCCAACACGAGATCAAAATCACTGGCATTGATCGGGCTAGCTTTTTCAATCTGCTTCACATTCGGGTAAGCCGGCACGCACCGCAACCACTTTTCAAAGGTTGACTCTACTGGCATTCATTGCCGCACCAGGCCGTCCCTCGGAGCGTACTTTGCATCCCAACCACTCCCGCTCGCCCGCAAATCAGCAACAAACACACGATGGAACGTCTATGCGTTCCCCGCAGCAATCTCCGTCGGCCTGTTGCTCCTCGAGACGGTGTATCTCGCTATCAAGCTGCCAGAGACCAAGGATTACAAAAAGACCCAACAGCAGCAGCAGCAGCAGCGACTTGTGGAGGCGCCGTCGACGATGGGTGGACAGGAGGGCCGGGGGAAGGAAAGCGTCGAGGTGAGGAGGCAGAGGTTGTACAAGCTAGGGAGGCTACATGGGTTCTTCTTGTTGTTCTTTTCGGGTGTAAGTGGTTTCACCTGTACCGTCATCTGTATCTGTTCCTGATTTCTTTACCTCTTTGGTACTCGTGCAAAAAGGCGGAATTCACGTTGACATTCCTGAGTAGGTAGAGCCTGTCGTGCGGGAGCATTACGGTACGCAATGACTAAGATTTTTTCGTTTGGCTGCCAAATGTCACAGCATATGACCTGTTCGGCGCAACCAACAAGCAAAACGGGATGCTGCTTTCATGCAAGTACCGGATCACCTTGCTTGGCGCTACCATACCGCTGACAAAAACGCATTCACCGCAGATATTGGCATCCTGTCGTCCTTGCTGCAAGGAGGATACGTCCGCCGAGCACTAGCAAAGGGAAAAGTATCGGAATTGACATTCACAAAACAAGGCATCTACAGCTGCATCGCTGCCTTGTCCTTGATGGCAGCACTACCATTCCCCGCCATCAAGGACTCGGGATACAGCACGGTTGTTCTGTACGCCATCGCTTCGTGCTTGGCGTATACAAGCGCTACTTGCGTGACGGGGATGATGGCTGCTGCTGCTGCGTGTTGCGATGAAGATGATGCGCAGAGTACTGTTGTGAAGGGAAAGGCGAGTGGTGCTTTACCACGAGGACGTGCGTTGGGTGGATTCAGATCAAGGGTGAGTTCCGGTTGGGTGATACACCCACCCGCCTGCGCACTTCCCATCACACATGTCACGAGACTGATCCTGTTTACGCAACTTGTTACGTGGTCAGGGTCAACTCGGAAGAGCCATCGGACCTCTTTGGGCTACCACGCTTTACTGGACTCGAGGCCCGACCGTGGCGTACTCGGTTGCTGCGGGCGCACTCACGTTGATCGTGATTGGTATGGGGCCGATGGTGAAAGACGAGATGAAGAGGCGGAAGAGTGTTAAAGTGGACTAGCTAGATGAGAATATAGCTTGAAGCAGATGATATACGCTTTTCAGGATTTGGATACATAACGTGACAAGTCGCCTACACCAGTGACTTGTACCGATTTACCGAAATATATTCGTGCGACGGATCGTAAGACCGACCTGATCGTAGAACTAGGGTGTGGCGCGAGTCATGCACGTGGTGGGCTGAAGAAAATTGCCTATGAGTCAGAAAGTAAGAAGCATGCCTTTGCTTTCGGCAGTGCCGTCGGAAGCATAGGCGCCAACGCCGAAGCCGGGAGAAGACGAGATCAACCATACTACTACTGAAGATCAAAACATCCAACAACCAACAAAGCACAAAGCTGAAACGCGACCTGAAACGGCGGCGCGCTAGAAAAATACGATGAATAGTGATCGATCAACCTTAAAGTTTCCACCCAAATGCTCTGGACAAACGTTGGACAGACACTGCCCTTTCTTGATATTAGATCTGGGCTGCATGTTCGCTTCCCGAGTGGAACGTGACAACGTGTTATTCGACTGGCAAGGCGACTTTGTTGAAATTGGGGACAGCAACAACATCAACGCCGATAAACGTTCCTCTGTCGTGCCTTTGATCGAAGAAAAGGGATTGGGCTGAATATGCCATATGCCTTTGGCGAGCAGAGATAAGAGACCAAAGGAGCACATCATAAGCCGTGATGTCCACGCCATAGCATGACTGAGAGTCCCGGGTCAAATATATGAATGAACGCAAAAAAACGGATCAGAAGGCCATCCCTGCTCGAATTTCTCGTCGATCAAGGGATCGGGACGACGGAAATCCCAACATCGACGTTTGGGTACAACTCTTCTAATTCGACAGGTCTCATCACCAGCAGGATAGAGGTTTTACATTCTCGAGAGGGAACATCATGAGTGTGGATCCAGTGATTCATGGACACGACGGCTATCGGGATCCGGCGATTGTCATCGGCCCTTTCAAGCCATCGTAAGTACTTTGATCTCTCTTTGTGCCGGAAACCTTTCAAGAACCCATTTGCCTGACCATCTCTATCCGTCGCTGACAGACGTCCTGGATATGGACCGGTACGCAATGGACCATTTTATGCTTCTCCAGTCAAGAACACCGGGCTCACTGCTGCCGAGTTTCCAACTATTACAGGTTCTTTCGTATCTTCAAGCTGCACAACTGCCTGACCCCCTCATCATCCACCCGTTATTGAACCTTCAGGGGTGGGATCGCAAGCCGTATGCGAGTGAGTTATAGGACAGTCTCTGCCACCTTCGTACCGTGACTAGTGTGTGACGATTCTAATCTTTTTCCCCCCCACTCGCTTACAGAATATCTCGCCGTAAGTCCGCTTGACAGCATTGGCTATGAGTGAACTTGTTCTGATGGGAGGTACGCTTTGTCCTTGGTTTGCAGTGGAACATCAGTGAGTCACAACACCAGAACCGCAAAACAGAAATGAGGAAGCGCATCTTGTCTCATGCATTGATTTCGACATATTTTGGTAGCCGAACACCCGATGTTTGCGGCCATATGGGTATGCATCCGTCTCACAATTGGATACAATTGTTGCTGATTTACACCTGAGCATAGGTAGACTACGATGATACCGAGACGGAATGTAAGTCTCTCTCCGTCGCGTCACATATCGCATCATTATCAGCTAAAATTTGTAACTTTATCGTAGGGCTCAAAGAAAGAGGACAACCAGCGACGTCTCCCATTGTGGAAGAATTGAACCTGGGTCATGTGGAGACTGGTAAGCACTTGCGAGATATCTCGCTATTCTACCCGCTGACTCACGTTTCCACCCGGGTTTCAATTCAGGCTGGTGCATTCGGTAAGCGCAAAGGACAGCTGCCGCTAGAGCTTTTCCTTTTCCACCAGGGCTGAAGTGACCTGTCTCTCAAGGGTACGGAATAGGATGGGAATCACCTGCGAGGACGTACTGTTTGCGATTTCGACTTTTTCGCTTCCCCGTTATACGTGGATGAGCTCGGTGGTGCGTTGAGATCCTGCTTGGTACAAGGAAAAGGCACTGATGACCGCCTCGTTGCCACCTGGAAATCGCACAGAAATGCATCCTAGAGCGGTTCGCATCATGGAACAGCAGTAGTATGTCAATGTGCAATGCAGAAACGACATGGGTGCTGACATCACTCGCATATTTTGCAAAGCTTTGAGAAACGGCGTCTGGGATTCTTCGATGGAGGCGTAGAGGGATACCGGAAAGTACGGCCTGTTCATGCCACCCTGCAGAAAGGCAGGTCTGACGAACACTTTTCCCGACATGACAGGCAGATGCGCTCCTTGGACAAGTCTATTTTAATGGGTAAGCTCGCCTTTGGTCGACGGCGCTTCGTCACGACGGTTTCAGGCTGAGCGACAAATACTTGAAATATTTCAACATGGGATGTGTCTTTTCAAACAGCCTGTATAACGGTACGTTATTAGAGATGGAAGGTTATACAGGGCGAAGCGCTGAATTTGCTCATTTGTATTTAGATGAATACGCAAGGCTCACGTTGAAGAAGAAGTATAATTTCGCCTCCTCCAATCTTCTGCTACTTCGTCTTGGTGAGCCAGAAACCCGCATACGAAGACGGAAGCGTTACGCTGACATCTATCTGCATCTCGACTGTCTGTAGGTAACTGTTGAAGCAGTCGTTGAGAGTTACAGCCATGTATCATTTGGAATCAGGTTTTGGTTGCATTACATAGACAATTTTTCATATACAGAACACAGCTCGGCCCACGCTTCTAAGCCGCGGACGGGACGGGAACACTAGGATTTCAAGATGGCTACATAGTTTAATTGTACAAGGAGCGAGATCTACTCCCTCTGGAACAAACGCAGGGTGAGATACCACGTGCTGCCTAGGAAACGAATGGCTGGAAAATTCATGACGAGCAAGTCAGTAAGAGGAATCTATGTGTGTATAGGGCGACAACGTACCAGCCAAAGCCGCAACAGAGCTAGTAAACGAGCGCGGATAAGCGGAGGATAGAGACTCGTGTAGAATACTAGCGCTTACTATAAGATAAAACCCATGTAGATTGCTGAAAGACTTTTGCTCTTTACCTGGATGGTAGCATTTCTATCGTGTCACGAGCAGGAAGTTAGCACTCTTCTCTTTGCTCTCTTCTTCTCACATCAGACTCACAAAATACCAGCAGCCAAACCAGCGTTGGAGACGACCCATAACATGAGCGTATTCGTTCGGAATGTCTATAGCATCTTTCGTCAACCCAAGTATGCTAAACAGAGCAGGAAGACCGAACTTACTTTGTAGTAATCCTCCTGCTTTTGGGTTGGACTCTTGGTTTTGACTTCTGGTTGCGCCGGTTGCGCCAATCTCTTCAATTCGGCGGCGTAAATAGCATTGATGTCTTTTTCTTCGGTAGGTACTGCAACATCGACTTCTCCAGCTTTGGCATTCTTGCCTCCACCGGCAACACCCAGTTCCATCTCCACTTTATCCGCACCTTTGGTTCCCCAAGACTGCAAAAGAGTACGTTAGTTGCGATACGCCGTCTCAAAGCTAGTTTAAGAGGGAACTCACTACATCGTGCACATTGGAGAATGCATAGACGCTGTACAGAACAGAGGGTCAGTATATGTAGACGGACAGCAAAACGGGCAGCCTACTTGAATACATTGATATACGACGGAGCAAGCTACGCCAACAAACGAGAATCAGTCATAATCCGGTCTGGCGGATGACGAACGGGTTCTCACCAGAAGATACTGCGGAAAAGATGTGAGCAAATGCCATGGATCCATCGCGAGGACAGACGCCAGAATATAGATTCCGTACGTCGCGATCAGCGAAAGCACGATGTTTCTAAAGGTTTGATCGGCATTCGTGTAGTCTGACGCGTTGATCGTGCCATCGTTTACTGCGGCTTTGATACCCACGACTGCCAAGTAGACTATGGTACAGATAAAGCGGACGATGAGTCAACTGCGTCGTGGAAGGAAGACTCTTCTCCGAGACCGACACACCTGCAGCAGCGACCATGTAGACCGTGATAATGGCGAAGCCGACCATTGCTGTTGTATAACCAGCAACCGAACTGACAGAGTGGCAAAGCATCAGATTCGTATTCTCCACTGCTATTCCCCGTCATGCGGGCTTACCCTTGTGGTCTGTTCCCCATCGAGAGCAAGAAACACATGGCCAGTAATGCGAGATAGATGTATGCCAATGGGATGTTGATGTATTTGGTCCATTTTACATAATCCTGTAACGATCTCGTGAGAATGTACTACCAAGGGGGAAACGATGTCGGTACAATGTCATGAAATTTGGCTGGAAGGGGCTTACGAAAGCGATGTAGTAATTGCCCTGTGATAACCCATGAGAATTAGTATGCGTCAAAGGGGCAGTCTGGCATAATCACGCACCATAGAGAACCAGGTGAAGATCATGTTGTACGTTTCTGTAATGTAATAGCGTCAGCGATTATACCGGAGAGTCTTTCCATACGGATTACACCTACGATAAATCAATTCAATGTGCAAAAAGAATTTCCGCCAGAAACCGTGCCTGTGCAAAATCGGATGAGTTCGGTGGAAAGGATATGGACAAGGGCATTAGACTTACTTGGACCGATAGAGATAGCCAAAGTGGAAGATACTGTGAATAGCCGCGAAGAATGAACCGTTCAGCCATCTACATCAAGCAAGAATAGCATTAGTTTCCGACATATTCGATCCGTATGTAATGCGAGTTGAGCGTACCGCCGTCGTTGCGAGACCAACTCGGGAACCTGTGATGGGAACGTGAGCAATATCCTCGTCAAAATTTGATCGAAAAAGTACGCACTCGATCAGGTACATCAGTAACAGCTCTGGCACTCTTGACGTAATGAAGGGTCCATCGACTACCTCTTTTGGAGACCAGCTCCCAACAGAGAATTCGATCTGTTTGACAGCAAATTGATGAGCATTCCGTCTTCGTGTCGGTCGGCGACGAGCGCTAACCTTCAGCCAAGTACATGTTGGCGGTGCTGAAAGACGACATGCGCGATTAGCATTCACGTCGAACAACAGAACGAGCCCCACTTCACATACAAAATACCAGCATCGGCACCATGCATATGCTCGCCCAGGAAATACTGTTTCAGAGGTCCTTCACCATGCACGTCGTTCTCCAGGGCTTTGTACTAGAGGAAGCAGCAAGACGTAAGCCTCATTTGACAATGGCGACGTGGAATGAGTGAATACATACTCGGTAAGCAGAGAAAGCACCTGGTCTGCATCATGAATATAGTCGCAGCGTCAGTTGCTATACCGAGCGAGATCGACGAAAACACTCACAGAACGGTAATCCAACCAAAAGCAGATTCCAGCGGCTTGTCCAAGATATTGCTCATCTTGTACTCGACTGTCGATCAATAAACATATCAGCTACCCACCGCTGTCGGGGAGAAGAGAAGCAAACTCACAATTCTGAGCGGCGACCAGCGGGTTGATCAAGTTCCTCCAATAAAGACCTTTGAGCGCTACAATCTCCCCACAAGCGCCACCGCAATTCGGCTTCAAGTCGAATGTCTTCCACAAGTGATAGATTGACGTGGAGGCGGGATCCGTACCGACGTCGAGAAGCACACAGACGCTGGGTTTCGGAAACAGGGAGCGTGTTAATGAACTCCCTCCGCGCTGTTGTTCATCCTGCGGAATTAGCAACTTACTTTGGCTGCAAGATTGGTCCGAATGCGTTAAAGAACCATCGGTGACTATCATGCACGAACATGAATACTCGCTGTCAGTCTTTGCTCGGCGCTGAAGGGCTAGATAAAGGCTCATCACCACCTACCTATTGATCTTCTTTGCATTCTTTTCCTACGAGACGCAAATCATTCCAATTCAACAACTGGCCATAACAGTCTCGGAATGTCGCAATGAGAACACGCACCTTTACACAAAGAATCATCTGCACCGGCGCCCATTTCTTCGCAGGCACGACTTGATGGTTTTTATCGAGCGTCACTATCGTGAGTGTGAATCGAATATCAGCTTGTGAGCGGACACAAAAACGGACGGGTGGACATACACTGTGTAGTGTACTCGTACACGTGAGCTTCCTATCGACACACATGACCAGAACAAATCAGCAACCCGCCCTTACCTCACAACCCGACACACAACAAGACGCGACATACCACCGGTTTATCCCCCACCATATTCTTCGCGATCCCTTCCTGATAGACACCAAGCGCAGCAAGCATCGCCCGTGTCCTCGGGTTAAACACCTTCCTCCCATCCACAACAACACAAACGACCACTTTTTTCCAGCCATCGTCCCCCCAGACGGTGGAACGGGAACGTTCGTTGTTCAAGTGTGCAATGTTTGCCATGACGCCGCGCATGGTGCGTGCGAAGAGGACTTCGTCTTCCTACAAGACGTCAAGAAAAAGGGGTGTCGTCAGTCGAAGGAAAGGGATGCAGAGGTAGAGGGTGGGCTGCAACGTACGTTGTACATGGTAATCACCTGTCCGGACCAGAGGAGTACAGTTAAACCCTGTCAAAGCTTCGCCGAGTGAAAGGAAACGGGACGTACGATAAAGATCTCCGTCTTCCTCGTCGGCTCATACAGCTGCTTCTGCCTCAACGTATACCTCTCTTGCTAAACACCGACCGAATCCAAATGCAGAAACATCAGCGCCAGCACAGACCACACCAAAAGGCACATAAACCACCGATCGTCCTCAAGCCCTCTCGAGATCACGAAGCACTGAAAAGTGGAAGCAGACGAGACTCACCGAAAAATCATCAGGACCACACGTCACCGCCGTATACCGCATCAACGCGAATTCCTGCTCTTTCCGATGCTCAATAGGGCACAACTCGAGCAACGCCGTCGGCACTGGACATTCAAGAACGAGGTTTCCGCGGAATAATCTGCACGGCGGGGGAAGGAAAGGGTGAGAAAAGACGAAAGGCCGACGGAAATGTTTGAACAGCTAGTAAGGAAGATGGGAGGGAAGTGAAGGGACAGGCGGCGGGCGGGGCTTACGGGACTCGTTTTGTTGTTTTCAGACGTCGGATCATCCGGCCTTCCGGTGCCGCACCATACCGTAACGTCGTCACCGGCTCATCAGGGTTCATCATACCACTCGGCTGCCTCGCCCTCCCTCCTCCCGCTCCGGAAAGACCAATCTCATCAGCGCCTGCGGCACCTAAATCACCCGCACTGCCCATAAATGGGTTCCCGTACCGCCCTCCGTGGCCGTCACCCTGCGACTGATGGCGCGACAAGAGCGGTTGATCGGCATCGTCGCCTAGCGGTGTGTAAGCGCCTGGCATCCCGTTTCCTCCTCCGTTCCCGGTTCCGGCTCCGACTCCAGGGTAAGGCGAGTACGCTCGTCCCGGGATTATCGGGTCGGTGTAAGGGTTCACTTGCCCGTCGACGGAGTATAGGTAGTGGTCGCTGTTCTGGTGCGGGAGGAATGGCGGGGGGGACATCATCCGTGGGTCGGGCATGTACATCTCTGCTCCGGCTGGTTGTTGGGTTGTGATAGGAGGTCCTTGTTGGGCCCATTGTTGGTCGTACCCTTGCTGTTGGTTGCCGTTGCCAGTCAAATTGGTGTTGATTGGCATCAAACCTCCTCCGTAACCCGAGCTAGGGTCGTATAACGGCTGAGAATGGGAATGGTGCAACGAATGGTGCTGCTGCGGAGGAGGGGTAGGTGCGTGTTGAGGAAAGGAGGGCGGGTATCCACCCATCTGTTGGGTTTGGTTCTGATCGTGCATTACCTGTCCAACCTGCGCAAAGCTTTGTCGTAAAGGCGGAGGAGAAACGGGTGGGTATGCATTCCCGTGAGGAGGAGGGCTGGTGGTGTATCCGCTCATTGGCATGGGTGCAGGTGCTGGTGAAGTTGTCTGGTATCGCAAGGGATCTGTGGGTGGTGGATATGAAGGGTGACCTCCCGCACTTGCTGGTCTGAATGGGTCCTGCATTGGCGGTGGTGGTGGTGGTTGGTTGTATTGCTGCTGTTACAAGGTAAGGGAGATGATGAGAAGCAGAAGGGAAGAGTGAAAGCCAGGTAAAGAGGAGCTTACTTGGGTTGGATAGTTGTATCCTTGTCCTTGTCCATGGTACGCCATGATGGAAGAAAGTAAAGGTTGGAGCGTTTTTTATTGTTCTCACAGCCACAAGGTAGAGAAAACCCCCTTCCCGTCTTGTGATCGTCGTCAAAAGATGAAACACTGCTCTTCTTGTCTTCTCTACACAGCCAAGCCAGCAGCGAGAAACGCGTCCAGGGGGCGGATACAATTCGAGGTGGTCACTGTACAGCACTGTACCCGTCTTTGTTGTGTGCTTTAACCAAGAGGATAAGGCGGTGTCAGTACTCTGTTTACAGCTGTTTTTCACAGAGCTCATAGGCCACACCACAGTCCAATGAGGCCTTGCAAGTTGGCGGGCAATCCTAGAAAAATGTACAGAAAAAGAAAGGTAATGCTACGTAAGAAGCATATATATTGTGCCAACGTAACCAGCGACCGAGATGCGCCACAGGAGAGCATGAGTGGACGCAATCATATGCTGCTGTTCAGGTGCGTCGTCAATGCATTGCTGCATAACCGACATATCCGACATGTCCCACAAAATACAACATATTTTCGCACCCTTACGGCTCTACACCCTCCGGCAGGACCAAACGTTGCAGCACGCCCTCCTCCACCAACGCCGAACAATCAAACACGTCAATCTTGTGATTCAACCCCGGATGCCCATGAATATCAAACGCACCCCCAAACCCGCCCTCTGCATTCCTCACCAAGAAGAAAACCTCCTTGACACGAGAATGCACAAGCGCCATCGTACACATCACACACGGCTCATGCGTGATGAACAGGGACATGCTCGTCAACAGATAATCCGCGCCATTACGCGTCGAGGAAGTCGTCTCCGTGAACGGGGAACACGTTCTCAGTCGTGCAACCTCGGCCACACACCCCATCGCGGCGTGCTTCAGCGGGTGGTGCATCCCCGCCCGTCTATCCACGCCGCTCGCCCGCATGTGCGGTGTCGGAGGGATCAGATCCGGGTCGCTTGGCTGTGCGTCTGGTGGTGCGGAATAGGCAAGTGCCGCGATCGGTAGTTCCCCCGCCGCCTCTTCTGCGTTGCAAGCGAGCTCGATGAGTCGTTGGATCCCTTTCCTGACCCAGGCTCGACGACGGACTGTCCACGGCGTGTCTGCAGGATGTTTCGGGACGGCGTTTAGTAGTACCGGCCAGATTTCGGCCTTTTCCGCCACGTCGTCGAGTGTTCGTGCGAATGTGGCGGGTACGACGGTGGGGATGATTTCTGCTGCCGCAAGGGATGCCGAGAATTCGGCTAGTTCGGATTGGAGTGTGGTTCGGGGTATTAGGTCGGCGGGAGCTATCGCGACGAGCGTGGTTCCTTGGTCTTGGAGTTCAAGGAGGAAATTAGCTTGCACGACCGCGCGGGATCCAGCAATGAATGTGGGACAAACCTTTTTGATGGTTGACTCGCTTGACGTGGTCTAGCGCGCCAAACCGCTTTTCATTGAGCTTCAAGTACCTATACCAACGGAGTGGGGCACATATCAGCGTCCGCGTCTCCACTTTAGCCTCGTGGATGGACCTACTTGAGTACCACGGGCATGAGCTTCTTATCCGAGATCGCGAGCGCCCAGATGTCCACTACAAGGCAACGCCGGTCAATTTCCATCGAGTATGGCAGGGTAAAGATGTCCATCGACTTACTTGTTCGATCCTCGTCGCCTTCCTGCGCCTCGACGAGCCCTCTAACACGATGGACCAACTTCCAAGCAACTTCGTTGTTGCGCTTACCATGCCGAGGTTCGGTGGAAGCTTGTTCCTCCGTCGCCAGAGCCTGTTCACGCTCCACATCTTCGGCCTGGATTTCGATGTTGGGGACAAGGTCCAATTTGGATAATGCGATTGCAAAGTCGACGTCTGACATGGGCGAGTTTGGACCTCCTGTCGTCGCAACCTCGGAATCAGTGGCGGCAGCGCTTTGCACAGACCCAGCACCCGTTTCCGGAATCGATTCCCGCGTAACAGCAACATCGTCCGCTTTTGGTTTCTTCACCTTTTTCTCTCGCTTGGACTGCTTGCGAGCTTTCCGATCAAGGTATTTCTGGTCGACCGTTTGCTTGCTTCGAGCGACATGTTGAGGTGATAATGCTGTATCGAGCGTCGGATCGGCGGTCGGCGCTTCTTCAGACTTTGCCGCCACTTCGACTTCGATTGCGGGCTGTTCGGCATCAGCAGGCTCCTCCTCTTCGTCCATCATGGGCGGACACCACTCGCTCTCTTCCGGTGCCGCCTCCACAGGATCGCCGTTGGCGTTATAGTTTGGGGAAAACCATAGCTTTGATTCATCTGCCGAATAGCAAATGTAGAGCTCCTCGCCCTTTTTAATAGGTTTAGTGGTGCGGAAAATTAATGTCGGGTACTTGTCCTTTTCGGAATCGCGTGGCGCAATGCGGGTAAACGTCACGTTGGGTTGAGGCGAGTGGTTGAACATGGATGCTGAACAAGAGAGGGTTGTCAATACAATTGCTGGAAAGTAGGCTTCGAACTGCTCACCTATTCCGAGTCCAACCCCCATTCCTCCTGCAGTCCAGTTGAATCCATAACCTCCTAGTACCCCATCATTTAGCAATCCATCGTCCCATTCTTTTTTGGTCAAGACCAGAACAGGCGATTCCTCTACCACTGTTCCAGCTGCAGGGATGTCGTCGGTGGCAAACACGCCTCGACCGGCCGTTGGAGTCGTTCGGATTTCAAGTTGCAATGGATTGAGGCCGAATACTGCCTGCTCCACGACTGCCTTGGGTTTCGGGTTGATATCAAAGTCAAAGCCCGGCTCGTCCGCTGTGCCGGCATTAATACGAGAAAGCGCAGTGGTAGGTGTCCTCAGCGATAGTGAACTTGGCATGAAACTAGCTTTGTGTGTGAGTGTTGGGGGAAGTAGCGATCGCGTTGGCTTGAAGCTGTTGCTAGGTGAAAGGTTGACGCTGATGCTAGAGGACGAAGCTTTGCGAGCACGCGTTCTTAGGGCAGGCGAGATATCGGTGGATGATGGTGCAGGAACCAATGCAGCACTTTCCTCTGCTGGTACAGGCTCAGTCACACCGGGCGGCGTGTCGTGCATAGGTAAAGGAACGGATTCTGATGATGGCAGGTCAGATGCATCACCCGGCTCCTCTCGCGCAACAAGTGAAGCAGTCGGTTGTGGTGTGATTTCGGAACTGGTCGACTCTTGCATGATCGGTTCTTGAATCATCGACACCTCAGGGTTCACCTGGCGCATAAGACGGAAGGTTAGAGCGATTCACTCGTCATTGCGTAAAACTGGATACTCACGAAAGCTTCAGCAGGTTCAACGGCCTTTTCAACAGCCTCAACATCGTCATTTACGTCGTCTTTCACATTCACCGCCTCTTCGGCCACGACAGCTGCTGTATCCTCTTGCACAATCGGCAAACTATCCACGGTATTTTCCACTTGCGAGCGCACAGCAGCGGCTTGCTCTGTATAGCTGCCTAATCGGCCAAACACAGTTCGCAGACTCTTGATCTTTTCATCGCTTGCCCGACTACTGCTCCCAATCAGCTCTCCAAGCTTCTGCACCGCAGAGATCGTCGCAATTTGTGCATCTTCAGCAGAGGAGGCTTCACATTCCTCTCCCAATCGAGTGACAACATCCAGCGCGGCTTTCAAGTTGGCGTTTATCTGATTGGCATCAATAGCGACCGTTTGACAGGATTGCTTGAATTGCTGCACTTCCGTATCGTCTTCGTCCGCGCCGGCAGGTCTATCCGCGAGATTCTGTTGGAGCGCAATACAGGCCTGAAGCATTTCTCGGGTTTCTTGTCCTGTTGATTCGCGGAGAGCGGCAAGGAGCCGGTTGATCACGATCCTACTAGACGTTCCCGCAGGTAGGATAACGGATGAAATAACAGATTTTGTCGGTGACGATACTCTTCCTGACGAATGTCTTTCATGACGGGACTGTGAAGGCCCTGGTACACGATCGCGCAACCACCTGCTAGACGACGGATACGCCAGCTCGTGCACGCTGCTCGTCGCGGTGTGGCCTCGAGAAGAGGACCCTATGGGACTGCGATACCGTTGTCGGTCCAAGCCGCCAAAAGAGGCATCACTAGCCCGGAACGACGACATGGAAGTCGATGGCCGGATACCCAATACCGAGCTGTTAACCATTGACATCCTACTCGTGGGCCTTGCATCAGTCAATGCATATCGATCATGCATCATCCGCGAAGCAGGACGGTTCGGGGTCATCATCGTCGCGTTTGTCGTCGGTGTGGTGGAGGTGGACATTTCCTCTAGCAGCGCTGCACGACGTCTTCTGCTTTCCGCGCGTTGCACACCTACAGGGGAAGAAGGGCTCTCACCCGCTTCGGACGTACCGAAGCGTGAACGCGCGCTAGTACCCAAATTCAACCTGGCTCGAACAGGCGAAGCCACAGATTCCGTCGCATGCCGCGCATGAAGCGTTGCGGACCTCTTTATCGAGCTTGTTGGCGCAGGAGAATCGGAGAGGAGGCCATGGAACTGGAGGCTTTCCGACCTTTTAATCGGTGACTCGGCGTACGACGAGCCGACGGACTGGGCAACCCGATGACGGGATGTCCCGTACCCAGTGGCAGGATAGGTAGCCTGATCGCCACGCGGCAGAGGATGTTCTGGTGAGTCATCGATACCGACAGTCGACCGGGTGCTATACCTCGATACCGGTCTTGGGCTCTGTTCCCCCCGCGGAAACGTCATCAGATCATGCGCGCAGAGAGAGTCTGCAAGAACGAGACTCACGAAATCATTCCGGAAGTCGCTCGGTAACGCCGCTCTACTTCGCGCCACTATCTCCCCATTCCCGACCCCCCTATTCCTACTCTCCCGCCCCGTCCGCCACATCTCGACCTTCTCCTCCGGTTCGAGCTCAAGATCTTCCTCTCCGTTCCCTCTTGTCAACCCGTGACTCAAACTGAGACGTCGACTCGTCCGCTGATCGACCACCACTCCTCCTCCTCCGCTGCGATTGCCGATCGACGCCCGGGAATCCGGTAATGAGGGTGGTTCCGAGGCGTACCGCATGGATCTATTATAGTCGTTATTATTACTAGTGGCCAAAGCACTCGGTTTCCAGCGTTTCAACTCGCTTCGCGGGGTTATCGATTGGCCATCGTCGTACCCGGCATCCTCGTTATCATCATCATCAACATTATTGTTAGACGCGAACGATCCATCCCCCTCCTCCTGCTCATGAGCAGCGGCGGCATGAAAATCCCCAGGTCGAGGAGTAGTCGCTCGTGAGCGCGCTCGATGGTCCGATGGATCATCAAACACCGACGAAGAGGACGCAGAGGACGTCGATTGACGACTTTGCGATCGTTTCAGTCGATCGGACACGGATGAGTCTGCTGTGCCTGTTAGTGGGTAGAGGGATTGTCTGCTTTCCGATCTACGAGCGAGCGGGGAGGGGGAAGAGGTGGTGTATGCCGTGTAGGAACCGGTAGGGCCGTATCGATTTTGTGGACTTGGCGTTGCGGTGGAATGGTCGTCCGTGGTTCGGGAGAGCAGTCGATGATCGTTTGACTGTGAGAGAGGACTGCCTCGTGAATGGTTCGCACGCGATGTGGATGGCGAATTCAAGTGGCTGGAAGAGAAGGATTTACGTATTCCCGTCTGCTAACACGACGGTTCCGTATGAGCTACTTCCGCACAAACAAGAGCAACTCGAGATACGCACCTCGGACCTCCCTGTCTCCTCTGTCCAACGACTCTCATCCCTCCTCACCGCCTCGTGCAACGCTTTCCTCCTCGCCGGACTCTCACCCTGATTCACCACTGAATGACTCCCATCCGGATGAACTGGTTCACTGGATCCAGGCGAAGCGCGTTTTAGAAACCTGGAGAATGCAGAGGAACGTGAAGAGGATCCGTTGTTTTCATTGTTCGGCGGTGTTGAAGCAGTATCCGACTGAGGTGTACGGGTACGAGGGGAAGGGAACATTATTGTCCCTCTTCCGGTCTACCTAACGCTGGCTGGATGACCTTGAAATGGCCGTACTGAAGTGAAGCTCAACAACTCCTGAAGAAGAAGGGTAATTAAACCGTCAATCTGATTATTGTCTCGCCGCGAGGCCCAAAGCCATTTTGCTTCCGTTCATCTCTTCTCCTCGCGAACGCTTCATCATCAAATGTCATGTCATGCTCTTCCCATCTTCAGTTCATAGGTACCCTTTATTCTTCACAACAGCAACACCCCAGCCTACCTCACCCTCAAGCTCACATCATCATACACACAACATGCCCATGCTATCCTACAAAGCAGGCCGAGCCATCAGGCGCTCCGAGGACTCCAACTGGGTCGATCCGGTCGCAGAAAAGGGAACATTGGCGTTTGAAGTAGTGGATGATCTGGCGCAACTGAGTGAGTCTTTTAGTTCGGGTTCGAGGTGTTGGTCGAATGAAGGCAGGCCGCATATACGTGGCGACGCAAGGCACTGATGCTCGGTTTCGCCGTTTTGCAATATTGTAGTCTGGACGAGCCGTGAAGCGGGAAGCAACACCGAGCGAGAGTACGTTCTCTCACGCCTCATCGTCGTTTGCGCAACATACTCACATGCTGACCCTGTTGTTCTCTGGCAGGGAGTACCTCCTTTTCCCGGAAGACGTCCAGGTGGAAGCCGTATCTTCAGACCCGACGGGGAGGACCTACGTATTCAAATTCTCAAGCTCGGACCAACGGTTGTTCGTGAGTCTCCATCTTTCCGCACTTCTTCATACGAAAACGGCGCTGACAGCTCTTCCCACACCCGTCTACCTCACAGTACTGGTTTCAAGACATCGACAGCGCCAAGTACCCTGAATTCGCGAACAAGATCAATGGATTCTTGGCAGACCCCGATAGTCATTCCGCTGGGTCAGTAGCTTAGGTCCTCAGTCACATCCTTTCCCGCCTAGTGGAAAATCTCTCGTTGTATGACGTTAAAACATGATTCTCATCCATTGTTTCTCTTTTTGGGTTTTCGCCTTTTCGCTTCATCTTTCCTTTTCCCCGTTCGCATGCTCGCTCGCCGTCTTGCCGTCTTGCAAAAAATCTCCAGAACGGTCGCAGACGAACCAGCTCCCCAGCCCGCTATAGCAGCCGCAGCAGCAGCATCCCTCTCAACCGAGTCGTCTCAACCACCACTCTCCACTCAAGCAGGAATCCCACAAACACCCGCTCCGAACCCTCATGCCAAACCAAGCACTTCCGCATCGACTGCGACGTCCACCGCGCCGCCTGGCGCGCCCAAGGCGAATCGGGTGGAACAGTTGATGGGCTCTAAAGGAGGGAGGGAAGCGGAGGGAACACCATCGAGTGGAAGAGGACAAGCTACCTCTGCGATTGCGACCAGCTCAGGAGCAACAGCACAAGAACATCAGTTTTCGCAGGAGCAACTCGGGGCGTTGGCTGCGTTGCTTGGAGGTGGGCAGGGTGGGAACGCCGCTGCGGGTGGTTATGCAGGGTTGCAAGAAGGTTCGTATCTGGTCGCACGTTGAATAACGGTACTGTTTTCATGCGCTGATTGGATCGGATTTGGTTCATTGATGGATTCAGATGCACATCTTTCAGATATCTTGACGGCTAGCACCATCACCCCTCTTCTTCGATCCGACCCGGCCCTAATCAACCGCCTAATCCCACTCCTACCCAAAGACCTCCCCCTCTCCTCTCCACCAACCGCATCGGAAATCCAAGAACTTCTTACTACACCGCAATGGACGGAAGCTGTTGCTGCGTTTGACGCGGCGTTGAGGACGGGTGAGTTGCAGGGTGTTATGCCTTCCCTTGGCTTGGGGGAGCGAGCTGGAAATGGTGTGAGGGAGTTCTTGGAGGAGGTTGGCAAGGAGCCAAAGGGCAAGGAGGAAGGTAAAGAGGATGAGATGGATACCGAGTAGGAGACAATGTAGAGTGAAATGATTACATGTGCTTGACTCCCTGCATGCAGTATATCATCGCTTTGCTTGGCTGTGTTTGGCATGGTTGAAGGCTGGAAAGACACGCCATTACTACCCTGCCTGAATTTCCTGATTTTGAGATTACAGGTGTTTCCGCGGCATTCAGCTTGCGGCGTAGATTGTCCTTCAACATTCAACTGCATCCGCTTCCGCT
This sequence comes from Naganishia friedmannii, assembly GCA_030039255.1. Taxonomy (NCBI): domain Eukaryota; kingdom Fungi; phylum Basidiomycota; class Tremellomycetes; order Filobasidiales; family Filobasidiaceae; genus Naganishia; species Naganishia friedmannii. Next base: position 535,884 of record JASBWT010000009.1, on the reverse strand, counting down.
CTTCGTTTCGTGTCGTTTCGTTTCTGACGTTTCGCCCTCTTGAGCGTTCGTTTCCTTTTCAAATCAAACAGACGCAGCCTTCCCTTTCCTCGAAGACGGAGACACAAACAAGACCGGAACTGAATATTAGAGCAAACCAACATGACGGAATCACCGAAATCTGAACGTGCACGGACAGCGTTTAAACCGATAAGCAAGATGGCTTCCCGCTCCATCCTCCGTGACAGGAACCCGCCAAACACACCAGGAGAGCATGAATCCTCCACAGCGAGACCACTACACATGGTCACACCATCAAAGAATGCGTTCCAGTCCCTTCTCGGGAAGATAGATCGCGCGACGACGAGCAGTACACCGCCGCCGCCTGTCCCTAGTATACCTGCGCAACACCGGATGTCCACGACGTCCAGCAACGGCGGAGGAGGAGGTGCGGTGCCAGTGACGCCTTTTAGGGCATCAAGAGCGTACGCAGAGCACGGAACGATCATCCAGCCGTCAAATGAAGCCACACCTGTCGCACCAAAGATCCGAGCGGGAATGACACCCGAGGCGAGGACAAGGTTGATGCCTACCCCGAAGCCACTACCGCCGTCGAAACTCCGAGGAAATCAGACACCTTCTTCTTCTTCTTCCACCTCTGGGTCAACAATGCGTCTAGTTCAACCTCGACAGAGTATCTCCCGCTCACAGGAGCCGTTTACAAGGGAATCACAAGATCTGCCGATGCCGACACAGGAGCCGTTTGGTGGTGGCGGTGATGAATGGGATACCACCGGAGTGCAGGCGGCGACAGAAACGGGTTGGCAGGAGATTGGTAGTCAGAGTAGTAATGAGACTGTTCTAGTGACTGTTCGGTACGTCCATTTGCTTTTTTCCTTTCCTTCAAGGTATAACCCGCAATCAAATGCTCGTGGTTGTTGTTGACGGTAATGTTGACGGCTAGAATTCGACCTCTTGCGTCGACGAACCCGCACGATGCGAATGCCTGGTCTACACCTGTCGATGCAGGGTATCCTCTTCCACGGACGATCAGGCTAGCAGATGGAACCCGAAAGGAATGGTGTTTTGGTGCGTGCCACTCAAAATCCGTCGTCTGATCATCTCGTAGTCGTTCAGCGCTCACTGTTCTTGCTTTCGCCGAATATCGTCTCGAACAGACCAAATTCTACCGCCGAACACGACAAACCAGCAAACATACCTCTCCTCCGCCCTCCCGCACGTCCGATCCGCAATGCAAGGCTTCAACGCCGTCTGCTTTGCCTATGGCCAAACCGGTTCAGGGAAATCGCATACGATGGCAGGCACCTCGGGGGATCCCGGTGTAGTGCCCCTCGCTGTGGAGGAAATATTCCGGATTATTCGAGAGGGCAGAGATCGAGAGTGGGTTCTCCGCGCGTCTTACCTCGAGCTTTACAACGAAATGCTTGTCGATCTTTTAACCCCACCTGGGCCGGGCGGGACAACGACGGGCGGGGAGATCCAGATTTTGAATGGGAAAAAGGAGGGCGAGGTACAGATTAATGGGTTGACCGAGATGATTGTGACGAATGTTGCTGAAGTGAAAAAGGTGTTGAGTATTGGTGATGGGCGGAGGAGGACGGGATGTACGGACTGGAATGAGAGGAGTTCGCGGAGTCATAGTGTTTTCCGGATCGTACGTTGCGTGGCCTACCACCCAGTCTGTTTCAGAGTCGCGCGCTGATGGCGTTGCTCTTGTGTGTAGGTTATTGAATCGAGATCGAAATCAAATAACGCAGAGGACGAAATGAACATCAATACTAGAAACAAGGGCAAGAACCAGGCAACAAGGATAAGCACGCTGGTAGGTCGCATTCTAACCCTTCTTGAAATATCCGTTGTGTAGCGCTTACTCATATGACATTGCTTTATCGTAAAATTTCAGAGCTTGATCGATTTGGCGGGGTCTGAAAAGGCGACGGCTAGTAAAGAGAGGAATGCAGAAGGGCGGTATATCAATCAATCGTACGGTCTTTTCTCTGTGGCCGAGATCATCCCATGCCCGAGGTACTGATCCTGGGAAATTTCCAGGTTGTTGACGCTCAAGAATGTTATTTCGAAACTGGCGGAGCAGAGTGCGAAGAAGACCTCAGGGCACATCCCGTACCGAGATTCGAAACTGCAAGACTTCTCTATCGTTCCAAGGCCACCACGTTGTGCTTACTCTTCGTGCCTTGTTGGCTTATAGAACACGGCTCCTCCAACCATCGTTATCAGGTGACGCAAAAATCTCCGTCATCTGCACCATCAACCCTTCTCAATCGGCTATTGCGGAATCCCAATCGACGTTGGCGTTCGCGGCGGGGATCAAGCGGGTCGTGTTGCATGCGAAACAGACCGAGGTGGTGGATCCTGCAGCGTTGATACAGCAATATCAGACGGAGATCGCCGATCTTAGGGTATGTTGCTCTCTTCTCGTTCTTTTGGCGATGGCATTTCGTGCTGATGGTAGCTTGTTTGACGTGCAATAGGCAAAGTTGGCGGAGAAGGATGCCGAGATGTCACAGGTTTCGCAGGATGGTTACAAGCGAATGACACTCAAAGAGGTACTTTGCCTGCCCGTGTCCCCCCCCCCTCCCCCGCCCTTCATTGACAATGTTCTAATCTCGAGCCCTGTTTTTAGCGTCAAGAACAAGAAAATCAGAGAAGCAGGTTGGATGAGCTTCGGCGCTTGATCTTAACTTCGAGTAATGTAGATGATGAAGAGACTGCAGAGGAGAATGCAAAGGCATGTACACCGGTTTGGCTGACATGGAGAAGGGATGGTCCCTGATTCTGGTCCACCTTCGTCTGCAGACCCGTCCACGTAGCCCGACAAAGGTCCGGATCCAGTATGAAGCTTCGTCATTCTCTGTAAGTACTATTATTGCGTTGCGTATGCGCTTGGTGCCTGATTCAAACAATCGTCTATCCTTCAGCTTCAAGAAGAACTTTGCGTCGCTCGAGCCAAAGTGCAGGAACAAGCCTTGGAGATTGCCGAGTTGAAGAAACAGCTAGAGCTCCGGCCACAGAAGCCAGACGAGGAGGTTGCACGGTTGAAGCTAGAAGTCGATCAGATGAACGAGATTATTAGTAAGTCGTTTCTCTCCCACAGCGATTTCCTTGGCAAAGACTGAAACCTCATTTGTTGTAGAGGACTACGAGAATAACATGGACGAGCCCAGTGTCAAATTAAGGGAGGACGTTGAAGCAGAGTGGCTCCCGAAAGTCCAGAAGTTGGAGGCAAGGGCCAAGGAACGGGAAACTTTCTACAAGAGCTTGTACAACTCCGTGCTCGAGCTGAAGAATCAAAAAGCGCAACTCAAAGAGGTAAGCTCGCTCATCACACTCCCAAATAATCATTCATCCTACGGGTAGGCTGACGGACACCTCGGCTCACAGCGTTGCCAAAAGTTGGAAAGTATCTGCCATGAATACATCGCCTTGAGCGAGCCGTCTCACAGCGACTTTGACTATGGGTCGAATCGAGGCATGTCGACTGCATCAACCGTCAGCTCTCCGGTCGCGAGCACAATCTCAACATTCTCTTCCAATCACGACGACTCCCACTTTTCCGGTAACGCCTACTCGAGCCGCATCAGCAGCGTGTCAATGGCACATCTCGGTAGTAAACTTGCCATGTCGAATGTCGGGCGCAACGGAGGTGGGCTGAGAAGCCTGAAGGAGGATTCATCGTATGATCTGGTGAAGCAAGCTGCGCTTATGGAGAGTGACGAAGAGACATTTTAGAGTCACTCGACTTCTGTATTCATTCCCTCGGTGGTGTCGTGAGGGAGATGGAGCGAATTTGATTCAGCGTTGGACGTGTTGTTGTGGAATTGGTTTCCGTTCAGATGGTCTTTGAATAGTTGTAGCTAGGGTATCTTGTACTACATCAGCGATTGAGTTTCTGACTCGTGCCGGCCGTCCATACGACTGTCGAAGGCGGAGTAGGTAGAATGGGTAGAGGAGGCTGAGTCGTTATACGCGGAACTCATTAAGTTGTACTTTCGACGATAAATGGACGAGGGGGCTGTAACAGCTGTGCGAAACGTCTAACGCGACCGAGTGGGTTGGGTAAGTGAGTGAAGTACAACTGCACGTATCGTCGCAGAGATATGCCTCAAAGGCTGAACGACAGACTACCTCCCCAAGTCAGAAAAGGGGGCGTCTCAAAAACATGAATGTTTTTACAACCCGGTGGGAAGACTAAACTATTCAAGAAGTACAAAGACACGTGGGGTGGAAAGCTATTATTCGTCACCGGCCTGGTTCTAGATACTCAGTCTCTCTCGAGGCAACGAAACATGCGCGTCCCATCAGTCCGGTCTAGGAATCCTGAACCTCTCCTCGTAAAAAACCTATTGGCAAACGGTATGCGCCGCGACAGCGTTAGCGTAAAGCTCAATATCCGCTTGTCTTCTGTGAACTGCTCAACAGGACAAAAACACCATTCGAGACTTGGCGGGGGTTCGCTCGTACTACAGACTGCGGTTCAACGTTACAACAGACGTCCACCTTTCAAGCTATATACCCTTCGGCGTCAGCCAATCGCTTCAAAGTACTGTATACAATGCGGTGGCTTACGGAGAGCAGCAACGAGACTTCTCTCGATCCGAGTGATTTCGTACATCTCCGGAATGACAATGGTAGCGCTTGTCGTGGTGGCGAGAGCGATGCGGTGTGTCGTGATGTAGACGGAGCAACAAAGCCTTCTTTTTCCCTTTAGATTCAGGATGATATGTGGAGAGTCGTCAAGAGGTGCGAATACGATGAGAGTACAAGCGAGACTTTCGAGGCATTATTCGAGTCATTCGATTGTTGATCTCAAGGATGTAAACTAGGAACTTGGTTCGTTCGAGAACTTGTGCCAGTCCGCTGCAAGTAGTATCGGAGATCAGATACCGCATCGATGGTCCGGAAGTCTGGATATGTCGCACTCAGCGAGACGAACTGTAATTTACGACGGCCATTGAATGCATTAGACAAACCCAAGATGACAGGAAACTACAACACATTTACTTTTCGAGAAGCCTCCCGCCTTTCACGTACAATCAGCTTACAAGGCTCGAGACGGTCGTGGCCTCGAGACTTAACAGACGGACAAGTACCACACCTTCACTACGACGTCTCCTCAAACCGACTATCCAATTCCTGCACATCATGTCCAGCGTTGTCCGTGAACAAGACAACACACAGTTCGAAGCGTAGACCGATACTTCGGGCATCTAAACGGAGTAGTCGAGGTGTTATTTTACTGGTCACCGAGTTTCCCTTTCCGTCTGCTGAAGTTCCAGACGTAACTCTTCAACTTCACGATCTTGCTCTGCCGACTCCGCTCGAGGTGCTGTTGCAGCTCGCTGTCCGTCAGAGCCGCCGCTCAGAGGAGGGCTCGTGTTCTTTCGATGCCCTTCGGGTCGTGAAGGCGATTGTTGACTGAGCCGCTCTTGATCCTTTTGCAGCCTGTCCAACGTCCGTTCGTATTCGATCCTCAATCCAGCTATTCTGCGCAATTCGGCTTCTTGTGCTTCCACTAGGTCGTTTGCTCGGAGAATCTTTGATTCCAAATCTCGCTTCAGATGCATAGAGTCGATGAAAGCGTCGTACAGGAGGTGGAAAGGTTCCATAAAGTGTTCTCTGTTGACGTCGATGGGTCCATTTGCGAAGGCGCCAGCGCCGTTCGCAGAGGGGTAATGTGACACCTGGCGAGGTCGATACCTGGTACCGGGAGGATATTCGCCTCGAGCTGGACCGGCTGTCGGAGGACCATTAGCCACGCTCATCTGAGCTAGTCGAGGAAGATAGACACCGGGTTGCGCAGCATCATACGCGGTACCGGGAGCATACGCGGGCGGCGATCTGGCTCGGGTGGAAGAAGCGACGCCTGGCTGAACGTATCCGCTGAGGCTTCTTCGTCGTTTGGCTGGATGAACATCGTCCCGATGATCTCCGTTAACATACCGAGGTGCAGCATAACCTTGCGGGTACCCTCCTAGATTTGGATGAGCGGTCTGTGGTGGATGGCGGGCGGGCGGTGGTAGTTGCGATGGTCGTTGACCAGAATACACATGACCACCTTCCGGGACAGCAGCAGTGCCATGTTGGGTAGGTGTATCATCCTGCATCAATTCGTCTTCGTCTTGTCCGTCATCTGGATATGCGGTGGTTCGCATATGCGACGATTGGGCAGCATGGGCTGGTTGTTGCGGTCTTTGCGACTGTCCAACCGGCGCGGTCTGCAGAAATCAAGAGGTATGAGATACGGGCAAGAGTGCCGATGACAGGAGCATTGCGTACTTTTGACCCATTCTCCCTACCACCGCACTCGGAACCTGTAAACACCCTCATGCCTCGGACTTTCTGCTTGACTGCTTCACTTCTTCGACTTCCAACGCTGTTCTTGTGCAGATACATCATGGGAGGTATGACACCCGCCGACGGAGGCGGTCCGACACCTGGAGATTCCACCGTTAGAGGTGCTCGACCTTGCCGACGCTTCTGAATAAGCTCCCGTTGCTGGTCTTTGATCTGCTGAGCGTTTCGGAACTACCGCAAGGGATATAAAGTTGGCATCGTTTTCGACAGCCGTTCATCCACGACGACTCACGGAATCAAGAGTCGCTTTATCCGCATTGTGCATCGGGAAACCAGATATCACCGGACTAACGGTGACCGTTGGAAGGCTCGTCTTTAAGCCTTCGACGACGTGCGATTCAGTCCCAGGGGAGCGGCCAGGCATGTTGATGCCAAGTATTGCCGTTTTCAAAGAAATGTGAGTAGTGGATCAGCCGAGTGGTTGCAACGTGCAGGTGGATGAGGTGTCTTGTCAGAACGACGTTGTTTAGCCTCAATACACTCGGTACACTGTATGCATCACGTGACTTCCCCGCAATCCCGAAGTCCGGGGGAATTCAAATTTGCGCGGTATACAAGCAAAAAAACCGCGTCAAATCGGTACGGAGATATTCTTGGACAGCTTTAAAGTGGGAAAGTAAGTAGGACTCATGCCTGTCCGAGGCGTCAGAAGGTACAACTGTGCCGTCGTCGCGCCAGGAGCAAGCAAAAATGAGTTGGCCTCGTTGGCGTCTTGCCGTGTAACTCATGGCACCGAGATCGAGGTGTTGCGCCTTTCCAGATAGTCTGACTTTTCATAACTTTGCAGTCGAACACGGAAAGCTCAAACACGCCTCGATCAGAACGTAAAAAAGTCTGCCTCTGCCCAGAATCGAACTGGGGTTGGCGGGTATAACACCGAGTTAGAAACTCGGAACAGTTATGAATCCACAGTGATGACCGCTACACTACAGGGGCTTTGTAAAATCCGACCTCCTTTCATCGGTTATAACGTACTGTACCAAAGTTCTGTCTGTCCTTCCCGCGGCTTATGATCATGTCAGAGCTGTATGAATGCGAAGCAGTGATGATTATCTAAACTCGAAAGATAGAGTACAAGTGACAACTTCCGCCGTTGCGGTGCAAGGACATTCCAGCTAGTCATCGCTGAACAGCTGTTTGCGACAGACAAACTCTTGACCGACCACGAACGCACACCCTCCTAGGGCGCGGCGTGACCAGGCCATCGTCCGTACAACTGACACTCTCGTACAGTCCATCGGTTCAAAAACCATGCCAAAAACCGCTATGGATGGGCCGAGAACATACAATAGTATGAGTATCAAAATGCAAGTCGGGGCGATACATACGTGCAAATACTCACTTCGACGCCAAGTCCGTAGCCGCCGTGTTCCGACGTGCCGTACTTCCGCTGGTCCGTATACCAGTGGTACGGCTCCTCTGGGATTCCATCCCTCCTGTAGCCCTCCATGAGCTCATCAACATCCGTGATACGCATGGAGCCACCTACAAACGATTTACTCTTATCAGCGTCATGCGAAGCCACTGACCCTTTCCCTTTTCCCTTTTACTCACCGGCAATTTCTCCAACGTTGGGCATCAACAGATCCACGCTCTCGGTGTACTCCTCGTCTCCAGCAATCCCTTTCATATAGAACGCCTTCAAACGTTTGGGAAAGTTCATGAGAAAGATCGGCACGCCCATCATATCCGTCATCTTGCGTTCCGCCGCTTCTGCAATATCGTCCCCGATCCGATGCGACCGTGCTGGAAGGGTCGGATCCTCTTCCTGAAGCATAATATCATGTTCGTTGAGAAATGCAATCGCGTCCTTGTAGTCGAGTCGCTTGAACGGTCGTGTGGGAGCTTGAAACCCGGGGTTGAGTTGTTGCACGAATTTACCAGCAATAGGGTCGGCGAGGACCATGTCGACCACTCCGCAGATCTGTTACGTTTAAGCAAACAGGATAAGCGTTGTTGTCTTTACCGAACGACACCCGCGCGCACTCACTACAGTTTCGATATGCTCCAACAAGTCCCTGAAATCGATAAATGCCAACTCGGTCTCCAAATGTGTGTACTCGGCCAGGTGTCTGTGGAGGGAGACAAAGCGTAAGTCGCTGTGCAAGGGAGATTGGGAAAATTACAAGGCGCAACCTACCGTCGAGTATGTGAGTTTTCCGCTCGGAACGATTCTTGCACGCAAAACACGTCTCCCAAACTAGGCAAACAAGTTTCAAGGTACAGCTGACTGCTCTGCGTAAGATACGCTTCCTGGCCATAGTAGTCAAACTTGAACAAGCTCGAGCCACCTTCGACTGACGTTTGGACAATGCAAGGCGGTGTGACTTCTATGACAGTGTGTTTGGCGTACATGGCACGGAAGGCGGAGAGGACGGCGGCGCGGATTGTTATAATCGCTGCAGGGGTCTCTGCTCGAAGATCGAGGTGTCGGAGGGTTTGACGGACGGAGAGGTCTGATTTCTAGTGAACGGGGCGGAGGATAAAATTGAGCGGAGTTGGCAAGGGGGTGTGTAACCAGCTTACAGCGTTGAACAAACTCGCATACGTATCTACACCTGTAGGCGCCCTTCCAATCATTCTCCACCAGTCAGCGACCAGCTCATGACCCCCAGGTGCCGTCTTTCCTTTAGGTAATTGCAAAAGATCACCCGTAGCCTCAATCGAGCATTCAGTGACAAGATCCAATGCATCGAGGGTCTTGACGAGATCGCCCTTCAAGACGACTTGCAGATATCCGGTACCATCTCGTAGCGTAATGAATGTCATTTGACTCTGTACGCGGAGTCGATGTATCCAACCAAACACGCGTACACGCGAACCTCGATGTAGCTTCAGGTGACCGATCTTGACTCTCGCCGCTCGAGGTTGCGTTGCATCTTCGACGAGGATGATCCTAACGGCTTCCTCTCGACGACTCTGCTCGCGTTCCCCCGCTTCCTTCGCCTCCTGCTCCGCAGTTGCACGACCTTCTTCAGCTCTCTTCACCTTCTTCCAATGCGCATCCAGCAGCTTTCTCGCCCTTTTCCTCGCGGAACCGGAGATAGGCTGCCAATCGGAGTACCCTGTCGAGCCGAACTTTCGCACAAGAATGGGTCGGTCGACCATGACATCGGCGGTCGGGAAAGATGTGAGGATAGCGTGGAAGGTAGTGAGGAAAGGAGCCGCAAAATAACCGTCGCCTGACTCATTCGATCCGGCTTTCTCGTCGACGTGAATAGGTCCTACGAGGATGGCACAAAGGGTCAGTTGCGTTGACAGAAGTGGTCGTGCAGTATACGCACTATGCGACGGTGCATCTGCCCCTCCTGTGGCAGCAGATTCGGCAACCTTCAAGGTCTCTGCGAGTTTGACGCCGAGGTCATCGACGGTCTGCTTCGTTTCCCCTAGAAAGGTCGGCTGTTGTTCGGTGCCCATAATGGCGTGTGTGTGAAGCATGAAGGTGATGTTATATCAGACTACCGTCCGCTGTTTCTTCTCGAGCGGCGCCCTGATATGGGCTTATATGGCGACTGGTACAGTCAGCACCAGACAAAGGAAAACCAACACGTCCTTTCGCAAGCCAGCTCACCTTGAGCTTCCTCCCCATCAGCCGAAAACTCCTTCAAGTCAACCCAGAGGTGTAGAGTAGCGCTTCCTTTTGGCTGTTGACATCGTTATACTTGGACAGTCATCCTCGTACAATGGGCTTCTTTGTGACTGTAATCACGGAACAGATAGAGAGGCCGAAAGATATGGAAGAAGAAGAGCGAAGAAGGCACGATTGCTCCTGTTTTGTATCCGCCAAGTCGATATTATGAATGATCAATAATGTTCTTTCTTGTCACTTCATTATCTCGCTCTTCTCCATATCAACTGTCAGCACTGACATACTTGGACCTCAGAGCTCAACCATCAGTCGTCACTGGTTGACGATTGAACTGACAACAAGGGGATCCGCAACCCGGTGCGAGCGTTCCGAAGCAAAGAGGATGAAATGCACGGTCACCGGTTGACATAACAAGTGAGTTAGTGATCTACACCGTCTGCTTTAGCTGTGTGCGCGATGGACAGGGATCTTCGAAGGTTGCTTGGAGACATGGCGACGTGGATGACCCAACGGTACGGTGCTTCTACGGCATGATGGCATCTCGTGCTCGGGCATTAATACCTTTAGGCGGTGCCCGCCGGTGATGGGCTGATGATCGTTTTGATGGAAGCTCTGTCAGAGCGTGTGGTGCGAGCTGTCCTGCGCCATCAGACATGAGGAGAATAGACTTCAACTTCCAGTGGGACATTTAAAACGAATCTCGTCTCCGATATGCCCCTTGGCTGTCGTCTTTAACGTGTCTGTGTGCGAGGATATCGCTAATCCTTTGACACTTTCTCTAGTAGAGCCGCTCACAGAAATGTCTTCATCACCCCTCCGTCGGCACTCCCTCGCTATCGGCCCCGATTCCTCTCCATCAAGGCTACCTCAACCATCATTCTCACCATCATCCCCAGGCCAGGCATCACGGAGTGTGTCCTCGTCTGGACTACCCGTCTTGAATCAAGGACGAACATTCTCGCCCGCTACGAGCAGACCACCATCAGAGCTAGGATACTTTGCGAAGAATGGCACGAATGCTGTAGGTTCGCCTCTGCCGGCTCGATTCGGAAGGTTGTCGAGTCGTGAACAGGTGCCAAGTGTGACGCTCTCCACGCCTAAGGCGCAAAGTCCAGAAACTATAACGAATGATGATGGCCACGTACACGTCGGTAAGTACGTATCAAATTTTCCGGTCATACTCTTGCCAACTATCCTCTCTCTAGTACTCCGAATCAGACCATCATACACCCCACCAGAATCCGACATTCCTCAGCGGTTTCAACGCGTCGTTTTACGGCCGACCACATCAGATCCAACGCACGAAGTCACCGTTCAACAACCTTCCGAGTTGTCCCGCACTGCTGGAACACAACCCTCAAACCCCTTGGGATCCGCAAAAGGCAAGAGCAATTCGTTCCGGTACAATAGTATTCTGCCGGAAGAGTGTACACAGATCGAAGCGTACGAGGTTTCCGCCAAGCCTGCGATAGACAAGTTTCTCAAGGGATTCAACGTGACTATCCTTGCGTAAGTTATACCGTTAGATACAGTCTGCACACTTCCGCCCTAATTTTTGTTACTCTCCCGTTATCAGCTACGGCCAGACAAGCAGCGGAAAATCCTACACAATGGGAACAACGGGATCCAACATAGACTATAGTGCCGGCGGCGATATGCATACCGGTATCATCCCTCGAGCGGTCAAGGATATGTTTGAGAGACTCGAGCAGGACCGTATGCTAGCTGCGGGAAGTCTTAGCTGGGAATGCAAAATCAGCTTTCTCGAGCTGTATAACGAGGTCAGTATGCCTGTTGCTAGGCGTGCCTTGGTAAAGTGCTAAACTTATGCTGTCGATCAACAGGACTTGATCGACTTATTGTCGCAAACTGCGCATAACCAGAGCACGTCTGTCACCATCCGAGAAGATAAAGGCAAGATTCTGTGGTCCGGGCTGCGTGAGGTGAAGGTGACCTCGACAGAAGAAGTCATGCGACTGCTTCACGAGGGCAGCACGCGGCGGCAAATCGGCGAAACGGGTATGAACAAGGAATCCAGTCGATCACACGCCGTCTTCAGCCTATCTTTGGTGCAGAGGAAACGTTCCGACAATGGAGCCCGGGCAAAGAATTTTTCTCGCCCAATATCGTCGCCTGTGTCCGCATATAGCGGCCTGTCTCGAGGTGGAACGCCGACCGGTACTCGGCCTGGAAGCAGAACATCCATGATGCCTCCACCAACTTCAGCTATCCGCCAATTCGCGACTTCACCGTCAACTCCCGCTCGTGGCAGCCCTGAAGAGGACACTGCATCAGGTGGATGGGTAGAGATTGTCAGCAAGTTCCACTTTGTCGATTTGGCGGGAAGTGAGCGACTCAAACGAACTGCTGCACTTGGAGAGCGCATGAAGGAAGGTATTTCGATCAATGCGGGTCTCACCGCCCTTGGCAACGTCATCTCGGCTCTAGCGGAACCAGCATCAAAGCATGCGCATATACCGTATCGAGATTCGAAACTCACTCGATTACTCCAAGACTCTCTAGGAGGAAACTCATATACCATCATGATCGCTTGCGTTTCTCCAATCGAATACAACCTGAACGAAACAATCAACACGTTACGGTATGGTGCGCGCGCACGGAACATCAAGAACCGCGCCGAAGCCAACCAGGTGGAAGTAGGATGGGATGACCTCATACATCTACAAGGGGTTGTTGTGAAACTACGGAAGGATTTGGAGATACTGAGGCAGGCGAGTGAGAGGGGAGATGTCGGAGATCTACCAGGATCATCGGTGCCGGACGATTTGATGGAGCGAGCTCGCGTGAAGCTTTTGGAGACGCACCAGATATCGGAAACGCTTCGGTCGCAAGTCCAGATGCAGAATCTCGAAATCGCTAGGCTCATCAAACAACTTCAGACGGCCAAACAGCGCAAATCCGATGAAAGCGATACCAGTGGACTGGCGTTCTCACAGATGGTAGAACCCATCATTGACGAATATGAAAAGACGATCATCAATCTAGAAGCAGAAATTGAACGCTTGAAGGCCAGTCTTGTAGGTGTAGACAAATCATGCGATCGGAATTTCCTTTATACTGACTTCTCGTCTATTCTCAGCAAATATCAGAGACACTCGCGGAACAGCATGTCGAACAGATTGCCCTGAAGAATCAACGCCTCGAGGCTCAAGAAGCGTACATACATGAGCTGAGGACGCGTATTACCAACTACGCTCAACGGGAGCGGGATCTCGAGGTATGGCGAGGCACTATTCATCATGCAGACATCTACTGATACCTCTTGCTTAGGAAAACATTCGTCAAGTAGAGGTTCAGATAAGCGCTACTTCCTCCCAGAAAGGTGACCATGGTCCCGTGATCCGCAATTTGCAACAACAGTTGGCAAAACAGAAAGACACGTTATCCTTTAACGCAATTTCCCTCGCTGAACTCGAGAGCCGCTTGGAGACTGCGGACGATCGGATCGAAGATCTCACTCGCCAAATCCAACAGCTAGAGAAAGAGGCCGAACAACGAGTCCCTGCAAGCCGTGCTCCTGACGTATTTGACGGCGGTGACGAAACCCCTCGGACTTCTGGCGGCGATTTGGACGACAATGAAAGTGGTCTCGTGGTCAAGGTCCCCGGGTCTCCAGCACCAGAGAAAGATCCCTCGGATGGGGCAAAGACGCTTGAGGACGAGAGGCAGACCACTGATTATATGCTGATGCAGGCTGACCATGCCAAGACACTGGCCGAATTGGCTATCATAAAGGCTCAGTATCAGGAAACATTGCTCAGTCTCGCTGAAATCTCGGCTCAGCTTCCGCCCATGACGTGCGACAAAGTGGAGGATGATCCCGTAACAATCACGAAGGCTCCAGCAACCGGTTCGAATGATGAAGACATCGAAGGCAAACCGACAGCTGAATTAACTAAGAACATGGCTGATCAGCTTATGCCAGAAGCCAAAAGAACAGCCGACGAAGAGGATACGAAATCCACAGCACAATCTGCGCAGGATTTTCAAGTAGGGAGGGGAAAATCAAAGGCTCACTCTTCGAGGTATGTGACTGCGTGCAAAGTTTCCAGAGTAGACCAGCTTATAGTCTTTGACTTCCAGATCATCGTCGTCCTCGGAGGAGCGATCATCATCGCCATCATTTCATTCCTCCTGGGGCAAAAGTGGTAGTTCGGCATATAAGGCTATAGCCAATGCCCGGCTACGGCAATGCTCACCCACGCCAGGTGGAACGTCTCCTAACCGATTTTCGACTCAAGTGGAGCCTGTACGATTTGCGCAAACCGACGGCGACCCCTCCCAGAAATCAACTGCGGTCAAGCTAACAGACGAAGCGCATACCAGAAATTTCCCGTTATCGGACGGCCATCGCGCGCGTTCTCCTCGCCTACGCACATCCGAGATGGCGGTCACCTCAAGTCAAGCCACACTATGCGAAGCTACTTCGGACAATCTGCCAGAACATATGCAACAACAGATCGAGCTAGTCAATGCGGAAGTGCAAGAGGTAAGTCATCGCCGGAAGACAATTTCCTCTCTGGTCTGATAATGAAATCCATTATAGAAAATTGGGCAAATCGAATCACTTAGAAGGCACTTGTCGAACGCCGACCGTAATCGTGAGTAGACGGTCGAATGCCGCACCCTAGCTGTACTGAATTTCTATCATGGATATACAGTACGAAAGATGCGGACTTCTATGCAAGAAGCCATTTCTACGCGCGATACTGCTCTCGTCAACAGCGACTTGATGAGGGGAGAACTGGCTCAACTAAAGTCCGAGATCGCTACCCTCCAACAGTCGTCCACCAAGGAGAGCGGATCTTTGGAGAACCAGCTATGGGAAGAAAAGAAGGCAAGAGAAAAGGCGCAGGCGCAGGTCGAGGAGCTGATGGACGCAATGCAACAGATGCCCAAATTCCGCGTAAGTTCCCATGGTCGGGGCCGAATAATGGCCAAGGGTAGCGTGGCGCTGAATCCATATCTTCGACGTGATGGTAGTGCTTCTGATCCAGCTTTTAGGAATGCTTCAGAATCAACCTATAGTCACCATGTAGGACGTAAGAGATATGCAGGACATGATTGTAACAAGAAGCGTCGTTCGCCTTCGTCCGGGTGCGGGAACTCGAATCATTTGGCTACATCGGTCTCCAAGATATGTCTTTCCTTCTCCTACCAAACCTCACATTAAGACCTTTGTCCGTTCGTTGAGAAATCTAGCAATTGTGATGGAAGGGTAGATGTGCCTGCTTGTGCCGACATTGCGCGTACCCATTTGCGAAAGCACTTCTAAGCGCGGTAGGCATGACCTCGTTAGCAGACCTTGGTAAATAAACGTATACCTGGCAACTCGAACAATCCGTTTCTGCTAAAGGCAGAGACGCGCATTGTAAGAAGAATAAACGAATGTATATAACTATGGAGACATGCAGAGCGCAACTACTATGGGTGTTTGGATACAGTAAATACCCCTTAGAGGTTTGACTTCGGTCCCTCGATATCCCCTAATGACGCAAGATTATGGGAAGGTCATTGGCGGTTCGCAAGGGGGTGTAGAGGTGCACAGAGGGCATCTAGTTCCTCTTCTTGAAGTTCCACTTGATCTGCATGACTCCCTCATCGAGACCGCCATCGGCGATGGCGTTGAAAGCGGCAGGCGACAAGTCGAGCGAGTTGCCGTCACACGGAGGACATGAGTCCGCAACTGTGGCAATCACATTCTTGCCGTTCTTGGTGTTGGTGATTGAACTGTGAAGAAAAGGGCCGATCAGTCAATTCTGTTCGTTGACATGAAACGTTGTGGCTCGGGCAGGCAGACTTACACTTTTTGTCCACAGTTGGAGCCGCCGTTCTGGTTGTACAAGCTGGTGGGAATAGCCACTACCAATTCATCGTCCGTGGACCAGCCACCGCAATGTCCTGTGAAGAGGGGTGACGTAAGTAATGGTTTCACCACGAGAAACGAGCAAAGACCAGGAGAGAGAATGGCACTAACCTAAACCGACATTGAACCAAGTCGCTCGACCGTAGTGGGTGAGTCGGGGCTCGAGTTCGTGGAGCTCGCCTTCGACAGGAGCGGCGTAGACAGAGGCAGATCCCAAGACGGAAAGGACGGCGACGAAAGAAGCAAGCTTGGTGAATCCGAACATTTTGTAAAGTGGTTTATAAGTGAAAAGAATCGGCAATGTGCGACGTTTGGTGTTGTTGTATTGGAATAGGTTGAAGCGTGGAAGTGATTGCTGTGATGATGTGAGAGAGGAGAACAAACTTACTTTGGGCTTCGCGAAGTCTTCTTATATAGCTAATCTTCCTGGCGGATTCTGGTGGCGTCCATGGACCCTTACTGCAACCACCAGGAAGAGCCCCTGCCTGCTTGTGATCTTTACCCCGACCGATACCCCCCAGAGGTCGAGAGACTTTTACGGGGAGACGTTTCATCCTCCCTGGCAGGCCGTGGGGTTTAACTACAACCCGTCAACGCTGCCAAGCGCAACGAGAGCAGACCCTCTAGACCCCAAAAAAACAGGTCGACGTCGGCATCAGGGACAGCGAAGCTGACAGCGATATGTGAGTTGCTATGTTGCCCGGAGTCTTTCCAAGTAGTATCGGTGCCACCGTTTGGAGCAACCGTCCAAGGTGGAATTAGTCCGCGCCCAGCTTCTGGTCCTCCGGTTAGGAACCCACCTGGTAAGAAGCTTGGTAAGAGCTTGTAGGACCGAAGGACTGAGCGGCTTTAGATTATAAGGTACATCGGTAATACTAACATACCATTTTCGGCGGGTCTGTCTGCAATCAAGCAGCTCGCCTCGCCCGCTGCCAGGTATACCTAACAGAACAACATCCGGCTGATCCGCTGACCGTTCTGCCACATCCATCAGCTCCTCCTAAGTTCGATCGTCCAGCGACGGATCCTTCTTGCAGCTTTTCCTTACCTAATTACGACCGAGTTAACGGAAAATCCTCCGGGAATTGATTCAATCTTCGTCTCGCTCCGGCTACCGAATCCTGGACAAAGCTCTGGAGAAATACTACCCATTTCCCAGTCTAAATCCGCCGGTTTCCGCTGCTTCAGCTATGGACGCTTGGTATGAGCTTGAATATGGGGGAGTACAATATTCTGACACTGTGCAGCTGGCTGCGGACTGCAGGCTTGAGTCATAAGGCGATGACCCCAGAAAACATCGCACCGGGAAAGAAGATTTGTGGCGCAGGAATCGATATCAGCTTAAAGTTCTTTTCAAGTAGAGATTCTCCGGTACGCGAGACAGCTCGCGAGACATGCGCGTTCAATTCTGGAGTAATAGATGGTAACCGTAGCTGTAACCGTAATAGATCGGCACAAAGACACGTGGCGAGCGGGAATAGAGATCTGGGAAATATACATAGCTAGAATATACATACATCCCTCGGAATTTCGCTCTGAATTTCACAGTCAACGAACCGATTCGCCGCAGTACCTGAAGAAGAGTTTGTAAAGCTGTTTGCGTTGAGTGGCGGTTTCGTTGGCCACCACGAGGAGCGATAACGATTTTAATGACGGGTAGCGACGGCTGGGAGATTAGTGAGAAATAATATTGCTGCTTATGCGTATCATGACCCGCGGCCAACTAGACTTGAGCTGAAAGTAAAGCACAATATTGACCCATCTGTCAGCACAACGCTGGAAGTTCCACTTCATAAAGAACAATACTACAATACAAATGACACTGCCGCAGAAGCTGTCAAACTTGTACTATTGAATTCATACTTGATCGTAAACACACACTATATACCCTCCCATGCATACACATCATGCGTATCCCCCTTACATATCCCGCGAATCGCCACCCTGCGTAACCCATTCCGCGGCACACCTCTTCTCCATCTCCAAGATCTCTTCCGCGAGACTCTGATTCGAACCGGCGGACCGAGGACCATTCCTACTGGTGGAACACCACAAACTGTCCCTGGCCCAGGTCGTGTAAATTCCAGCTTCCTGCAAATAACGCGCCCACGGACTTTTGAAACGCAAAATGTATTGTGGTGGTTTTTCTCCCCACTGTAGATGAAGATTGAAAGCGACTTTGGCGAGTTCAAGGCAATGCAGGCCTGGGAGAGCAATGGTAAGTGGAAAGCTTCTCAGGCGCCACTCATCAAGTGCTGGCTTACCAACTAGGGGGAACCTCCAGCCGTACAAAATACCATAGATTGCTAGAATATGTTCTCCTTGTATCCTCGCTATGATCCAGCTCTGATTCTCAGTAGATTCACTGAACATCAAGTTGAGCTCCTTGATGACGTCGGGTTGAAAGCAAACCAACTTGTCCACGCCGACTTTTGACAAGGTGACCCGACCCGGTAAAAACTGTGTGCTCCGTTTCGGGTACGGTTCTCCTGGTTTGAAGCCGCTGATGAATGAATAAGGACAGATGACACGGAGGACGTCGACGTGCTTTTCAACGAAAGTCGTGAACAGTTCCGACAGTTTTTCCGGATTGGCAGTGCCTGCTTGTGCGAGGACTGCAGGCGAAACCGACTTTTGAAACTTGCAGAGTGTGCAATTGCATGTGAATCCGTAACGCTCTTGTAGGAAAGTCTGACGTTCTTGAAGAGGCAGGAGCGCATCGATATAGGGGATGGTCAACTGCAGCACATTGCGGACATACTTGTTAGAGCAATATTAAACATGGACAGCTCTGGGAACTTACCTGTTCACCAGCCTTCAGCGGTCTCATCAATTTGACCATAGCTTCAATCACTTTGTTGTCGGGGTCCCACGAACTACTGATCACTCCATGAGGGAGGCAGGCGTGATTGCAATAACGTGATATTTTCGGTCTGTGCACATGTCATATTGTATCAAGTCTTCTGCACGGCGAAAGAAAGAAAGAAAGAAAGAAAGAAAGGGTGAATCCTTGCGACTCACAATATCGCATGTCCTATCGGCTTCAACCTTTCATCCGACAAGACGTGATTATTCGCTTGAAACCGTTTCAGCAAAAACTCGGTCTCCTTTTCCGTTAACCCGGATTGCGCAAGAAAGGTGAACTTGGAGTGCAGAACATTGATGATTTTCTGGTCGGCCTGCTGAAGCGGCATGGGAACGAGTTGCAGGAAGCCTTCCAGATCGTCTGACAGCCGCGAGTCGGACGCCTCTGCGCCCTCCGCCGTTAATTTGACATCCCGGATCTCCCTAAATGACATCTCTACACATGCTCTCAACCTCTCCACTGCTTGTGCCGTCCGAAAGTATGAGCTGATTAGTCGCAAGAGGAGGAAGCAGGTGTGTGATTGCGTTGCTGTGAAGTCGGTCGTTTTCAAAGTATAATGTAGTGAGGGAAGTCCCTTGCATAATGGAGCATGATGCGATTCCCACGCAGATGCTCGACCTAGGAGCAAATTCACCAGCACGAGGTTTATCAGAGTTTCAATACATGTCATGAATATACAGTCCAAGCGAGAATCCAAAATGACGTGATACCTACAATCTTTACTGCAATACCATTCTTCCCTACATTTCCCGCAAACAACCGGCTCTGACACTAAATCCAAACACTGCCAACACCGTTTCGGAATGATTGTACCGGGCTCCTCGTCCACAAAGATAGGAATTTGACATAGCGGTCGTGATTTCAGCAAAGCAGAGCCTGGCGGTACGGAATCGATGGCAACCGCTCTACTGTATAACGGCGCCGGGACCGTCTGTAGTTCGAGTTGATCCATGCGGCCGTGTAGCAAGGCGACGATATCTGGAAGTTTGCGTGATCTAGTACTGGACTCATTGCGAAACTTACAGCTCAGCCTATAGAAAATGGAAAGATAGAAAGACAGCAAGCGGAAACCTGAAGAAGTCTCCAAGCAATTCGGCTGACATAAGCCGCTTTGTCGAATACAGGAATACTTCCGCTTGCCGGCCGCCGGCACGGCGTCATTCCCCCCGTCGATCGCTTCGATTCAAGCACGACATTCTTGTATTCCCGACTATTGGTGCGATCTGAATTCTAACATGTCCAGCGGCATTCACTACGTCCATTCACCCTGCTCGCATATACTTGAATACCGCGAGATCAGACTGAAATGGCAGACACTACCGATAACACCGCTGACGAGGCCTACGATTCATTGGGAGTAAGTTGCGAAACCTTGTCGGAACTTTGCAAGCTAAATACTGAGCTCTTCTACACTTCAGTCCTCCTTCGTTTCCTCCTTCTCCCTTCCTCCTCCTAGCCCCACCGAGTACAGACCCTCGGAAACGAGCAAAACGGATGCCTCGGATGTACCTCAGCTCATTATATCCGCATCGGAAAACCAGAACAAGGATGCGCCTGACCCCATCGTAAACAGCAAACCCGAAGAGGCCAAGAACACCGTCTCCGACGACCCTTCAGCCGTCTCGAACCCTATCCCGACTGCGCAGGAACAAGCCAAGGCTGCGCCCCAGGAGGACTGGAAGGATTTGTTGGACAAGAACTTGACCTCTTGGAAAGCGGAATCGTCCGAAGCTCGTGCCAAGTCGGAAAGCACAAGGTTAAGGCTCGAAGAGGAACGAGTAAATGAGCTCAAGAGGATCGCAGATGAGGAAAAGGAACTGGAGCGAAAGCTCAGGCAGGATAAGGAGGATGCAGAGATTGAGAAAAAGGTTCAGGCACTTTTGGCTGAGCCGTCTGGCAAGAGCCATGGCAAGAAGCCTCACCATCACCATGATGGAGAGATGGACATCAAGCGATGGAACGATGTCCGCAATGCCTGGGAAATCATTCAGAGCGGCGCTGTTGCTGTTCCTGGCCAAGCCGGACGTACCGAGTTCGAGGAAGAGGACCCGGTGGAAGTCGATGGAAGGGATATGACTGCCGGTGACCATGGCGGTCGGGACGGCAACAAGGCCGGAGAAGTCCTTCGGGTAAGTCTGCGTCTCTTCAACCAATGGCTTTTCATAGATCCTGATCAGACAACCTGCCATCTCTTCGCAGAGACTGTCAAATGCGGCCGCAAGTGTCAGCCAGGGTGACGGCAACCTCAACCCTACTCCTGCTTCTGCGACCCGACGTGCAGACCTGCTATCAGCCTCCACACACAGCAAACCCGAGGCCGTCTCTAACCAACGAGAAGCCGTCGCCGATGCATGGAAATCCAATGCTCAAAAAGCCGCGGAAGAAAAAGGTGCCGGGGATGCTTCGTCCCAAAAGCACCCTGAAGCCGCTGCTGGCGAATCCCAGACTCAGGAACCCGCATCATCATCCCCTCCTGTTGCGGAATCATCAAAGTCAACTCCGGCGCAACCGGCTGCTTCATCAACCAGCCATGGACACCCGCAACAACCGCCATCCCTCACGCTTTCCCTCTTCTCCGGCTCTGGTCACCGATCACTCGGACGAATCGCTGCAGTTGTCGGTATCAACCTCGTGTTACCGTTCATCAACGGTGTCATGCTTGGGTTTGGTGAGATCTTTGCCCGGGAAGTCATTAGCTGGACAAGAAGCTGGTGGAGAGGTGGTTTGAAGTTGGGTGGTCGATGGGGCACGGGAAGTGGTGCTGCGGCTATTGCAGGTCGTGGACTGATGGAGGGTGCGAGGAGCGTGGATGTTAGTGGTAGTGGAAGTTTCCCTTAGACAATGGATGTAGGAACTCCTGCATATTGGATCTTGAGCCGACATCATATATAGTGATCGATACGTTTCCTGTTTTTCGGCTTGGCATATCCCTCATAAGTGCATTCTCAGTCTGGGTTCAGTTTCAATGGTATTTTCATGGTCAATCATGTCGGTGCTTGTACCTCTTTTCGTGGCGGCGGTGAAGCTGGTTAGCTGGCGGCGTTCTTGTGTGTCTTTGGGGGCACCTTGCCTTATCGGCGATCGGGTGCACAGCGACAAGACGTGAAGTGGTGGTAGGACAGCTAATAGAGGCGTATCATCTTCAAGCAGAGTTGAATGAAGCGTACATTTCGTGTTTCCAGATATCAAGCTCAGCACATTCAGACAAGCCGTGCGGTCAATCCATCATTCGAGCGAACAACATCATATGGACATCACCCCGTCACCAGTTTCGCCGGCCGAAGCCGCAAACCGCCGCCATGTCGTCAGCATCACCTAGTAACAGCATGAATCCTTTCGCCTTGACAGACGAGGAGGAAGATACGTCCTTTCCATCGTCAAGCACCAATGCTCGCTCATCATATCCTGGCCATCGGAAAGGATTGACAAGCGGCTCAGACCCTCATCCGGACGGACTGCCCTCCCGTATCAGCGGCTCCACTACAGCACATGATCATAAAACCGCCGAGGACGACGATCTCGAAACCAGCGGAAAGGACCATACAATTTCCTATGAAGACAACGAACCTCCTCAGAGCCTTTTGTTTGGCCTAGCAGCAGAATCGACCGGCAGCATATCGCCTGGCCATCCCTCGAATAGCCGATCCGTCCATGATGACAGCACGCCCGCAGACTCGGATATCCCTACGATCGACCCAGAAAGCAGTGTCGCTACAGCCGAACAAAGCATGTACATGAGTTACCGTCCATCCTCGAGTGCGAATTCTCAGCCTGTGCAAAGCAGTTCAACATCGACCCTGAGGAGTGATACGAAGAAGGGCGTCAATCTAGGATCCTCGTCCACGTTTGCGTCACATGATCTCCCGAGGAGGACAGGTCGGCAACAAGGTATCGACGAACCTGGTGGGGATCGGAAGAGCAAGGGGAAAGCAGTGTTGGACAACAGTGTGGTGTCTTCGATAAAGACGACTTCCTCAGACGACAGGAATCAAGTTGATAGAGGTAGGAACAGTGCCGTCGATCATCCGATCAAACATGCACTTTCGCGAGCAAACTCTGCATCTCCTCCACCGGATCTTCTGATATCTCCTTCATCGTCTGTCTCATCAATCGGACTGTCAACGAAACCTCATCAAAGTATCCCGAGAGATGCAGCGGAGGAGAAACGGAACCTTTTACCCTTGCCAGTGACAACACCACACACAACATCAGGCAATAGGATGGAAGGGTCCAGTATGGTTGGGCGGAGTGTAGACAGCTCGTCGATACGGGATGTCATTTTCGATGCAAAGGGTGAACACCGTAGGGAAAAGAAACGGTCTTCCGGGAAATCGCGGACAGAGCGGCAACATCATCGTCATACGAAACGGCATCATAAACGTTCACGAGCGATGGAGTCTGAAGAGGACGATCGCGGAGAAGATGGTGGACAGTGTTCAGATGAAGATGCAGGGGACAATGATCAACGCGCGATGCTCATGTCGTCACTTTCGAACCGGAATGAGAGTAAAACGGGAAATCATAAACGCTCGAGGAAGAGGGTGGATCCTACAGCAGGGCTGAGTGAAAGGGAGAAGGCGTTATGGCTGTGGGCGAATGTGACGGATTTGGACGGGTATCTTCAAGAGGTATGTTTACCATTGCTCAGGAACGAAATGAAAAGGATGAATGCTGACCATATCGTCGGTTCCTTCTAGGTCTACGAGTACTACATAGGGAAAGGTGTATATTGTATCGCTTTGCGCAGAGTACTCAACCTCCTGTAAGCTACTTGAATGCAAGCCCTAAAACTTTTGATTAAAACTTGACTTGAAAACAGCACATCAGCTTTCGTTATCATCTTCTCAACGTTCTTGTTGTCCTGCATCGACGTCTCGAGATTTCCACGCGATGGACATGGTCAGCTGAAAGACGTGGTTGTGCAGCATTGTACAAGCAGGCAAGTCTGATATACCTTTCCTGCTCCATGCTGGTCCTGACCCTCAACATTCCCCTCAGATGGTCATTTCCGCACAAAGTGCTAACGTGGGTGGTCTCTTTGTTCTTTGGCTGGAGAATGGTCACGTTCGCGTTTGGTATCCGTCATCTGCTCGAGATCAAGCGGTTCTACGAGCATCTGCTTAATATACCTAATGTAAGCTCAAATCGGATACTGGGCGTGAGATCTGGCACTCATCTACTCGTCGTCATTAGTCTGATATTCAGACTATCGCCTGGAGAGAAGTCGTCGTCAGAATAGGTAGCATACGTCAGGAGAACGCGTTGACGAGTGTTCGAAACCAAGAGGATGGCTCTATGGCCGAAACACAGGATGTACCCAAGTTGGACGCGCATGACGTCGCCAAGTGAGTCCTTTGGGGTACAATTATCCGCTTATTCTGACCTCTCGCTATTAAGCCGTATTATGCGTCAGGAGAATTACCTGATTGCGCTATTCACCAAGGACTTGCTGGACTTGCGAGTCCGGTTGCCTCTGCCATTGGCATTGAAGCGGTATATCCCGCAAAAGTTGGTCACTTGTGGACCTGATGGAGAAAGCATATACTTGACGTTTGGAGCCAACAGCTTGACCAAAGCTCTGGAATGGAATCTCCGATACTGTTTGCTCGGTTTCATTTTCGATGAGCGGGGACGTGTGCGGAAAGAATTCGTCAAAGACCGGGGCAGGCAAGGTATGATCGAATCGTAAGTGTTATGTGACTTGAGTTCCGCGCGCTTTCAAGTTAATTCGACGGTACTATTCAGCCTACGACATCGCTTCATGTTTATGGGGATCCTCAACGCGATATTCTCGCCGTTCATTGTCCTTTATCTCTTGATGTATAGTTTCTTCCGGTACTTTGAGGTCAGTTCAACATGCTACCCCTGCGAAAGCCGGTCGAGCTTATACTCACGGTCTGATCATTCGTACGTAATACAGGAATATCACAAGAACCCCTCTGCCATCGGGAGTCGCGGGTATACTCCCTTTGCGAGATGGAAGTTCCGGGAGTTCAATGAACTTCCCCATGTTTTCGAACGTCGACTTGACGAGAGCTATCCTGCTGCCAAGCAGTATGTGGACCAGTTTCCGAAGGAAATAACTGCAATCACCATGCGGTATGTAGATCGCCACATCACCTATGAGCATTCGCTAAATTCCTCTGATTCTAGCTTCGTCGCCTTTATCTCTGGCGCATTTGCGGCTGTGTTACTGCTCTTGTCTGTCGTTGACCCCGTGTTCCTTCATTTCGAGATCACCCCGGACCGAACAGTACTGTTCTACTTAGGTGTATTCACCTCGATCCTGGCTGTGTCTAGAGGCATGGTACCCGCCAACAACCAGGTCTTCGACCCAGAGTTGCTTTTGACCGAGGTGGTTGGATATGTGCATTACATGCCTGAATCATGGGAGGGGAAGCTCCATTCGCAACAGGTATGATCCGCGCCTTCCTCGTCCTTCTGTCGAAAGATTTAATACTCACAAAGCTTCATGGATTCCAGGTCCACGCCGAGTTCAGCAAGATGTTCCAGATGAAGCTCGCGATATTCGCCCAAGAAATCACTTCTGTCATCTTGACGCCATTGGTTCTGTTGTTTTCGCTCCCAGCATGCGCCGGAAAGGTTATTGACTTTTGCAGAGAGTTTACGGTTCACGTCAACGGAATCGGATATGTTTGCTCTTTTGCTGTCTTTGACTTTAAACGGGAAGGTAACGTCAAGGTAAGCAGATTCAATTCTGTAAGCCAGCATTCGACCCTCATTCTGATTGCCTGCTCGTGGATCAGGTGGATGGCTCTATCGATACGTACAGCGCTTCACGGCTGATTGACAGGGAGTCTAAGATGGAGCAGAGTTTCCTGCACTTCAAGGTATTAGCTGCCGCTCACTCACTATATATATGTATCCACTGACCAACCCTTTCAATTAGATTACCAATCCGGAATGGCAGCCGAGTGACCCAGCGACCTCGATGTTGTTGTCCCGCATTGCCGACGGCGATGCCAAATCGGCTTCTACTTTGAGAAGTTCTTCTCGTTCACGCCGGAGCCTGCTTCGACCGGGGATCGCCACCTCGTCCCGCCCCTCTTCATCAGCAAATGAGACACCATTTCTAGGGACCGAGGACGAGCGCCTAAGACATAAATCACAGCTATATGAAACAGCGCTTCAACGCAGCATCATGCTCAAAGGCACCAACGTGGGTATCAAAGCATCGACTTCGACCCGCAGCTCGCGGTTGCAGCCTATGGAAGAGCGGCCTGAAGCGGAAGAGGAGGATGGATGGGAAACGGCACGCCTTGGAGCTATGCCTCGGGATGCGGACATGCAGGAATCCGTCAACGAGGCGGATCATGGAGCTGGGATGCTGGGGTTACTTCATCAGGTGATCAAGAAGTAGTTTGGGAAGAGCACTGATTGAGACGCATGAATTGGATTGTATTGTTACGATTGTACTCAGGTAGCATTATTGTATGAGATGACTATTGCCAGCTTTCAGCTTTCGGAGCACGGGGCGGGAGCTGGGGCGGGCGTAAGGGTACGTGTGTAAAATTGACTGTAATTAATCGCCGATATTGGAAACGCGTGCCAGCGGATGTATTTTTATGTAACGCCTGTTCCATCACGACTGTACCCTTCCTCCTTCCTCCATTTTCCTTCGTGTTGTCGTGAATTGTTGAGAGTCAGTAGAGTCAGTAGAGTCAGTAGAGTCAGTCTACAAGTCCGTTGCTCCTCTGATCATCAGCAGGCGCAGCTAGCCAAGGATGGACAGCCAATAAAACGCACCAAAGCAGCGGGACCACCGTCATGTTCAAGTACTCGCCCCTCGGGCATTCCACGTCAGGATCACCTCTCACTCGACTACAACTTCGGCATCTCGCTATCGCTCTGGGTGCTACCACACTCTTTGTGCTACTGCTCACCGGTACCTCTCATCGCGATCAGGTCTCCGCCCTCGCCCACTCGGTTTCCAAAGGACGCTTGGGAAGTCCCTTGTCGTCGCAGGGATCAGCTCACGGGTACCAGCCTGGCGGACTAGGAAAGTCTTTGCTCCGGAAGCATAGGAAATACCTATCATACGAGGATTGGCAGTCATATCTCAATGGCAACACTGAAATGATGGACGACATGTTCAACCTGAACGTGCCAATGGTGACTCATGAGGAAGATCAGGAGAAGACGGAAGAGGCTTGTGCGGACTGGAATGCGGGATCGCCAAGAGACGACAAGCTATGGGATGAGTGTTGGCGAGCAAAGATGTGGAGTCAGATTGAAGATTTCGAGATGCCCGAGTCCTTCAGGTATGTGGTCGGAGCGCACGGCACGTGCAACGGCAAGTGTTGGCGCTGAACAAACTTGCGTTGCGACATCGTAATCTAGGATGTGGGCTTCAACAGAATCCCGTAATAGCGCTGCACTCGGGCGGCTTCAGAAGTGTCTCGAACAGCCCTTTGACGAACTCTCCGACTATCCAAAATACAACAGCACCTGTCCGTTCGAACCTATATCACTGGAAAGTGTTGATGATCGGATCGAAAAGGATACAAGACCATGCTCAAAGACGAGTACTCGGGTCGTGCTGGGCAACTGGCAAGTCAAAGAGAGACGCAGAAAATCCGGAGTGGCATCGTGCTGATCGTTCTTCCTCATATCAGGTGGTACTTTTCGCTAGCCTATGGAGACCCGAAAGCCAACCCAGGAGAAGCAGTATGGCTCCGCAACCAAATCAATGTTCTCTACGAGCTTGGCTACACGGTCATCGCCACAGATTCTTACCAAGGAATGATCGAAGGCCACGCTGCCATGCCAGATGTCATTTCCATCATCTGGACCGAGGACAAGCATACGCTCACGTGTCAAGACGATCCGCGATGCGCCTTGTTTAGCGACTTCAAGCCGACAAATGAAAAGTACCCTGGAACAGATATCAGAGCGGATCATACCTCGACATTTTGGGACGATATTCCTGAAGACGCTGATAGAAGGCCTGCGCAACGCTGGGCCTGGGCTGGTCATGAACTCAGTGCTTTACCGAAGAAGCAAAGGGGAACAATCCCGATATGGAAGTTGTTCACTGCGACATATGTAAGTAACGTGCAGCTCACCAGCGACATTTCCTGCTTTTTTACTGATTAATGGATCCGTTGTAGTGGGGTGCAAGGCCGAACGATCCTTTCTGGGACTTTACAGACGAGGACTTTACGTGGAATCCGCTGGGACAGCAGTGGACTCTGACGTATGTATTTTGGGTGTGCGAGTGGATTCCCCTACATCAACGACACTAGTACTGATTCACATGCCTCGACTGTCTCAGGCCATTCGACTATCCAGAGCACAGCTATATCCCCTACTCAATCGAACGAGAATGCATGAAGACCCGATACGTCGACCCGGAATCCAGAGAAGATCGACTCTTCATCCTGGCAAAGAGTACCGAATACTTCAATGAGCCATTCACGGACATCCCTCGAAGCTTCTGGGCCGGGCTTGGAGAGCAGACCAATCTAACGGCAATCAGTACCGCCATGGACGACCCGAATCTAGTAAAAGAAGGTTCCCACATATTTGGCGTGCCAGAGGGTATCGAGTCGATCGGAGAAGTCAGTAAAGGCGAATTCGAGATTCAGCTGGCTCGGGCCAAGTTGATGCTGGGTATCGGAAGACCGTATATCAGCCCGTCGGTGTATAGCTCGCTGTACGTACCCGCCGGAGATCTCTTTCACCTTTCATGCTGACTTAGATACGGGTTGTCTATAGATGTCAAGGGACGCCTGTGGTCATTCCCTATTTCCAAGGTGTTGCGGTGCCTCATGGTTGGAAACTATTTGACGGGCAATACTCGCAGCATGGCCCGGCAGCCGCAATCGGTGCACCGTATGTGTACTCTTACGATTATCAGAACATGACGGACCTAGTGGACAAAGTCAACGCGGCGGCCAGTCATCCCATAGAACGATAGTAAGTTGCTGCAGCGCTTTGAAGCTGTCCTTCACATTCGTTCCGTGCTAACGCCTTGCCACCTATAGCATACCGAAAGACATGAAACATACAGCTGTGGAAAGGAACATGGACGACTTGATGCGCTTCAACTGGAAACGACACGCAATCCAGCTACAAGTCGCTCAACCTGTCAAGTACAACAACCTTCGTCGATGGGTGATAGGAAGGTGTTTCAAGATTGGGCGGTGCGAACCGTTGCACGGTGACCTGGTGTCAGTAAACTAGCTCAATGTTTGCGCGGCAATATCATGGCACGGTAGCGACCAGGTGAATATAGCTACACTAGGATTCGAGGTATATTTCCAAGGGACTTTGTTGTAATGGAGAGCGTGAATAGTCATAAAAACACAAAAGACACCCCACAGAAACGGACATGACTCGCTTGTTCTCCACCTGCCCTCGCTTGATGAGCAATAATGTACGATCGGGATGCCTTGCTTCTGCTACAATTTCAGTGCATCCAGGTGGCAATAATGATACTGTGAGGGCGGTTCTGCCTCGATCTTTAAACAACTGAACAGCTCACTTCACGACCACAATGGCCGAGGTAGAAAGACCTATACCGGTGATTACGATCGCTAAAAGAACGCGGAATGATTTGCCGTTTGCGCAGAAAAAGTTCTTGAAGAAGACAAAACGAGGAAAGGTCATCAAAGGTTCGACGCAGTATCTTTAGAATCTCGTACCATAAAGCTGACGCATGGCCTCCTTCAGTATTGCGAGAGCGCTACCTTCGAGATGATATCCCTTGCGGCTACGAGGGATGCAAAGAGTGCGTAGACTACCCCGGATACCGGGCGGCACTGCCCTCCGTCGGTTACAACAAGCACACGAAATGGACACAAGAGGCTGGACACTGGCTCGTGGTAGATACGAATATCGTCCTAGGACAGGTCAGTACCATGACATTCTGCAATTCTCCAGACGATGGCTGAAGATAGCGCCGTTTTAGATGGACTTGCTTGCAGCTCTACCCGCTGCCATTCCTCTTGTCTTACCTTCGACCACGCTTGCGGAAGTCCGACATCGCTCGCTGCCCCTGTACAATCGATTACAGCAGTTGATATCTGAGGAAGACAGGCATGTCTGGGTGTTCTGGAACGAACAACGAAGGGAGACCGCTACCAAAGTGGAATATGCTTCTGCTGTTGAAGATGCGGATATTGCGGATGAGGATGAGAACGAGGCTGCAGAACAGGAGGAGTCTGGAGGTGGAAAGTCCAGGGAGTCGGTGAATGACAGAAATGACCGAGGTAAGTCATATTGAGAAGTATGCATCGCTTCATGGACATCGTGCTCACGCCCGCTCCGTAGCCATCCGACTCACCCTACAGTTCTACAACTCGCACTTGATGTCCCAACCCAAACCTCGCGGCTCATCCCATCCTCAGCTCATCTTGCTTACCGACGATCGCGCGAATCGAACAAAAGCACAAGATATGGGCTTATCCGCCACCTCTGCTCGGGATTACGTAGAAGGCCTGCCGGAGGAGCTAAAGGTCAAGCTAATTGATTTGGTTGCTACTGGTTCGGGTGATGGCCATGGGCCTTCGGGAGATGCAAGCAAAAGGATCTATGCCGACGTGAGTAGCTATGATCCGCATCGGTGTCGATGTCGGCTGAGTGTCTTATCGCCTCGTCTTCAGTATCTTCCTCAAGCTACTTTGCAAGCAGGCATTACGAGAGGTATCTTCCACCAAGGGCATTTCAACGCGGATCCCTACAACTATCTGGAGGTGAGTCAGTGAGATGTTATGTAAGCCGAAGCGTAACGCTGATTGGACGAACGACGTTGAATAGGGAACCGTCAGTTCTCCTACATACGACAAGCGCATTCTTTTGGTTGGAAGGGAAAGTATGAACCGATCGGTGAATGGAGATGTTGTCGTTGTGCAGCTTCTTCCAGAGGCTGAGTGGAAGGCACCAGGCGAGGAGGTTGTGGATCAAGATGGTAAGACACAACAATTTTCGCTTCAGATTCTAGCTAGTGGCTTATCTATCTTGTGCTCAGTCGCGCTCAAGGACGACGACGCGGATGATGAGGAGCCCGAGGTCGAAGAGGTTGAGCGCACCGAAGCTCAGCTAGCTGCCAAGGAGGAACGTAATGCCAAAGAACTTGCTGACAAGCCCAAGATCAAGCAACCTACTGGAAGGGTCGTGGGCATAATCAAGCGAAACTGGAGAGCGTGAGTCCTCAGTACTTTGGCAGCCCTTGCGTTGGTACTGATGTCATTGTCATGATTTGTCACAGCTATGTTTGTCATCTCGACAGCTCGTCCGTGTCTGAAGCAGCTAGCACTGCATTGGCTCAGCAAACGGTATTCGCGACTCCAGTTGACAGAAAGCTCCCGCGGATCCGGATGCGAACTCGACAAGCGCCATCCCTCTTGGATCAGAAGTTCCTAGTGTCGCTAGACAGCTGGTCCCCGCATTCGCGCTACCCTGATGGACACTTTGTTCGAGCCCTCGGCAAGGTCGAAAGCAAAGAAGCGGAACAGGAAAGTCTGTTACTCGAATACGAAGTTCCGTACAGGCCATTTGGGCGTGCTATATTGGACTGCTTGCCGGCGGAGGGCGATACCTGGGTCGTTCCAACCAAATCGGCGGATAACGTTATCTGGCGAGACCGGGAAGATTTGCGAGAACTCTTGATTTGCAGTATTGATCCTGTTGGTTGCCAAGATATCGATGATGCGCTCCACGCTCGACCTTTGCCGAACGGCAACATCGAAGCTGGTGTTCGTAAGTAACATGGCAAAGAATGCAAAGATTGTGTACTGATACTAATCATGGTTCTACAATAGATATTGCCGATGT
Organism: Naganishia friedmannii; assembly: GCA_030039255.1. Classification (NCBI taxonomy): domain Eukaryota; kingdom Fungi; phylum Basidiomycota; class Tremellomycetes; order Filobasidiales; family Filobasidiaceae; genus Naganishia; species Naganishia friedmannii. The sequence goes on along the minus strand of JASBWT010000009.1, from coordinate 504,372 downwards.
CTCACACTTTGTGCATCCGGACAATCCCATGGACTCAGAGGCTGCATCGAGAGGTACAACCGTCTACTTGGTCGACAAGCGAATTGACATGTTGCCTTCCTTACTGGGTACCAACTTGTGTTCCCTTCGACCATTCGTAGAACGTCTTGCTTTCTCTGCTATTTGGGAGTTGACGCCCGAGGGTGAGATAGTTAGTACGAGATTCACCAAATCAGTCATCGCATCGAAGGAAGCTTTCACCTATCAAGCAGCACAGGACCGCAAAGACAACCAGTCGTTGCAGGATCCTCTAACTGAGGGCATTCGTCTACTTAATCGATTGGCCATCAAGCTCAAAGAGGGGCGGATGCGTGCAGGAGCGTTATCCTTGTCTTCCCCCGAGCTGAAGATTCACTTGGACACCAATGAAGGCGCGCCCGAACCTATCGATGTCGAACAGAAGCAGTCACTTGAAACGAATAGCTTGGTCGAAGAGTTCATGTTGCTCGCCAATATCAGTGTCGCTAAAAAGATCCAGGAAGCCTACCCTCAGACGGCGGTGCTTCGACGACATTTGCCACCTCCCAAGACCAACTTCGAAACGCTTCAGGATATCCTACAAAAGAAGAAAGGCATGACGTTGGACGTCACCTCTTCGAAGGCATTGGCCGAGTCCCTGGATCACTGTGTTGTGAGTAGTGCCTTTGCGTGTTCTCGAATGACAAATAATTCATTCTGCCTGCCATATAGATCCCTTCGGAACCCGAATTCAATACATTGGTACGGATCATGGCTACTCGATGCATGCTTGCTGCCGAATACTTCTGTTCAGGAAGCGTGTCCAAGGACACTTTTGGACATTACGGTCTTGCCAGTCCCATCTACACTCATTTCACTGTAAGCGGTATTGGATTGTGGTTTACTCTTCTGTTTAGTTACTGATCTCTATCTTTCATAGTCACCCATTCGGCGGTATGCTGATGTTCTCGCTCATCGGCAATTAGCAGCAGCCATTGGATACACGCCTCTGCATCCCTCTTTGCAATCCAAATCTCACGTGGAACGAACACTGTCTGTCGTGAATCGAAGGCATAGGCTCGCGCAAATGGCTGGACGAGCCAGTGTAGAGTTCTATGTCGGTTTGGCACTGAAGGGCAGAAGCATCAAGGCGGGAGAGGGCGCCCCGGCTGCGACCGAAGACGCATTCGTAATCAGGACATTCAGAAATGGTTTGGCTGTCTTTGTGCCCACGTAAGTGTCGTCGTGTCTTAAATTTTGGACTTCCTCACTGATACTCCACCTTTGCTAGGCTGGGCCTGGAAGGTCTTATCGAGTTCAAGAAGGACATTCACACGTTCGATCCGGAAGATTATGCCATCACTCTACCAACAGACAAAGGTGATGTCACGGTATCCGTTTTCGACAAGGTTTCGGTCTCAATTTCGATAGAGAAGGACAAGAGCACCCAGCGGGCCAAGGTCAAGATGGAACTGGTAAAGCCAGTCAATTCGTCATCTTTGTAATACAGACTCTACAGGTTAGCGCTAGCGTTATGATGATCCTTTAGAACGCTTCTTCTTTGCCCCATATTCGTCCAGCGGGGCTTCGCTTGTAAACGTGATTTGCTTGCTCACGAAGATCAAGAAGCCGAGTACCAGGCAGCAGCAGAGGAATGCACTTTCCGTGGTTTCCAAGCGCGCAATCTCTCTTTGCCACGAGGCCACGTTCGGGTTGGAATTGCCCCAAAGCCATCCTGCGTCGTTCACTAGATCGCAGAGAGTCGTCAGAACATTTCTTTGGACGAGGTCACGTCTCGAATACTCACCAGTACAATGTCTGGATTGAGCTGAGTATTGCGGTTCTGCGTCAACATACAGGCTCGGGTCAGTGTCCTAGGCTAACACCAGAAAGATACTATTTCACTCACGCCGAATGACACCTGGCATAACGTGAGGCACTGGTTGGCTAACAGGTCGAGGAATTTCATGTCGCCTCGAGTACTCTTGCACGTGAGAAAATTGCTTGAATGCAGACGTCTGACTGTCATCTTTGAGAGCATGCCTAAGAGCTTCCAGCAACTCTTGAAGCCTGATCAAGAGTAAGACATGGTGCGAAAGGATGTTGACTTCTGCAATCGATTACCGTAGCAGTTTACAAGCTTACCCTCCTCCCTGTGTTTCCGCTGCATTTGCAAACGCTGGCTGTGGGGAAGCCTGAGTCTGTTCTTGACCTTGGCCTTGTTGACTTTCAGCAGGGACCACAGGCGTGTTGATGTAAATGTTTTGTTGATTGGCGTCCATGAGGAAAAGGGAAACTGAAAGGGGAAAGCATGCGATTGTGGCAGGATTCCTTGACGAGGGTTGATGAACGCGTCGATATTTCCATGCAGGTCATTATATGTACATCTACAACTACAACTCAAGTCTCGAGGGGTAAATAGGGGTTGAAAGGAATGACCGGGTATAACAAAAAGGTGTTTCATATTCTCAGAATATCCGTTTCACCATAGTCCACCGTTCCACCTCCTCCAGCTTCCATTTTGGCTTGCTTCCTTTCTTATCGCTCGGTGGCTCAGTCGCATTCGCAGCACTCATTACGGGATCGTAGAGAGGAATGTCATCTGTGTTGTTGCTCAGATGCTGCTTTATCTCCTGACCATACGCCTGGAACGCAAATTTCGAATCAGATATTGAACACAGTCGAACGAGAATAAAGCGCATCTCGACTTACTTCCTCGTGCTCGTTTTCTGCGATCGGCTTCCTTCCGAATGAGTTCACTTGATCTTGCTGTTCCCGGAAAGTCATGCCCGCCTGCCGCTGAATGGCAAAGGTGGACAAGGAGGTGCCCAGCAGAATTTTGAGAGCAGTCAAGCTAGCCGAGCATGTCTGGCGCATCAGCTGACGTTGAAGAAATGCGGCCAGGCTTGCGCACTTACGATAGCCATATCAATATTCCTATGACTGGTACGCCAACCCACTTTAATAACTGCAATGTCCTCGTCGGCGCCGCGTCTTGCGCTTCATCGCTCCCGCCGGAGAAGACAGACGGGATCGTCATCCCAATTGCTTGAACTCCAACCCTCAAGAGCAAACACGAAAGAGGAAGAGAAGCAAAGCCAAGGCGTCTACCCAAGAGTAATGTGTGGTCGGTGAGGATATTTCTAGTCTGAAAGCGGTAAACCATAAGCGAAGACCTTGTTCTCAGGGCCCACTTCAGACCGATAGACATACCTTGGTTGTAACGCTTTGCCTTGTTCGACCGGCTAAAACGACGTCTTTGCAAAGCACATCCAGATATCGATCATAGACGGATGATCGGATATGGTTGAACTTGGTAATGAAAGCATGTTTTAACCAATCCACCGCCATCTCCGACAAGATGACTATGAGAACAGGCTAGAGGGCAGTAATCTTAGTGGTGAGGCAAACCGCATTGCGCGTTGGCCACTTACAGACAGAATGGTATCCAATAAGCTCTTTCCTTTAACAAAGCTCTTGGGCAGAAACGCAATTTCGGAACCGGACATTTCGATCATATTGCGCACCGCAATGACCGATAGCATCAAACCAAGTTGAAAGCGCTCGACGATATCTTTTCATTCCCTTCTGAATTCAGATCGCACGCGCCGGGATACCAATGCTAGAGGGCACATACCGGCACACATGATTTGCAGCAAGTTTTCCTTCTCAAATTTCTTGAACACAGCTACACATAGTCGAGCACGTCAGCAACATTCAAATGACAAGGCTCTGCGTCTAACGTCGGACTCACAGCCCTTGATCTCAACAAACTGATTGCTTACTAGCAACGTTAGCAGTGCATTGTCATATGAATTGACGGCAACGTTGAGCGAAACGAGCTGGTAAAAGTATACCAAAGCATGAATATCTACGAGAAACTTCTGATCAGACAGAGGTCTCTGATGGGCTAAAAGGTGATATTTTGACTCACGGACGTAACCCAAACCCAACATGAAAAAGAAGAATGGTGTAGCCCTTTCTCGCTTGCGTCGTTTTCTACGTTTGCTCTCTTGCTGATCCGACGAGTCACTCCACCATGCGGCTTCGAGAGTTTCTTTGGAAAACAAGGTGTCAAGGATGTCTTGACCGAACGCGGAGCAAAGTTTGTCTGCGATCTTCGCGAAGCGCGCCGCGTGATCAGCTGCAGGTCAAAGATAGAGGAGAGGAAGTGCTCACCTCCAATGCGTTATAGATGACGTAGAGCTTGATTGTGTCCTGCCCTCGAACTTTGTGGTACATCTTGCTAACATCCGTGGTCATCGAGAGCACGATTGTGGGAATGATGACGAGCAACGATCGCAAGATCGGACTGAGACTGATGCTCGCAGGAACACTTCACATGTTACTAGCAATGTCAGTTTCGACTTTCAGGTCTTGCAAAGAGCGTGACGTACCGAAGTTGCCGCACTCGAAGAGTGTCCCGTAGGAGCATCACGCACGCAAAGACAGCCTTTAACGGCAGAATCGTAAAGTTGTACAGAAAGGCGTCCAGACATGCAAGACAACCAAAGAGGGTGATCTTTCGGAAGACGTGGGGGAGATGTCAGCAGAAAGTCCGCACCGAGTTTCGTGCCAGCACATACCTTTTCTATCGCCGCTGGAACCGCCAAAAAATTGGATATCCGTTCCCTATCCACTTACCCAGTTTTCAGCATGACAATTGACCGCGATTGAAGCATGTCCGAACATACCATTTCCCTTCAATCACAAACAACCTATTCTGTTCCACATTCATCTCCTCCGTGATCATCTGCCACAGCGGATGCACCCCTTCGCCTTGCGGCGACTTTGGTTCCCCACTGCTGCCGGCGACTAACCGCTCGTCAAGCGCTGGAAGACTGAGAGTTTCCTGCTTCGGTTTACCGCTTCCAGTGGTAGAACCATGACCGCTTTTTGCACGAGATGTAGTTCTACTCAGGGGCGGAGCAAGCGAAAGAAATGACGGAGTCGTCTGGGTTTCAAGTGGAGGAGCTGCTATCGCTGGCAAGCCAAGCGCATCCGGTATGATGTCTTGTGTAAATGTTGACCCTGTTCGAATCCCGCATGCCTCCTCCGACTCGTAAGGGTCAATTTGGGCTTCCTTCTTTGCCTCTAAAGCCATTTGCAGTGCTTGCGCAAATGCTTCCTGATCCAGCTGATCATAGGTTTCTAGGTACGACGCCTCCGTTGCGCTCCTCGGTCCTCCGACATCGAGCTCGTATACCGAGGGTAAAAGAGCCGAAGGCGAAGGTGGAAGCGATGAATAGGTCGTCCGTCTACTCAGAACAGGTGCGGAATGAAGGATGGATGACGTCGCGCTGAATTCCTCTCGGGATGTCGTTGATGAACGTGGTCTCCGCAGGTCGGCGTCGATCGGTGCCAGGTTGTCAAGCAGCGAGTAGCGACTCAGGCTTGACGCAGAATAGAGTGGCGGTCGGCCAGAAGGTAGCCTTATTTCTGGTCTCCTCCTTGCCTCTGGCGTTGCAAAATCAAGAGGTCGCGGAGCTAACCCTTTAGTGTGGAATCCATCCCTTTCAGCTGTATCTGTTGAAAACAGGTGGTCATTCCGGTATCGAGCCTCTTGGAAAGAAGAACGACCCAACAAGCTGGGCCGTCCAATGCCACTCGAGCGATCATGTTTCGTAGCCTGTTTCGATGTCCATGTGAATCGACGTACGCTATCCGTAGATGTCGACCGTTGACCAGCTTTCGGAGTTGCTAATCTAGGTCGTTGGTTCGTCGCTGTCGGTGTCTCCTGGCCTGGAACAGTAGGTGAGTCCAAGATGGAGTCTTCGACCTGGATGCGATAATATATTCAAGCATCAGGCACTATAAGCAGCTGGAGCGAACGAGTACTCACATCAGTAAAGTTGTCGCTGTCCTCCATTTCATCGCTCCGGCTCGCTGAGACCGACATGAGAAATGGTTGCTTTTCTCCGCTTAACGTTCCAGTTAGCTTCAGACCCTCCTGCGACGCTGCCGGTCAACGATCTTTCCCGACTTTGCAAGATTCGCGAAGAAGAATACATGTGATGAAACGAAATATCGAAACGACGTGAGTCATGCTGGAAGCTGATGAATTCGGGCTGAGCCGTCGATCACTTTCCTGCATGCCACTTTCCTCTTTTCAGCTTCTTCTCTTTCAAGGATACAATATCAATCACAACGGCAGCTGGGACACAAGCGACTATTCAGGCCACTGATTGTACGGATAGAAGAGTAGGTTGCTTGTTTTGATGGTGACTATGGACGGCTGAAGCAAGTCAACGAGACAAGGGTTGCATTGAAGCGCAACCTGGGACTTATAGCTCAGCGCGCAAACCTCTGGTCCTGACATGCACAGGGCTATGCCGTTTCCAGGTGGGCAGGTACGCCGTGGAGGATTATTCTGCTCAAAGCCCCGGCGACACCTGGACATAGAACCGACCAATCATCTCCCAAACACGCCTCGTAACCGCGACTTCTTCGATGATTCCTTTTTCATAGCCATTCTTTGCCCTCCTCAACAACCATCGACTATTTGATTTACAGCAAGCCCATGATTGGACGAGGACGTTCACACAACCGCTTCGTTGGCGATGTGTTTAGTGGTGACCGTTCTTGTGGTGCTCTACAAGGACCAAAGTAAAAGAACTGGTCAATACGCGATCTGTGGAAGAGTTGGAAAAACAAACGTACTCAAGTGCACTATTGAACGGAAAGGCAAAGATGAACGCGAAGCACAGAAAAATACCGTTAGCTCCGGATGCCTGCGCCTTGCATCGGGATGCAATCACGTACTGTTGTAATCGATGGTGTAACCGATACCGAAAAGGACGAAGATAGTGGCCAAGATGGGTGCACTACGGGAAGATGGATACGGTCAGCTATCGGGATAGACAAACGATCCCACAGCCTTGGTGTCGGGATTGAAGTGAGCTGAGATGGTGTATTGTGTTGACGAATTGCTGATTCACACATGTCGATCCGCTGTGCTGTGATCGTCATGCAAGAGAAATGCACCGGACTCTCCACTAGCCCATCTTCGTGCAATTCCTTCGAGCATTCTTCTCGTCCCAGCGCACCAGACGTCGCCTTCCGCATCCAACCCGTTCATGACCACACGTCAACCTTGCAATCGAGCATCCTACTTTCCTCGACAAATCGCATCCGAGTCCTACACTAATCCACCCCCTTTCCATTCGCTTCGCACATAATCCACCCAAATGTGACTTACCCGCTGGCGTTGGGACCTTCAAAGTACTTTCCTCGGAGACCGGTAGCCTTCTGAGCGGCGGGTTGAGGACCCTTGGGGAGCTTGGAGTAAAAGTCGATAACGGATTGCGTTCGGGCTGAAGTACCACCGGAGGACTACAAGAAGGCGGCAGAACAAGACACAAGCAGAGAGACGATGAGTGACGTTGACTGTTAGCCATCTACCCCCGCGCAATTGACTGAATGAAATACACGTACGACAGCAGCGGGAGAAGCAATCTTGGGAGGGATCAAAGATCCGAGAGCCCGTCGGGAAGCAGATGCGTACATTTCGTCGGGGTCGAAGGTATATACAGGGGAAGAGCGGTGATGAGTGTGGGCCGAGCTTGGGTTCGGTACGGTTGTCAATTCAATAGTGTCTTGAGATACCGTGAGCCTGTTTTCCGGCACAGAGCACGCAGAGGAGGAGCCATTGCGAAGCTGAGGAGGTTTCGGAGGCACCAACAAATGAGCTTTTTGAAAAATGATGTGTAAAGCTGGACTCTTATCGGGGCTGATCGGACCTCCACCGGTTGCGCTCGAGCTATACAGAGGTGTGTCCGAGTATTGTACCTAAGGGGCTCAATGGGCATCTGCCTCTGGATCTACAACTTAGCTACAGCTCTCTTGCGCCTCGTATACATATCCTGGGCAACCTTGGTTGCGCCCTGGTAAACACTTTCCATCGCCTCCTCGCCCTCATTTCCTTCCCCATCCGCACCCGCTCTCCTCCGGTACAAGTCCTCCATCAAGTCGTCTCTCCCCGACGCACAGATCGCCGCCAAAATCGGTTTCTTCTCTTCCACAAGTGATCCTTCCGGTGTCCACAAAGCCCCAACGAGGTGATGCGCCGCAAGGTTGTACAAGAATGGATGGGTGCGCGGGTGTACTGCTTCCGTGATAAGCGCTTGTGCATATCCCCTTAAAACCTCGTCTTCTGATTCTATCGGCTCAAAGTACGTTCGAAGCGTACCATGTTCACGCGGAATATCCTCGAATCGCATTCGCAAGGTTCGAAGAGCCGATGGCTGTTCGTACCAGATGAGTTTTCGGTAGTCTATCGGATACGTCTGGGCCAAAGGCGGGAAAGCGAGCTGGCTAAACAGTTTATGTCCGAGAGAGATGGATTCGTAGAGTTCGATAAAGTCGTAGTAGAACTGGTAAAATGTTCGTGCGGCGCCTAGGAACGATGTTGCCACGTCGGCCATGTTGGTGACGTCTTTGACGGGTGATTCGCTTGATTGCAAGGTCGGTGCAAGGAAACGAGTCATCATCCCTTCCACAACCGGATCCCTAAACAATTCCGATTCAACCGTTTCCTCATCGTCTGTCGGGTTGACCTGTTCAAGCACAAACACCTTCATGAGATTGACAAGCACCTCGGACCTCGACATTTCCTGATCCTTTCGCTTTTCGTTCGATGCACTCGCCAGCGATTGAGTGCATAGATCTGCGAACACCAACGTTGCTCGAAGAAGCTGTCGTCGTGAAGCGTTCCAGGCCGGTGGAAGCTGTTTGAATACGGGAGAGCTGCTTCGACGTAACAAGGCGTTGAACGGCGTAAACATCCAGTCACGCGCAAGAGGAAGGCCGGCGACAGCGCCAGTTCGGATATTCCTCGCAACGGTACCGCGGCGGAGGGTCGTTGTCACTCGAAGCAAGTTTGAAAGTGGTCGCGACGGTCCGACCAGGACGTCGAGATCCGGCAGAATGGCGTAATGCAAGAACGGCCGAAGGATATATAACCCATGTGGATGTGATATGCTGGCAATCCTGTCGGTATCCCAAGGCAGATCGAGCAAAGTATCAACAATAGCGAGAAGGGAATTTTCATCCCCTGGCCGTCCCTCTGTGATAGCCTGCATGGCAAAAGCAGCCCAAGCTGAGATGTCCCCTATCTTGGCGGATCCTCCGAACGACTGCAACATTGTGTGTTGTAGGCATCTCAGCGCATGCAAGGAGCGCGGGATACCGAAAACCAGTCCCGTCGCTGCGAGTGCCGCTTCTTTGCCTTCCAACACGTCGATTTCGAGTTTGTTGCATAGTGACATAGCAGTCTCGGTCACGCTAGCCAATGCTTGCACCTGTCTGTCTTGTTCCAGTGTTGGAAGTTCCCGAAGCCGTTGAAGAGTCGTCGTTCTAAAGTGGATAGGTAATGATTTCCTGATCGTTTCCTTGGCCTCGTCACCATTTCGAGGCTTGTTCTTGCCAACACCGATCGTCCAAGCGATAAGCAAATTCACTGCCGCTTGCTCGAGCTTCAACACAGAAAAGTCCTTCTCGACTTCTGGGTACGACTTTGTGCCGCCAAGAATCAGCTCGGACTGCAACAAGTGGGAAGCCTCCTCTGCCCAGTCGAGACCATCCACCTGAGTCCAGACCAGATCGTGCTCCTTTTCCATACTGTGAGGATCTGTTGCGGAAACCGTCCAAATGCGGAGTAGATCGAAATATGCCGAGGCGAGGGATAGCTGCTCGGTTCTGGCCGCAGCATCTAGTTGGCGAACCCACTGACCAACGGATAGCCAGAGTTCGGGCGAGCTTGAAAGTAGACTCCCGTTCAAGCCATATCGACCAACAGTCTCGAAGATCCGGATCACGAGGCGAGCAATGTGGTACATAGGCTTGCTTGAGGTTGTAGGAGGATCGATCTGCCACGGCGGGATAGCAAGGAACCGAAGGTACGGGTGGAAACATGCGCTCTGCAATTGAGATTTGGCTCCGGACCTGCTTGTCATGGCGCAGACTAAGCTAAGTCTCAACGTCTGGATGGCAATCGCGGCATTTTGCATTTCATCCTCTGCGATGGGCCACTCGACCGAGGTGACGAATGATTTGACCAAAGTCGACATTGCAGTGGCGATGCTCTCGGCTACGTCAAAGGACGCGTAGCTGAATGCTATCAGAATCGAAAGCAGCTGTCGAATAGAGGTGATCGCTAATACAGATTGACTGGGTTTGTTGGAAAGAAGGTGTCTGATTCGACCAACCAAAAGGTCCATCGGAGCTTTCTGCATCCAACTCTGAATATGAAGATCGTCGGCGAACGCGTGTAGCGACACTGTATCGTCGATATCCTCGAATCGCTCCGCTTTGACAGCCGCATACAAGCATGTTATCGTTTCTCGCAAGAGTCCAGAGTTTTTCTCGCCCGATACCAGAACGTTTGACGACATGTCCAAACACGATTCTCGGACTTTTCGAGCGACGAGGTCCCGCCGTATTGGCTCCTGGTACGTATCCATTTTGGAGGCGATTTTACCGAGGAGGGAAAGCATGATTGTTCGCTGAGGAGTGAAAGAAGACGCGCACAGCATGAGGATCTCGTCGATGCTGTATCCCGCCTGATTTGCCTCATCTCCATGATGGTGAAGTCCGAGATGAGACGGCAGATCTGCTCCTTCCTCGGCGGTCAAAGGATTCCCCGATAAGTCGAATCTCAGAGCTGCCGAAGTAGAGGTCGTAGGATTGCCGGATTCCTGTAGCCATTTGAGATTGGGTTCGTTCAGATCTGCTTCTGGAAAGTATTGGCGCTGAATTTCGGATGGCGTTGGTGCCTCTGTGGCTGCGAAACGTACTTGTCGGCTGTCCTTTGATGGAACGGCTATTTAGATAGGCTACAGTCAGCTGATAGTGAAAGTTTGAGTAGACAGCGACATGATCTACACACCAATGTCTGTTTGATTCGTTACTGTATTCTGCTCGAGCACCACAGACTTGATTTTCGCTGGCGGTGTATCATCCACCGCAGGGCCTGGATTGCTCGAACCGGTTTCCTGTTCTGTTCGTACTTCGGTTTTCCCTTGAACAGCCTCTCGGTGCGTATCGACAGGCTTCTCATGCTTCGCCTTCTGAAGCTGTCTCTGCGCCCTCTGTGCCAACATGGCTAGGATTCCAGGAGACAATGACTCTTCCAACTCCTCCAGCTCGCGTTGCCGTTCAAGTGAGCTCATCGCCGCAACCTTGTTCGCATTCTCCGTTTGTACGTCGTGCAGCATCGCATCTATCTCATTTGATTGCTGTGGTGCCGGCCTGTCATTGACGGAATTCGTCGTCAGCGGTGTCGGCGCCAGGCCAGATGCGACGACTCCTATAGGTGGTGGTTGATCGCTTGTAGCGACATTACCGGTGGTCGCGTTTGTACCAGAGGCACTTCGAGCTCGCTTGAAAGCCGATACCCTCTGGGAGCGATGCGGGACAACCGGAAACCCAGAAGACGATGGACTGGAAAGGGTGGGAGCGGCTGGTGGTCGTGCCGGAGCTGCATTCCGCTCTGTTATGTCTCGGACGAAAGCCATACCAAACGAAAGGTTGTGGTTGGGTGATCGTGGGTAGATGAACGTCGATGATTTCAAACGGGCTGTCAAGTCGTGAGATGGTGCAACTGAATGAGAGCTCAAGGGTCTTGAGATACGAGGTAACAAAGGAGTGCAGACTCAAAAGGTTACCGAGCTTGATCGATTGCATCGATTGCACCGGATATCTCGAAACCTTCGACCACATTGTAAACAACTAGACTTACTTACCTAACGGAGCCACTTCTTCATCATCTCCTCATCTTTCATGCATAAAGCTATCACCACTTGGGCGTAGTAGTAGGTTCGCATGCCAGGGCGTGTTAATGCACGAGCAAGGGACAGATAAGGTTGAAACAACAAGTTCAGGGTCGAGCAGACGGTATTGCATACAGATACGACATGATTATTATGATACAGTTGACAAGACTATCGACAGACTTTCAAATTTAGTCTTCATTAGTAGCCGGTGATGGTTCATTTTACCATAGTTCCGCTTCTTGCTTCTCCCCGATACGCTGATCCAGCACGAACACCCTCTATCGCTTTCCCCAGTGCTTTTCCGCTCCGTCAAGTGCTTTTGTCCGCTCTTGACGGATGGATCACACGAAGACATCACTGCCAAAAGACGCATTTCCTTCTCGACTCTGGGAAGGTGGTAGGAAAGGACTGGGGTGAGCCAATTGGGACCTAGGAGGTTGTAGGTGGAAACACGTACCAGGCAGAAGATATGGTCACCGAGGATTCGCTCGGAAAATCCAATCTCGCAATATATGCTGTAGGTGGCAAGTCCGAGAGGGATAGTCAGTATCTGACCGTACACGTGTATAGAATTGAGCGACTCACAAGTAATCTGTAGGCAGATCAACGAATACAAAACGGCAAGAACCACAATCAAACAGTTCGTTAGCAAGTGCGCGACTGGGACTTCAGAAAAGGCAAACGTACAAATCCATTTTCTTTTGAAGACCTGAATGTCATGTTCCGTCATTTCAGGGTGTTCATCCCTCAACGCAGGAATGATATCACGGTCAAAGTTCTTCAAGAACCGGATTCGCCATTCTCGCAGTGTACGTGCGTAATGCGGCTATCAAGGAGCGTCCAAAGGAAGAGAACGGTAAGTCATCGCACACAGCATGTATCTAAGAGCAAACTTACACCGATGTTACAGATGGAATCAATGACGAGTCGGCCATGACTGCCCTTATCTATCATGTCTGTTGTAAATGACACGCTCGGCAAGAAACCACCGGGGAAGACTGTAAGAATTGCAAGCGGCGTCAGTACAGAGTGACCCTAAGAAGCTAAGTCGAGCAGCAACCTACTCCACTTTCGAATAAAGTCCTCGGTGTTGGCATCTAGAGAAAGAACGATACCTTATGAGTTGACCGTCACACACAACAAAGTCTATTTTCCTGAAAACTCACAAGTCGCGAACCTCGCTTCAGGAATAGTAATGACTTGGAAACAAGCGATCCCTTGATCATTCAACACATTATCAATCATCTCGAAATACGGCTTGATATATTCCTTGCCGACTGCCTCCAACATCTCGATCGACACCAAGCGATCAAACGTATGATACCACTCCTTTGGAATACTCCTGAAATCCAGCAAATGAACAGTGATCTTATCCTGCAACCCAGCAAGCTTGATCCGTTCCTCCGCCAACGACTTTTGCTGCTCACTCAGCGTCAAGGTATCAACCGTGCATCCCGTTGTGCGGACAGCCTCAATCGCAAAACTACCCCACCCGGATCCGATCTCGATTACACGATGGCCTTGCCCGATTTTCGCTTTACGGATGATATGGTGCAATTTGGCGTACTGTGAGCGCTCGAGTTCGTCGGTTTCCATCCATGGGTGCGTAGAGTAGCGAGCGGAACCAGGGAAGATGTCGCTATCGAGGGATGGGTAGATGCCGCATGAGTAGGTCATCTGCAGAGAGATGAACTCGGATAGTCAGTAGTTGTCGGGAAGGGGAAGATGGGAAGGGACCTTACGTCTTTCGACAAGAATGAGGCGAACATTCTGCAGACAAGCGCAAGATATGATCAGCAACTCGTCTCCCATAGGTTGCATTCCACTGCGGCCATTACTTACCGGTTACTGATATCGTAATGCGCCCGAATATTCCCAACACTGTTCCTCACGCTATTCACGAACCGACTATTCGTCGTGATCCTGCCCAACGCACTAAACACGACTGCAGGCAGACTCTGCAACCCCGCCGAGATGCCACCGGCATTCAGATTTTCCCGTTTCTTCTCCGCACGAGCTCCAGGAGCAGAGATATCAGCAGGATGATCAGAGCGGATGATGATCTGGAACAAGTCGAGTAATGCAGCACCTTCCCGTTGCGGTGAAGCAGGGTCGAGGATATCGGTGGTGTAGTACCGCGTTGAGAGGACCTGCGTGGGGTTGCGTGTAGTGTGTATACTGCATTCACCTGCCATGTAGGCTTCTGCGAACCCGAGGTCGCCGGAGAGAAGGATCCGCATGAAAAAGTTGGACGAGTGGATGTGCACTGTTACGTGCGGAGCTTGCGTTGCCGGTGTCGGAGCTTCGAGATCGGGGGTGATGGTGACGCCGGTAAAGGGGACGGAAGTCGGGTTGGGAGTGAGTGAAAGATCGGGGAATTTGGATTGGCTGGGTGTTGCGCTGTAGGGAGTTGTGTCGCCCGAGACGAGGGTGGAGGTAGATGCAACGCTCGAGAGGACTCGTGATGATCCGGTTCGAGACCCATCGTCTTCCGATGAAACGTCGGATTCCGACTCAACGATAATAGGCATAGTTTTTGAGCTTGTTACCAGTGGCATACCGCGCGCCTGCGCAACCACCTCTCCCTTTCCACCTGCAAACTTCCATTCTCTTCCATCGGGCAGGATGAGCGTGAGCTGGCCGTATCGTACTTGCTGGGAGAGAATACGGATGACACCACGTTCGATCATGGCTGACACGGGCGAGTAGGGGGAAGCCGCAGCATAGGAACCGGCGGTGAGAATCGAGGTCGAGGCAAGGTTGACCGCCGAGTTGGAGAGGGAGAAGGCCGTTGATAACGGAGACGTCAGAGCGTTGTAAAGAGTGTTGGTGTTCATTGCGGGATTGAGATGAACTTGTTGAAGCAGAGGGATCGCAATCGACCGTTCAAGTCGGCTGAGCGGGCGGGGCTGTACACTTTAATCGTTGACATCGTGCCCGCCAATTGATCAGCAAGTCTGCGCAGAGGACACTACTGCAATGTATAAACTTACCGGAAGGTCGAGGAAGGACAAGAAACGATTGTCTTCTGGCAGCGCTTCCGACTTCTCAAGGTATGCCTTTACGAAGCTACGTTTACGTCTTTTTCGGAAATGCGCGGACGTAGGGTGGCAGTGAGCGCAAGGTTGAATGAACTTTCAACGTGGAGGGGAAGATATATGGGATAGGACATGCACACACTCGTTCGGTGGAGTGAAGTTGGCACGCCGTCCTGCCTCTCAGCCAAATTCAGGCCAAGCAGACACTGACGCGGAAGCGAACCCAGCCAGAGTTAGCAGTTTGATTACTGTATAGGCGCTGTTCCCTCCCCGGCATCTGTATCGACGTCGACTTGCACCAGATCGGCGATCGTCCGTGCGGGATGCCTAGAATCCGGACCGACGATCGGAATACGGGAAGATGTTACGTCATGCTTGTTTCAACGGAGGGGTAGTCACCGTGAACAATAGCATTATGCAGCTCATTATGCCAACAAGTCGTTATTTGCACGCATCGTCTTGTAGATTTCGTTCTTGGCTCCTACCGTGTACCTAGTTATGCAGCAGCAACAACAGTCTCCAACAGCAGCTGACTCTCCACAATGAAACTTGACCTCACTCGCGCCGCAGACTTGCACTCTTCGCACTTTCACATTCCGGCATACAATTCCTTCCTCAACACTTCTCTTCGCCCAACACATCCCTTGCTTGTCTACCGTTCCGCCTTTCGCACACCCTCCAACAACACCAGCTCCAGCACGGCTGTGCCTTCCTCGGATTTTGCAGCAGCTGTCGAACAGCATCTCCGAGACACAGGGATAGTCAAACCCGCATGGAGGTACACCATGTACACGCAACACCACTACCATTCCACTACAGACGAGGTGCTGGTCATCACCAGCTCCACGGGCGCGCGGCTGTGTTTCGGTGGAGCACCAAAGGCGCAGTTTGAATCGGCAGTGGAACTCGATGTGGCGCAGGGGGATGTTATCATCGTTCCCGCGGGTGTCGGTCACGCGCTGTTGCATGAGCGACCGACTTTACCGGGGAGACAAGCAGGGCAGGGGTTCGAGATGGTCGGCTCGTACCCTGTAGGAGCAACCAACTGGGACATGTGTACGAGTGAGGACGCGGGTGATGAGTCGCGCGTTGCGGATCGTTGGAAGAGGATTAGGGAATTGGAGTGGTTCTCCAGAGATCCGATTTATGGCTCGGAGGAGGCGCCGGCGATGAAGGAGCACTCGGCTTTGGTTTGATTTGCAGGGGGAAGACGGCATCCGAATGAGTAGCAATTGGTGTAAACATACACTATTATATTATCGTAATCTTCGAACGATTCTGGCCGTAACCGTACCGTCGCGCAACCGCATGGTTGCTCCAACCCTAAATTGTCGGCGCATCATCATCGATATCCTCCAAATCCCCGCGTCCCTCAGTGATGGTATCAATCGTCGCCTGCTCCGGAATAACCTCCCTATCCGTATTCTTACCAACATCCGCAAGTTTCCTCCATCGCTCGAAATCTTCCGGGTTTCGTTTGTCGCCCTGGACGAACAGGTGTGAAGAAGGGTTAGAACGGTGGTCCCTGGTTTGGATAAGAGAAGGTGAGTGATGAGCGGGATGGACTTACGTGTGCCTTTTCCGGGTAATCCCAGTGCCCTCGGCTGAACGCCATGTAGGTTGTAATCCTCTTCTTTGCGAGATCAACGATGATGGAGACCACGGTGCCGGTTTCTGTGAGGTGGAGAATGACATTAGTCTCTGTGAGGCGGAGGCCGGGAGGCCGAGGGTGGAATGTACCTTCTACCCAGGAGATCTACGACGAAACCGCAAATACGAAGCATGAGTTTGTCACTCACTCAAAGCATTGGGGGATCACTGAGCGCATACCTGGAAGATTTCGCCTGTTCGGACCTGTGTCGCAAAGGGAAGGAAATCAGAAACACCCCCACATCGACGAGAGATAACGGACCACGCACTTCTTGAACAGCACAAGTCTGGTAGTTCTTCCTCCCGTTCATCGGTCCACCGTGGATCGCTGAAGACGCGGACGGCAGATATTCATCATTCCGCTTTGATATCGCGAAGTTAGAGGGCAAGACATACCATAGACGATTCGTTTTTCGCTCTTGAGCCAGAACTCGTACTTCCAGCCATTGTCGTACGTGTACTATGGAGCGAGAGCGTTAGGTAAGAACGCACAGGGAGGGGCAGGCGCGGACTCACGATCAGATGCTTGTTTACGATATCAGAGAGGGGCATGGCGGGTTATAGTATATGGCTACGCTTCACTATGTCACGAGTCGGTAGTGTGCCCGGTTGAGATGGAGGTGGTGTGGTTGATTATTATATAGATCCTGAAGACTTGACGGCATGACAAAGACTGCGATACATCAGTGCAGAATAGCATACATCAGGGCAGGGCGCATGCGTCATTCGTGTCAGCAGGGCAAGTACAGGGATGTACGATGTACGGAAGTTTTGACGACCCCTGGACCCCGGACACCGAAATTTGGGCCCCACCAATGCGGAACCAAAGCCCGTGTTTACATTTTGGATGGCGGGCGGTGCGTGGTGACGCGGACGCCGTATGCTTGCGATCGAGGTGTTTATGAGATCCAGTTTGAGTAATGTTGAGTTGGTCAAGTAATTCCTGGGTGAGAGATTTAGAGGGCTCTGTCGGGAGACGTATGTAGAAGGGTTAGAACAGCTTTCAACACTCGATATTCAGCATCAACCTTCCTGCTACATCCAACGTAGCGGCGATACAATGTCGCAATCCGCTCTCCGCTCGGCCAGCGCGAATGCCGACAACACCCAGACCGAGAAGCGAGCAACAGCGCCGCCAGCAGAGAAGAAAGACACCACGTCTGCGCTGAAACCGCTGCTTGCCAAGCTCCCGAGCTGGCTAGTATCTGCAGCAGAGGATCCAAGGAAATGGAAGACATTCATAAGATGTATGGTATGCCTGTTTGCAAACCTCGTCTTGCTCGTTTGCCAACCGAGTAAGTACAATTCACCTCCCGGTAACGCTGTGACTAGAACGATGGAGTTGATAAAACACCCGCTTCTTATAGGTTTAAACTCCGCTGGTCAGGCAGGTTTCTTTGGCCTGATCGTCGCATGCATCGCACCACCCTACGTCCCGCTCTCCGTCTTTCTTTTCCTCATGCTCACAATCATCCTCGGCATGTGCATTGGATGGGCATGGGGTGTCGCCGCGATGGCTGCAGCGCTCCAAGCGAGAAGCAGGACATTACTCGCAAGCCAGTATACCCGTGCTCAGTCGAATTTGTCGCCGTCCGGAGCCAATCCTGATGCGCAGTGTAAGTGCTCTCTTATCCCTACTCGCCATATCGGAACCCAAGCACGGAGACTGACATACTGCTCAATCACACAGTTCAGGTATTCATCTTTAAAGGCCAGTTTCTCGACCCGCGCTCGACAGTCGTGTTTGGCATCTTCTTCTTCGTTGGAACGTATTTCCTGGGCAGTGTTCGAGCGATCGCACCTAAAATGTAGGCGGCTCTCGTAAATCGCACTGTGTCAAAGGCCTGGGTCGCTCATATTTTATTCGCGGATTAGGACGTTGTTGTGTATCTTTGGAACGATCGTTATGGTGTGTTCCTTTCCTTTCACAAAGGGTAGTGATGACGCTGGATTGACTTGCGAGGCTTTGACAGGATGTCATGATGTCGTACGGACCTCTGTTTCCGAGTTCGTAAGTTGTTTCCCCGCACAAAGTGAGACATGTAAATCTGACCTGGTTTCTTCGTCAGACAATACACCATCGCAACCCAGTTCCTTATCCCTACGGGCTACTATGTCGCAGTTGCGACCGCCTCTATCATTCTTGTATTCCCGCAGACTCTCAACCATGCTTTAACGTAAGTTGGACCGAACCAGCTTCGACTTGGCACTATTCTCACACCTGGCGTCATTGTGGCATGGATTAGTGACGGCTACAGTAAGGGAGTGCTCAAGGCAGGCAACGGCCTCGTCGCACTACAAGCCAAAGTGCTCAATACTTCCCCGAACGATATCGAGGCATGGTCAGCCCTGTCGGCAAAGGCAAGAACAGTTCGGCAAATCTTTACCGGCGCTCTTGTTCAGATTACTGGATCCACGGCTATGCTCGAGTTGGAAGTCAGCTATGGTCGAGTCAGCGCCAAGGATTTGAAGCTGTTGATCGAGAAATCCAAAGTGTTGACCGGTAGGTTGCTGGGTATCGCTAGTTTTCAGGCAAGTAATCTACGAGAGCTCGATGCGACAAAGATGTGGTATGATGCTCATCCCCTGCGCTTGTCTTTCCAGTTGCTGGTCGAGGAGGCTAAAGAGCAAGATCGCGGGCAAGGAAATGAATCCGAGGCATACCATGCCCGAACGGTGGATCGCCTTTACAAGCTTCAAGACAAGATAAATGAAAAGGAAAAGGGCGGCAGCCATACGATTGAGCAGCTGTTGCCGATACTGGAACGATCATCATCGAGGCTCCGCACGGCTTGTCAAAACGGGCTCGAGGGCGGGATTGAATGGCTCGAGTGGACGAACACTCATCGATGGCATAGGGGGAAGAAGACGTACCCCAAAGATGAAACTGTTGAGGAAGGCTTGCAGAAGCGTAAAGCGGCCATCGTGGAACTGCAAGACGCGCTCGAACAGTTCCGAACTGTCGAGCATATCAAGCTACTCGAGCCGTTCCGAAGCTTGTTTGACGCCGAGACGGGCGACTTTAAAGATCATTCTGACAACATGTCTGATGCCGATGCCTTCAAGCTATCCAGCCGGTCCCTTTTCACTTCGTTTGTCTTTGTCACCAACCTGATCTCGTATTCGACTACCCTTATCGATTTCTTGCAGACGATGTTGGAGGTCGAGGCACGTTCGCCAAGAAACAAGGTACAATGGCCCAGTGCATTCCGGAAGATTGCAAAAATTGCAATGAGCCGCGGAGGATCAGCTATCAATCCGCTCGAAATCGGAACGCAAGACGTGGAAGCGGACCGGGAGAGCGACTCGGATGACGACGACGACTCTACTGCTAGCACCCTCGTTGATGCGAAAAACAAAGCCAAGGAGGAACAACGACAGCGGTCAAAGGACGCAAAAAGGAAAAAGTATCGTCTGGATCCGGATGCAGAGCTTCCGAAGAATGGATTTCAACGTTTCCTTAGGACCATTGGTCTCGCATGGCGTTGGCAGTCTTCCCCCCAGGGACTCTTTGCCCTCAAGTACGCTCTGGTTTCCATTGCGCTGTGGATACCGGCAATTTGCCCAAGCTCTGCATACTTTACCTACGTGAATCGTGGTCTCTGGTGAGTACAGGATGGATGGCGTTTAAAGACTTCAGCTAATCCAT
The DNA here is from genome assembly GCA_030039255.1 of Naganishia friedmannii. Classification (NCBI taxonomy): domain Eukaryota; kingdom Fungi; phylum Basidiomycota; class Tremellomycetes; order Filobasidiales; family Filobasidiaceae; genus Naganishia; species Naganishia friedmannii. The sequence goes on along the minus strand of JASBWT010000009.1, from coordinate 484,267 downwards.
CCCACGGTGTTTAGGGCGCTTATTATGTCCCAAACCGGGCTCGGAGTATTCGCCGGCGAGCAAATTGCGGGTTTCATCGCCAGAATGGCAGGCACGCTCATCGGCCTGGTCTTTGGTATGGTTGCTTGGTATATGGGATCCGGCCATGGAAACGGAAATCCCTATGGTGTCGTGGCGGCGACACTGTTCGTCTGCGCGCCTTTCCTCTTTGCAAGGGTTGTTGCTCCACAGCCTGTGATGGCTTTCCCATTGATGATTGCGTGAGTTGTCGTGGCGGGGGCAATAATGTAAAGTGATGCTGACCCCATCTGAGCTGTACAGAGTTACGATCGTCTTTACCATTGGCTATTCATGGGTTGATACACACCTGGTGGTACTCGCTAATCAAGGTCGCGGTGTCGATGTCGCTTGGCGAAGAGCGTAAGTCTTTGCCAGCTACAAGTGGGGCCCCCATCTCACGCCCTTTTCCGTTGTCCAGACTATTGGTCATTATCGGTTTTACTGCAGGTTTCATCATCTCATTGTTCCCGAAACCTCAATCAGCCAAAGTTACTGTGCGGAAGAGTCTTGCGAAAGCGATCGACAGTATTGCGGAGCTTTACACGGAAGAAGTCAAGGGTTTCTTATTGGAAGCTCGACTATACGAATCGACGAATCAACAGCCGCTTGACGTGGAGGAGCGAGCGACGCGATACCGTACAAGGTTCTTGGGTTTGATCGTAAGCCACCCAGCTCGTAATGGTAAGCTACTCTTCAGGAGAACTCACTGCGCGCTGTGTATCCGCGTAGGCAAAATTACAAGGGATCCCTCCCCAGATTGCAAATGCGAAATTCGAGCCTGCCTTGCGCGGACCGTGGCCCAAGGCAAAGTATGAGGCGTTGATGGCGCGTATCCAGGAGCTTTTGGGTGCTATGGCACTTCTCAGCAATAGCTGGACAAGAATGAGGGGAGGATGGGCCAAGGTCTTGGTCGACGAGACACCATTCTTCGAGCCCAACTTTGTGAGTGGGCCTGGCTTTTTGTTGATTTCCAACCGTTGAACAACTTTTCCCTGATGCGCAGATCGCCGACTCGCTGGGTCTGCTTTCCCTCATCACCCACTCCCTACGCGACGGTAGGCAGATGCCAGCAAGTCTGCCACTAGTGGAACGTCTCGCTGCGCATTCAATGCACAAGCACCATCACGGTGTAGCTGAGGCGCACAAGTCTGGTGGTCAGCAATCTGGTCATAGCGATAGCACGCGCACTCTGCGGGACACATCAATAGCCATTCCCGAGAATGTAGATGGGGCGAGTCTGCGTCACGGTCACCTCAATTGGCGGATGTTGCAGGTACGTTCGTCCGCTCTGTCCGCAGTGAGATCAGGCTTCTAATTTTCATTCTCTTACAGGACGAGCAACTGGCAATCTACGCAACGGCCAGCATCGCACTTAGCCATATTGCATTCAAGATCGACCAGATTCACAGTATTGTACGTAGTCTGGTAGGGGAGCAGCGGTTCGATGCGCTGGAAGACTTGAGCAGGGAAAGAGCGACAAAAGATGCTCAGTGGTTGGACAAGGCTTAACACCAGACAAGTACCGGGAACGCGGGGCATTATAATGTGGAACAGGAAGAGCAAACGTATATCCATGCTTTATAATAATCTATATACAAAGTCGGAGAAACACCAACAATCTATCATCTATGGCCTTTTATGCCGTCTTGTCGCTCTCTTTTAGCGCCTTGACCCAGCGGATACGTGCCTGCATTACCGCCCGCGTCACATCCACCACTTCATGCGGCGACAAGTCGAACGCTTTTACTAGCTGAGGGACAGACGATGTAGGAAAGTAAATGTTTGCATCGACTTTACGGTCCTGAGCGGTTTTCGAACTGGCCTCCGAGGTGGCGGAAACGAATTGAGGTGTTGACGAGGTGACTTTCTGCTGTGCTGTATCAATTGTTGACTCTGTGAATGTTTTGGACGAGCCGCTGCGTTGACTTGGATGGACGAGGGACGATGGTGTCGATGTCGTATCGTGGCTTACATCGCTACTCGAGTGATTCACGCCATCATCGCTCGCCTTTTCCGTCTCCGCCTGCTTGCTCCCGGCGCCACCGTGTGTCAGGTTTAACATTTCCGTTGTTTTCTCCCGCATTGTTTCGCCCGAGAATTCAACAGACAAGGGAGCGCCGGTTGGTTGAGAGGAAGGAGTTGACGTGCTATCCGGTGCCGTATTGCTCGCGTCCTGCGTCGATATCGGCTTTGATGAAGCGAAAGATCCGTCGGCGGAGGGAACGACCAGACACCCAGCCAACGCGTCACTCTCCACCACCTCGACTTTTCCTGCCTCTCCAGCCTCACCAACAGCCTCACTCAACCACTTGGCACCCTGAAGCGCCTTCCAATGACTGTACGCCCTAAACGCGACGTAGAAACCCGGCAAGTTCGGGATAATCGGTAGCGCGGCGACGGGGATGGTAAATGGCAGGAGAATGAGCGAACGAATGAGGAGGCGCTTGTGGTGTGGGATTCGGGAGGCGAGGTGTGCGCGTAGTTCGTCTGGGAGTGTGGAGGACGACGGGAGCGATGGATGCGAGGACGGGAAAATGATGGGGATCTATGGGCGGGATTAGGGTTCAGTTACGGAGCAGACTGATGTGGGAAGTAGAAAACGTACCCGATATGACGAGTCGGCGTTGGATGGGATTGCGGGAAGAGCAGGGTTGATCGATTTCAAGGCCCATCTGTACAGAGGGGCATGCTTAGCGGATAATAGGAGGTGTCGATTGACACGCAGCTGAGGGGAAGATATCGGCAGACGGAAAGATCGTGAATCACAGGCAGAGGGTGAAAACGGAACGCTTCCGGAAAGGGAGGTCGTCGGATCGCACTGCTCGAAACAGGGCCTCGAGATACGGAGCTTGACAGCAGGTGAAATCTCACCGTCTATGGTGCCAAATGTACCAAGTCCCGGACATAGCTGCCGCTGACCCGGTTCGCACTCTTAGCGAGGCAGCTGCGCTTCAATCTGGGCCGTCCTGTAGTAACCACGCACGGCCCGTTGAGCTCTGCCTCTGCCACACACATCTCGGGCTTCGATCCTAGCTATACTTCTTCTCGCTACGATCAACTAGATCTGTGGCAACTGCATGACCCTCTGAAAAACGCCAATAAACTCACTCTTCCGCCTCTATCCTATCCATCAAACCCTCTCCTTTACTCCACACCCAATACTTTGCTCCCTTGACCTTTTCCGCCCACCCGTCCTTTCCCTCCTCCGGCTTTTCCCCCCAGGACAACCACGTAGCAGCCGTCTTCTCGATCGCATAAGGAGCCCATGACGCCGGTTCCTTCAAGTTTAGCTCGACCGACTGGTTTTTGCCTTGCTCGTTGCCCTTTCTTGCGTACCGCTGACTGATGTGCCAGTATATTAGTGGTTTCTTCCCTGATGAGTCGGTGGGTGAACGTGCGAGCGGGAGAGCGAGGATCCGGAGTGGTTGATGTGACGAGTGGTTGTGCCGGACCGCAAGAAGCACTCTGCTTCTCAACACCACCGTTGTCCGTGTATGTATGCGGGTAAAGGACATTGTACGGTGCGCTAGGTCGTCGGAGGAACCAGAGGTATCGAGTAGGAAGAAAGTTGAAAGTGTGATGTCTACGTCGCTTGTCGCTGTCGCTCTATTATCGGTCCAATCTGCACGGACATGCCTTGATTGTTTCCGCCTAGATCACTTGATTCGGGCGCACCTGCACCCTCCGACCAATTGCCAGGGCGCGGTATCGACTATTCAAGGTAAAATGATACTGGATGATGAAGAGTAGGAGGGAAGAGTGCAGCGTAAAGGTCACCAGCATCGACATGGCTTCATTCAGATCAGGTGAGTCAAGGAAGGAGCAAACGTGGCGAGGACCCACGCTAACGAGACTTGCGCAGCTTCATCCCTTAGGTTGCGACAGGGTGTGCCTGTAATTCAAAAGAGGGTACGTTCGTTCGCATCCCATCCACCAACCCCCAGTGGTCCTGACTTACTTGCCATCGCAGAGCGCACACGACCTTGTCATTCAACGCAAACCATCACCCTCCGGCGCCACTCCAGCACGAGCCATCATCCGACACGGACCTCCAACCGGTGGACGATCCGCTCAGAATGGACAAGTAGCCACCGTTTTCGGATGTACAGGGTTCCTCGGGAGGTACTTGGTGCACAAGTTGGCAAAGCAGGGGACGCAGGTGATTGTGCCGTATAGGGATGAGGATAGTAAGAGGCATTTGAAGGTGATGGGGGATTTGGGACAGATTGTGCCGTTGGTGAGTAGGGACCGGTTGACGAGCGATAGCGAGGAAGGCGGAGAGAGCAAGCGGAATGACGGAACGGCGGACGCGAGCATGTTGGCCGCAACACGCTATTAGGACGTTTCCGATGCCCGCATTCAGACCGTTGACTGACGGTGTGCCTCGAACGAGTGAACACGAGCTCAAGCCTTCGTTTTCCGAGATCGCTGGGCGACATCCGAGACTACTCTCTTGGTTCAAGCTGGCATTCAAGCTCCGTCTCTCTGCCTCGCAGCGCTAACGGTACTCCACCTCTCACGCAGGAATGGGATGTCCGAAACGCCAAGCAGATCGAGGAATGTGTTCGACACTCGGACGTCGTGTACAACCTCACTGGGCGTGACTGGGAGACTCGGTACGTCCCGCGTCCTTATTGCAGTTACACGCTCGCTAACACGTCTTGGCCTGTGTTCATCAGTAACTTTACCTTTTCAGACGTCAACGTTGCGTACGTCCCTTTCTTCTCTTCCTGCCAAACGACCATCTAATGGCCTACTCTCACAGCGGAGCCGAACTCATCGCCCGAGTCTCGCGAGACGTCGGTGTGCCCCGACTCGTTCACGTTTCCCACCTCAACGCCTCGCCCGACTCGCCCTCCGAGTTTTACCGCACAAAGTTTGAAGGCGAGCGACGTGTTCGTGATGCGTTTGGCCGAGCTGCGACGATCGTTCGTCCCGGACCTCTTTTCGGTGCCGAGGATTGGTTGTTGAACGGTATTGCCTGTAAGTCCCGGGTCATCCCCTTTGTGTTTCTCGCTCTGGTCCTTCGGAGAACACTCGCATGTGCTGACCCTGTTTGGCGAGCAGCCTACCCGACCTTGTTCCACCTGAACAACGGCCAAACCCGTACCCGGCCCGCTCACGTGCTGGATGTCGCCGAGGCACTCAACGTCATGCTCAACGCCCCGCGCACCTCTGACGGCGCGACATTCGCCCTCCCTGGTCCTCGAACGTACACCCACGCATCCCTCGTCGCCCTTGTCGGCGCCATGACGCTCAAGTCCCACGCGGCACCAAACTTGCCTAAACCGGTCGCTATGGCCATTGCTACCGTTTTCAATCGTGCCTTGTGGTGGCCGACGGTGAGCCCGGATGAGGTTATTAGAAAGTACATTGATGATGCAGGAGCCGAGGTTGTACCTGTCAACGACGGTGTGCCCGAGGGTTGGGCCCAACAGACGGATGCGGCGATGGCCAGTGCACGGGGGATCGATGGAGAACCGGTCAAGGGTTGGGAAGAGCTGTACATTGATCCGGAGACAATCGAGGAACATGCCATCAAGTACTTGAGGCGATTCCGAAGCGCGTAAGTAACGGTAGTGGGACGTTGCGTTGCTGATCGCAGGCTGACTTTGGTTTGTGTGTGTGTTTACAGTGCTACCTTCGATGCACCTGTCGAGCTTGGCTCGTTCAAAGCGCCTAAAACGTACCACGTCGTCGAATAGTCGATTGAACGTGTGTTGGATAGAGTAAAGAGCAAGGTGGGGACAAGTAATGCGAATGTGTACGATTGGAAAGCATGAGTTATGATATACATGACTCTTCCGAGAATCTACGGAGCGGATGTAACTGCACTTTTTTCGAATTCAACCGGACCGTAAACTAATCAACCTTTGGAACGGGTCTTCAAGAGGTACTGCGTCTATCTTATCCTCTTTCAATGCATGGGGGTATATCTACTACAGTGTGCCCTCTGCGTCACGAGGCTGGCGATATTTGTGAGATCGATATCCGAATCCAGGAACCTTTGCGCACTAGACCGAAAGCGAGCCGCAAAATAAATATACGAGTGTCGTTGAGCCGGAAACTCTGGGAACGAAATGATGCTCGTGGACAGGCTTATCTCTTTCGCGGCCCTCAAAATTCGCCTGTTCTTGCCATAAATCTCAGACAAAAGCGTGGCGCAACCAATAGTCCTTGACTTGTGAAGAAAGACTGCCGAAAGGTCACGGCATACGGCATCTGCATACCTTTACCAGTTACTTTCTTTGACGCTGTAGCTATTCGTTGCTATATTCACTGCATGTGTAGATGGGCTGAACACGATCGGCAACATATGGCCCGAATGGCGAAGCATATTGTCCTGTCGTCCTTGGATCAATCACCAACATGAGCTCCGAGGGGAATCGTCAACGAATGGGCCGAGTTGACAAAAGGGAGCCCTACCTACCATTTCGTTTCGGGCCAGATGTAGAAACCTTGATCTCATGCACAAGGTTGTCGCAGGGTTGTCCGAAGGTTTGAAAGTGCCTTGGGCGTCGTCATGACGTGCATCGCATGCATTGTGCCATGCGATGGATTCTACTGCAGGCTGAAGGCGACGATGCATCCACTATCTGTAGTGCAGAAGTCGTGAATCGCACACCCCTCGATATATATATACAACTCAGTCGCACGCTTACTTCGGAACGTCCCTGTCCTATGCGGTCGATAACGTGATGCCAAGTTCAATAGCGTTAAGGAACGAGTTGTTGAACCATACCCTGTAGCAGCGACAAGGTCTGAATGATGTGGCGTTGGCCGTCGGCCTGCCTGAAACTCTACCAAGTCGCCTCAAGATACTGTATGGGTACAAGTACAGCAGGACGAAGAAGGTGCATACATGATCTCGGTTTGCATCCGCTTCCTCGGAAGCAGAAGAGCAGCTCAGCTTCCCGCGCAAGATGAATGATGAGATGAGAAGATCTTGTGAATAATACTGAAATAGTTTATCTTAGGTTCGAGGCTGACCTGACCTGTAAACGCTCCATTAACGTCCGTCTCCATACCCACCTCGTCGACGGAAATTGGCAGCAGGTATCGCCACCGCTCATCCACCATTTTGCAACACATCCGTTCTCTGCTCCTATCTTCAAGATTCATCATGTCGTATCACAGTGACCGCGACCGTCGGGATTCTTCGCGTGGTCGTACGAGAGGCTTTGATGACCCCCCAGAGGACTACAAAGCGAGAGTAGAGCTAATCGAGTGAGTCCTTATTGATCAGAGAATCGCGTTCTGGACGCTCACACCGATGTTTGGGCAGTCTTCCTGGATTCCTTTTGGAGGACCGTCCGCTATGCAAACGATTCGTCAACCATTACTTTACACGGCTCACGCATTTCCCGATAGACGAGGTTGAGCTAGTACAGATGGAAGATACGAGTTCAGAGGCAGGCGAGATTGCTGGACTGCGTTGCTACATCAATTTACCGGAAAAAGACGCCTTGGCGAGACTCACGGCCGCTGCAGCGGAGCGGGTCAGGCTGATGGCAGATCATAATGCGTCTGGTAGGCCACATTGCGACTCAAGCCAAACATCAGGTAAGTAGGCACCACAAAATCGCTGTATGTCAATTGATGAACCAAATGTCTTGCGGGTAGAACTCGACACGGAATGGACACACTACTACAACTCGAAATACATGCCCACATGGAGCTTGATCCAGAGATATCAAGGCAACATCCAAGGCGAAAGTATCCGACAGCTCTTGTATTCCCGCAAAGTCACGTTTCGAATAGACCGCGTCGCCTCGAGTCCGCAACTGCCGAGACCGCCGTTCGTACTGCACGACGACACGCGACGCGCACCGACAAGGAGGAACAACATCAGCTCGGTCCGTGCGATAGATAGACGACCAGCAGAGCCGGAGAGCGCCGTGGAAAGGGGTAGACCAGTGGAATCGGTCCGAGCGGAAATAGTAGGACCCAAGGACGCCGGACGACCTGTTTCGTGGGATGTAGAGGATGGTCAGCTGGATGATGTTGCGGCACAGCAGAAAAGTGCTCGTTCAGCAAGTCGTCAGGGTTCGACAAGTCAGGCAGATCTACGGTAGGTATCGCTCGCTCTCTCCTTCTCACACCTGACTAAGCGCAAAACCCGTTCCTTATCACAGACCTGCAGACGATTTCGTAGGGTTCCCGGAACACAACGAGACCACGGATCCGTGGAACGACCGACACCTGGACGGCAGTTTCGAGGAGAACCTCAGATGGCTGGAACGGTATCGTGAATACCTGTTGAGGCCTGAGATTGGCGCGGTGAAGCCCTCTACTATCATTCCCTCGTTCGTTGAAGATCGAACGGTGGTCGTATGGCAGCTGGCAAAGACGTGGAGTGAGTCAATCGTATGCCGAGCATTTATTAACACGAGGCTGAACCTCGCACCTTGGCGGCGATAAAATAGCACGAAAACATCTAGCACTCTACTTTACTCAATATGGTAAGAATGTGCTGCGAGATCGCAAGCACCGCCACCTTGCTGACTTGCATACTGTGTTTCTATAGGACGCATTGATGACGTCAAAATCCGCCAAGTCGCCGAAGGATGGGTACCAGCAGGACGCATAGGGTATATTAGCTTCATGTCGCAGGGTGACAGACAAGAAATTCTGCGCAAGTGTACTGGCTACAACTTTCCAAAACAGGTGGTGCGATTGAGAGAGACAGCACACTGGAAAGTCGCCGATGACCTTCAGAACGGCGGTCCTCCTTGTATGTTAGTCGGACAGGCGAAAGAGGGGGAATGGTGTCCTATTGCTTCAAAACTTGTCAATGGGAAATGGGACCCGGCAGCAGCAGGAAGGGAGCGATATGTGTATAAACCGGTAAACCCATTTCGTAAGTTTGCGTTTGAATAAACATAGCACTCCAGACTAATTTGACTTGATGTCTTTGGGTTCGTAGCGAAAAGACCTGTTCCGACGGGTCCTTTGAACACTTCGCGGGATTCCCTCAAAGATTCACTCGACTATTCTTCGCACACGACCTACGATGAACCTCCGGCTGGGCCATCCGACCGCGAATCACAGCGAAGCTTGTTATCCAACGGGACTGATTATAGTCCAAAGGAGAGCTATGGAACTTTGCCGCCACCAGTAACAGCATCTGGACATACTTCTCCGCGTTCCCCACGGAGACGCCGGATGTCGTCGGCAAGGCCGGACGTATGCATCTATTTGCCTGTAGACTTTGGTGTAAAGAGGGGCTCGGAAAAGATTCCAGGTGTGTCTGGAGCAACTGTCCGCCCTTACTTATTGACTGCCGACTAATAGTGCCTCACATAACAGGCCCAGCCGATAACCCTACAAAGCTCATGCGAGTACTAGGTAATTGACCGATGTCTTAGTCGCAAGGGCAACCCACGACTGACCTTCAACTCTTTGTGCCTTCTAGCTATCCCTGACATGGCTAACGAGGAACAGATGAAGAAGATGTTCCAGCAGTTTGGTTCTGTCGAAAAGATCGAGTGAGTAGCAACAGATTTATATTGTCATCGAGAGATAGTGGGAGCTCACTAACGCCTTTGTCTGTCAAGAATCTTCGCCTATGCAGGAAGAAGCGCGACCGTCAGGTTCCGCGCCTTTGCCGGGACGGAAGCGGCGGAGAGAGTAGGCATTGTTCTGGGACATGCTTGAAATTCTCACTGATCAACCGCATGCCCCGTCTAGGCCGCTCGAAAGCCACATCAGCCAACAGAATTTTCAAAAAGTTACGATTTGCCTGTGAGACTTACAGACTTGCAACCTGCAGAGGAAGCCATCTGGATCGAATGGGATCGAAAAAATCGGAGCGACGTTGATCCCGATGAAGGTAGTAGGCCTACCAATAGATCTTCGCGGAACCCACCAAAGTTAGCGGCGGCTGCCGAACCAAGCGGGAGTGCACGTGCTATCCTTCCGGCTGCCAATGTTCAAGCCAGCGTTCCAGAAACTGAGAGCGCTGCAGAGCCTATGGACGAAACCTCCGCCTTGCTTGATGATGCTCTTGCCCCGTCTCATTCTCCATCACCACCTCCGGAGCCAATCGCTGCTGCACGTCTACCTCCGCCGCCGCCGCCCGCAGCAATTTCCGCTCGAGCCTCGACCGCCGATGAACTACCCAGCTCGGATTTCCGAACAATCGATGCGGACAGCGCGGCTCATGTACGTTCCGTATATGCGACTTCCACGAATGCCACGGCCCTTGGAGCCGCCTCAGCCCCACGACCGGCGATCGCAGCGCCTCCGCCACAACCTGCACGAGCTTCTAGTTTTCTCGCCCGACTCCCCGGTCGAGCCAGAATACAAAGTGCTGCTAGAAGCGCCATGGCAGCGCTTGTGGCGAGTCAGGTTGGCTTACTCCCGTCAGAACCTGCCAAAAGACCTAGCGATGAGGAAGACGCAATTGAAGCCACTGCGGCTAAGCGCGGGAGATTCGAATGATCCGGCTGTGGAACCTCTAGCACTTCACTAGTACCCGGCTTGCAGAAGCCAAACCGCGCGCCTGTCAGAAGATCGCAACCGGATGTTAGTAGATAGACACCTAGAGCGTGTATAGACGCCTTCTATATCCCGTGTGAAAACGTATTCACATGTCGCATTTATGTCAACGTATTGATGATAACACATGCATGTGATTTGTACAACGTGATTATGCGGATACCTCTGGCTGAGCCTCGGCCACCGCGCTTTCCTTGGCGAGATATCCGTGCTTGGCGGGATTGGAGTAATACACTGGTACAAAGAATAGCAGTATAAGCTAAACAGGCTCATACACAAGCAGAAACTCCCAGCACCACTCACAAATATCCGTCTTTCTGACTGGTAGTGCTTCCTTTACCTCTCGACCAAAGAATTTTTCAGGATGCGCTGCTTGTCGTAAAGCCAGAGCGTTGTGGTAAACTGCTGTGACATCACCTCCGGCGGCAATGATAGCTTGGGCAGCTGATTTGGAGTAACGTGATAAGCGCAATTTGAGGGGCGGTAGCGGTAGTGATGGGTTGGGCTGTTGGAAAAGGACAAAATAAGGGGCTTCGTCACGCTTCCAGACTCGCAAAAGGACATACCTGACCGAGCAGCTTTACACCAGAGAATCCCTTGATACCGTGCACCAAATTACTCTGGAAGATGGTCTCCACATCAATCGTCTCTGCCGGATCCAGTTTCCCAAGTGCCAGCCACTCTTGCAGCTTTGCGATATTCACAGGCGCATACGTCTTATTCGTGCTATATCCATGGACGAGGATCTAGTTAGACACACCCAAGTTCCGAACGAACCCATGTGTACGCACAAATTGGTAAATCCACGTTTAGGAAACAACCGTGTGATCGGAGTCTGACCACCCTCGAATCCGGCCTTTGGTTTTCCGTTTCCTGCTCGAGCCTTCTGACCCTTGTGACCTCGACCTGATGTTCCACCTTTGGTTGAAGACCAACCTCGACCCAGACGAACGTTCTGTGAAGAATGACAGAGTTCCAGCGAATTGAATCAGTTAAAGCTCGCCACAAGATCCCACATCGGGTTGCTGATACTCACGTCTTCCCTGGCACCCTTGTTGTCTGCTAGATCACCCAAATGCACATACGTACTCGCCCATCGGCTGCTCGAAGGACCGATCGGAATTGGTGGCAGTCGAGCTTGGAGAACTGATGCTCGGACCTGCGTCGGAAGGGCCTCACGAAGGGCTCTGGTGAAATTGCTGCCGAACATGATGTATCACTGATGGTGTCTTCTGGCTGCACTGTAGGCTCGGAGCGGAGAGGAGAAGCATCAACATGAGCGATGTTCATGCTGGTAGCTTGGTGAATCCAAAACTCGCGCTTGTCCGAAGGCGCGCCTCTTTTTGTCGTCAGTTTACTAAACTTGGGCCTATCCTTGATGAATGCCTGGCCTGTATACTGTACGATCTTTGAGTACCGCTGAATATGCATGTACTGATACTCTACTTCCTGCAGATACAACGTCATACATCCATGCCTTCATTCTTTGACCGATACAACGCTAGAACTGCCTATATCACAAGGTGTGCAAATGAAATACCAAACGCCCTCTTGCGCCAAACATTTACCGCTATTATTATATCTTCCAGCTGGCCAGCCGCTCTTGCAGCTCCCTAATCCGCTTTGCCATTTCCTGCCTCACTTGCAACCTCGTACCCTCATCCACCCCATTCCGTATCAACTCATCCTGCACACGCGTCGGATCATCGCTGAGCGGATCAAAGTCGATTGTTAACCCAGCATCCGTAGTGACGCGGATCATGGCGCCCCTGTTGCTCATCCCGGGACTGGATTCGAGATTGGCAGACTTGAACAGGTGGTTTGGGTAGAGTGGACGTGGTGTTTGATGTATTGATGGCAGTGCAAAGGGATCTGATGGATCCGTCAAACGTTGCGGACCGAGTGTTGATTGGGATATCGATTGTCGTATTCGGATGGTGGACATTCGTTTGCCTCTTGACAGCGAATTCGACTTTGCACTCGTGCCAGTAGTGTTGCCTCGACCGGACTTTGCCAATAACCGGCGTTCCATTTCCGCAACATCTGGAAGCTCATTTTCATCATCTTCGTCTGTTGAGGTACCAACGTCATATTGTCCGGGCATCTGGTACGAATGCTCCTGTTCCACCCCTGCGTGCGGAGTACCTTTCCAAGGATTTGTCACGGGACTTCCGTTTGCTGAGAGAATAAAGTCGTTTTCTTTCAGTGTGCGCGGTTCTTTCGGCGTCATTGTCACCATAGGTAGCTCGAATTTAGCAGACGACGGAACTGCGGAGCGAGTTCTTGAAGTTGACGTGAGATTCAAAGAAGATGATGATGGCGTTAAAACAGGACGAGATTGGACGAGAATAGAGTTGCCTCGTGTACTGCGTTTGACTGCCGGTGTAGTAGATACCGCCGTAGCTTTCTTGCCGGATAGAATACGCTTTCCTTTGCTCGCTAGACTGACAAGCGTTGCTGTCTTCTCGGTAGCTGCTGTGTTCTGCATGCGTACTGCGCACAATCCGAGAATTGAACGAACGGTGAGCAACAGACTATCAAGCATGTATGGTGAATACGTGTACTTACTGCTCTTCCGTATCGGTCCTGATTCCGTCTCACTCGTCTCTGCTGAGCGCGTAGCTTCCCCTCGTTTCCTGATCAGGTTCAATGCAGGCAATCCGGTCAGCACAGTTCCGGACGGGGGAAGATGACAACACCACTACCCACCTCTTCCGCTTGTCATCCACTACCTGCTGAACCGCATCGTCAAACTTGTCCTTTTCCACCCGATTCTGGTTCTCCAATGTCTTCTCCGCCAACTTCCGTAACGTTGCAGACCAATCACCTCCCCATAGCTCGTTCATCTCCTTCATACTCAGATTCCGCAAGTTTTTCGGTATACACATGATCGCTGATTCTTGGCGGATTTCGAAAGAGGTGAGGAGGTCATCTAAATGGGATCTAAACGACTTTGTACGATCGTTGACTGCATTCCAAGCAAAGAGATCAGTTGCAGTTCTGAAGTGTAGGTACGGATGAGTCTCATATACATACCTTCGAGATCCAGGTTGTCTAGCATGCTCTGCTTCTCTGCGGCCGATATCAGAGCCTCCTTGCCGCCCCTCGGGGGTGTGGCGAAGTCCATGGTCGCCGCCTCGCTACAAGAGACCGCTTGAGAACGTATGCGATTTCTGGTCGTTATTACTCTTGTGAATTGAGATGCAGAGCAGGTGAACGACGAACGCCGAAGGATAGAGAGATGAAGAATGTTGAATGATAATCGACGCGGACGAGATGTCGGATGTCGCTCGCTCGCTCCTGTTTACAAAGTGCTGCCTAAGAGGAGCGCCCGATACAAAACTGCATCACAGCGAAGTTCAAGGGTAAAGGGTCAAAGTTACTGAAGTGACTGTCCAAGGTACTCGTAGAGCTGACTCGTATATATATATCGCATAAGCGTAACTTAATTCTATAGATATATGGATAACCTATGAACTGGTATAATCGCGTACAACTCGGATGTACAGAATTCAAAAACGCAAAACTCGATTTGATAATTGTCCTTTGGCATGCCCGGACCCGGTCCAGCAACCTATCCGACGTTGCAGCCTAGTCTAAATGACTCCCATCACAACAGTCGCTCTCAAGCTCCTCAGATCCTTGTGTTTCCACTGCTCATGCTGCCCCGAATCGCTGTTCTTGAGCGCTGAATCGGAAGTAAACTCAATCGGATCAGAAATCCAGCCAAGGACACCCTCGTCCAGTCTTTCACCCAAACTTGGTCCGCTAGCCGCGCTACCGTCGTAAGATGCGCTGTTGGTCGAATGCGTCAAGATAGGTCCGCTGCGTGCACGAGCGGCACGCGGACGCTGTGAGCTCTCGAGAGACGAAGGTTGTGGACCCAGCGCGTCGGCAAACGTCACGGATGTTGATGTTGGCGGGTTGTTCGGCGCCTGTGATGGAGGTTGAGAGCTGGAAAGGTATTCCTGAGAGCGCAAGGACGAGGATTTCCAGCCCCACGACTGGGAAATGGTGAACATGTCGGGACCGGAGCTGGTAAAGGAGCGATGTAAGCAACGGGTATCGAGCACGAGTCAGCGATTCTCTCACCTGAACCTCGTGAGTGCGGTACCCATGGCACTTGCGCAACTGATAGAAAAGAACACCTATAGAGAAGTAATCAGCAACATGTCTCCTACACTTTTGCTTTGACAAACCTTTGCAATCTTTCGCGGATCACGGTAAGGCGCATTCAAGCCCTTTTGATTATCCGTATCCCCGCGCCTTGACCTAGCCCAGTATCGATCAGTAAACACTTCGGCACCAGGTGTCTCATCCCCACCACCACCACCGCCGCCTGCTGCACCGTTGTTCCTCCTTCCTAAGCCTTCATCGTCAGATAACGCCCCTGCGGTGGGAGACATGGATCTCGGCATCGATCCTACGGGTGTGACCGACATGGTTCGGTGAATCGCTAACGGATGCGCGGTCTGCGGGTGGTTGTAACCGTTCGAGGCGTTCCATGGCGCCGAAGCGCTAGGAGTATCATCTCCACCCGTCGTTGCGCGGAGTCGAGCAGCGACGGATGCGGCGCGGCTGGTTGAGGGGAATGGAACGGGCTCGAGCATGGATTGGCGGTGGAGGTATATCCCGAGCTGGATTCCTTTATCCTTTTTTCGAATCGTTTGCACGTAGATGTTAAAGTAACTTCCTGTCATCCGCAACCAAAGCACATCACATCAATAACTCTCGTTCAGCCTTTGCGAAATTGTCCAGATGGTACTGACCCGCATGGAACACCGTATGGGAATACGCTCGCTCCTTTTCTCCCAGCAAATCAATCCCCCAAAACTCGACGGAAAAGCGGAACGGCTCGTAACGCGACCACAACGCCTCGTCCTCGTTCTCCTTTCCCACACTCGTAGGCGCCGCAATCTCCCGTCCCGTACGCATCGAGCTTCCAAACCCAAACCAACGATCCCCACTCCCCATCCCCGTATGCAGCTCCTTACCCGCCTCCCCCGGTCCAGATGCAGCAAGCGGCGCATCCAAGCTCGCACCGAGCGGTCCAAGATCAGGCAACGCCTGTGCCGGGTAAAACCCTAAACTCTGCGTGACCGCTTCCCCGATCCTCAGCGTATTATCCGTCGGAACGGGCCAAAATGGACGATCAAGCAGTGTCGTAAACGGTCCGAAAGATGGTTCGTTTACTACTGGCGCTCGTGGGGTCCAGCTGTGGCCATGGGCGGGACTGGCACGACCGGAATGTGCGCGAGGTGTTGGTCCGTGCGAAGTGAGGGCGCGACGACGTGGAGA
Organism: Naganishia friedmannii; assembly: GCA_030039255.1. Taxonomy (NCBI): domain Eukaryota; kingdom Fungi; phylum Basidiomycota; class Tremellomycetes; order Filobasidiales; family Filobasidiaceae; genus Naganishia; species Naganishia friedmannii. The sequence goes on along the minus strand of JASBWT010000009.1, from coordinate 468,409 downwards.
GACGGATATATCCCGTTCAGCGCTCATGGCGAGCTCTCGGATCTCCCGTGTGGTCATCGCCAGCCCGTTCTTCAGAACCTTTGGATCCGTCAAAGTCGTAGGTACGGTGGTATTACCTCTTCGTCCAGCCCCGGCATTCGAGGTTGTTGCAGAGGAGGAAGCCGAGGGAGACGTTATTGTTACTGTCCCATCCGGGCGATATGCAGTGATTCTGCCTTGGTAATCCGATGCGGACCACAATGCTGCTTGCAAGACCGCCATGGGCACATATGGCGTGCCGGTGGACGGGTTGATATCGATGCTCAGGGAAGAGAGTTCTTCGAATGTCTAAATCGCACCATGCAGAGGGTCAGCGCAAGTGTACTCCGGAGGTGAAGGAAAGGAGACCGGCGTTACCATATGGCTATAATAAACCCCCGTCTTGAAAATCGCATTCAGCGCTTGTTGTTCCTGTTCCTCCTCCTCTTCCCGTGCTTCATCCTCGTCCTCTCGCTCCGAATCCCTCGATCCTCGACCGGCAGAACCGGAAGTGGCGCGTAAGGCAACAACCCGTTTTGCAAACGCATACCGCTCCATCTCATTCCTGACCCAAAACGAATCACTCGCAATCACCGCACGGACCCACTCGGCCGGTAAAGCACCTCGCGCCCATATTCGAAGGGTTTGTTGATGGTTGTGTGATAACGGCGAAGAGCTGGTGGTGGTCGAGGAGTTGGCAAGTGCGATTTTCGCTAGTCGGGATTCAAGGTCTTGCCCCGTTTTCGTGGGTGTCAACACGGACGAACTGTACGCCAGCTCTTCCTCCATCCCCAAGATATCCACTCCCCACCGGCACAACCAAGCAACACACGCTTCCCCAATCTTATCCCCTGCAAAGCCATAAAAGTACCTCGGCCTCGACGCTCGGTTTCCGGGTGGTTGTTCAGTCGAGGCGAATGAGGAGGAGGAGGAGGAAGAAGGCAACGGCAAGGCCGGTGATTCCTTCTTGATTTCCTCTTCCGCGCGCGGGTCTTGCATTTCAATTTTGTGAAACGAGTTCTTCTCCGTAGTGGTCGTGGTGCGGATGGACAAAGACGTCCCGTATTTCACCGTCGTCCCGGTGGTAAAAACGCTCGCAGAATCTGTCAAATCAGGATCATACCTCTTCCCGACTCTTTCCATCCCGACCGCCGGCCCATCCAGATCGTCTTCTTCGCCCTCTCCGTCCTCGTCCTCGGAACCAATCCCACGTCCGATCGCGAATTCAAGGTACCGGCATACACTCCACGGTGATATACTACCGAGAACCATGCCCAGACATTCCCTGACGAGCGGATTTTGGCCGAGGTAGATCGAGGTGGCGAGGATGGAGAGAAGGAGGCGTGGTGCTGTCGTCTGCGTCTGCGCCTGTGAAGGAGTTTGTTTCGACGAGGATGAGAGGCTAGGTGGAGAGGTGGCTGTGGATGGTGGGTATGGGAATGACGGTGTAAGTGGTTCTGCTTGCGTGGGTAGTAGTGCTGGCGGGATGGAGAAAGTCGGCAGTGACGAGTACAGACGAGCGATACATATCCTGCACATAGTTACAAGAACGATCAGGCCACCGGTCCTCCATCATCGAGACCGGAGAAGAGCAAGGCAGGCAGAAAGGCTGAACTCACTCAAAAGCCCTCCTCGTAATATTCTCATCACTAAACCAAATCTCCACCTCTCTACCTTTCCCTCTTCTTCCCGCCAAACCAGCGACGTCGTCGTCGTCATAACCTCTCAAACCCTCCTCAAATCCACCTTGAAACAAGCCATCAAAGAACCCTGCTTGAACGAGTACTACCCGATGGAGAGCGTAGGAGCGGGCCCATTGCGGGATGAGGAGGGTGATGTCTGAGCATGCGCCGGAGAGGAGTGCTGAATGGAGGTGTTGGGCTAGGGTGGTTTCCATTGAACAGCGGTTTGCGCGAATTTGCGTAAGAAATAAGGGAAGAAGGGGAATGCAGTAGATGGATGTGTCTATTATTCATTGTCCTTAATTACCTTACGTTAGATGTGGAGGCCGAACTGGTGCTGCTGACTGTTATGAGTACCCGGGGCGCCCGCTTGTTAGCCGTCCGAGCTTCCGAGGGTTTGATGGTTTGATTCCGATATAGGGCAGCTATCATTCTAAGTCAATTCATGTTACATGTTAGAGGATAAAGACACAAGCCTTATTCAAGTGGCCACTACCTACTTTACAACCACTACAGACTCCAATTGCAACACCTCTTCTCCATCTCCAAATCCTTCATCTAATACCCCCGCTCCTTCAACAATCCATAAGCCCGCTCGATATCCTTGGCATGATCATGGTCCCAGATCCAATTCCACCGAGTCTCCATCTCTTGACCCATCCTTGTATAGTCGTTGCCGTGCTCTGATGCGAATTCATACAACTGCAACGACAAAGGAGGAGAGGTAGCACACGTTCCGCGTAAGCGCAGGATACCCGCAAGCTTCGGGAGAGAGCTGCGCCAACTCACATCACCGCTCCGCCTGCTATGAACCATCTGCTGATTAGCCCTCGGCCGCCTCACCTCCTCCCACACTTTCAAGAAGTCCTCCGCAGTGTCCGCGTTGCAGCGAGGGTGCTTGAAGATCTCGGAGAGGAGGAGGGCATCTTCGATTGCTTGGCCTGCTCCGGCGCCGTTGTGCGGTAGGGACTGCCAGATAGAAAGGGAGTTAGAATCCAGGGCTTTGATGTCGAGGGTCAAGGGAAGGGCGAAGAGAACGTACAGCATGGGCCTAGTCAAGCGCAACACCAGCGCAGAGAGGAAATCAGCGTACGCTCTCCTGGTCAGTGGTTCTTATCGTGTAAAGGACTTACAGCATCTCCCAATAACGCCACACGACCTCTAAGCCAGCTATCCAACGGCAACAAATCATGCAACGCCCAATGTTCCGGTTTCTCAATCAACTACAAGCCGCCGCCAGGACAACGCCCAACCCCCGCATTATCAGCAACCCCTTCCCAGTATCGAATCATTACCACCCAGGAAATCAGTGCTCACAGGAAACAAATCAACCACCATCCCATCCCACCCCTGGAAATCTCGCTGCATCTCCCCTAATGAACTAGGCGTGACCCACGGGCCATGGAATTCGCGTTCGTTCTCCGGTCGGGAACGATCAGAGACAAAGGCGACCATGTTTAGTGTTTTCCCGCCGTCGATCGGGAATGTCAGGATGTGCTATGCGGCGCGGAGAGGTTTTGCAAGTGGGTGGTCAGTGCTCGTTCGGATAGAGGAATATGAAAAGGTGAGAGAGACAGGCGCGGCGTACTTTTTGTTCCCCGCACCACATCTTGGGTACCCTCACGTCCTCTCCACACAAAGCCACTGCTTTATCCATCGGTAGTAGACCGCGGTAAGCATATGTCCCCGTATACCGTACCGTCCCACCCAAAGCCAAGGCTTTCCTAACAGCGGATTTCACGCCCTGCACGCGTGCGTGCCAGAAAGAGAGTCAGTGTTAGCTGAGTCGCGGGTTTACCGCGGATAGGAATTGTTGAAAGATGGGAACGGAAAGGGGAACGTACATCGCATCCGATACAGACATCGCATTCAAACACTTGCGCCTCGGCTGGGTAGTCCGGGTGGGCATCACGCGCCGGTTTATCAATGTACAAGCGGACACCTCTTTCCCTCTTCCTCCCCTGCGTATGGATCCGCGCGTCATCCGCCTTGTCCTCTGACAAACTCATCTCCTGCAGCCCCGTCGTGACGGAGGAAGAGTCGGCGGTGGCGGAGGTGTCAAAGTTCTCGATATAAGTCAAATGCGAGCCGAAATGGACTTGCACGGATTCCGGCAAGTGGCGTAACATCTCATCGAGGAACCGAGCGCGATGGACGTTGGTGTACGGTGGTTTACTGACGGGTGCGCCGATCTTTTCGCGGGTGTCCCAGGAGACAAAGTCGAACCATACGTGGTGGGGTGGGGCGACGTCTACCGGGTTTGAAGTGTAAGAGGTTAATACGGGGCTTGCGAGACGGAAGAAGGGAATGAGGTTCCGTAATGTACCTGCTACTTTGGCATAGTCTTCCCCTAGACCCATCATCTGAAGCGCACGGAAAGAGTTTCCACCACTACTCGCCCTCACGCAATCAGTATTTCTCTTTTCACCAAGACCGTTGAATGCGCCCAAGAGACGTACATGGCGATCCCCGCTCCAATCTCACTAAACTTGGCGGCCTGCTCGAACAAGTGTACGGTGTATCCCTGTTTACCCAGCCCAATGGCTGTGAGAATCCCTCCGATTCCGCCACCGACGACGGCGATAGTTGTATCCTTCTTCGAGGAATCGTTGGAGGTGGGTGAAGTGTCTGTCGTCATGGTTGGAGGTGGTCGGTATATATGAAGTGGACGCTCGTGTCTTGCTATTCCCATCCCCGTCAACTGCATATAAGAAAAGCATCACATATACCTCACTCCGCGTCCACGGACAGGCAGCTGGCCCAAAGCAAGGATCGTCGCTGCTTCCCTCGCTGTCCTCCTCCCTCCTCCGCAGTCCTGGATTCAGAGTGACGAATATCTATAGACCGTGCACTGAACCCCGCGGACGAGCGCGGAGGAGAATCCCGGTGGTCTCGGTCGGGTCTCGGGTACCAAATGGTCGGGCGAGTCGCTGTGCGACTTTGTAAACAGCCGGTCGGTGGCTCTTCCGCATCACCATTCCGACTTCAGTGCACCAGCACCGAGTTTTCCGCTACCTGGTCGAGGAGTAGCTTGCTCCCGGAAATCAACGCTTCCGTTGTAGCACTTGTATCTTCCCCGATTATCTCGATTCAACCGACATGGCCGAACATTCGGGGACCACCCACCACCTCGTTGTCGGTACATTCCGCCACCCATACCTTTATACCCTCGAATTCTCCGCCGGCGCTCCTTCCTCGAACGCCCTCAAGATCGTCTCGAGACACAGCGCTACCGGAGGCCATTCTTGGCTTCACCTAGACGACGCGAAAACCGTCCTGTATTGCACAGGATGGACTCAGCCGCCAAGTCTCGCTGCTTACAGCATAGAAAAAACAGGAAACCCTTCTCCTCCGATCAGTCTGAAACTGCTGAACCAGGCGTACCCGAAATACCTCTCCGGATATGTGACCGTTGATGAAAAGGCGCTGTACAGTGCAAGCGGACCCCAGGGGGATGTTTTCGCTTTGGATCCTACGACTGGAGGATTCGCGTCACAACAGCTATCCGGCGAACGAGGAGGGGAGCTGAAAACAAATGGGCCGATACAGAGTTTCAGCTTCCTCAGCCCCGCCGAGCAGGAAGCGATTGAACGGGGTGAAAACAGTGGGAATATCATGGACTTTGGAGGACTACGGCATGGTGGGCATGTAGGTCTTGCATTCACTGTCAAAAGTTACACTCACACGAGGGCTAAGCCGTCTTCGTGGATGCAGAGCGCAGATCTGTCGCCTGACGGGAAACGGCTATACGTAGCGGACATGCAAGTACTCTTCCTCTCTCCTATATCCCCTCAGCCTATGGATAACACGTATGCTCGTACAGCGGACGGAACGCTATATGGACATACCTAGTGAACGATAACGTCTCATCCTTGCCGTTAGCCGAGCGACTGACATTTGGCAGCAAAACAATCTCGAAGCGTGCGAATGATGGTCCGAGGCATGTATGGCCATGTCAAACCGGCGGAGGGAAGAATAGGGCCGTTTACGTTGTTCAGGAGCATTCGTCGGTAAGCATCTTCGGGGAGGGAGTATGGAAGGCACTGGGAAGCTGATATTGGAACATTTGATGCAGTATGTTGATGTATTCGAGCATGCAACGAAGGATGATGGTGAGATTGGACGGGAGCTGATATGGCGGCAAGGCGTGAACATCCTCCCGGAAGGCGTGGATTGTGACTTGTATTGGGCAGACGGCAAGTTCAATCTCGTTCAACCCGACTCCCGCTCCTCACTCACATCGATCACCTTACCTTATTGGGGTTTATGGGATACATAGAAGTCCGAACATCGCCTGCCGGAGACGTCCTGTTCGCTTCAACTCGCGGCCTCAAACCCTCCGAGAAGGGATATATCATTGCAATTGCGCTTGACCCTGCAACAGGTCTCTTTTCCGGCGAATCAAATATCGACGCGACTTCCGGCAATGAAGAGCATACTTCACTGCATAGATGGGAGACACTGACATCCGGCGGATGGGCAAATGCTATCGCGGTCTGTCCCGAAGTCGGGTCAAACGGAGAAGTGTGGATCAGCTTGACGGATAGCGAGGAAGGATGGGTGTGGATGCTTCAGTGGATGTTGGCCAGAGGGTTTGAGATTGTCGGAAGAGTGTATTTGAATCAAGTCGAAGAAGGTAATATAAAGGAGGAGGAGACAGCTGAAGGGAAGGATGTTATTGGTGCGAGCGTCACTGTTTGGTACGATTAGTGTGCTACATCATACCGCTCAACATCCGCAGACGGATACGCGACACTCTTTACGAATAATCTTTCAATACAGAGACCTCAAGTTCAAGAAAGAGCCTGATTTCGTCGCATTTCGTCGCGACTGAGATGAATGGCACATGAAAGATTGATAACACGGGATTCGAAGGCGATCGTTTTGCGGAAGCATAAAGTGTGCCAAGACTGTCACCCCGCTGCATGTTGCTGCGTTCATCTTTGGAATTTTGAAGTCTTCGCCAAGGTTGCCAAGGAGCGACGACGGACTTGTGCAACCCGTCGAGGACGTGTTGGAGAGAATGAACGTGCGTTCTCGACTCGTACAGTGGACAGTGGTGAGTGCGAGCCCAAGACGAGGTCAAAACCTGGTTCGAAAGATGGTCAGACAGCGGGCGGAAGAGCAGATGCATGGACTTGGATTTCAAAGTCGACTCAGACAACACCGGCTGCTCGAGCTGCCTCCCCGTTGCACCCAGCGAAGCTCCAAAGTGGCCAACCCCAGATCCGCCTGCTCCGCTCGCTGGACCATGCCCTTGACAAAGAAAAGAATAGCGGAGCCTCTTGATGAATACAGTAGTACTCACGTTGCGGCCCAGACTCTGTATCTGCGTTCCGCCTTTGATCCAGCGTCATTTCAATGAGTACCAGGATAGAAACTCATTTTTAGGAAAGCAAGCACGTTCTTTGGGTTGCTATCTTGCACATGCAACATCATCCGTGTTCTTTAGGAAAAGGTCGTAAGAATCTACTACTCCATAACTCGAGTCTCGTTGTAAAGTATATAACTGCAATTATGTCAGGCTTGTTGAACATCGTCCCCGTCTTTCCCCTTGAAGCAAGTCTCTCCACCACTCCTCAAGCATCAAGCAAGGTTAACATACACCTTAACCTACTACAGACCTTCCTCCTCTTTTCCCTCAACGATACTTCTTCAACATGGTCACCTTATGGTCAGCTTTCACCTCTAGAGAGAGGCGAGATATCGGAATCTACATCGTTGGTATCATGTGCTACAAGTTTGCACTGGAATACTATAACGGAGCTTTCATCACCTTGGCAAACGAACGGTTCCCGACCAGTTCAAAGTACACCAAGGTCGCCATGTTGACGGGTCTTAATGCCGCTATGCAATGTGTAAGTCGCAGTGTGTCCTGCCTCTGCCTCCCGTACTAATCTTTAGCATCTAATTAGATTGGTTCCATCCTCATCGCACCCTTGATCAAACGAATGCCAACAAGAACCGTCCTCTCCGGCGCCGTCTTCATGTTCGGTCTCATCTCATGCATCCTCCTCATTTGCGATGCCGCAACTGGAGGCAGACCCAAGATGTCCAATGGTGGCAAGACAAAGTACGGAACTTGGAACCCCAACGGCCTGTTCCCGATTTACGTCATCTCCGGTATCGCCTACGGTATGGTCGAGCTGATTCGACGAGTCATTCCTCGAGACATTGTCGGTGGAGACGTTCAAAAGCTTCGAAAGATGGATGCGATTGTGCACGTCATGTACGAAGTCGCTGGTACCACCGGCGCCTTTACTTCGACCTCGTTGATCGGCAAGCTGGGATACAACTATTCTTCCATTCCTTCGCCCATCCTGTTCTGTACCGCTGGTATCGTTTGGCGTTTCGTCTCGGACCACCGAAGCAACGCACACGCTGGTACCGGTCTTGCCGATGAACCTGGATTGTCTGGACTGGAAAAGGAGGACTCGAGCAAGTCCTACCTGCACTCTATCTGGGTCGGATTCCGAAGCTTTGGAAAGTCTTTTTACTTTGGCGGGTTGCTCGTCTGCTCGTCACGAAAGTATGTCTGGCTGGTCCCTGGTGAGTTGCTTTGTGATTCGTCTGGACTCTCAGCATGTTGACGAAAATACCACTCGCAGGCTACTCTTTCGCGCTTTACGGACATCGATACCTCGAAAACGGTCTGGCGCCCATCTTTGCAAAGCAGGTCCTCGGTTCATCGTAAGTCACATCACTTCACCCCTCTTGGCCCACCGTCAATATCTAACATGACTTCTCATCCCAGCTCCTGGTCGCAAATCATCGTCGGTGGTTCCAACTTTGGTGAACTGCTCGGTGCCATGTCTGTCCTGCTACTTGGCAACTACGTACCCACACCCATCCCGTTCCTTCGACTAGACGCCATCGCTCTCAACTTGGTCTGGATTTTGCCGTTCATCAAGGTGACCAAGGGCAAGGTCGCGGGCGCCTGGAAAATTGCCGGATGCTTTATTCCAATTTCGTACGGTTGGGCTGCGGGAGATGTTTCCCTCGCTGCGTACATTCAGTCGAGTCTTGCAAAAGTAGAGAACCTTGACCCGGATGTCAGTGCTCTTGGAGCTGTCATGGCTTTCCGTAAGTCGCTCTTCGCACTCCCTCTAGACTGAAACTAACATCCCTCGTCGCTCTATAGTATACGTCACCTACATCGTCATGTACGCCGTCATCTCCTCCGTCCTCGGTAAATGGGTAGACAAGCAACTTGTGAAAAAGGTCACGCCTCAGGACATCCTCAAGAACGTCGGCGGCATCCAGTTCTCTATCCTCTGCGTCATTGTCCTCCTCGCCACTTGTATCCCTCGAGGCGGACTTTCTTTCAACCCGAAGATGGTCGAAGGTTCCACCTCTCTCGAGGAAGACGACGAGGAGGCAACTACCCCCACGCAGTACGGCTCCGAACAGGGTGAAAAGGCGCCTGTCGATGCCGACGATGTGCACGGCCACAAACTCGACAAGATGTCGCACGGGAATGGAACCGACAAGCTTGCTCAGTCTTCGCTTTGAGTATATGTATTAAGAGTACGATGTAAAAAAGTGTGACCTGAGCTAGACACGACAGTTTGTATAATGATACGGTACGGTTGTGAAAAGAATTACCATAGATGTTTTCCCGTTCCTTGATTACTGTTAAATTCGTGCACTGCAGATGTTTTGCTGAGACTCGAAGGACTGTGATAGACAGAAGATGAACTCGAGCTTTGATGCGAATATGATACGATGTACCAAGATGTGCATACGCAATGCGATTGATACAACCTATCCTCTATTACCCTTGCTGGATCATACCTCGTACCGACCTTTACCAATTGCTCATGTCTCATGTCTCACTCCTCGCCCTTTCCTCTAACAGCATTCAGACCACCCAACCCCTCCTTTAGCACCCTCCTGACATTGATACTCGCCAAATCTGTTACGCGGTACCAATACAGCTCGGATCCACCCGACATGTGCGGTGTCAACAACACGTTTGGCAGGCGCCAGAGTTTGTTTGTCGGTGGGAGTGGTTCAGGAGACGTGACATCTAGTGATGCGGCGCTGATTTTGAGGTTGCCGTTCGGTTTGGCTGTTGCGTCGTCGTGGGATGAGGATTGTAAACCGGCTTCGAGCGCCTGGATCATGATGTCCTGATCAACGGTATCCCCCCGCCCAATGTTCACAAAGACAGCATCATCCCGCATATCCCTAAACGCCCGCTCCCCGACAAAGCCCTTGGTCTCCTCCGTACTCGGCAATGAATTGACCACCACATCCGCCGTCGCATAGAACTCTGCCAACGAATCGGCACGAGTGGTGGTGTACCATTTTTCTGGGATTTGTCCGTCTGGATCACCCGTGTGCGGGAGGAGGTAGCCTCCGATTGGTGTAGCATGGCCTGTGCGGGTGGCGCAGGTGACGCGCATACCGAGCGCTTGTGCCATTCGTGCGGTTTCTCGTGCGATGTGTCCGCTGTAGAGGAAAACAGTGAGCCGCCGGTGATCAGCGTGTGTGTGCCTGTTGAGCAAAGGAGGGACGCGACGACTTACTATCCAAGCAGCCCAATAGTCCGTCCGCGCAACTCACGTACGACGAACCCTCCATTCCCAAGTTCCGGCATTCGGATCCAGCGTGGTGGGTCTTCGGCCCCACTGAGGATGAATTTCGGGAAATTGTGGTATAGTGCCATTGTCGTAGCGATGACTAACAGGACGAGGTGAGCATGCGACGAGTGAGCCGAGGGGGACTCGTGGCGTAGCAGTTGCGGAAGGAAGACTTGCCGTGCTCCGAGATCGGGACAACGTGGATTCCGCTTGCGCTGCAAACGATCAGATCAGAGTCCTCTGGAATGGAGCGGTAGCTGTTTGAAGAAGGTTCCAGGTTGATCAGGCGGATGACAGTACGGAAAGGCAGCGTACGTACAATGCTGTCGACTCGACATGTCCTACACCTGCCGAAGAGAGTTGGACGAGTCGCAGATTCGGTACCTGCTTTGTCGATTCTCTGCAAGTTGCCAGGAATTGAGCTTGCAGTCTACCAGATGACACCGCTCGACATGGACTCACAGACATTCCGGAATCTGCAAGCAAACAAGCACCTGACACCTCTTCCATTCCTCCTCTGTCGGCGCCTTTCCGTCACCCTTTTCATTCGGCGTAGGGTAATACTTTACCTCGTACTCCAGTCTTTCATCCTTTACGTCGAGGGAGGCAGCGTCGCGTGGTTTTTGCGGTGGGAGGTCTTTGCCCGCGAGTCGCGCTTTGAAGAATGGGAGGACGTCGTCGGGTGTCGGCCAGAGCGGAACGCAGACGAGGATGAGGGATTTGGTGGGTGGCATGGTTGGTTTGCTTGATAGATGGACCGTTTGTTGCAATAGTGTATAGTCTTTTACGAATGAATAACGTTTGTGCAGGTTGTTGAGAGTGACCTGGTTGTGTGACGCTGCTTAGTCGGATGTCGGCCCGGATCAGATTCGCGGACAGTTTCCAAATGTCCGGTTTACGGTGGCAATGATGTCATCACGCTGACCGCTTGACCCCAGCCGGTCGCTTGCTTTATATACCGGCACATCCACAATCGCTTTTTCTTCTTGCCTTTGCGAGAAAACACACACAACACATCCATATCAATCAACAAACAACCCACCGACTACCACAATCATGTCTTCTCAAAACGCCGGTACTAATTCCCCCACGCAACAGAAGGAGGACCCTATGGGCGCTTCGGACACCAAGGGAAACGTCTCCAAGGGTGCTTCAGGTGAAGAGCAGCGAAGCCACGGTACGTCCGGCCCTTAACTTCTCCTTATGGGTTGGTTCTTTATTGGAAGGATTTTCTCGCTGACCTGCGTTGGGCCTGGTAGAATCCTCCATGGAGAAGAGTGAAACCGGACCCTCATCCGCTGCCATCTCTGTAAGCCAATCCCCGCCGTCTCTCTTTCGCCGTCGTCACGTACTCACACGCACTCTGCTGTTCTTGTCCTCGCAGGCCGCCGCTGTATGTCCTCTTGCTCTCCAACTCTCCTCAACGCTAGCGGATATTTGTGTACTGACCGTTCCATCCATGGGTTTTGCTTACAGGACTCGGCGTCAAAGATTGCCGACCCTACCAGCGCCAACCACGAAAAGTAAATCCTCGTCCAACAATTGTGGAAGACTAGACGCGTACGATGGCGGGTAGATTTTTGTTCGAACATTGAATACAGTAAACGCCACATGAACCTGACCATACCGGGTGAACATGTAAACGCGAATAGAAGGGAGGAGAGGGGGAATTCGAGAAGCGGTTGTATCAGTATCCAACCAAAGAAAGCGATGAATGGAAATATCGTCTCAGCAGTACGATTTATCTTGGCTTCACGCTTGCTCCGACCGAATGACACCCCGCTTCGCATCACGGACCATTCCATACCTCCCGACCTACGGGTGTTCCCCTCGTTCTTGGCTCGAGACTCATCGTGTCCTCGTTCTTCTCGGTCCTTGCGGGCATTTCTGAAAGGTAAACCACTATACGGCAATCTATCCCTCGCGCGCATCTTGCAACAGGAATGAACCGGACCACCTCTCTTCGCCGTACCAGGCTCGCATGCCTTTCTCATGCTTCGTCAGGGTATGCGCTGGTCACCGCGAGGAACGTCTCGCTCCTTCTACTCAGTGGCGTTACCCTACTTCCTTCGATCCTCGTCGAGGACATGGTACCGTTCTCTCGTTCTTTAGTGTTCCCGTCCACCGCACCGGTGGCGCCTAATTAACCAAGACGCCAAAGACGAGACGGTAGTATGCGGGTGGCTGTTCAAGCGGTTTGTGCTGCGTTTCTTGTCCCTCCAGGGTTACGCACTTGAGATTGTGGGGAAAACACTACGACAGTGATTGATGGCGGGTTACAGTAAACCCCCTTTGCGGGAAACGCGATACGTGCAGCGTTGTGACACCCCTTGCTTCCACCCTTGGGTTAGTGTAACCAGGAATCTCCTGGTCAATGAGCTTGGCTTGACGTGTAGGATTAGGTTGAGACTCTATGCTACTCTATGAGATGGATCATATCCCCACTGAAGAGCTTGAATCGTCATGCTGCTAGATGAACGATGCCGGCAGCAGGCGTTTCCACCTGTGCAGGGCGGATGAATATATATCATTCATTAAATTCGATTCCGAGGACAATCTTTAGGTTGTAGATCCATGCAGCTATATGGAGGGCAGACCTTCGAGATGTGGCATTCTATCGTGTGTGCTCTAGGCGGCAACTCTGCGGCGCTCGTCGTGAACGACACTTGTTGATGGGGAAGGAGAATGAATGGCTGTGGCCAATGCTTTTATCCATCATTACAATAGGAAGCAGGAGGAGTCAGGAAAGGACGAGCGGTCTTCAGACCATTGTGAATGACTAGCTGAGCACACTTTCGAGCACGATATAGAAGAGTCGCAACGGCGATTCAAGTCAGTCGCACGTTTTGCAAAACGGTACTTCAGAGCGAGGACGTGGAGGCGGCACGCAAGAAGTTCCGTGCAAGGTAAGCGAGAACACCTGACCTTCTATCGGGCTTCTCGCAAGGGGAAAGTGGGGGAGAGCGAAGTTCGTCCGTTTGTCCGTTGTTGCGGCCTGCGAAAATCTGACGTGCAACTAGGTGCAACTAGGTGCAACTACTTACTTGACTGTAAGGGTTTCTGTTTATGCAACGTCGTTGCGGATACAGATAGAGAGCAGTAAACAAATGTTCAAAGACAAAGGACATGATTATGACGAGGCGAGAGTACAACAAAACAACAGGCAACAGGAAAAGGTAACGCGTAATATAGACATCGCGATGCCGGTCGTATTCTGCCCCCTACCGAGCGGATCCCGCGTTCCGGCGGCATCTGATAACTCATTTGATCTTTTGATGGCGTGCTATCTACCGAATTGCCGACATGATGACAGAGAAGCGGGGAATAAAGAATGGGATCCGTGCGCTCGGAGTGCCGCTACAGTGCAAGTGATACAAGTAAGTTTGGGTAAGGAGCTAGGTAAGGGGACGAACATGATGTCTATTGCAGATGTTTGGAGGGTATCGTTTCCAACATTTTAGCACAGCTATCTGACGGGGTTGATAGATGCTGCATTTGGACAGGTACTGCGTTGAATTCACACCGCTGGGAAGCCTCCCAGTCCAAGGTCCAATCAGCTGGCCGGTGCCCACTTTCCCGATAACGGCTAAAAAGCGGTCCTCCTGCTTATCGCCGCGGCCCACGCATTTCCAATCTGCTTACCTAACTAGTCCAAGAAAGCGCGCGGAGCTGGGGCCCTTTCCGGCCAAGGAGGCTGACCCCCGCTGAGAAAAATTGGCGGGGAGGGTGTGGGCGGGTTTGGATGTTGTGGTTGTCGATGTTATTGCTATTGCTATCGCTATCGTCCTTGCTTCGGTATTGTCAAATCTCACAACCCCATACATCTTCGCTGCGTATACAATCGACAGCTCACCTAGTGAGCGCTCCATAGGACTCGGCAAATCCGATCCAACGGCAAAACGGCCAACGAGCTCTCTGCGGTCCACCCCCCAATACACGGTATTCAACAAGATCGTTTAAGCATTTCAGTTGCAACAATGTCCATCACATCACCAGAAGAAGAAGTCAAGGCCCGCGTAGAGGCTCAGCAGGTTGCTGCAGCCGCTCAAGCTGCTCATGCTCACACACGTGCCATGGCGGATGCTGCGGCGCTCGCTGCTGTCGGAGGAGGAGGATCAGCAAACGGTTCGCATCATCTCTATCACTCGCATTCAACCTCTGCGACGTCGAATCCAGGATCACACAATGGGTCTCCGGCGACGACTCCGAATGGCGAGCATGGTGGAGGAGGAGATGGAGGCTCAACGAATATCCTTGCGGGATTTGTTCCACCAGTTCCAGATCCAAAGACGGGAAGACTTGATCCAAATGATCCGGCTGTTAGAGCATGTGAGTCTTTGCGTGGCCTTGTGTCGAGGAGAGTACGCTAATACGGGGTTATCGTCGATCTGTAGTAACAGAAGCCGCACTTGCTATGGACAAGTCCAAGATTCCTCGACCTTACAAATGTCCATTGTGTGATCGCGCATTCTACCGTCTCGAACATCAAGTAAGCATGTTTCCTCTTCCCCTTTCTTGCGGACTTCTAACGACCCGCCGCATCGCTCGCAGACTCGACACATCCGCACACATACAGGCGAAAAGCCGCATGCATGTACTCATCCAGGATGCGACAAGCGTTTCTCACGTTCAGATGAGCTGACTAGACATGCGAGGATACATATGGGACAGCCTGGATCGGAACAGATTCCACCGCCACCGCCCCTTTCGAATTCGTCATCGTCGGTCAATCTAGCGAACAAGGGCAAGAGAAAGAGTTTGGGTTCGTCGGCGCATTCCACGCCTGGTCCTTCGTCACGTATAGATGTGAGTCGCTTTGCAATCTTCAGGCTCGCTTTCGCGTAGATAGAGGTAGCTGACGATGTTGGCTGCGTTTTGGCAGGACGGCGACAATTACATGAATTCGCAAAGTGGAAACATGTTTACGCATGAATACAGCAACGCCCGAAACCCCTACGCGATGAGCGATCACGGTTACCCAATCGATCCTACCCTTTCCGTCAATACAGGACACATGTCCGGAACCGTCGGTGGAATGAACGAAATGAGTGCGTTGGCAGCTGCCGCGTCGGATCAGTTGCACGAGTTGGAACGACATGAAGCGCTCAGGCGGGCTGATTTCGAGATGAGGCATCGACAGATGATGGGTGTTCAGGGAACAGGTGGAAATGGAGCAGGAATGAATGTCGGTGTTGGAGGAGGCGCTGGGATGGGGATGATGCCGACGAACAGCGGATCGAGGTCTGGTGATGCCACTCCAGTGTCGGCTGCTGTCGCCGCTGCAGCGGCTTATGGATTCTCGTCTGAACGTGATCGTCTCGGGTCGGCAAGCTTGGGTGGTGGTGGAATCAATAACAACCTTTCTCAGCAGCCATACACTGGCCCGACGCCGATACCGGGTCAAACCAACGTGTTCTACCCTGTTTCAGCAGCTCAACCAGAGACAAACCTTCACCCTGCTGTACCACCGGGAACGCTGGCTGATCCGACCTATCTTTTACCTCCGACTTGCCACCATGAAGAATGCCACAAGAGTTACCGGAAACGACTAAAGTTTGCAAAACAGACGCAAGCTTGTCCAAACTGTTTGAACCTCGTGCCTCAGGCGCCGGCAGGACAAAACGGTATAGTGGGACAGAGTGGTGGCGTCAACTCAGGCGGAACATCAGGAAGCAACACTTCGTCGCAGAACAATACGCCTCAGCATCGATCACATGAAGACTTGCATGGATTGGGAAACAGTGCCAGTGGATTCCATATGGGGTTCAACGCCAGTCCAGCTTCCATCATGAATACTGGCGGAAACGGAGGTAACGGAGGAATGTATCAGCAACAGGCGATTCAGCAGCATCTTCAACGTTTAGCAGCCAACCAAGCACAGCAGCGACATAATCAGCAGAAACTGCTGGCGCAGTTGAAATCTCAAGCGAACGCACACGCATTCTCATTGTCAACTCTGACGCCTGCTTCATCTTCGTCTTCCTCGCGAAAACCTGGAAATAGTGGTGGCAGCGTCAACTTTGCTGCTCCAACTTCAGCTACATCGAGTGGAAATACCGGAGGATCACGCGCGCCTTCTGCGGCATTAACTGGCGGGTTTGCACTTCCTCCAAGTTTGAGCGCCGGTGGGATGCGTTCGAATCCGCCTTCAACGCATGTCTCGCCCCGTTCCGAGTCATCCGACGATTTCGAGGATGACCACGCTCATGCACCTGCGATGAATTTTGAGATGACACCCTCCACGAGTCCTGTGCTGGGCCCGATGAGGAGCATGTCTCTGTTACACCACAACAACATGACAGCTGGAGCTCCTCATATGGATTTGCACAGCGCAGGAGCATCCAAGAGGCCTCATGACCGTTTACAAGGACACCACTATTTGTCGCACCTGCATCATGGCTCGTTCACCGCTCCTGGATCAATACATGCTTCTCCCGCTGTTTCACGTGGACCCAGTCGTCCTGGAAGTCCGGATTTCCATCATCCTGAAGGGCACGTCGCTGGATCCGGGAAACACGGCGGACATACTTCGCACTTTGCTCGAGATGCCAAGTATCGAAGTCATCCATATGGTGGATCCTTCAGCCATGGCTCACATACGTCAACGCCCAATACTCCCGGCCTCACCTCGAACGTTCCGCACAAGGCTAGCGGCAGAATGAGTCCACCTCGTTTGATTCGATCCAATTCGGGTAGTCATCTCGTCAGTATGCCTCGAGCATACGATCAGCCAAGGCATACTGTGGACGATATATTGAATGCCGCGGCCGGGAATCACGGACCCTCAAGACATGGCGACAGGGGATTGCCGCCACCGGGGTATAACGCGCATGGAATCGCTCAAAGCGCTCCGACATCAGCTCAGACCAGTCCTCTCCACTCGCGTAGCAACAGTCCAGGCGTCGCGACGACAGGCGGAAATATCCACCAAGGATCTTCACTCGCACATGGCGTCCGCGCAGCATTCGGGATGACACCTATCAATGACCCTGCTTCGCGCGAACACACGCTTTCCCCACCTAGACAGCAAAAGTATGATCCTGGCCTTACTTCGCCTGGCGCGAGGCTGCCTCCCATGGGCGCGCAACAAACGGTCGGGTACCTGCCCAGTCTTTCTCGGGGTGGAAGTCCGTCAGTAGGAGCATCGGCCTCGAATCATGGCGGAGAAGGCGCAATGGAAGTGGATGCTCAAACTTGACAATCATTTAGGGACTATCGGCTGCGCTAAGCCACGGTATCCCGACCCGACCACAACCTTGCTACGACAATGATGAAGCGAACAACGAACAAACCAACTATAGATGCGATTTCTTTCTTTGACTCTTTCTGAACTTCTAATGGAATAATGCCTTGTTGTAGTTGTGTGTAATCTACGGCACGTCAGCGCTCATGAGCTCGCTTGAACGACTGCTATCATGTGTATATGGGAGAATGCAATCACTTTAAAAGTTCTCCTGCGCCAGATGCGCCATGCTGTTTGTTTGATGAAAGGTGTAATTGCTCTCATTATGCTTTACACGAAGACGCCTGGAATTTCGGAACATGTCAGGCTCCATTGGCAGCACTTGAGCGGTGTAAAGGAATCCACGCTTACGCCAGTTCAAGCTCACGCTGATTATCTCCTTGTCCTTTTTCAGTGCGGTTGTGTCCAAGATAAGGGTATAATTATACAACTTTGAAGCATCTCAAGGTCCATGTGCTCCTATATTCTTCCGCCTCCACCGTAGCCTGGATCTACCAGCTGTATTCCCCTGCTCCGTATGTGTTCTGGCTGCGGTGCGTAAGGCTGCGGCACAGGGAATGTTGTCATTGGTGGATCCAGATATCCGGCGCCATTCGGCATCATGGCAGATGTAGCATTCATTCTGGCAGTGGGTAATAGAGTCGAAGCATCCGACGCTGCGCGATAAAGGTGCTCGGATCCCGGTGGAGGTGCCATTGGCACTGCTTGCGGGAATGCAGTCATCGGGTAGGTGCTTGGGTAGCTGTCCGAGTAGGGATCGAGAGCGTGAGCCGTAACGTCCATCTCCGAGTCCATGAGCCGGCGCGCGGAAACGGCGCTATTGCTGCGGCTAAGCATGGGGTAGAGCGGGAGATCGGTAGACGATATTTCTGGTGTCCGGGAAGGGGTGTATAACATGTTTCGCCTATGGATGCGCGTTAGTGCAAGCCCTTGTATTTAATGCGACCGAGGAATACTCACCCATCGCGGCCAGGCGCTGTCGCCGCCGTCCTCGCATCGAATATGATGGGATCCCTCATATCATCAGCTTCCCCTTCATGCAGCTTTCCTCGTTGGTATTCCGGGTTGACCTCGTACCCCGTCGGATCCTCGGGAATTTCTTCCAACGCGACACCCTTCTTCTCGAGGTTTGCGCTACGATAACAGCATCAAGGAGGACAGGTATTCAGTACGGAAATCAAGGATGTATCACATCGGAATGTAGAGGACGTACCGATGCAATCGCCACACAACAAGACGCGACTTGTTCATATACCAGTAGATGTACCAAGCCGCGAGGATGGAGAACAGGAAAGAAACGGCGAGCACGCAATATTCCACGGTTTCGCTGGATGACGATTCGTCTGTTGATCCTAGAGCGACGCCGAGATACACGATGGCGAGCTGTGAGCCGCAAGCGTGCAGGGCTTGATCAGTATCAGTGGACATGTGTGACAAATTACACCTGCAAAATAAACCCACGTTCTTCGGCAGAGATAGGATAGTTCCAATGGCAAACATCCACACGGACATGCCGCACGTGGAGAAGACGACGGTAGTGAAATGTCTGTGCCGAGACAAGGTGGTATCGGTTCGATCAGCGTCGAGCCTCGTGTCTTATTTCTCCTGTCGGTCGTACTCACCCAGGAATCGCACTCAACCGTGCCATGACCGCAATCTTCAACCCTCCCTCCCTAACAACATGCGCAAGCAACGCATAATTCATATTCTTCCTCTCCAGTTTGGCAGCTCGTGCACGGAAACAGGTCTTGAAGGCGTAAAAGTTTCCCATTTCGCCGAGAAAGGTGCCGATGCTGACGATCAGGAAACCAAACCAGAGTCCCCAAACGACGCCGCAGAGGATCATGACGATCTGTAGTGGTGGAGCCGAGTGAGTGGAATCCAGGTTTCTCTTTGGTCCCCAGGTCAATTTGCTTACCTCGTGGCCAAACAGCCTACACCGAGAGGAAAAGAAGCATTGCAGAAAGCCTGGTTAATATATATATAACGATGACTGTCGAACGACAAGGAGACGCAAACATCGATAGTACGTACGGAGGAAAGGAGATGACGAATAAGATACCAATTGGGATTGCCCATCCTCCTGGCAAGCTGAACAACGATGCAAGTCGATCAATTCCGACATTCAAGGCCTCAATGGGGATGATAGAGGCTCACTCTTTTAGTTTGTTCGCGAATGGACGCATCCAGGAGATGATCTGTTCGTTATAAAGTGTCATGAGAGTTACCACGACCCTATTACGTGCCGATGGTGGTTAGGAGAGAAAGGTAGAACAGGAATAAGATGGGACCTACAGGCAAACAATGAGAAGGATGTACCATCCTGTGAACGAGATAATCAGCACATCCGTGGGTCTTTGGAGAACAGAGCGGAAGAGGAAGAGGAAAACCGGTGGAACTCACCCCACCACTCTTTCCGAACCCAAAATCTCCAATGCTTCATTTCACTCCAGTTGAACATGCCACGCTTCAACATTGCCTTTTCCTCGGCATCAAGCGTCCGGTCCTCTTCGGCGAGTTGTTCATAACTCTTGTACTCTGCTCCTGCTCCTCCCGTCGAAAGGAGAGAAAGTCGCTGTGAGAGTCGCCGGAGGAGCGGTGTATCGTTGGTGGTGTCGGGGCTCGTGAGCTGGTTGACGGTTGAGAATGCCGTTATTGGTGGAGCAGGAGGATACGAGAGTGTCGCGGGATGGATTTGCTCATGGTAGCTCTGCCTTTGACTGTCTGTTTCGCTCGTTTTTCGAGTCTGGTAGGAAGGCGGTGCATCTGGACATGGTGGTCGTTCGTGCCTTGCGTGTTGCTGCAGCGGAAACCCATCCTGATCTACAGCCATGATGTGTTGCAGAACCCGTTTCAATTGGGTCCGGATACCCTTTTGATGATGTCTTTGCGTTCTCAATCTGGCCAGCAGAGATGTTCGCTTGGATTTTGAACGCGCCCGCTGCAAGAAACCCCTTGGCAAGCAGGCAGGCCAGGGCTGTGTTTCACTTGAATTGTACATGAATGTGACAAAGCTGAATGCGGATGCTAGTTTTGAAACGCGAAACGCGGTACTTCCCCCGCAGCACCGAGGCAACCCCCTTTGGTGTAAAAATACCCAGTATTTTCCGTCAATTTTACCACACCCCTCGACAAAAGCGTGGATTTTCAAATCCGACGGCCAGCGGCCAGCCGACGGAATGAGTGAACGAGTGAACCGAGGTAGACGTAGCTTCCTGCTATTTTCATGAGTTTGAGCTATCGTCTTCTCGCCGACGTCTGATCGTCCTGTCCGAGTCTCACCGTTCTTACTACCCTTGCCCCACGATGAGTTCTTCACAAAGACCTAAAAGAACGAAAATCTCGTCTGCTTGTTCGGGTGAGTGATCTTCTGCTCCGTGGCTCTCTTCCTCGGCTGAGAACAAACACACAGCATGCCAGACCAGGAAGAGCCGTTGTGAGCTTTTGACCGATCAAGGTGAGTTTGAAAGAATCGACAAAGTCTGACTGTCACTAATAATATTGCAGGCTGTCACAGGTATTATGACTCGAAGTTGATTCTCAACAACAACCGATTTCTGACTTTTTCATCTCCAGATGTCGCATTCTCGGCACAGACTGCTCGGTTCGGGTCTCCATGGTCAATGGCCTCTCTGCGCCAAGGGATCAAGGAGCGCTGCCGACTGGATCGACACCACCAAGTTCTCGATCCCCTTTCGTTACCGCCTATGGATACGACAATGTGGATGAGGACCTTGATGAAACTGGAAACGAGCAAAAGTTAGGAGGCGGTGAGCGCGGAGCGGATGATCCAGTTGCATGGAAGGAACGCATTTCATCGTTGGAACAGCGACTGCGTATCGTCGAGACTCGACTGGAGGCGTCTGCGTCGGCTGCGGCAATCAAAACTCGACGCAGATCGGATCAACAGGTCGAACGGCTTGCTCCTCCTCATTTCCGCGTCGCCAGAACCAGCGGCACGAACGAACGGACCCGCACGCATCGAGACGCTCAGTCCCTGGTTGATTCGTGTAACCAACCCCAGCGCTCGTCGACACAGACAAAGAGAACGAGTGAACCCGCTGATCAAGGCTACAGCAACTCCATCGTCATCCTTATCAAATATCCAGCACCGTATGCGGGCGCCCAAGAGATCCTACAGCGCGCGTGGGACAACGGGCGGGATGATCGCATTGTGCGCGATGACCGGGTTACTTTGTGTGCGCGAGGTGGATGGGTCGATCCTGTGGCTTCTGGTTTGGTGACGGACGGCCAGATGCAAGCTTCGTGGCTATGGTGCGCAACCTGGATTTGTCGGGCCGTAACGGTGCCACCCTGCGTGAACTGACTCCTTTTCTTGCTCTGGCGGATAGTTTCAGTACGGCATTCATCAACGTGCTTCCCCTCCCTTCCCTTGTCCGTACATCCAAAAGCAACTCGCCTCCAGCCCCACGCCATCCCTTTTTAAAACTCGCAATCCTCATTCACGTCTCCCACACTCGCACGACGAATCCCTTGACCCCTATCCAATGCCGTCATATCCGTGAACTGCTCTACACTAGCTTGCAGAACCTATGGACTGTCGCTCCGAGTTTACCCGTGATAAGGGCGTTGATCATTCTTGCTTTGGTGCCGACGTTCACTTTGATCGAATCGCCAGATGAGGTGCAGGACGGACGTGGAGAGCGAAATGGAAATCATGAAGAAGAAGACATGGACGAGTCGAGGGATCCGGACGATATGGGCCGGACAAACAATCTGGTTTCACGCCCGCTCCCGAGTCCCTTGCATCTTTTGCAAATGGCCAAGAACATGGCGCTTGCGCTCGGACTTGCGCGCGCCAACACGGAGACCGTTGGGTTCGAAGGCGATGATCAAGGGATGGATTCCTCTGCAGGAGCAGCAGGACTTGAGGGCTATCTTTTGGTATGTTTTGCGAGCCTTCCTTTCGCCAGCTTTACAGCGTACTGAATGCGAAAACACGTGTGGTTGCGGATAGTGGCACTGTATTTTACAACAAGAGTATTGGTACGTCTTTCCGTCGGTCACCTGTTCACATTCACGTCACCAATGCTAAAGAAGCTCCGGTGGCAAGTCAGGGCTGGAATCATCATGTCTCCTTACATCCCTTGCTATTCTCTCACTCACTCCAACCTCATTGGCGAGCTGGAAGCTCTTCTCGAGAACGACGGCATGGCGGCCTCCTCGTCGTCGTTGCTGCCGTCCGGCGATCACAACAGCCATTCACAAAGGCAGAACCCGCGTCTTCATATTTCGCAATATGTATTGCATACGGCCAAGTTGCAACAAATCATCGAACCCCTCCTGGCACTCATCGAAGGCATCAGCCAATGTCCGACGAATGACGACTTTGCGGGCGCCTGTGAAGCGTTTACTACCTTTTTGGCGGGGATGGAAGCGTGGTATTCCCAGTTCCCGCGAGATTCCTGTAAGTGACCTCTGGTCTCTTCTCGTGCTATTGCACACACCTGTTGACCATGCGTGTGATTTAGTTGTCGGCGCGAGGTATCTATATATCACGGCAAAACAGTACGACTACACTGTTCACCTTCGAATGGCAACATGGGTTCAGCTCTTACCTCGACCCGTCATCTGCGAATTACTCTACACGCTGCTTCACCAATGCGGCAGATCACTCATTCGTTGCGGAATGCAGTTGATCGTTTCGCTCACCTCGTACCGAGACCTTCAACCATTCATGCCGGGCGGGAATCATGTCATCTCCATCTGCGCTTGGGCCGGCCTACTTCATATCCAAGCAATGTTCAAAGGACATGCGGATATCGAGTGGACGGGGCGTAAACATGCAAGCCATTTGGTGACGTTTGAGGAGACGGCGAGGAAATTGCATCCTGGTCATGCGGGAACACTCCTAGATGTGTTGAAAGATTTCCTGAAGCATGTCCAGTCTCGACAAAGGCCGAGTTCGGATATCAATGCTGCCGTTCATAATGATACGATTCCGCCTGGGCCATCAGTTGCTGCCTGGACGTTCCCTGCAAACACCGCTGGCTCGAATATCGCCTCTCGGGGAATGAATAGCAGCTCCTTTCAATTGCACAACTCTGTTTCTAATCTCCGACAACAACAATACCCGCCATCGCTTCCTACATTACCCGTGTACGCTGGAGTTGGACATCAAGATGGTACCGGCAATTTTGATGGATACGAGGCGAACCATCCCGCCATGTCGACAAGTTATGCGCCGCCCTTGTCCGGTCTTGATTCGACGGATAATGCTGGCTTCTTGGACGCGTCGGCCTCAGCATTACATGAAGTCAGCGGAACGCAAATGATGCCCTTCCTAGGAGAGTTCACGCCCGCGGAAATGCAAGCGTTTGAGACGTGGTGGTTTGACATGCTGAATGCGGACGGTACTCCAGAAGGCGCTGGAGCGATGCTGGGATAGGGATTGTGTAATGAAACGCAGGTGCGTGCTGTATGACCGTGAGTGCTGTTTTTCATATCATCGGCTCACTCTTCAACCAAGCCGGTGCTGAATCGTATGAACAACCAGTGGTTTGCAGCGTCGCTGCGACACGACACCTCGCTGCTGCTTGGGACACGCAGTTGCGTACATAAACAATCTGGGCGTCTGATTGCATGATAACGCCGGCACATCATACAATCGCTATACAGCACAGTTCAATACAAGTGACTTGTTACGCTATCCTTACGCGACAACATCAGGCGAAATTGGCGTTGTTACTTCCGAGTTGTTGCGGGTGAGCATCTTGTACATGTTCGAGGTGGACCAATCAACCAACATGGTCTGCGTCGCCGCTTTCAATGACGCTGGCTCAAAAGTTATCTGTTTGGGCACACTTTGGAATTTATAGCGCGGCGCAAGGATGTGACGACATGGACACAAGCCTACTCACCAAGACATTTTCCAATATTTCCTTGCATCGGATAATGGAAAGCGGTCTTTCCGACAACAACAGGATGGTCGGACTGCCATCAATGAGCGATGCCTCGCCGTCTCGCTGTGAGACGGAACACTCCTAAAGTCGATTCCGACTATGTGCGACGAGTGTCAGCGATATTTCAACTTCAGCGGTCAAGGAATCGTCCCTCACCTCGTCGCAGTTCCCTTTTCAAAGCTTGCACAATAGCGGGCAATGCGTCCATAGTCACATGGATCAGCCGGAAAGCGGTCTACGATTCAGAAGCATCATCAGCAACGGACGAGCAAAGTCTCAACGTAGAGAAAGGGCCGTGACTCACTTCGTACTCTGACCTCAAACTTTGAAACTTTGCATCTCCGCTCTGCATCGGTGTCATCCCGGTCCTGTGACACGCCGACGAGTACGTCCTTGCCTGTCGTACCGGGGAGCCTGATCGACTGGTCGGCACAGAAACGTCGTTTAGCGACAAGCTTTCAGCAGGAGATCCTGGTGCTGAGGGAGATCCCGGTGCGGTGTCAGGCAGGGCAAGGAATCTGTGGTGTGCCGGTGGCACGTCGTACTTGGGTGCCGTGGGGATGTCGGCTTTGGAAAGGGTAGGACGGTGCACTGGGGATGGGACGCTCGAAGACATTGTTGTTTGTGGATCGTTCGTAGTTTGTTGTAATGACAAGGGGGATCGTCACACCCTGCTCCATCCAAAAAAACGAATGTCGCACATACTTATATTGCTTTGAACCGCAAAAGACGCCATACCAAAGGCCCCAAAAAAAGTCAGGAGATTCGCACGCCATAGGCCTTCCTTTGTTACAAGGGGAGTCGAAATTGTTCGCGAGCGCAGTGCAGTCTAGTGCAATAACGGTGCAATCCTGGCGCCACGTCAGGACATCGCCGTTGATTCCCCGCGTCTCGCAAAAGAAGACAACAATCGGAAGAACAGACGGATATCGGTTCGCGAGGAATCAGCAGGATTGTTGGGATTACCGTCGCCGAGTAGCGGACCTTCGTGTTCACCTGGTAGTGCTGCCCCCCTTTCGATAATTGGCTTTTGCCCCTGAGAATCAATGTATGTTGTATCGGGTTGTGTTCAATCGTGTGGAACCGCAATACCTTGTCACAAACGATTCTCTTGCGCAGGCTCAGTCGATCACCATGTGGGCCAAACTTGACAGCAAGTCATATTCAGAGGAGCGCAGCCCGGGTCGGCCTTGCAGGAAAGTTTGATGCAGAAGAACGGACGTCTGAACGGCCTTGTCGTGCATTGTCTGCCAGAGTCAACCGAAATGTAGAAAGCCAACCGACCAAACAAGGAAACCTCAAAGCGGTATTGACAATAAGGGCATTTCTCCTTTCCCCATACCTGTGCTGTCCGTGTCCGTATCGAGAGACCATTGTATACCCTCGTCATGACTGCGATACAACGTCATTCGACATCTTGCAATGGTTGAGTCGGTCGAGTATACTACTATTGCTCGGATGAGGCGGGAGATGATGGACGGGGGAAAAGCGATCGACTGTTCTACTGAAGCAGTTTCTCGATCTCCGATTCCAATGCAGACTACAAAAAGCAGCGCAGAAAAGGAACAGGTAAGTCGCTGATCAGCTACTTGTCGCAAGGGGTTTGGTCCGTACTGGTTCCACTTCGGAGACGACGATGACGATGACGACAGAAGCAAGAACGTCGGAGACGGGACGATGGAGGAGGTGTGGGCAGGGAAGGGAAGGAAAGACGCCGGTTAGGGGAGACTTACAGGCTCTGTGCGCGCATTGAACCACTTTACTTCATCACCCTTGACCAAGAATTTCGAAAAGTTCCTGCATTATGGCAACAACACAGGACACGGCATTGGATCAGCTCCATGGCAATTGGTAGACGAAGCGACCGCGATGAAGGAGCAAGCGCCTTACCAGTCGATATCCTGGACACCGGCACGTTCCTTCAGCGCTTTGTAAATCGGCTGCGCGGTCGGGCCGTTGACGTCCGCCTATCAAGACACAGAGTGGTGAGTGTGAGGTCAAAGTACACTTGGGCAGTGCGAAAAGCGGGAATGAAAGACATACCTTCTTAGCCAACGGGAATGTCACGCCGTAGTTGACTTCACAGAACTGCAGGATCTCGTTGTCCTCTGCAGGTTCTTGTTTCATGAATTGCTGTGTTGCAGGACGGAGGTCGGTAAGAGGCACGTGGTTGGTAGTGAAGAGAGGACACTCACGTTACAGGGGAACCCGAAGATCTCGAGCCCACGTGAATGGTACTTGTCGTACAAGGCTTGCAGACCTAGGTAGTCCGAGGACAAACATCATTCAATACTCTCCGCAACAACGGATCCCTGCCAACTCGCTATCGGCCACGAAAGCTTACCCTTGTATTGAGGGGTCAACCCGCATTTACTGGCAACGTTGACGAAGAGGATGGTTTTGCCCTTCAACGACTCCAAGGGGATCGAGCGACCGGGTTGTTCAATCTATTCCACCGCCAACAAGAGTTGCGATCCGTAAGGTACAGCGGAACGGCTGAAGGTAAGAGGGGAGGAGAAGACTCACGGAAAGGTTGTAGAGCGACATTCTGAGGCTTGGTGAAAATCGCATCGTCTATCTTCCAAGGATCAAGAGCACCAGGATTGTAGGTAGCAGACAAGTATTATCAGAAGTTGGATGAATCGGCGGGATCGGTGCGGAAGACCCGGGTTTAGGGTAGGGTGCGCCCGTTGCAAAATAGTACTACAAATAGAGCACCTCCATATCCATCCATCATCCACTCGATTCTTCCCTTTCTCGCTTCCTTCCTCTATACACTCAACGACCACCAAACACCCGCGATGAGCAGGTTATCAGAAGAGGAGATCACGACGAGCGTCGGCGCCTGGGGCGGCGGCGGCGGAGCGGCAGGCAAATCTGGTGTGGCTGCAGGTACGGAGGAGCAGATGGGTGCGAGTACGGGTGATATCATCAAGAAGGAAGCGACGTTGAGGTATGTTCGGCTTGCTGCCTTTGGATTTCAGGCGGGAGAGGGTGGCTGTGCTGATGATGTGCTCAGTGATCAGGGATGTGGTTCAGCTGCAGGGTAGTTTAAGAGGTAAGCCTTTTCCACACCGTTTCTCACGTCTTTCTATGTTCCTCTCGTTCCGGTTTCTGGCAGACTATTACCCAGATACCCCAACTCGCCCACTTACTTTCTCAATTCGTTTGCCTGCAGATTTATTGACGCAGATGGACACCTTGAACACCACCAACGAAAAACTGCGGAGCGAGGGAGAGTTGTTACAGATGTATATTGAGAATCTGCAAGTCGCCTCCATCTGCCCTCACACAACGTCCCATCGTCCGCTCCAGGTCTGATCGTGTGGACCAAGATGCATTCAAAGCGGCTAACGCAAGTTCTGGTTTCGGGTGGGTTATTTGTAGGACGAAAACGGCAATCACGTCCGTCAACGGAGGACGGCGCTGAGAGGTCGTGGCGGAGGCCGGGCGAGGGCGTTTGGACGTGAGCGACGTTGGTTGGTTTCTAGGATGGACTGGGACCTCGACGGACACGAAGGGAAGATAAGGGAATCAGGCGAGAACGAGGGATAAGCAGGAGGATGAGCGATAGACAAGAGGACAAAGGGTGTAGGATCATTCACTCGGTCCGTCGGTCGGACGGTCGGTCGGTCAGTTGCTTGGTCGGTTGTATATTACAAACTCTTATCAGTGTACAATGTACGAAACAACACCATGTACAATCGAATCAAGGATAAACCCGCTCGGATCAAGGGTAAACCAATCGACTCGAAATGTCAAATAGCATAGACCACTACTAACCGCCGCATTTCTCGTGTTTGCGGCAGGTAGTTGTGGCCCTAACATCGAAGTAATCCAAGGATTGTACTTTGTGTATCTCTTGACGGCGGTGTCAACTCTTCCTTGGTACCCCGGTGACGCCACCAAACCTCTATGGTCCTTGAGCCCGGTTCTTCTATCGGGCTGCATATTTGCCTTTCGGTTTTCCCGTGCCACCGCTCGTGTTTGCAAACAAAAGCCCATGATATCCCTAATACACAGCTTCCCACCCTCTGATCCCTACTTGCCATCTACTACAACGCTCTCCTCGCTCGTTTATGGCGGCGAAGACGATACTACAACCTGCAACTCTGCCAACGCCGCTTGCTCCTCGGGCGTTAAAATCGGTCGGGTTGCCCAGTCGGGTGGAAGATCACCCCGCGCGATGATGCTGTTAAAGTGGCTTTGCAGCCGAAAGAGGTTTGCATGCAGCACTACGCAACGGGAAATGGAGTTGGCATTGCTGATCAGAAGATGGGGTAGATGGGCGATGAAAAACCACGTACCTGGATTCGGCCATGCGTCCGAGATGATCTTTACGACGCGAAGTACCCCGGCGGCGATCTTGATCGTTTCAAACCGTGAATGGTCCATCTCAAACGTCGCGAGCGCACTACAAGAGGAGATGCAAGTCAAAACAAGTGGCAGAAGAGAAAGGACAATATCCTGGACCTACTTTTGAACCATGTGCAGTAATGGCCACGCAAAGAACGGTCTTCCCAGAATCGCTGCAGGCGCGGGCGGTTGTTCTTCACCCGCAGCATTGAGCTTGCTCGCCGCAGGTGACATGGCTTTCAACAAACTTCCCAGCTCGGCTTGCTGTTTGACCCAACTTCGATACCCTTCCAACGACGCCAACTGTCCCGTCTTTCCATCCAGCATTCCCGGGGTGAACCGCGTAAAGTTGTCCGTCAACAGGGAGAGAATGTTGATGATCCAATCCCGCGCTTGCCATTTCTGGGTTTGTCCCGCGTTCATGCCGATATGGAACAAGGCTTCTTCGATCCGATGTGTTTCGCGCCATATTTCGAGGTAGAGCGAGTCTCGACCTTCCAGTGGAAGCGGCATTTGTTGGGCTTTCAATGTAAAGTGCCATAGCAGCACTACACGGTTGTATAGTGCCCACATAGTTTGCTTGCCGACCTACGGAGTGGATTAGCAGTTGCTACGGTGCAGTTCGGCGTGCAACTTACCACCGGATCCTTGTTGACCAGCAGCGGCTCGGCAGGGAAAAACAAGGCGTACTACAGCAATAGGTAAGCGAGTGAACGCGACCGACACAATGCTCCTACTCACATTCGCAGGATTTGACATGTACAGATCCAGCGGCTGAAGTCCCAAAGTGTGCGTCCACAGACTAAAGTTGGCGACCATGGATGATGCAGTCCAACACATCCGCCTGGCTTCATCCTGTCTGACCTGTGCAACAGACCAATGTACCGGCCACTGCGGCTTGGGCGACCATTTAATCAATTCCTTGATCTCCTCCTGCTCTTCTGCCTCGTGGCTAGATCGAACAATTTCTTCCCGAGTAGCTGCCGGATTACCAGTTTGTGGTGATCCTCCTGCCTCGAGCGTGAGCACAGGTACCGCGTTGGGTATAAAGATTGACACACGTTCGTCCGAGACATCACATGCCAAGAGCTGGAACATGTGCGCAATGCTATCAAACAGGTGAATGGCACTGACCGTACGATCAAACGAGTGTTGAGGGTACGGGTAGAATTCAAACGCCATCAGGACGAGGGCTGCTTGCGCCAACGTCGGGTCGACCTTGTTGGCGACGATGGATTGTTGAATCATTGCTCTCGCCGCATCGGCAAACGTCACGGCATTTTGCTTGCCGACGGCACTCGGTCCTTGGTGCGCTGATTTGACCAGTGTTGTGATCGCCAACATGGACAAGATGAGCGCAGGTTGTATTTCGTACCGATCCACTTCGTGGTAGAGCGTCGCAAAGAATAACGACCGGTTAAAATACTGGAACCACTGCATGTTCATGTCAAAGCTACACGAGGCGGCGTCAGCTTCAAGGGTCCCGACGGGAAAACGGCGACGACGTACAAGAATCGCAGCTCCGTATCCAACATCCTGATCCCCTCGACGCGATTCGTACTAAACAAGCCCGTCATCCACACCCAGTCGCTTTCCCTGGCATACTCAGTATTCGGCAGACGCTCAAGTACGAGTCCTCGCGTGAATGCCTCTTCCCCGCGTACCATCTGACTATGCCCGTTGGTATAGCCATGGTGTTGAATAAGCTGGAACGATCCATTCTGCTTCTCCTCTTCTGACACATCGCCATTTTCGCTATGCACAGCAAACACGACGATCAGCTACACGTTTCACTTGCAGAGACGACCCGCGACTATGACCTACCTGTTGAAATTCGACGAATTAGAGCGTACTGTCAACCCAAGCCCCATATTCGCACCCGCAGCGATATGCTGTACGGGATCATACCCTGTTACCAAGTCTGCCATACCCAGTTTGCCCATCACGCTCGGACTCCATACTTCTCGCTCGTCGCCGGTTATCTCACCGCCATCCGGCTGCCGAGGCCCGCGAGGCGCATACTCGAGATGCATAGTTTGCCCATACCCATACGGCTGGACGTTTGAAGATGAAGTAGGACGCGATATCTCCAACACGGACGGCGTGTTCTCTCCCGTTCGATATTCCTGCGGTATTGATGGCGTACGTGACGGAACGCCATTGCCACCGATCATCGGCGCGTGATGCGGTGGTGGGTGGTGTTGGTATGGCGTAGGAAGCGGGTACGCCATCGAATGCGTATACATATGCTGGTGTGGCTGTGGCGGTAGTTGTGGTGCAGAAGGGTGATACGCGTACCCCACGTCATGATGAGCGACATGTTCTGGCGGATGACCACCGTACGGCAGAGCGTGATGCTGCTGTGGCGGTGGCGGTGGCGGTAACGAAGAAATTTGTTGCTGATGATGTTGATGTGATCCCACCATACCTCTCGCATGCTCAGGAACCATCATCGATGGACCAGGATACTCTTGATTCACGGAATACCCCTGCCGAGGGATATGATGCGCCGACATCAGTGGCCCGTCGTGCGTCGGTCCAGAATGTGAATACTGCGGTGGAAGATGGTGGTATTGTTGCGTTGGCGGCTGGTGGTGATGAATCGCTTGTTGCAGTGCTGGGACAGATTGGTAGGCCGTCGTCGTAAAAGGTAACGTACGAGGTGGCATAGACGACGAGAACGCTGTGGCCGTTTCCGGTGAATGACTGAGCATGTGCCCAGCTGCTGCCGCTGCTGTTCCCTGATGTGACGGATAATGACCGACCGAGGACGATTCAACAGGTGGCTGCTGTCGGCGTCCTGTTTCCCAATCTGGTCGTGACTCCCCCGGTGGCGGTAATAGCACTGGCTTGACGTCAATAATACTACCGTGTATCTCTTGAAGCGGCGACATTGTGCCCGGGTTCGTCGATTGGTATTCGGTTTTTACAAAGATGGTCTCCGGCTTGATCGCATTTGTAGGAAGATACCCTGGCTCCCCTCCTGTTGCGAAACCCTCACCACCTCCCGACCCAGAAACCGCATGACCACTACCGCGTTTCTTCATCCTCCCCCCCGGCTGTTTATCCGGCCCACGTCGTTTTACCACAACGTCAAACACGCATTCCAGCCCCTTTTTCTCGCAATTTTCGCAGATGGGTCGTTGTCCGCCGCATTTTATCTTGCGGTGTCGGCATTTTGTACACGCGACGAATGTCGGTGCACCACTTGGGGATCCGGAGCCGCCGGGGTTTGCGTTGAATGAATCAGCGGTGTTTGGTGGGAAAGGAAGGGTTGGGGACGAGGATGATGTGATGCCTGTTTGAGGTTGTGGGTATGGAGGCGGTGGATACGAAGCCTGGATGTATGAATACCCTCCTCCTCCTGGTGGTTCAGAAGGGTACGACGATTCCGCCATACTCGGGTGATTCGTGCCGAGTCCTTCCTGCCCTGTATAGGTTTTCCGTTTCCTGCCTTCCATTGTTTCACTCGTACTCGCACCAAAATCCTGCGGAACCTGCTGAGCATGCGGATAACCGTGTAAAGGAGGAGCATAATACTGCTCCTGCTGCTGTTGCTGGTTATGGGGCGACATGGTGGCTTGATACGGATGTACAGGATAATGATGTTGATAATGACTGATCCTTGCTGCTGGCTCGATTATGCCCTCGGTTTTGACAAGCCCTACCCCTCCGGTTCCCGGAGTCGAAGGATTCGACGAAGCACGCGGTTCAAGGGTACGCGAGATTGCACTAACCGGTGAGCTTGTAGTGGAAACAAATTGCCGAACAAGAGCAGCCGTCTTTGCGGAAGGATGATGCTGGTGCTGGTGAGCGTATCCATACACTGGTGCGAATTTCCTGTCCTGGCGGTCGCGGTGGTCGCCCGAAAGCGGCCAGCTGGGTGGTGGGAAAGGAGTCGTGAATTCTTTTTCGTTTGTACCGAGGCTGTGTGGAGATGGCTGGCGAGGTGAAACTCTTGATGGAAGAGGTAATGGTGGTTGTGTGTTCTGAGTGGTGGTCGCCGGGAAGGTTAGTATGCACAAATGAAACACGAGCATACATTCCGAGTCCCTCGGGGAAGAGTCTCAACAAGAACGAGTTTGCACGCTTACCTGCCAACCTTGTCCTGCCCGACTCTGAACCTGCTGATGTCCCTGTATATCTCTCCTTTCACTCCCTTCTCTCTTCCCTAACCCACCACCTTCAAGCCTAACAGTATCGCACCCCGTCGTGGTCGTCGTGAAGGTGTTCCGCGACCCGTTTTCAGGCAGTCGGGCCTCGTTGGTAGTTGTATAATGTCCCAAAGACACTGGAAGTTCCATGAATGTATTATGGCCTCGCTCCAACCAAATTCGAAACTCGAGAAAGGTGAGGCAGGGTAACGGTCGTGCGATTCAAATCAGTATTGAATTACGTGAGCTCGGTTGTACTTTGATTTCCTTCCACTTTTACAGGTAAATTTAGGACGGCAATTGATCACAAATGCCTTTTTTTTTTAGCTTTGGGTATACAGTTTCTTCGCCTTCAAGATGCCATTCCACAAGCATCTATGGGACAGGACAATCAAACGATCAATTCGTCGAGGGCTGAGAGTTGAGGGAGGAGGAAGGTGGGGAGGGAGGGAGAAACGGAGGAGAGAGGATCGATAGGTCAAAAAGAAAAGACCGCTCGAAAAAAGGCACACAAATCACGCGAAAACGCAGAAAAGAAAACGTGCGCATGGAAGCGGGAAGCGGTGAACGGTGAATAACCGGCGTCGCGCGGGAAGGAAGCCGTCCGTCTTTCGTGCCTGGCAGTAGTTTGCAGTTTGGCCGCTACTACTCTACATATGCTTTTCGGAGGCTACTTTGCGTTTGCGGATCGAACGACAGGGTCGACGCAAGCTCTTACTCGCTCCACGTTGATGCCTGTAATGAATCGCTGTGCGACCGATGGAAGCGACAAAGGTCTTTCGCAGGTCTGGGTCCCTCTTAAGCGAGCGAGCTTGTTGATTCTGTCCTTCGTCAAGAATCGCCCCTGCACTCGTCTGGCGTCTGAGCTAATCCTCGATTTGGGAAATGCGACTATCGGAGCTGTTTCCTCCCTGCCTGATGTGTCATGTCCCCGCAACACTAGTCGCTGGCTGAACAGCAGCATCACACTTACCACCACAACAACTAGCATCATCCTTGACATACATTTTAGCGAGCTTCCTAGCGCGACCACAACCGCCCATCCGTCGAAACAGACCTAGTCGCCAACCATCCCTCACAACATCGGCGCACGCACATCCCCATCACCCCTCTTCACCAAACGCACGCCAATCTCCTTGGGCGTCAACGTCACTCCCGGCTTGGTCGCCAGCAGCCTCTCCGCCAACACCTCGTTGACCCGCGTGTCGTCCGCTTCGTCCAGAGCCTCGTCTGAGGATCCCTTTGCAGAAAGTGGGAGGATCCGATAATGACGCAGTAGAAGAGCGAGGACGCAAACGTTTTCTACTTCGCTGAACTTCCGGCCGATACATGCTGTCATTCCGAAAAAAGGCGCAGTCCGTCAGCCACCCAGCATGTTACGGTATGTGCGGTAATGTGAATTGCGGGACAGACACTTGCCTCTCGCGCCAGCCGAAAAGGGCGCAAAGGCGTCCCGGTCGTAGTCCTCCATGAACCGCTCGGGCAGGAATACGTCGGGATTCTTCCAGTAGCGTGCTATCGCGTCGGATAAAACGCATCAGTTTGCCATCTTTGGCCGACTACTTGTACTAGACAGATACTCACGGTGTCGGTCTTTCCACGAACGATGAATGATGAGGATCAGCGTGGACTCTTCAACACGTCTCCTTCCCAAAGCGGACTCACGTAAACCAACAGTATCGATCCCACATTGCGTCCCCTTTGGCACAAAAACTCTCTTGCCCTCTCCCTCCTCCTCTCCAACGTCGTTATCAGGCTCGTCGGGCAACCATGTGTCCTCTGTTGCATATTTCGGGATATACACAACTGCCGGGTGAAGGCGGAGGGTCTCGTATATCACTGCCAGAGTACGAGGAAGCCGCGCATAGTCGGAGTATACCTATTCGACACGCACCAGGCGCTTAGTGAGGAGGAGCCACCAAGAGGGAAAATAGGTGCGTACGGGTGTATGATCAGCCGGGAAGACGTCCAAGAGTTCTTCGTACAGCCATGCTTGTTTATCTTGATGTATTGCCAGGTAAGCGATTGCAAATGCCAGACTATGAGCAGACGTCTCGTGTCCCGCCAACGCAAAGATCCACGTATTTCTGTCATTTCACTTTGCCATCAGCGTCATCGTCCCCGCTCGTATGTCATAACAGAGAGGAGTGCGACTTACCCAACAAGCTCATCATCTGACAACCCGCCTCCTGCAGCGCCACCCTCCTCCGTCGTATCCTGAACACTCGATTCGACCAACGCATTCAATAAATCATGCTTTGCCGATACCTCGCCGCGTTGGATCTCTTCGCGCCGTGTGGCGATCATGCCATGCATGTATGCTCGGAGTGCATGGTCTGCGCGTTTGATTCGTTGCAGCCTGCATGTGGACAATGTAAGCGACATGAGAAATTGCCGCTACGGGGATGGGAAAGGACCCACTTGGCGATTGGCAGCTTGTACAGAAACTGCCACACACGACTGACCAGATCAGCGCCTTTACACATCTTTCAGCCAAACAGGAGACGAACCTTGGGCAGCGCAAGTAGCCAAAAGATGTTCTCGGAGACATACGAGATAGCCTCGACGAAAGACATCCCGTGGCCCGTAGTCGCTTCCTTGTCCTGCTGCGGCCCGAGCGGGGCGCCGAAAGATGCGGTCGCTGTAGAAGAATGAGGAGTTTTAGTAATCGTTGGACCCACTATCAATGATGGACGGTTGCGCTGGCGGGCTTACCGAGAACCGCAAGTGTCACCTATCACATTAGAGCAAGATCAGCGCCGCCTCTCATCACCAAAAAGAAACCCCTCAAAGCGACTCACTTTCAAAGTGATCTCCGGAATATTCCGCACTTCCTTCTCCTCTCCCGGCGCCATCGTGTCCCATCCCTCGCTCTTGAACAAATCAAGCACAATCCATGTCGATGTATCCCATACTAGCTCAAATACTTTTTCTGAGAATCCGGGTGCTACTACCTGCGTAGACGAAGGGAAGGGTTAGCGCAACATTCCAGAGCGGGATCTGCGACGTGATAGAAGACTGAAGCAGATGCTTTGACGTGAAGGCTGGAGCCGCGCGTCTGCGTAGCATCCTGACGATTCACAGCGACGACGCAACCTCGATACCGTGTGCCAAAGTCCCGGGAACTCGTTCAATCAACAAGTCGTTTCAAAGATCTCCCTATTGAGCCAGTCTCCGTGTCACTGTCTCCCTCTGACGCCGGCCTTTATGCACGGCTCTCGCTCCTGAGCAGACTATCGTCTTGATATCAACTTTCACGCGGCGTCTCCTTTCGACCTGCTGTCATCTCTGCCGCCACAAACAACACACAGCCATTTCCGGCCACCGGTTCGCAGCACTAACGAACCTTGCGATGCCTCCTCCATTCCTCACCCTCTGTAACCACCACATTACTCCCGAAAACCTTCAAAATCTCATAGAGCGCGACCGGTTTCTGAAACCTCCTTCTATCGGCGTTCAGGATCTTGCATGCACGCGGAGAGGAAACGCTGTATGTTGTCCTGTTGTCGATGAATGCGACGGTGGAGATGATGGAGGTGTTTAGTTGTTTGTATACTAGCATGGAGCCGGGATTTGGAATCAGCAGGCGGCGGAATATTTCGGAACGGATGGGAAAAGGAGAGTGAGTGGGTGCTTACGTGTGCGTTTACGACGCCATTGCCATCCGATATGATCGTTGACGTAGGGGATTCCTCTCGGAAGGAGGTACGAGATGATATTCATATCACTCAACAACGACCTGAATCCGGGATGATTATCGATCCGCTACACAAGCCAACACATTACAGATTCCAGTTAACTCGTTTGCGCACAAAGGAAAAGGAGAAGACGGACATACCTGTACGCTCCTTCGAAACAGCACCGCCTTGTAGCCGATCCATGAGATGATGATGAGCACGATACTGAGGAGTATGCTCCGCCCTCGTGGAATGAGGTGGTCGAGCAGTACCGACATGTTGGCGATTCGATCCGTGTCCTGTGCACTGGGTGATAGGGCCTGGTCGTTGGGTCTTCACGTATATCCGGCACGAGAAATCAAGACTAGCGGTGGGCCCACTTGCTGTTTCTTCGTAGCTCTTATCAAATTGTCGGTACGGTATAATTGGTTCAGCCCAATCCAGGAAGGTTGATTATCAGTAGCATGCCGATCACGATCATCGCTCGGTCGTCTCGGTTGATGTGAAACATACTTGAAACGCGACGCAGGTGGAGGTCGGAGGTCGTAATGACGAGTTTACGGAGATCTTACGGTATGTCCGAAGCTGAGGCCGGACCTACGAGACCACGAGAGCACGAGAGCTCCTACGAGCCTACAAGCAGCTCGACAAGCTAACAAACGAACAACTGACGAGCTACGACCCCCTCGCCCCTCGATACCTTCTCCTTTTGGTCTCTGGCCTCCAGCCTCCTGTAGGGCCTCCATCATAACACGCTAACCTAGTTGTTCGTGGAGCCGACAGCGGCTCCAGAAGCAATAAGAAGACGCGAAGCCATGTATGTATGTATTGTGTATTCGAGTTACACATTGACTGTCTAGTTTTTCGTGGAGCCAACAGCGGCTCCAGAAGCAAGAAGAAGACGAGAAACCATGTATGTATGTATTGCGCGTCCGAGCGTCAGACCGTACGAGCAGGCACCATCATCAGCATCTACACTCTGCTTGTATGCCTCCTTCCAGAAAGGTTCTGGCCCAGCATGGAAGGTAGCGTCAGGGGGGAGGGGAGAGGCAGCTGGGAGGCGAGGGAACATGACACTTGTTCCTGGGGTAGGATGCTCAAGGAAGGAGTTGTCGAAGCAGTGTGAACACAGCTGTACACATCCAGTTCATCGTCGTTTGACAGGGTTGGTTTGGGCTCTTGGTTTACCGACGATTTCCTCGCACATCTACTCTCCCAGCCACCTTAACACCTCTGTGCATGCAAGCAGACACCTTTGGAATCTTTACTCTGCTTGTATCCTCCTTCCACGCAGGTTCTGACCTAGCATGGAAATAGCATTACGAGGGGGATGAGCAGGAGCAGGGAACGCCTCGTCCTCTTGGTGAAAGGGGTAGTCTGTCGAGGCAGTGGTGAACAGCTCTCGAGCTGTTGCTGTCGTGGTAATTTAGGGGAGTCGCACCTGCTCAAGTCTAATCAGCCGACCCCGAATCC
Source organism: Naganishia friedmannii (assembly GCA_030039255.1). Taxonomy (NCBI): domain Eukaryota; kingdom Fungi; phylum Basidiomycota; class Tremellomycetes; order Filobasidiales; family Filobasidiaceae; genus Naganishia; species Naganishia friedmannii. Next base: position 430,298 of record JASBWT010000009.1, on the reverse strand, counting down.
TCTCTGCTTGGCAGTTCTCTCTTTCCTTCATGGACCAGACAAATAGTGGGTACTCAGACTTTCAATGTAGACTACCTGTTCGGATCCTAGCACCCAGCTGCTCCGCCCGAGACTATATCAGCGGTGCCTGGCCCTGAAGCTAACCCTGGAAAACGACCAAAGCCTGCACAGTAGAACACCTGCCTAGACCAGGTAGGCCTGACCTTTTACCATAACCCTTTGAAGCTGTACAATAGTCACGTGCAAAGTATATATCTACGCCGTCGTCGTCTCTTGCTCCACGAACCACTGGATCCCCGAACAGCTGTGCTTCGCGACCAGCCTTCATGATGCATAAGGAGCATCAGGCGCCTGCTTCCAATATTTCATCTATTACCTTTATCTTTCTGCACTGCCTCTACACTGCCACATCCGTGGAAGAGACGGAGCTGAGAATAGTTGCAACAACAACAGACAGCTGTTGTAGATGACGTAAGCACGAAGCCGCCCTCCCTCTTCCCCTTCGTACCTCATTCAGTCTGTCTGTCCAGGGACCTGCTCTGCTTTCTCCCTCTTAGAAGCTTGTGTTATCAAGCACTCACCAAAGTACATCCCAAAGACATCATATCCACCGCCTCGGTCTCATATTCTGCTTTCAAATCCCTCCATTGGGAAACAGAATAATATTTCTCAGGCAGCATGTGATGAATCTCACGGCGCTGCAGATCCTCTTCGTAAAGTGCCTAGAGACGAATTTCGAGGTCAGTTGACCATCTCGAGGTGCAGAAGCAGAAGAGGAAGCGGAATCGCTGGAGGATTCTGCTTTGCAGAGGGAGCCATAGCCTGCGCTGGAAGATGTATATAAACCTTCGTTCCACGTACGCATCCTTGTCTTCCCCTCCTTTCCCTCTTCTGACATTGAACCTCAGCCAACAGACACAAGACACAATGCTAGCACTCATTACGTTCCTCACCTGCGGCCTCGCCGCTTTTGCAAGCCCAGTCAAACGTGCACCCACAGTACACAACATCCACGCAAGTGGTGCGCTTGACCTCGTACGTATCTGCCTGACTTCCTTCTTACCATCGCGCCTCTGTCCCTATACCTGCTAACGCATCTTACATTCTTGTCCCGTTGCATGTAATACCCTCCAGTGCCTCGGTACAACGTCGACACCTGCCGTCGGTGTCGTTTTGTTCAACGTTCCATGCACACAACCCGCCGGATCAACAACCAAGAGCTACGTCGATTTCACATTCGAGCCGACGATCCCTGGTGTGCTTCAACTCTCCGGAACCAACTTCTGTATCGATGCTGGTCTGGGATTCAATGAACGTGAGTTGTACTGCCGTCTCCCTCCCTTTCTTGGCCTTTAATTGATGGTCTGGCGATGTCGCAGTCAAATTGTGGACCTGCTACCCTGGTGTTCCTCAGCAGAACTGGGTGTACACTGGAAATAATGATAATCATATTGCAATATACGGAGGCACAACATGCATTAGTTACTCTGGAGCGGGATGCGGTCTTGGCGGTTGCGCTCCTGGAACTGTCGGGGTACGTCGTCATTCCTCACATGCATCTTATGCACGGCACGCCTCGCTTTCTCCAATCCATCATGCTTACTAGCTCGCTATCCCCTTCCCGGTGCAGTGCAACCCCGATGCAGTTCAAGTATGGACTCTCACAGCTCCGGGCGGCACCCCTCCTCCTCCCCCACCTCCTCCTCCTCCTCCTCCTCCTCCTGCGACCGGTAAAGAAGTACGCTTTAACGGCCAATGTCTGGGCTTGACAGCAGCTACTGCGTCTGATGGCACACTCGTCGCTGTGTACGTCCTCCTTCCTTTCCTTGATTCTTCGTCTTCTTTGTATCCTGCCTGCAAGTGCTCAGTCTTGCAATTGATGTGGATGTAGCGGTCCCTGTCTCGCCGCCAACGACCCCAAGAAGAACACGCAACTATGGATCGTGGCCAACAAAGGCTCCGACGGGCCCATCAAACTTGCTGGCACGAACCAGTGTCTTGATGCCGGTGTTCCGCCTTTGGTCAATGGTCGTCTGATGAAGACGTGGACTTGGTACGTTCACTTCTTGTAGTCCATCCGTACGTGTTATGGCATGCTGATACCGACCGGACAATTCCCTTTTCGCTACTAGTTACCTCGGCTTGAAGCAGCAGACTTGGTTCCATACCAATGACGATCACTTGGCAATCACTGGAGATGGTATGCTTTCCTCCTCCTTCCTTACTTGTCATCTGCAGTGTCTGACCATCCTTATGTGTTGACGACGCTTGGACAGTTCAATGCCTCAACGTTAGGAAGGAAGGACCGCCCCCTGGTTCATTGGGCAATGTTCAGACTTGGCAGTGCAGCGGCAATGATCCTCAACAGGTGCGTTTCCCTTTCACATTCAGATGACCGAGTCATATTTCTCATGATTGTCTGGCATGAATGGCTAGATCTTCACCGTATAGGTCTATTCCGACTTGCGTTCGCTCCGATAGGCAATGCTAGCGACTCGATAGCGACGAAATTGCAAACAGCAAATAAATAAAAAGCAAACGGACATCAATGGACACTAAGTTTTGCGGTATGCTAGTGATATGGACACTTTAATCTTCAGGTACCAAACAAGCAGAAATACGAAATAGGAATTTAATTGTAGGGAGATGGTATTACGCCTCGTCAAAGGCTGTCATCTAAATGAATTGGGAAAGATTTCTCTTCAAATCAGCCGAGTGAGGCTCGTCTAGTCTTGTCTTTCGTGGTCCTTAAGGAGAAGATTGGGTAGCGGAGGGGTATCGTCCTCTAGCGCACATCTTTACTCTCCGCCTCTCGTCCTCCTTCACCTTCACCTGCAAAGTAGGCTCGCAGCTCAGCATCCGCGACCCTTTGCATGTGACACTCGATATTCGAAACTCGATACTCAGATGGATAGGAGAAATGGATTGCTTGCAGATCCTTGTTATTGAGCGATTTCCCCTTTTCTCGACCGCAGATCCCTTCTCAATTCCAGAAGCGGTGCGGAGAAGCGGATGGCAAGCAAAGTCATGTGCTCGGGGATAAAGGAGAGATGGGAGTTTGTCAGGTATATAAACCACTTGATCACCTCATCTTTCCTCTGTATTTCCTGTTTTCACCACACTTCGGTGCCTTAACCATTTTCGCTACAACACAGGACGACGGGTGACAACGCAAGACCACATCCATCATGCTCGCTCTTACCATTTTTATTACCTACTCCGTCCTCGTGACGCTCGCCATTCCGATCCAACGTGCGACGGCAGTCTACAATGTACACCAAAGTGGCGTTCCAAACCTGGTACGCAGTCTTCCAGTTTCCCATATTACTCGCCAACAATACACGTTCCTGCATTCCGGTTACTGATCATCTCCTCGCTGATCGGCACAGTGCCTCGCAACCACACAAACACCAGCAAACGGTATCGTCTTGTGGAATATCCCTTGTGAGAGACCTGCAGGATCAGACAAGGCTTACCTAGATTTCGCATTCGAGCCCACGGTTCCTGGTATTGTTCAACTTACTGGGACCCAGTTTTGTATTGATGCCGGGTTGGCGTTTAATGAACGTACGTATCACCTCATATCACTCATGCGATTGCCTTCTGCGAATTATCTAGCTGATACCCTTGACTGGTGATTTTCAACCCGCAGTCAAACTGTGGACTTGTTACCCGTCTGTTCCGCAGAAGACGTGGATCTACACCGATACAAATCATCTAGCCCTCTGGAATCAGACAACTTGTGCGAGTTACAATGGCGGAGGATGTGGATTGGGTGGTTGTGCGCCTGGAACAGTCAAGGTATGCTCTTCTCTAAAGACATCCGTTCCTCATTCAGCCTCTGCTCCGATTAGTCTCACGTTCTCGAATACTCCTCCCACCTTGGTTTATTTCGGTCCTGTTATTTCGAACGTAGTGCGGCCTAGATGAAAACCAACAGAACAAAGTGCAAACATGGACTCTTTCGGCACCTGGCGTCATACCACCACCGCCACCGCCTCCACTACCTCCTGCCACTAGAACAGAGTTGAGATGGAACGGGCAATGCCTTGGCCTGACCATACGTGGAGCATCAGACGGAACGATCGTGAACATGTCCGTTTCCCTCCTTCTCTGATCCTATTCGTTCTTCTGTTTCTGCGTAGCCTAGCACCATTCCATCGCTAACGGATACACGTTGTGCTCGCGATTTTCAGGGGACCATGCCTGGCGATCACAGACCATTTCAAGGGCACGCAGTTGTGGGTCGTACCGCCTAAGGGAACGGGACGGCCTGATTCGCCTCGACGGTACCAATCAGTGCTTGGATGCTGGTGATCCGCCACTTGTCACCGGGCGAATACTCAAGACGTGGACCTGGTAAGTCCTCCTTCGAAGCACATGTCATGTCAAGTACGAGCGAACCATTGATGGTTCCGTTTGACGGACGCGCGGTGTAGTTATCCCGGGTCGAAGCAGCAGACTTGGTTTCACACTTCCGACGACCATCTAGCAGGCACTGGAGATGGTGCGCCTTGCTTCTCACGCGTCTTTAACATCAGCCACTGAGTACCAATTTCTCTTCTACTTCTGCTATAGTTCAGTGCCTAGACGTGAAAAGGGAAGATACGCCGAACATTTTAGGCAATGTACAAACTTGGCAGTGTAGTGGCGGCGATCCGCAACAGGTACGTCTCCGCGCGCCCGTCTTCCCCTCGATATTGGGGTGGTCTATGCTATCGCTAACATCGTGCTTTGTTTTGTGGCTGAGTAGATTTTCACGGTTCTGTCCTAGCTCGCACTTTTCTCTTTACAATCGACGGTGACAGCGGGGGATCGACTCGACAACGAATATGATAGCAACGGAAATAACGCAACAGATGGAGAATGAACGAAGAGGTGTTTCTGGTCTGAACAGCAGTGATGCAGACGGTCTATTCGCGTTTTTCCACTGGTCAGCCAGGAAGATGACAAGTGATAGAAAAATGAATCGTTGTAGGAATTGGAAATGGAAATATGATACGCTTTTTCGCTTCCGACACTGTTCAGAAAGCATTCGTTGCGCAAAATGGGCGGGAGAGAAGAAGAGGACAACAACGGTAGGGCTTCTACTCATGGGTGAGTTCGGCTTTTATCAGAGTAGCTGGATGTACATCCAGCTACGAGAACACAAGCATACGCCGCCAAGGATCGTCCGGGGTCCTGACGTGCTTCATCAGAGATATCAGTCAAACATTTGAGGTACAGGGATACATTAGGTTCATTACGGCCATACAACGAATTATACACAATCTATTTTTTACCGAGTCCATTTCTGTTTCTCAACTCTTCATACCGATCAGTCAACACTCTCTGCCCTGTACTTCGCAAGATTTCAAGCGTTCCCAATAGATCGTTGATTTTGTCGTCGTCCAGATCACGGATGGTGTGCTTGAGTTGTGCCGCCTGCTGTATCAGAGCAAAGACTTCTGGTGTCGGCGATGATGGCCTTGAAGATGACGACTGCGTTTGTGAATGTTGTCGCATATGCTCCGGGTTCGAGACGGTTTTCGAAAGCACGCGAGAGCGCGAGAACGAAGGTCGACTTGGCGGTCTGTCGAAATCTACGAGAAACACGGTCCATATCAGAACCGGATGACTCGCGAAGTTCGAGAACACATACCTTCGCTTGCGTGCAATACTCGTGTAAACTCGGGCATGAGCGAGCGCTTCCGTGCGAAAGCTGGCTGCCTAACGAGTATCTGCTCTCGATCTGCCATTACAGTGGGACAGTCAGCTGCCGCCACGAAATTATAGGCATCAAACCACTTACCAGCAGCACTGTCCGCTGAATCTCTTTGTCTCTGGCTTAAAGCGGGAAGCACGACCTCTACCCTGTCCTCTGGCTGCTCGGGCCCAGAGAGCCCCATTTCAACTTGTTCCGTGGTTTTCTTCTTCTGAGCCGGCGCGTCCTCCTGGCGAAGTACTTCTGGAACCTCGAAACGCGACGTCTTGCGGACGAATCGGCCAGACGTTGATCTGTCGCTGCGTCTAGTGGGTGAAGATGACAATGCAACGGGCTCAGCCGCAGGTTTCACAGGTGAAGGAACAATCTGGCTAGTTGAGCGGGAAGTCTTTTGCCTCTTGCTTTCGCGCGTTACTATGATGGGCCCAGATGTTAATAGAGTTCAAAGGCAGATTGTGCAGTATCATCACTTACTTGTATCGTCTCTGACGATTTTAGAGCTCGACCGATTGGCAGACTGACTTTGAGATTCCTCTTCGGCTTCCACCGCCGCTTGTGATGAACGTTTGAGGCTGCGTGGTTTCTTGCCGCTGCGCTTTGTGGCTGACCGTGCCTTCCGACGCTCTGTTTTATTATCAACTTCCATTCCACCTTGTTCGCTATCTGGCAGATTACCGGAAATTGCATCAGGCGAGCTGGAACGCATCGACTGCGATTGAGTTTCCGAGACTTCTGACAGAGTTGGCGCAGTTGCGTTCATGGTCGACGATTCTGCTTCATTGGATTGATCGGCCTCGTAATCAGCGGTACTGATTGCTCGCCTGGCAGCTTGACTAGCTTCTCTGGCCTTTTTCCAGGTTGGCATTTCGAACAAGCTTGTGTCGGCCTCCCACCGTACTCGGAGCATAGATAACAAAGGACTCGGTATGTCGTTGTCGTTTAACTCGATCTTGCCACCAAAGCTGACATTCCATATCTCCCGGAAAGTGCTGTCACTTTGTGTCGAGCCCAGTTGTAGGAGATGGCAGAAAATAAGGGAGAATCGCTCGAGTGTCTCCCTTATTGGCGGGGGTGATGGCGATTCGAGCATTGTCAGAATCATCCCTGTCAAGCCCTTTTCGGCTTCTACGTTCAAGGTTGAAAAGCGCGTCTATAAAAGGCAGCATTGCTTAGTTTTCCATTCAAGTTGAACCAACGTTTTAAGCAAGATGCTTACCGACAGTGCCGTGCACCAGAGCCGCTCAACGACACCAAGCCCCAAGCTTTCAGCATTACAGCAAGCGAGTGCCGCTGACAAAACACGAGACACTTTAGGATGTCCTGGAGAATGTTTTGCAACCAATTGATCGACCATCGATAGGTAAGACATAGACAGTTCCGCTGCCTCGAGTCGTTTCGGCTCTGTTCCGAGAGCGAGTCCCATCATGCAGGACCACGTAGCGTCAGTCCGGCTGGGAACATACAAGGCGTCAGTCGATTCCCTGTCCTAATTCGCCGCGAAGCAACTCACAAGACCAATGACTGCCAATCTTCGAGGGCTAGTATAAACTTGCAAATCGGTTCCACCACGGATAATTGGTAGGATTGGTGCCTAGCTTTGCACCGCAAGGTAGCGACGTTGAACAGTTGTTCCCAGATGCCGGTCCAACTTTCAGGAGCTTTGGTTAGATTTCGAGCGCATAGTCTGGAAAACGCAATTGAACGGGTTAACCGGTGGCATAGTCAAAAAGTTAGTCAGGGGTGCGTACTTGAACGGAAGGGATAGAAGGTTCGTCAACAACACAAGTGTATTATCTGGGCTCGATGTGCTACGCGTGCCGGGTGAAACGTGCTCGAGCAACGCAGACCATTGTTGACCTATTAACAAGCATAGTTAGCGGATGTAGTTCTTGACTATCCCAATGCGGAACCTACACAATATCGTCCAAATACCCCATGCAATATCGTCATTGGCGTTAGACAAGGGGGAGGTGGTCAAAATAGCGGAGAGCTGGCCCAATGTTTGTTTGCCTCCTGCTCCAGTGCACGTCCATTTAGCCAAATCCCGGAAAACGGCGATGAAAGACTCTGCGGCTCTATCGCAGAGACCGTCGTTTTCGAAAAAGGTGTGCAAAATATGCTGGAGTTGATATCCAGCTGGAGTTGGATTTCCAGATGCATCGGCGGTGATGACGTTGGAGGAGCCCACAGCGTTGTTGGACCATTGAGCTGGAGTGTTGAGCGTAAGTCTTGATTCCGAAAACTTGTTGTCCAGGACTTTTGCGGAGATCTGAACCAAATAGTGATAGACCTGTATTCTGCGCACTTCGGAATCGTAAAGAGGCTCATTCTGAAGGAAGATCGGAGTATAAGAGGTAACGCCCATCTTGTACAGCTCCACCAGGATTCTGGTAATCTCGGCAAGCGATTGATGCAAAAGGCGACCGTCTGGACCGACAAGGCGAAGTTAGGGGAGCACTGCCTTGGACACCCAAGACTGGTTTACGGCTTACCTTCTGCTTGTGTCGAGACATGATGCAACAATGCCTCCCAAATATCAACAAGGATCCTGGGCATCAAAGGCGCCTGTTCTTCTTCATCGCTTATCTTGACCCACTTTCCCGTATTTTCCAACTTTTCGATACCTCGCAAGCTAGTGACTGCGGATATGAAGAGCGCACCGAAACCACCAACAAACTTGCTGCAGATCAATTCGGTACCCCACGGTGGAATGTTGTTCGGTTGAATTGCACTTGACATCATCTCCCCTGCGGCTTCCAAGCAGATCCGATCACGGTAGGACGGCGTTAAATCCCTGTTCAAGGTTTCGTTTCGGAAGAATGCTTCGCACAGCAGACGTGACATCGACCAGCTTTTCAGCTTGTTGCCTGGGGTATATTGCACAAGTGCGGACAAGATTCCCCATGCTTCCGTTACGATGCCATCCAAGGCTTTCGTGCAAAGCATCGAAGGTAGGAACACCATGACGATGTCATCGAAAATCTTGCTCAGGCGTTCGTGTGTCAGCGCTGCTTCAGCAACAGGATCCTGAACGCTTTCAGCTTGATCTTGTCGAGGTATACATCGCATGATGGCTCCGGTATAGGCGTAGATGATGGACGTGATGGAATTTGAGCACATCTCTAGCCAGGCGCGCATTGGCACGGGCTGCACATGACTCCACTCGAGCTTGCCTTCTGTATTGCTGACGATTTTAGCGGTCTCAAGAAGAATTCCCTCCATCCGTCGAACCTCGGAAGGCAGTGATAAAATGGCGATCATCATCTTGTCGCCAAGCGGATAGTTGATGTCGTAATATTTGCAGGGCGATGCGGAGGCTTCCCTGATATACTGCTGGCTGCGGTAATTAAAGATCGCGTAGATGGTGTGATTCCATGCAAGGCGGCATAGTGTCGTTCGACCGGCACACTTCTGCTGCTGTTCCTTGTCACCTAGTACCGACTGCGTCAACAAGAGTGCGCTATTAGCTTTGACCGCGGTCACCAAGCTTTCAAGATCACTCACCAACACCAAAGAATTCATAGCCCGATATCTAGCCGACTCTTTCAAGAAACCTTGGCCCATCATAGAGACGAGGCAGGCAAACATGGCGCAAGCCCAAAGAGGATCCGTACTGAGAGCCTTTTGAATTAAATCGCCAATGGCATCCGAAAATTTAGCTCGTTGAGGGTCAACAACGAAGGATGGTCTAAGGTTCGATTTAAGGATCGTCTGCAGTCGTACGAGGTGACAAGTTCATCAGTATGTATAGACGGAAAGCGCTCGCAAATATCACATACCACAGTTGTCGTTTCCGCTTCCGCCATGACTTTCCTGGCCCACTTCCAGTCCTGTATAACCGCTTTCACCTCTGCAAGAACCCGTTCCTTCTCTGCTAAATCCTGTTCATCAATAGCCTCCAACTTTGCTTGAACAGCCTTCACATCCCTCTCTGTGTCTCTCAGCCAATTCATCTTTCCCTTCATGAAGCCGCACAATGCCATGCCAGCCTTGACCTTCATTCCCTGCTGGCTATCAATCAGACCACCCAGGATCAGCGGGATCAAGTCCTTGTGTCGAGGAATGAACAATGATGGGTATTGAACGAGGGCATTGGCCATGGCAGCAAAACACTCGAATCGTGCCTTGACATTGCCACCTTCCCCCTCCCGTTTCCCAGGCCCGCCGCCCCAGCATTTCAAGCCACCTTCTCCGAGTCCATAAGTAAGGACCCGCATCATCTTTTCCTTTATCGGTTGGACGCAGGTTACTGGGACTCTGAGGTGGCAAAGACTGTACATTGCCAAGGCGTACGATTTCTTTGGATTTGGTGTATGCAGTTTAGGCGTGTTCGGGATGACCAGAACGCTCGAGATCAAGCTCGTGATATCTGCGTCGGAAAAGCATTGGTAGAGCTCGGATCGATGGAAAACGAATGCCAGGAACCGAAGTGATGACTGTCCTACACCAGCCAACGCACGCCTATACCGTACTTCGGCTTCAGAGTACCCTTGTCGCGTAGGGTTCGGTGAAGAAGGTGGGTTCGAGCTGCTGGATAGCCTGGCGATCCCTAGTGTTGGACTGGCAGGTACACGTGCTACCGCCTTGCGACTATGCTGATTGAAATTCACAAGTCGTGCATGCGATTCGGGCGATGGAGAAGGGGTGATTTCGCCTTGAGTGGGATCAAGATGTTCGTCCGGAGGTGGCGATGAGTCCAAGACTGGTGGTGGGATGCTAGAGATCGGAGTACCGACGAGACGACTGATATCTCGAATGAATGACCGGTATATATCGCTTGAGCATTTGTGAAACTTATCAAGCGCCAAAAGCAAATCCGAGGAAAGCTCGATGACTGAATCCTCTGTTGTGGCTGGTGACGATTGTGCCTGAGCGAATAGTTTACGGTATCGAACTTGGATCAGGTTGTAAGCGTCCTCGACAGCCATAAGATCATCGGCCTCGTGTATAATAATGTCCAGCAAGGAGTCGACCGAACTGGCTTCCATAACTCCATCATCAGGTTTCAAGGAGGACGCAGCCACGCCAGGCTGCCGATCGCCACCATCACCGCTCGATTCAGGGGGTGGTTGCTGATTATTGCCGTTTCCGGGGTTGGTGTTTTCGTCGGAACTGCTCGTCTTTTCGTCATCCCCTGAAACAATCGTATCATCAGAACCAGGAACGATGTCGGTGTCGTCCACGCCTCCCGCTGTCGCATTGGTAACGTTCCTGTTTGTCAGATCAACCCCTGGTATGGCCTGAGGCACAGTCGACCGGGTAACCAGAAGCTGGAACGAATCCGCAGCTTTCAACGCAGGTCGAGTTGACGCTTTGCCCTCTTTCGTAGGACTACTTGATCCCCAACGCGCTTGTTCCGTGTTCTCCCGGGTACCTTCTTCCACTGTTGCGGCAAGACGAACTGGGGTACCTCGGTTTCGCTTCAGGATTGATTTGACAAGCGATATCGACCCCGGAGCCGTGTTGTACGGCTGTAAAGGGTTTCGGTTAAGTGGTGTGCTCGTTGTCGGGCCACTGGGAGTGGGCAGAAGCTCCCCGGGTGAATGGATATCAGAGGATCTCGATGAACTCGGAGCTTGTGGAGTGGATCCTACAAGAGAAGAGGAGCCAATTGTAGATATCGTCATCGAGTCTTTTCCAGCCGAGTTGCTTTGGGGTATAGGTTTTATAGGACGCAGAGGTGTTGCGTGAGCGAGGATGTGACTCCTGGTTGCTTCATCTAGATTGGGTGCCGAGGTTGTATAGCTGACGGCTTGTTTGAGGCACGACGCAACTCGCAAAGCTGGATTGTAAGGATGGTGTCTGTTGTATGGCGAAAACGATACTTTGGAAGTTCGTGTAGGCTTCGCTGCAACTACTCCAACAGCACACTTAGCAACGCGGAATCGACAAGATTTGGTTACTACCAGGACGTACCATTCTCCAAATTCCTAACCTCATTCCGCTTCTGCGCACTCATCGATAACCTTTTCTGCAGCGGGTCCATCTTTTTAGGCTTCACGCTCGCCTTTGCTTTGTCCGCTGTCGCAGCATCTGCTGGTGGTATTATGGCGCTGAAGACATCGTCCAAGTCGTCCTGGCCGAAACGTCGAGGTGCGGGAGGACGGATCGTCATGACTCAGGTTTCTGGTTATCAGAACGGTGCTAAGTCTACGGAGATGAGTGTCCGTGCCAGAAGTATACCCTCTGACACTCGAGGAGTGAGGAAAAGCTTCACAAGTAGGCGCGGTTAAACCTGCTGGAGCAGGGTATTCCGACTGCCGGGCTTCGTGTGGTGATGAGAGAGAGATTCGTTCCGTGTAGTTTCGTGTAGTTTCGGGTTTTCCCTTCAGAGTGGTATATTGTTTCAAGATGCAAGAGAAATGGTCGTCACAGAGTCACAGACTGGGGAATATGAGGAGGAGGATGGATGAATCAAGATGATGGCCAGATCAATCATGATGGAGCATGACTCTGTTGGCCGAACGAAGCGGAGCGGATGAAGAAGATGGCTTTGCAATTTAGTTCATTAGCAAGACGCGCTCCTTCAATGTGCAGTCGCGTTCCATTTACCTTCATTTACCTTCATTTACCTTTAAATGACGGTGGCTGGCCAGCTGGCTGGCTTTGGACAAGCTCGCTCGTCGGCACCATCATATTCTGTCAGCTATCGGTAGTTACCAGGCTTCCAGTACCATGGGTCGATATGCTCCATTCAAGCAGTATTTCTGGAAAGAAAGATGTCAGCAGGAGCAGTTGTTCGTCATAGGGGAATTTGCAAGAACGCGGATGTGCAGTGGTAGCCTGGATAGGAGTCGTGAGTACCGATCGTTAGCGATCTTTATAAAGAACTCCCTTATAAGGATGAAAGATTTGCGACTGTTGTGCTAAACCTGTCGATACATGTGTCAAACCAATGAAAATACAGAGGGACGCCTTCGCGCAAGTAGTATTTAGCTATGGGCGGTAGCTGAAGAACTTGAGCGCTCCCGATGTGCCAGGCAGTCTGTACGTTAGCGGGCGCGGTCAGTGCGGTATTCACTCAATTCTGGTAACTGATAAAGACCATATGTCAGGCGAATATCATCTGTCCAGCTACGAAAGACCTATTACCACTTTAGGCGGTCGTCCTCGCAGTTCACTGTTAGTCTGTTTTATCGGGTTCACTTTCCCCGAAACTGACGTTGACGTGAAATCACATAATACGACAATGTCCTGTGTTGATCCGACGCGATACGACAATGGTCTGTGTCACCTTCGTGAATAGACCCTTTCGATGTGCACCTGAAACGAAGTTGAAGGATCGTCCACCCTCGTTAATCGCGACTTTTCGACCTCCATCGGGAGCATAACCAGGGAACCTATTTGACACGGTGCTATCGATCAATGAACCTTCAGCCAGATCCCAGCCAGCCGGGGCTCATAGCCGAAGGAGTGGTGAGTGACGCCGAGGCCCCTTCTCCATCATCGCCGTGATTTACGTACCCTGTATTTGGTTCGAATCACATCACTGTCGATCTTCGAGTGCTGCGCTCCTCGTGGACCCGGAGGAAGGTATAAACCATGGAGCAAGGAGGAAATGGGAAGCGAGATTGAAACCTAGATCCACATACTGTGGTGCACAGCTTGCCCGCACGTCAGCCTGTACGTCCACCAAGGATGGTCCGCTTTTTCCCCGTCTCCTCACCTACGACACTCTTACCTGTTGTTTCTCAAGGTCGAAAGGGACCTGTAACCCACTCTGTGACCCTTTCTGTTTCTGCGCCACTATTCCGTGCAAACCCCTCCGCATTATTCGTTTACACCTACGAGCGTTCGCCCAAGGGAACAAAGACGGCGACGAGACTCGTTGTCAAAGGGCCCGATAGTCACCATCCCTTTTACGGCAGGACAAAGCTCTCGTGAATCCCTTTCAGACAGGCTTGAATGTAGATCAACGGAGGACGGCGATACCCCTGATTTTCATACAGGTACATCCCGTCATTAGATCGCATCTTACCTCTGCAAGATTGACAACTTCTTTGTTCGCGCAAACCTAAGGGAAACCCCTTTCAGGTCGAATAACTCTCCCTTCCAGTGGGAGGGTTCCCTTGGTTCCACTAGCAGAGGAATACGTGTCGCTGGCCGTACTCGGCCGCTCGGAAACGGATATAAGACGAGGCTTCTCAAGGTCAACCGAAAACTTTTCCCTTCTTATATCAGTCGTATCTTGTCCTACAACCGCAGCAGTCATACCGGCCTCAACTGCTTCGTCAAGTATCCTGCCCGGCGCAGCAGAGTTTTTGAAATAATCGTCTTTCGTTCAATACAAACTTGATCACAACAATCCTTCTACAACGTCTTCGCGATGCGAGTCGATTCCGCTTTCATCGCCATACCTGCGGTATTGGCCTTCTGTGGCGTGGCGGTTGCCGCGCCTTTGGAACCCAGAGAGGATAATTCATGCTCTGCAGCTGGCGCTCTTATCTGCAACGCAGACCTGACACAGTTCGCACTGTGCAATCCTCCGGCGGCACCAATTTGGTAAGCAGTTGCTCCTGGAACGACTTGCACTCCAACCGGCGGCTCTTCTGGGTTGGTGGGCGGCGCGCCTGCACCCTCGGGCGCTCCACCAGCTCTTCAGCCCGCGTCGACAGGCGCTGCTTCGGACCCTGTACCTGCCACTCCAGTCTTGCCCACACGAAAGGTGGATTCCTTACCCGTCGCCTCCGACGTCAAAAACGCGGCGCTACCCATAGCGTCTGGTAGCAATTCCCCTGGAGGCACTGCTGTCTTCTCGTCAGATGTTGCGGCTACGGTGTCAGCCATTCCGCTATCCAATCCAGCCCCTTTGTTGAAGACCAGCTTCGGCGGAGGAGCTCCTCCCACTTATGGCAAAGCCTTCAAAGGAAGTAAACGCAAGGTCGCATACTGGCAATTGAGCGATGGTGTGAAGCAGGGCACGCCTTGGCCATCATACGACTCTCTCGAGGGTCTGACGCACCTTATCCTCTTTTCGGTTTCAATGAAAGTTTACCCTCCCACGTTGGACCTCAACCTTGAAAGAATATGGCCGACGGATGTTATCGCGAAAGCGCGAGAAAAGAATATCGCAGTAATGGCAGCATTCGGAGGTTGGGATATGGATCAGACATATAAAGAACTAACAAATTCGGCGCAGGCAATTGCAATGGGGGTCCAGATTGCCGATTTCGCGATTGATAACGAATTGGATGGCGTTAGTATCGGTCGTATCTCTGGTGTGAAGCGCAATCACATCTAATACCTTACTTTCCTCTCAGATCGACATAGATGGCGAGTACGTTTTGGAGTCCAGGTGACATTCTGGCCAGATTTAATCAACTCAATCCGTGCACGGTGCATTCAGAGATCCGTTCCAGACATGATCATCTCAATCGCTCTTCCAGCGGTACCGGCGAATGGAATCGATGACAGTGCTGCCGTGGTGGAGCAGGTCTTGGCTGCGTACACTGCGCCGCTCTTCGAAAAGATCGACACATCCGTCGACTTCTATAACATGATGACGTGAGTTCTCAGTTGCCTTGAACACGATGCGTCTGTGGGGAAATAACGCGCCAGCTGATCTTTCCGAGCCGGTTAGTTACGATATGCCCAATCGATATGACAAAGGCAAGAAGGCGCAGCATCAAGCGTCACTTAACGGTACACTAGATACTATAAAGTACTACTCAGGAGTCGGTTTATCACCGAAAAAGTCGAATTCTGGTACTCCAGTGTGAGTCCTTTCCCTTGGTTCGATTTTGGGCTTTAGCTGATAATCGACACGTCGTTACTATATGCTATAGCTATCCCAGATGGTTCCCTATGGCGAAATGTGACTCACCCAATGGCCTAGGATGTCTTCTGGACGCCGATATCACTCTAGACAATGCGGGCACGAACAGGTTCCGTGCTGAATACAACTGGGAAAACCCAAAGTGGGCAGCCGATAAAGCAACACACCCATCGTACGATACTTCTTTCGACAACTCTCTGAAATCAATGCAGAAATATATCACCAAGGACGGGAAAGTCGGAGCGCCCAACGCTGAATACTATGATCCGAAGGCCAAGGCAGACACATACTATGACAAGGACCTCAAGATTTTTTGGACCTGGCAGGGCCCCGAGGCAATCGCAGAGACATGCAAGGGCGTAATAGACTCTGATATTGGAGGCCAAATGATCTTCGCCGTCGGCATGGATTCCACCGATTTGCTCCATTGGGACGCCTGGATGGGGTGTGTTAGAGGCTGGAAATAGTTCGTGTACCGTAGACGGTACGACTGTCTACCGTCGATGATGTCGCTTCGTCCCGGATCGTTATGCTTCTTTTGTCGTGACTTCTCTTTGATGCTGGATCTTTATCCACCCGCACCTCGTATCTTATTTCTGCCGCGCATTTATAGAATCTGCAATTGTCATGAAAGTCTCGTCCCTCTTGTTATCTATGTCGTCTTCTCCCGTCGTGTTTTGTCGTGTTTCTAAAGTCCTCATTATTACTAGCCGAGCCTATGAGTGTCACTTGTTCTCGGCCTCGGGGATTTGATGCAACGTCGGTTGAGCGCCTTCTCTGGCCGATCCGGGCGAATCCGGGTATCTGGTCTTTCGTTACCGCATTGCAGTCAGCCATGTATCGGAAGGCCTATACAGCTTTGTTTTCACCAGATAAATATCTCGTCCGTACCAGCCACCCTGCATCGATCTTGCCAGCTCCTTACATATTGTCGCCGAGAAGCAAGCCTTGGATGAACGATGATATTCGGGGCGCGGTGTTGAAGAGTAGTAGACCGACAGCAGCTGAGCTGGCCTCAGACCATATCAGCTCGGCCTTATGTCAGCCTTGGAGGCTTCCATGCCCCTGGCTTCGCCTTTGTTAGGAGCCCTGCATCCTTTATATTCTGTTGAGTCTGGTTTGTAGGGCAAGCCATCTCTTAGTTGTCACAGCGCTCTCTACTCTTTCACAGCGGTAGTACTTAGCTTGACGTGTCAGGTAACAGGGGATCAAACTGCCACACGTAGGAAAGGTGTCTCAGAGCTTGCCATCATTGCGCCTATCTATGTCCGTATGAAACGCACCGGTTGCAGTGCAAGTGCAGCCCCGATGAACAGAGGCAGCGGGCGATCATCGAGCTCGACAGGAGCAATCGTATTGCCTCGAGGAGAACATATTCGTCTATATAGGCTGCCTAGGAAATGGCGGGGATTTTGGCCCTCTTGCCTTCTCAAGACAAATCCATCGTACGCGTTCCAATCGCATTGATCATGGCTTGCAGACTTTGCAGTCTACCTCAACGATTCATCGTCGCTATCCTCTCTTTGCTTAGTAAGTCCAGTTGTCTACATAAATAGACAAGAATGTGCTAGATGACCGCTGACGAGCAGAACATTTGTGTAACTCCTACCGCAATAGTCGCACCCTCACTTCTATTCAACAACAACTTTGGACCCGTTCTCGGCACTGTCATCTCTATCGATAAACGAGCAACCGGTATAGCCTGCAGTACTGACGAAGACTGCGGTAGCACTGAGGATTCGCCTGAAGAGATCATATACTGTGGTCCCGACTTGGTTTGTGGTGGAAGAGGAGCGTTCTGCGTTTACAACAGCAACTACCGAGGTTTCACCCAAGCTTGTCTCTCCAGTAAGCAGAAACGTGAACATCAGACCTCTTACCGGATCTGATCAGTAGTCGAGTTGTGATGTAGACGTGTGCAAGGTCTATTCCGGATGTCAAAGCAACTCCGCCGCCGGTGTCGGTCAACCTTGAAACGATACTGTCGACTGTATTGGTGATACGACGCAATGTGCTCTTGACGGCATTTGCGGCGGCGACAGTGCGGCATGTGCAGCGTACGATAACATTGGACTGCCGGTGGTTACTGGATTCAGTACTGATTGCGTAACGAGTAAGTGTATCCTTCGACTCATGAGTTCTCGGGCCTGATCTTCCAAATCGGCGCTTCCCTTTCCACCAGACTTTTGTCGAAACGGAGCATGTTCAATCACCCCTATCACTTCTCTCGGCGATACCTGTACCGACGATGAAGATTGTGAAGGCACCATGTTCGGATTACCAGTCTTTTGCAGCCCTTTAGGAAGATGCGGAGGTCCAGAGGCGGAATGCACGGCGGACGATGGGACGGCAGATGGGTATTCTGAAGGATGTACATCCGGTCAGCATTCCTCTTTTCCTTTGATCTCCTCGGCATGTCTCGGAACCTTACGATATACGTCTCCACTAAAGGCCAATGTTCCGTCCGAGTATGCACCACCGGTGTCGGTCCTAGCTCCTATGTCAGTGTACCCGGATTTGAGAAACGACAACTGGAAAAACAACGCATGTTCGGCGAAATCTGCAGTGGAGGGTTGGTTGCTTGTCCCATTGGACGAAAGGGGTACGAGGTAGGCCTTATATTCATCCCAAGCATTTTGCGATCTGCAGGCTCACAGGAGCATTCGCCGATAGTGCATCGATATTACAAGCAACATCGAATCCTGTGGCGGCTGTTTGGGTGTCGACAAAAGCGATGGGGATGGTTTCAAGACCGGCGTGGATTGCACCGCCGTGTCGAACGTTGATGCCGTTTCCTGTGTTGACGGAAGATGTATCATCGGTACGCGGTAGCTTTCTCCGTTCCCGCATTCCTTTGCCATGATGTGTCTGTTCATCAGCTTCTATGTCTTACCATTTGTCTCATCATTTGAATCGTCACAGAATCGTGGTCCGACGATGCGACTTACGACAAATCGAGTAACGGCTGCGTTATTTCCGCCTAAATAAATACAGA
Source organism: Naganishia friedmannii (assembly GCA_030039255.1). NCBI lineage: Eukaryota > Fungi > Basidiomycota > Tremellomycetes > Filobasidiales > Filobasidiaceae > Naganishia > Naganishia friedmannii. The sequence goes on along the minus strand of JASBWT010000009.1, from coordinate 411,824 downwards.
ATACGATACACGAAAAGGAAACTGAAGTCCTGGTTTGGAGGGTCCGCGGTCCAAAGTCGCAAAGGATAGATGAAACAAAGTTCGTAGATCGAACATCGTATTGAAATCGCTGGTGATAGAGTTTCCGGTTGTAGTTCCAGTATTTTCGTTCGAGGAAAGTTCAGTGATCTGTGAGGAGCAATGAAATGAATGGGAGTGGGCCCCAAACGCCAGTTGCTTATTTTGGTGGTCGCTTTGCGATGGTGTTGGACAAGGCGTCTCCGGCGAGGCGTCTCCACCTGCAGGCCGGAAGACTCTGCATGACTGGATTCGTGAACTTTCAGTACAACATACAAAGACTAACCCTTATTTACAAACGTTCATCTATCACCTGCAAACCGTTGGCTATTGTGCTCATTGACTCATGTAGCCTCCGGCTAGCATTTGTTGCTTAGGGATTGGCTTAACGATGGTCATTAAGACTCCGATGGAAATTGCGATGACACCAAGAATCCAAGTTCCGGTGTGGTAGCTGTGATGGAATGTAAGATAATTAGGCGTTGCTTTTATTTTGGAAGTCCCGGCAACTTACCTCTTATATCTAAACACAACAGAGAACAGGACACCTCCCATGTTCCCTGTGGCGCCTACCAAACCGCTCATGATACCGTTGTATTGTGGGTTGACGTGAGGAACGAGCGAGTACTGATGTTACGCAATCAGGGAATAGTTCACGTCAGCCCAAACATCGTCTCGATTAACGAACAGAAGACCACGTACAGCAGCACCATTCGCAGCATCCATGAACAAAGCCGATGCCATAACGCCTCCAACCAGTACGACTGGATTACGAGGGTTCAGCAGTCCAGTCCAAAGAAGCATGATCCCCTGTGCTGCTACCAACTTTAGATGGTAGAGACGTAAGCGAGTGAGCATGCGCCTCTAGATGCGTCTAAGAAAGACTTGACTTACGAAACCGTACCAAATCTGCTTTGTCTTGGTTCCCCTCTGAGGCGAAACATACGCATATAGCCAATCTGCAACGACACCCCCCATCGGTCGACTGATCACGTTGAAAAGACCAAAAGCGGCGGCAACTTGTCCACTTTTTGTCTGATTCCAACCGAGCGATTGTTGATACCAAGGACCGAGAACACTGTTCAGGGCAAGTTCGCCTATGTGAAAGCGCTATCAGTAAGGAAACCGTGGTCAAGATTCACAATAGGCAGTCACTTACCACCGAAGGAACAAGCATAAGGCGCCGCTAGCATCAACGTTTGCATACATGCTACTGCTTTGAGCGAATCTTTCAAGCTTGGCTTCTTGACTTCCTCCATCTGCAATACCGGTTGCGACGAACTCTCTCGGTGCCCATCCTCTAGAACTTGAACAGTGATCTGGGTGTCTTCCTTGCCGAAACTCGACTTTTCCTTGATGCTTTCGGTTGGCGTTGCGGTTTCATGAAGTTCGTTTTCGGTAACAGTCGAAGTGGGAGTGGTAAACCTGTCTTCCCATTTTCCGGTCGGGGTGTCCTCACACAAGAAGAAAGATCCAGCTGCACAGAGTAACAAAAGGATGGTAGGCACGATGAAAGATACCTTCAAATCGCAAGACAATGTCAATAAAGTTGCTGCGGCTTCTGAAAAGCGCACTCACCCTCCAAGCCTTGCCAGAGCTCAGACCACGAGCTTTGAGACTGTCGTACACGGCTGGCATCATGAAGTACGTTACACTGTTGAAATCGGAGGTTAAGACGAGGTGTAGACGAGGCACATCGAAGTCACAAGGCTTACCCAGCACCGGCATTACCCCAACCTAAGATGCTGAATGGTTAAAACATGGATTGGAAAGCCTTTGAGGACGGATGACTTACCCGCAGCGAAACCATTGGCTGTACCGACTACTCCCTAAATATATTATCGACAAAGTATCAGTATGCAGGAATTCACGCCACACTGTCGCTTGTCACACGTACCTTGTCATAGAAGAGCGTGCACCATGTCAAACAAGGAACAAATGATGCTCCAGCGATACCAACGAAGAACCGAATCAATAAAAGGCCGGTGTAGTTGGTGATAAGACCCGCAAGACCACAAGGGATGGCGGCGGCAATCAAGACGGCAGTCACTGAGTGTAAGGAAGCGTTCGTGAGTGCTCGTTGCGGTGCCGACCTCTGACTAAAATGACGTACTGGTTCGGCGCGGTCCGTATCGGTCGCAACATGGACCTACAACTGCACGCATACACATGCCGGCAAGAAGTGCGACGATGTTTCTGTTAACGTGGTACGAGGTAAGACAAGATATCACTTTAGCGTAGTTTCTATAGAGCGACTCACGAATTCAGCCACTGGACATTGGTAAACCCTTCCGTTGCTCGGATACTCTTGGCCAACGGCGCAAACGAATACCATGCAGCGAAAGAGCAACCTAGACGGGTGGAAAGACTTAGCCAACACGATCGAACGGAAGCGTTCGGATGTACTTACAAAATGAAGCCCACGCAAAGAAGAAGACTCGACCATGCTTGTCGAAAGGGTTGATGATGGGAAGCTTCTGTGCTTTACCGTTTAAAGGGTTGATGGGCGGGTTGCGGAGGCAGAGAACGTTCTTCATGTTGGGCCCTAGTCTTCGGAGTTCGAGAAGTTACGGCAGCGAGTTGGTTTGAAGGATGATGTCCGCATGGCGTCCAAGAGCACCAGGGAATGTTTGAGTGTCGGTTTATATATCTGCGCGATAGTTGCCTCGCTGCGGGTCATATCGGTTAACGATCCGCAGAACCGTAACGCAAAAGCCAAGAGATCTTTGACTTGCACATCCTTGACGGACGCATTGTCGAGCCAAGTCTTTTGAAGTTCGTATTAATCTGGCAGCTGCAACAGTGTCAGCCTCATCTAAATTCTTTCCACTTGATTCGCCTGCAAGTTGACTTACCATTCCGTAAAGTCTTGGCGTTCCAAGTTCAAGTAGCTCCGTATATGTGCAACATCCCAAATCCCTATCTAAAATCATATTGCCTAGGTACTAGGTACTCTATCTGAACATCATGGCAAGTGATAACGCTGATAACCACTCGGTCGCAACTGATAAGAGGCAATGCTGGAAGGCAACGACGCTAGCGATTGCGGGACAAGATAAGGTGAAACGCGGAGGGTGGAGGCGATATGTCCTTCCGCACTGAGGCCCAGGGAGCATATGTCGCAAAGGTCACCATGATTCCACAAGATTTACTCGACTCTGTGGCTCTCGACGGCAAGGCTGACTGAGTACTCGCTTCGGAGCAAGCTACGAGCCAACATATAAACACTGCCTTTGATACCTGTCGTGCTGCTGGTGAATCTTGGCATTGGTGATGCATGTCACTCTTCGGTCGCTGGCGGGTGAGAAAAATAATAGCATGTCGATACCGCGCAAGAATGCCAGAAGAAGACCGGCGTACAGAGAAAGGCAATGACCAGAAAGAAGGAGGGTATCGCAAGCCGTGTTATTTATATAAAATCGCACGATGCAAACGAAGGGCGGCGAGAGTACGATAAACGAGCTGATAATCGAGGACCAGGGAGCTGACCAGGGGAGCTTTAAATAGTCATTGCTTCAGCTCGGGTGGTTATAAAACGTACAGTCGGGATCGGGAGAGCTATCAGGAATAGAGCTGTTAGGCGAGACGGACATTTCCGAGTTTGGTGGGCGAAGCTATGGCTATTATCATCAGCGACTATGTTAATCAGTAGCAGGCTTAGGCAGCGGTTCAGGCGTCAATACTGCAGTTCACAGGTAGCTGCATAGTCCGTCCGACTGAATACGTCGCAGCCGTAGTGTAAATTGTGATGAACTTGCTTCAATCAGTCTTCAATCATGGCGAGGGCGATGTTATGCGCATAAAGCTGCGCACAACAGGGAAGCTTGCGGCAAAATGTCATCAGCGCGCGGTAATAGTTATCGCTCGCTGCGTCTTACTCGTACCCATCGCGGGTTCACGGGCCAAATCACTCCCTTGACGTTTTCTCAATCTCCCCATGCAGCGCCCTTCAGTATACCGGGGCAGTGAATGTACGATAATGTACGAAAGGTACGAAAGGTTGCTTTGAATGATGATTAACAACATGCGCGATCCCATACCTGTAGGCTTAGCTGGTTTGGAACCGGGGGCCGTAAGCGGAAGCTGGTGACTCATCCGTCCAAACACTTGGCTGCACTAGGGCTGGCGCCGCTGCTGTTCCTCTGTGCCCTATTCGCATTATACTGGGTACATGAAATCTTCACGGATCGAATCCATAAGAGGAGATTATGCGCATGCATTCAAACATCAGATAGTGCCCTCCAGGAAAGACCTAGTCGAGATGCCTGGAAGATTCAATGCTTTCTTGAGCAAGGCTCGGGACACGGCCGTTAGTGTCGGGAGTCAGGCGGGAACAGCAATCAGGGTGAGAACCAGGGCCAGTGGTTCTACAGGAATGAATCGGTGTCTTTGCTGATCTCGTTTTTTTCTACTGGTGCCACAGGACACTTCAACTTTGGCAGCAAGCACCACTCAATCGTCTCTCGGCGGTCTTTCGTTCACCCTTGAAGCCGAAGCAAGCCGCGCCGAACGAATCCTACACGCCTTCCTCTCTCCTCCTCCCAACCCGTACGTCGGGAAAATCGCCGTCATGAATCGTATCCCTCGAGAAGTTGTCCAACGCGCAAAGGGGTTTGCGGTGTTCACGGTGATCAAGGCTGGGTTCATGTTTTCAGGGAAAGCCGGAAGCGGGTTGGTCGTTGCGCGACTGGAAGATGGGAGTTGGAGTGCGCCTAGTTGTATTGCGACTGCTGGGATAGGATGGGGATTGCAGGTTGGAGCTGGTGAGTGCGTTGAGCGGATATGGGATGCTGGTCACTAACACCCGTCTTTTGCCGAACTGGGTTAGATATCACCGAATTTGTTATTGTGCTGAACAACGATGATGCCGTCAAAGCGTTCTCACAGGGCGGAAATGTCACCATCGGAGGTAAGTTGGAATACGACCGCGATATGCCTTCATTTTTGCTCACTTGACATTCTGTCGCTGTACAGGCAACATCTCTGCCACTGCTGGTCCCGTAGGAGGAGGCGCACAGGTCGCAGCGGCGATGCAACATCCCGCTCCCATGTTCTCGTACACAAGCTCGAAAGGTGAGCATTCCGCCTGACAAGTTCAAGCGTTGAATTCCAATTGACGTACATGTGCTTCTCGCAGGCTTGTTCGCGGGTGTTAGTTTGGAAGGAACGGTCCTAGTAGAAAGAAAAGAAGCAAACCGAGCCTTCTACGGGACCGCTATCTCCGTAAGATCCTCAACCCATCCTCCGAGTAGCAAGTAAGCTGAAACGACTCCACCTTACCGTCCTATAGGCGCACGACATCCTCTCAGGCCATGTACCAGCTCCGGAAATCGCAAACGGAATGTACGAAGTCATCGAAACAGCCGAAGGCCTTGACCCAATGTCAATACTCGATCCGGGTTCGTCTACCGTGACGACGCCTACCATGGTCAATCCAGGGGAGGAAGAGATGTTTTTACATGGTGGTGCGACGACGGCGACGACTACGACGGCGGTTGTTGGCGCGAAGGCTTAGTGGATTCGGCACTGAGAGGCGAAGGGCGGGGTGAGCGGAGCGGGAATGCCAGGAGGAGGATCGTGATGGTGAAAGAATGTTTTGATAATTTGGGTTTGTCGAGGATGCTTCCCCCTTTCTACGTTATACCGGTAAAGGTCCTTGTACATTTCGTATCGTGCTGCTGTTTCTTATTTCGTTGTACGCAAGTTACCAAACAAGAATGATGATATATGTCTTTTCAAAGTACTGATTCGATATGCCCGCGAACCGCCAGTCAGCTCAACAGATGGCAACGCGACAAACAACACTTTGGAGCGTTTTCCGACAGTACTGCAGTAACTGGGAACAGCCGACACCAAAGGGTTCTCAACCGACTTTAGGCAGATGATGGTAGGAGCGCCGGGCGTAGAAGGCTAAGCGCACTGCCGAAAGGCAAAGCGCGAAAACAAGCGGGTCCCTGAACTCAGATTAGCGGCGGCCAGGGTCATGGTCTTCCAACACCTCCTTCTCCTTGGTTGACATTGATGACACGATCCGGTCAGGCACGACAACGAGTCTGCGCATACATAGCAACACTCAAACAATCTGTATAACCCAGCTCCAAACACATCTTGGCCGACTGGCTGCAACCCGCGTCAAAGGACACTCCACGTCGAGCAGGTATCCCACTCGGGTCTTGAACTGTACGTGTTCTGCGAGATCCCTTTGGCCTGATGGCGATACTGATGCTACGTTGTGGCTCTCATATAGATGGGTCAGAAAGCCAGTAAACCGGCAGAAGAGCCTCCAGTGGCGGAACAGCGCAATGCCACTCCTCCTGCACCATCAATTGTTACGAAGGCGCCTCTTATCGCGGTCAAGGAGGCACGTCCTTCACCGCCAGCCAACGTCGTGAGCAAAACAATCAAGCAACAACCCGTTGCGACGTCGGCTGTGCAACCGCGTCCGCCTTCGACCGTCGCACATCCTATCACGCTCCAGGCAGGACAGGCTCAGGCTGGAAAGGTAACGGAATCGAGACAGGTTCAGGGCAGTACGCCAAGTGCAAAGGCGAAGTCGAAGCTGCCGGTTGTTCAGCAGCAGCAGATACCGCCGAAACACGAAGGACCTGTGCCGATTGTGCAACCGAAAATGGATCTACCGCCGGCTACTCAGAAACAGCAGCGACCACCCGTGCAGAAGCCGCACTCCAGTCAGCATCAGCCACCGGCGCAGAAGCCTCAACAATCAGCGCAGAAGCCTCAACAGCCAGCACACAATCAGCCAGCAGTGCAGAAACAACTACCTGCACAAAAACAGCAGCCCAACCAGAAACAGCCAGTGCCACAAGCAAAGCAACAGGGTACACAATCGCAGCAAACGCAACAGAAACATTCCGTGCAAGGGAAACCGCAAACCCCGCAGACACTGCAAGGGAAGCCCGCTAAACAGCCTAAACAGAAGAAAGGCGGTAAACAAGGCCAACAGCAGCAGCCTCCTCGTACCAAGCAGGTACTGATAGGACGAAGTATGACGGGTGTTGAGCATACAAAGCTGCCGTCGAAACCTGTTCCTCAGCCCGTTGGCGGCTCGCTGCGAGCCCGTATGTCCTCGCCGCCAAAACTCATCAGCGCGCAGGCTCCGACCAGCACGGCCGGTACTATGGATCAATCGAGTCTGTCTGCTTCAGCGGCATCGCCGCAGCTCAGTGCATCCGGTACTGTCGGCAGGACGACAGAGAAACGTCGGTTAGAAGAGGTTGATGACCTCGCCTCGATCGCAAAGCCCAAAAATCTACCCAGCAAAGCCTCTCCTCGAGAACGTGCACCGAAAGTTGCTCGTCGGGAAGGAGATATGGATGCCTCAAGCGCATTATCCCTCCGTACGAAACCGCCATCACCATCTCCGCCTCCTGCGATACTGTCACGGTTGGCGATGAATGTTGATGATGAGAAGGAGGAAGGAGAAATCAGCGATGAGGAGATGCAGGAACCGTCACCTCCTCCCACAGGCAGAGCGAGTCTCCTCGAACGTCTCGGAAATGCTCCGGTCTCTGGATACTCTAGCAGTCCGGCGATCTCAAGTAATAACGGAATCGGAAGTCTTGCAGCGCGGATGGACCCAGCGTTGATGGCTCGAATCGACCCTCGTGGCTCGACCGACGCCTCTTCGAATCGATCTGCGAGCCGCGTGTCACCCGTCGTCCCTGCCGCTGTTGCCGCGCAAGCGAGGTACCAAGCACACGTACAAGCACGGAACTCACCGGCGTTCGGGCAAGCGAGTGCAATAAGTCCTGCTGCTTCGATCGCTACCGTCATACCGGCGGCGGCGACGAGCTTCGTTGCTTCGTCACCGTCGACGACGGTTGTTGCCGAACAGCAGCCTCGGACTAAGGGAGTTATTGGGAGGTCAGGGAACATGACGACAGTGAATGGGGTCGCTATTTCCACTGGTGGAGGACATGGCGAGAGTCAATGTAGGTTTCTTGAAGCCTTATTCATGCCTGGCGGGAAATAACTGATGACCCTTGTCTGACTTGTTCTCGTAGTGGATGAAGCAGGACAGAGGGAGTTGATCGAAATTGTCGTGGAACTGCATAACAAGGGCATTCCATCGCACGAGCTGATCCAACGTGGTGTACCCGCTCAACTCGTCAACAGGGTCATGAAGGCACTCTCGAAACCTGCCCCAGCGTCAGATGTCCAACCTGTAGCGGCACCGTCCTCGTCGCATGTAGCGAGTGCGCCGCCTACAAGTCTTTCATCAAAACCCGTTGCCGATCTTTCGCCGAAACCGATATCCACATCGACTATGTCTGGTACACATCTTGCTCATTCAGAGGTGGATCACGATGCGGATGTGGATATGGACATTGATGAGTCTGAGCATGAAAAGTCGCCGCGGATGGGGTCTGAGGCGCCGTTCACGTCGTCGGCACCTGGATTTATGCAATTCCATCCAGGATTCAGTGAGTTTGTGGGATCTCGCGCCGCACAAGTTCGTCATGGCTTATTCTTTCCTTTTCCCGCTCGGGCGTAGTTCCACCGATGCACATGATGCCTATGCCTTTCCCGGTACCGTCTGTCGACCCTACTTTGTTGATACCTCTTCAGCACCTCGAGCCATCAGCTCCGCCACTCCCGCCGGCCAGCAGCCCTCAGCCGCCACCGCCTCCTCCGGCAGAGGCCAAGCTTAGTTTGAAAGAGATGAAAGCAAAGCTGTTAGCGAGCAGGAAAGCAAAGCAACAGTCTGCAATGGAAACCGATGGCAATGTGCTGCAACCTTCCGACGTTAACACGCTGACCTTTAACGAAGGTACTGAATCGATGACAACAACGCCCCGATTGAACGAAAGTTTGTTGTCCGCCAAGGCAGTCGTACAAGAAGTCTTGCCAAACGCATCGGAAAGGGCGCCTTCGCCTACGCCGAGCCCAATCCCAATCCCAGCATCCTTTGCCCCGAGTGTCACAACGAGGAGAATACCGTCGCCGAAACCCGATTTTGAAATATCACCTACCTCCGCCGTACCTAGTTCCGCAAACTCTCGACGCCCGGGTGCTGCAGATTTCGTAGACGCTCCTCCGTCTCGACTTGCATCTTCCACTTTCTTCCGCAGCACCGCCCGGAAAACGTTCGCACCGCCTCAGCCGAAACGTCTCGTGGTCGATCTTGATGATACCTCTGACGAATCAGGCAGCGATGGCGATGACGACGAGTATGACGGCATTCGACAGTCCGAATCTGAACTGTACATGGATGAAGCGACATCGTTACGACTCGAGCATGAAGCGGAACTGCGTATAGCTTTGGAACGGAAAAAGGCCGAGTTGGTGGAGAAGCGAGCCAAGTTGGCGGCATATGCTGCGAGGAAGAAAGCAGCAGCTCAATTAGCGGCCGAAACAGCTGCCGGTAACGGGTCAATGACGCCAGACCCGCGGCCAACCGGTTCATCGGTAACGCCTCCTCTAGCTATTGCATCGGCTCCCGCCACCCCACCTTTGCAAGCCGATGTACCATTGATGGTGCACGCAACAGCGGTCTCTAACACGCGTGTCGCTTCAAGTACGTGTATAGCTTCTCTTCTCTTGGCATTTCACCTCCTTACGCCCCATTCCTTGCGGCAGATCGCACACAGGATAAAGGAAAGCAAAAAGAAGGGGGCGTAACCAAGAGTCCAGTAAAGGGTAAGCATATGGCTTTACTGTTATCAGAAAAACGTGTCGCGTGATCGTGCATTCGTCGGCTGTTACAGCCGAGCATCGCCCGACGCCCATCACTGTATCTGCGCCATCGTCCAATTCCAGAGCCGGTATCGAGAATCATCCCATTGTCGATTTAACAAGTACTGACAGATCTGTAAGTCGCATTCTGCTGGACACCGATATATGTGCCTGAATACCATTTGTTCTGCCTAGCCCCGAGTGACGGCGGCCATTACCGCTGCGTCCTCGTCTTCAGTATGTTTTACCCGGAAACAGTAAGAGTGGGCGACTGAGATCCTCCTTTACTGATATTTAGGCACATTTCAAGCCATATCAGTTTTTCACGCCTCCTCCGCCGTCTTCTAGTATACACCCGAATCCAGTGACTAATACTGATATACTTGATTTGGAGGCACTGAAAAAGATTACCTTGTCAAGGATGATGGCGGAACATCGTCAACGCACAGGGAAAGCCGAAGAGGACCCCGTTGTGTGCAAATATGAGCTGCGCGGGGGAGCCTGTAATGTTCCCGATTGTCGGGATTTCCACATGGAAAGGGACGTGGTGGCGAGTCGTAAGTAACTCCTACCGGTTCGACATGTCGAGTCTTTTGTGATTACGAAATCCAGGCCGCCGCTAGCTTACTTTCGAATGGATGTTTTCTTTCCCGCAGAACAAGATCTGATGCGTTACATAGATGTGTTTTTACCCGCCAAGAAGAACTCGCCACCGCATATGGCTACCGTTCGACAGCATCTACAACAGTTGGTCCGATCCAAACCTGATGTGCCACCCAAAACAATCGCCGAGGAAACACCCGAGATTGCAAAGTCGGGCATTGATGCTACAGCGACAGTTCTGAAGGCCAAGCTGAAGAGACAACGACAGGCCAAAGCATTGCAAGCACGCTATCAGGCACGCAAGACCGATGTCGAGCAGTTTCTAAACGAAATGCGAAAGACCTTGCAAGACCGTGCATCTGTTGCCGGCGCATCGCGATAGGCTAATCACAAGAAAAATCATGAGTCGAGGAAAACAAGAGAAAAAGAAGCAAAGACGGCGAAAGAACGGAGAGGACGAGCGTGAATACGAAAGAAAGAGAACGAGGAAGACATTTACAAGAGGGAAAGCCTGGATATACAACCACAACCCACTTGACCCGACGAATAGCAGCCGATCAACACCATGGACATGGAGTGCAATGCGCACAGTCTGGATTCGACAACGACTATGATGGACAAGATTTTTGACGCGAGCTATGCGATGAAGTACCCTAGCGACAGCTTAGCCTGGGTTTTCACCGACACTACGCTTCTTATGATATCTTGTAACAATTTCCATTATCCATATCATTTGTTATCTTCTGTGATATGCTCAGCTATGGAGTCTTGCCTGCTTCCGATATTGAGACTTCTGGTGGGGACTACTTCTATCGGTCTTGAACGCACTTATGACCACCGCCTATCTCATTTTACCTACCCGTCTTGGATGGCGGGTGTTCAGCGGCAAGATAAACCTTTGGCAATCTTGACATTTATTCGATACTATTCTGTCATTATGGCACGGTTGTTGTGCTTCAGTCTCCCTCCCGCGTCAAGGAGCAGCCGGCTGACGACACGGTTCCCCTTCACCGTCATTGATTCTCGTGGGTAAAGCCTACTTCGCCCGCTAGGTTGCTACAAAGATAAGTTAATCCTCGTTCATATCCTGCATCTAGCGAAGCTAAGATATCAGAGCAGTTCTAGGGTATTTTCCGGCAAGTGGAGATTTACGACTCACTCTGAACCGTTGTGGTTTCTGCTTCCCAGCTCCGGCGATAGCTTGCATTTGTGCATCCGTGAGATTATCGATTTCAGTCAGTGCTTTAGCGTGCGCCAGCAGCCTTTCTTCCTTGTTCGACGTCGTCACCACGGGTCCTCCATGAGAGATTTGAGTTGCCCATTTCAGGAGGATTTGACTCTCCGTCGCATCGCGCTGCTGAGCGATTCCCCGTAAGACTGGATCGACAGGGCCGCCCGGGTAGCGAGTGAGGGGAGCGAGGGCACCGTAGGTTTCAATGGTGATGCCCCTGGCTTTACAAAACTCGATGATTGGCTGTGCCTTGTCGTAAACGTAAGGGTGGACCTCGATCTACGCGATGAGTTCGGGTGAGCGTATCTTCAAACATCATTAAGTCGGTGGTCGGTTCGACAGTGAATACTCACTTGGTTAATGGAAGGTACAACCTATGTTTGAGGGAGACGATCAATGTGTATCACCATAAAACTGGGAGAAGATGCAGCAGGTGCACATACCTTGGCATGCTTCAGAATCTCTTCCAGACATTCAAGTCGATGATTGGAAACACCGATGGATCGAGTTTTGCCCTCGAAGAGTAGCTGCTCCATTACTTCCCAAGCTTTGTATAGACCCATATCCTTGACAACCTATTGAGTCAATATCCGCATTAGTGTAACAATTAGAAGGACTCCAGGTTCCAGAGACAGGTACTGAGGGTGCATGGATCAAGAAGAGGTCGACTTCGGCAACTCCGAGCTGCGATGAAATCAAGGTTTGTGTTTTGAGCTTGAGTTCATATGCAAGATGACCATGTCACTGACCATGTCCAGGGATTTCAGCAACGACTCTCGAGGGTCTGTGTTTGATCCTTCCTGTAAACCACCTAGAAGGGTTCTGCTGTGCGTCAATTCAAGGATTACCGAAGTCTAATATAATCGAATGTGCGGAGGAACTGTATCTTACATTTCGTAGTTAAGAAAACCTCTTGAGGACTGACTTTCATCTCTTCCAGCGCGCAACGGACGGTCCTTTCGTTGGAATACATCTCAGCGCAGTCGAAGCGACGCAGGCCGCCCTTTGAGAATGCCATAATGACAGAATCCTTCGCATCTTTATGGTATAGCGCCGTTCCGGTGCCATAACCTACGACTGGCATCCATACACAATCGGAGATTTGAACTCTGCGTATGCACGGCGACATTTCAGGTATGATCTTGGCAGAGCGGGTGAGACGCTGGCAAAGCGGACGAATGACGAGCTGCGAGAAAAATAATAGGCCTGGTGTGAGCACGATGATGATGTTGCCTTGTGAAAGCTTCAAGGAACGTACCTGAAAGAGAAGTTGAACAACGAGCGAAATTGGCGATTCTCAAACAGCATTGGCCTTCACTCTATTATATTGTACAGCTGTGAAAGGAGAGGTTTATGATTTCCTTTTGTGTGGTCCTTTGAAGGAGTTGTCCATCGAGTGACGATGTTGAGCAGGCTTCTTGTTGGCTGGCCGTCGTATGTATAGCTGGGATGACGGGTGGACTACCTCAAGCACAGCTGTGCGACTTCACTTACCACCAGCATTTTGCCAGAGAACATGAATGGTTTACTGACCGATCGTGGGAGTCAGGAAGCACTTCAATCCTCTCCTGCGGCTGAATACAATCGTCTCATCAGGTGCCATTGTGCCGTACGCCTTGTTGAACCGTTGTGTAACAATCATTCTGTGACAAGCAATTCAACTTCCCAATACGATAAATACGCATGAACGTATCAACGATTATCATGTATGAATCGTTGTCTATAGGACTAGATGTGTACAAGGTTGAATTTGCTACACCCACAAGAGTTGAAAGAATCTAAAAGAATCCAAGAAAAAGCAAGGAGGAGTTTCGGACATGCTGACATGATTACCAAACCCTGGTATCGAGCAACAAGTCACCGTTGTGCTCCAACCCAAGACAAGCCTTCATAAACGTCTCCAAGGCATTTCGCTGCCTGTTCAACGAGTTGACGACATCGGTACCGGGCTTGACCAGAGGTGCCTTGAGCATGTAGGACAACAAGGACAAGACACTGTACAGCGGCTGGAACTCGATGTCGGCGACTTCTTCTTCAGAGGCGGTCTCCGAGGGGAGTTGTCGGTAGGTGACTCGGGTCATGAGTTCGGCGAGGATGGTCAAGTCCAAGATGAGGGGGGTGGCCAACAACGAGTCCTGTAGCGCAAGGTCAAGAGACATGTCAGCATAACCTATCAAAGATGGAAACAGGACGATCCGATGTGGACTCACCTCGCAAATGTTAAAGACGGAAAGCGTGTTTCGTCCTCCCATCAACAATTCGGAGTAATACTCGTCCAAAGCACGCTTATCATCCCCAACGGCGGGCGCGTACTTGATGACGACCAAATGATCAGGGTGTTCACCCTTCTTGGTGACTTCACCATCAACACCTTTGGCGGCAGCCTCGGCGTTGAGCTCTTCCGCAGGCTTGAATAACAACGGGTTGGCAGCGACCATGTCGTCGACGACCGACGACTTGCTAATCTCCTTGGATCGGAATTGTCGCTGGGAGGACAAGTTTTTGCCGTCATTGTTTCCCAAGTGATTGTACGACGCGATCGACAAGGGCTTGATACCAGCATTGACAAGGAATTCGGCAACGACAGACTTGAGCTTGGTTTGACCCGACTTGAAGTCGTCTCCGCCGATAAAGGCCTTGTGTCGTTCCGCGAGCTCGATGCACCCGGGTACAAAGGCGTTTGAGGGTGAGCCGTTGATGTAGGGGCATCCTTCCAAGATGGACGCGATGGCGAACAAGGTGGATGGAGAGACCTCTTCGTGGGAATTCTTGACGGCGTCTGTAGGAGAAAGGCGAGTTAGCACCCTTGTTTGTGGACCATGAAAAAGGCTACAACTCACTCATCAAGTTGTCAGCGGTATCGTTGACACCGTCAATTAACTCCGAGTACCTCTCGGTGTTGGCAGTCCAGAGGACAACAACCTTGTCAAGCCCGTGTTCGGCCTTGAAGTCTCGAATATCCTTTCGAATGTGCTCCAAATGCTGCAACTTGTCGGTTCCTTCAATCAAGTTGTCAGCCCGATCTTCCTGGTTGGCGGCAATAAAGTCCGGGTAGTAGACGGAAGGCAAGGGCTTGCCCATCTTTTGCATCAGGGGGAACAACTGCCTCTGCAAGTCGTAGTCGAGAACCTGAGCTCGGGACATGGCCTTGTCGAGCGGCATGGCAGAGATGTCCCATCCACCGAGAACAAGGTCGTTCGGATGGACCATTGGCAAGACATCCGAAAAGGGAATATTGACATCTTTACCGGTCTCAGGGTCAAACCCGAGTCGTAAAGTCGACGCACGGATGAGCGAACCAATGTAGTTTGGCTGAACGGGTCCGGTCTTGGTGGACCAAGAGATGTTGTGTCGGTTGGCCAAGACGGTGGCACAGACGGTCGTACCGTTGTTTCCACCGATACCGACCATCATCAACCCGACCTTGGGGACCTTGGTGTCGGTCTTGAACTCGAATGTCTTGGAGACTTTCTTGACGGACAATCGGCCACCCTCGACCTCTACAGAGCGGTCATGGCAAGACATTAGCACTCGTACAACATCATCGAAGCGTACGGTGAATACTGACTGGTGCAAGCAACACCCTTGTCGGTGAAACGGGCTCGGATCTCTCCTTTCGCGTCGTCGTAAACCGTACCCTCCGCATCGACCTTGAGTAGCCCACCTTCAGGAGTTCGACGCGCAGTGGCGTGAACGTCGATAAAGGCAGGTGCATCGATCGTTGGCTCGAGGTTGGGAGAGCCAAACGAGTTGTTGCCGTTGCCAGTACCGGTAAAGGTACTGTTCAAAGCGATAGGCGACATGTTTGTGTGTGTTTTGTTTGTTTGTTTTTGTGGGTAGTATGTTGATTTAAGTAAGTTTGCTGGGAGGGTACGGGTTTTAATTCGCTGCTAGAGGAGGAGCGGCACTGTGCTTGCTGCCGCGGTGAGGGTTGTGTGTAGATGCGAGTTGGTTGGAGTACATATAAAGATGTATCGCAGGCTCGATGATGTGGGATAAGTCAGACTTCCGGAACCTGAGGAAGCTGTCCGTAAAGTAGGTTGGTTGAAGGTTGATGAGAGTAAGTAGAGCTGGTAAGAGCGATTTCGACAAACGTTAGAGAATTCGTTGAACCAAATACTGATGGCGGGACTGACGAAACAGAGGCATCAATCCACGACCGAACTTTATATAAAACGCGCGAGAGTCAGCCAAACAAAAAAAAAACACGCAGGCCATAGGCGGAATTCGCTGCAATTCAATTCCCAACCTATCGGATCTCGGCACGGTACGGTAAGGCGCGGCAGCTGGCGCGGCAAAGCAGTTGCCAAAGCCTGGGCGCTCGTGTAACGTCTGCGTGCGTGCACGGCTATGAGGCGCGCGAATGGAACGAAAATTTAGCACATTTCTTCTGTTTTTTCGCGCTTTTTGCGAAGTGAGCAGTGAGCAGTGACCGTTTCTTCAGTGAGCAGTGAATAGTGACCGATGAAAAGTGACCATTGTGAAGTAAGAACTGACCACTGGATGGTGGCCATCTCAGCTTTGACAAGCTAACAATAAGGCGTGAAAGATGGAGAGCGGTGGATCATTCTCGCCAACAGAATACATACAGGATAGAAAGTTAGTAGCAAAATCGGCTGCTGGTGAAACCTACTGAGCTGAGAGTCTAACAGGCGGTCGTACGAAGATTATATCCTCCTTTATTGCTCGACTTTGAGCTCAGAAATCGTTTCCTGCCGCATCTGGCAACAGCCCGATTGCTGAAGCTTGGCGTGCAGGCGAGTTGTAACGTTCCAAGACGTACTATTGGAGAAAGGTGTTGGACTTGAATGTCTTATAAGCTACATACTGTGTCACTTCAAGTACTCTCCACATATGCGAGATTTGCAGATATCTGTGCCACCCGAAAAAGGTACTTTCGCATGTTTCGGCTTTTACTACAACCATCAAAATTTTTCTATGAGGAGGCAGAGTGCCAGGGAAACTTCGTCGGGTGCGAGGTGAAGGAAAGCGGTCAGATCTATGAGGCTTTTGCAGATAGGGGCAGTGATTCGGGGACTAGCGACAAGGGGACATGGGAAATCTCGGTCCCATTCATTTTTGCCGCCCTGTATATAACTTCTGCCACGGACGAAATGAATCCGACGCGAAGCTGAAGAGACAAAGAGTGATCTCCATATGGACTTGGTACAGTCGCTCTCCAAAACAGACCCTGTCGACCGGTGTGAGGAATGTCTTGTAGTTGTAGTCCGTCGCAGGGTAGCGCCTTTTTAGTCAGTCGCATACTGCCGTCTGCCTACTATAACGGCATAGCGGCATGTGTTGAATAGTATTCTGATCCCTCTCGTGCTGGAAATACCAGTCCACACTTAGCATTGTCTTTCTCAAAGGCCCGTAAAGCTTAGCATAACTGTGCCAGTGGGTAGGCTGCATGACCTTTCTGTTAGTCAACGCTCCAATCCGTTGCACCACAGACTGCGGCGGTTCTACTGGCAATACGTGGAGTCAGCATGGCAGTAGGATGGGTTGAGCTTTAATACAGCACAATCTGATATGTACACTAGCTGCGTAATGCTGAATGTGTGAATAGCCTTCGGAAGGGAACCTGCGACACTTATAGACACATCGTACGGTCCAGGACAGCGTCTTGCCGCCGTGAGGTGACTTTCGTGGACGACGGTAATCTTGGCTTGACCCATCGGATCGCACACATTTACCGATTCAACATGGCTCAGACTTTGTATTTGTGCGCTCTGTAGAAGTGCTCAGAGTCTACGAACTGTCTTGCTGACATGTATTCTTATAAAATGCGTAACTACAATGTCGCCCTTGGAGGAGGTGGTATTTCCTTGATATGGACACGTTATGTCTTCTTGCGACGGAGATACTGCCTGGCGTGAGCGCGCCATGTATATGTATGAACAGATCACAGAAGACTTGGAAAGACTTTATTGAGTGAGTTATGAGATGCAGGGAAGCATAATGGCCAAAGGTCGGCGTGAGAATAGCTGGAGCTTAGCTGCGTTTCAAGTTTCAGGTTGTTCTCTGATGACGCCATCTTAGCTGCCGCTGTGGCGTTTCAGGTTGAAATGTACGCGAACGTCATGAGGGACACGCGTGGACGGCGTTTGTTGTTGTCGTTTGTTGTTGTCCATGTTGAATTACTTATAGGAGTACCCCACCTTGTTTAGATGGATCCCCTCCATTGCTCTTATTTGCGAAGCCGATATCACGATCTACCTTGTTTATATTGTCAAAACAGCAGTGGTCGTACTTTGAATCATGGTGTCCAATGACGCTAGACAAGCTCAACGAAATGAACGAGGAAGGCGCGTTGACGAAGAACAGGGAAGCCAACGAGGAAGGCGTGACAACGAAGAGCAGCACACCCAACGAGGAAGGCGTGAAGACATGAATCGGTCACCTATCAGGCCGAACAACGATCTCAGCAGCTTATTGGACCGACTCGATCCGGATGAGGTGGTCGAAATTCTCCGAAAACATGCTGAAGAGAGGAAGAAGAACGCACCTGCTCGATCTAACCCTCCTCGAGCCGATTACCGTTCTCCGTCCAGATCGCCTCTACCGAGAAACCAACAAAGATCTGAAGGAGCTTTCGTGAGAGACGACGAAAACCACGTCGGTCCCAGCTCTCATGCCCAACTGCAAGGTCGTCGACAACTGGATGAACGATGGGTCCCAGCATTGACGAAAGGCTCCAGCAAAGGTCCAGCTGCCTCCAAAGTGAAGGATTTTACCTATTCGCTCATGCCTCCGTCAAGAAAGAAAACTACGAAGGCCAGCAAGCCAGCAACGCGACCAGAAGGAAAGGTAGGCACAAACGACAATTATGTAAGTGGTTTTACCTCTCGTCAAATTAGCGCTATGCCTTGATACTGATAATGATCATGTGCAGGTTATCTACATCCCCAGTACGGAATTGCTCTTGCACGAAATGCCCGTCTTCACTTCCACCGGCAGTAATGTGGAGTATCGAAACGAAAACGAACGAAGATGGCTAGTCCGACAAGGATACATGAAACAGATTCTTTGGTTCAGCGATATGACGCCGGAAGAAATCGAGGTGGCGGTACGAGACGCTTTCGAGGATAACGAACCTGACGATCAACCTGACGAAGGCTTCGTATTCGCCAAGTACGGCTCCAACAAGAAAAGCTCAGGTGCAGCTTCTCGACTTTGGCCAGATGTTCTTACATTGCCCAAGCTCGACAGCTTTTTGAAGTTGAAGAACTTCTTCAATGGATGCAAGTATGTGTTCATTTTCGATGATCATTATAAGAACCTCACCGATCAACCCCTCGCGCGTCAACAATACGAGGTTCGATGGCTTGAAATTTGGGAGCGGGAGAAGAGAAGAATCGAGCAAAGGGCGTATGGAGAAGATGCAGAGGCCGTACTGGAAACGGAGGGAACAGACGTGTTTGTCCACCGCGCGATCCCGATGAAATGTCCTGGTTGTCACAGACACTATTCGGGGAGCCAAATCGTGGCTCACAAGAGAAAGTGCAAAGTTCTCAAGGAGAAGCACTTGGATCAATTCGAGATATCCAGCGACGACAACAAGGGCAGTGGCCCTGCCGCAAAGCCTGCGAAATCCAGTTTCAAGGCTTCCAAGATGGACCGAAACACTTCCCAGAGCGCCATCAAGGTCAAGCGAGAGCTGTCTAGTAGCCCTTACGAGTACGACGACGAAATCAGCTTCGTAAAGACGTCCATCCGATCCGTCAACACTTCCTCCGCTTCAGCCAACTTTAACTCCGCCACGACTACCAAAGCCTTGCCTCCTCACAAACGAAAGAAGATGCAGGAATTCGAGGACGCCGAAATTGGAGAGAATCTGCCCGCTTTGTCACCAGACGAGTTACAGCAGCTGGACGCTCTCGAACAGTACTACAACGATCAAGCACTGTTGCAAGACGCAACAAAGAAGGCCAATACGGAAAAGAAAAAGACCAATGCGGAGAAGAAGGTGGAGTCGGAAGGATCGGAACTTTCAGCATTGGATGAGGAGGTCGAGAAGATGATAAACGAGGCAAGAGGTAAAGCGAAGGCGAAGTATGGGAAGAAGAGAGTCAGTGAGTAATCATCCGCTTTCACATCTCTCTGGGTCATATTAGCGGTACTGATTGAGCTTCGACCCATCTAGTGGCTCCCACGGACCGTGAAACTCGGTCACGAAGTGACAAGACCAAAAAGTAGAGCGTTTGGAGAGCTCGAAATGATCCAGGATGACGAAGTAGGGGCAGGAGTGAAAGCTAGACTTAGCAAAGGAATGGATGGATAGGTCAATGGTGGTCGAGTTTGAACAGGACAAGCTGTAGTACAGTCCGAATTTGTAAACGTCTCAAAGGTGTTCTTGAATGAATACTTATCTATGTCAAAAAGGATCACAGGTTTTCGAATATACAGCATACCATCGACCATACACCATCGACCATACACCATCGACCATACAACTATGAACTAGCTGACAACATCTAGTGATCCTTCTTACTTCATGCACCTAGTGACTGTTCCCGTTGCCGCTGAGCCCTGAGGCGTCCTTTCACGTAAGCCAGAATATTGACGTAGACATCATCCGCGGTATCAAAGAGGTATCTACCCGAGCGACGCTGTAGTTCACGACGGAATGCAGGCCGGTAGAGTAGCTCGGGCAGGGAATCTGCGAATCTGTCGACATGCACGTGTGGATCGTCGACGTGCCTCGGGCGTACGGGATATCGAACGTTGTCGGGATTGTAATCACCTGCGTCCACCCCTCCGTCTTCGTAGACTTCTTCATACCACTCGCGTGCTTCCTCCTCCTGATTGGGGTAATGGTCGAATGCGAAGCCGTTTCTGTTGGCGTTGACAAAGCCTGTCATAATTGTAATTGGTCAGTCGTGGCTTGATATTATGAAGATGTCACTTACCAGCGTGCCACTGTTTCTCCGGACTGTATCCACATGTACCTTCTCCCGTTTGAGCATGTCGATTGTAGGCCTTGACGAATCCGTCCAGGAAGTCTTGCAGAAGGGGAAGAAAAATCTCGTGAAGGCAATAAAGGTGTAGAGCGTTCTCGGGATTGAGGAGGCCGCGTTCCTCCATGTCGTAGAAGTTGGCGGTAAATTTGTCGATGACGGCTTCTCTGAGGTGTCGCCATAGCCTCTCTATACGTTGATTGTGGGTGGAGGAGCCTGTCAGGAAAGCCCCACATTCCTCACCTACGGTATTATATATATAGAAGTTAGCAAGCGAGACGATTTGAAATATCCAAAGCTGACTTGCCACGAAACCTTTCCATATCTTCTCCCACCTCCACATTCTCCCCGCCGTAATCCGCCCTGACTCGCTCCGGCCAACCCCATTTCTCCGTACCCTGCAAGAATAGCTGGCGGACAGTATCGGCTCTATTGTTGTCTCGGGCGCCCATATATGTGATAAGGTGACTGTATCCGTCGATACCACCATGCACAACCATCTTCCAACGGATCAATTTATGATGGCCGTCAATGTGCCAAAGGTGATTGGGAAAGGGCACATGGTAGATAATCCTGTTGACGGTGCGGCTGGCTCTTGCTCTAACGGCATCGGGTCCTAGCATCGCAAGTACTCTTCGAACTTGTTCCCGAGTACATGGGATCCCTTCCGCTTTCAACCATCCCCAAGTCATGATGGCACCGGACCGGGTTCTGTCCGAGATCTCCCACCATCGCGTGATATGCTAAAGTAGACAGAAGCGTAAATCAGAATGGATTGATATCCGGGAAGAATGCCTACTTACCTCTGCAAGTTCATCGTCCGTCGTCGACCTTAACCACGCTCTTCGGAAGATTCCCATATCCGCCAAGCGACTAGCTACGGTTTTTGGATCGCAATGGTAAATTCTGGCAATCTCTGTGTTCTTGTAATCCAGCTCGAGGAGTTGTAGAAGCCCATCCTGGGGTATATTGCCTCTTTCCATTCGAGGCTGCTTCTCTTCGCTGTCGGAAGAAGCACAGCGGCCAGCCTGCGAAAACGATCTTTCGATAGCCAGTAGTTCTGTCTCAATGTCTCGTGTGCTCCTCATATGCCTGCGATATATGTCGACGTCTATGGTACCGTGTACGTGTCTCTGGAGATGATCGCGGAGTTGTCTGATGCGATGTAGTTCTGCTGGTAGAGCCAAAGGACTCCTCTGGGCTCCGCCGGCGATGTATCGTGTTGCTTGCAGTTGAATTTCCCCTACTTGTACAGCAAGGTCTCGAATTCTTTCCGCTTCGTCCATGATCACGATCACGTTTGAGTAGTATGGTTGGCCTGAAAGAAAGATGATAATATGTACTCATGTTATCAAAGAGCCATCAACTGATCAACATATTAGTACGCGCAAACAACAATACCAACTCCAACTGCGCTGAATCAGTCACGTGCCTGATCCACCGGATTTCTGAGCGTTTTGTTCCAAATATGTATGCTGAGATCAATCAACTTCGATACGAATGGTGACGATAACCTGGGGCAGATGATGAACGAGGTTTCGGTGGTGATGATGTAATCTGTAAACACGCTAATATATGCGATAGGCGCAACGATAATACAAGAAACAGTCGATTATATCGAAGTCAAACGAAGATACCGGACATGAAGCAGAGGTGGACTCATGATGGCATTGGCGATACGGAGGTGGTTGCGTGGAAGTAGTGGACGTAGGTGATCCGAAACTGGGGATGTGGAGTAGGTGATGCGGAGATGATGATACGGAGGAGATGACACGGAGGTGAGGCGGAGATGGTGATGCGGAGGAGGCAACACGGAGGTGGTGATGCGGAGGTGGTGATGCGGAGGTGGTGATGCGGAGATGGGGTTACGGATCTAACAGAACCGAGGTATGACGCCGGACGTATCGGACGGCACGGAGGGATGATGGTGCGTAGGCGGAAGTACAAGGATCTAGTCTTGAGAATGTGATGTTTGGGATTGTTTCAGTGACGTATAAGACAGAGCAAGCGAGTGGAGTTACGGAGCGGAGGGGATAACGGAGCGCCCGGACGGCTGAGATGAGATGGACGGTAGAGCGCAACAACGGCAACGGCGGAAGAGGTAGCGTATTAGGGGATATGAAGTTATGAACATTACTCACTCGACAACCCTCTTCCCTGTACCAACATCCCGTCCTCAGCGGCGTGTTCCGCTAACCGCATGCTTGCACGGCCTTACTTTTCTCCGTGCGTCCTTGTGAAAACCTGGGAGACAATAATAGCAGAATGTAGTGAGAAGACAACAGCAGATCGACGGCAGATGCATACCTCATGATGTTGCAGCGTCTATAACCATCCTACGTACTTTGAAAATGGACGAAAAGTGTGTCGATAAGTGTGTTTATTTGCATTGTTTCTCTGCAGCGCTTACTGCTCACTGTCCAATTGGTCACTGCTCACTGTCGGTTTTCCCACTCTAACTGAGATTGCACCGTTTTCAATTCTCGAAACGGCGCCCGCCCACTTTTGGCATTCTCGCGCTCCCTACACGGCAGCTTGCAAGGGCGCCGGAGGCCATCTCCGAGTTTCATCTCCGTCCGTCCGTTCAAGCAGGTTCTACGTGTTCTTCCACTCGTAATACATAGAAGAGGTCGGAGGAGGGGGAGACAAAGGCGGAGGAGTTTGACTATGATGGCAGGATTACGTAAAGGAGGGCGGCTAGGAGGGCACATCATCCTCGGTGTTGCAAGATACGGAAATCGGTCTATCTGTTATACTTCTGTCATTCTCTCGACTTGTTCACCAGCAGTAAAATTCAAGATGATGAGCTCGTTCCAGCAACCAGCTCTTTCGTGATTCCCTTTCCAGCAACCAACTCTTTCGCGATGCCTTCTCCTGCGCCACGTCCATGCATACCGCACGAACTTTATATACAACCCATTCTGCACTTGAGAAATACACCATCTCGCTCTTACGATCGCCCGCCACTCCATGTACTCTTGAGTTTCAAGAACCGCCCTAAACTCTGCAACTCATACATCTGCCACACTTGATTCCCATCCGGCGACGGCAGCTTTCTAGACGATGACGGTGCCTGAAGTACAAGCGACTTTTGTTCCTCGTAGAGACGCTCGAGGTGTTGGTCGATCGTTGTCCCTGACTCTGAGCTGGAAGAGGAGGGGGGAAGGTGGATGATTCGTCGTGAGCGGAACGAATCGGTTGCTGCTGTATGGCGGGATGATGCAAATCCGTTTGCAGGATCACTCTTGTACTCTCCCGAACGACGACGGTTGGACAACCCGCACCGAGTCGATAGCTTCAATATCCGTCGTGTGGGTGAAAACAAGATCCGGGACCGACATATCCTAGACATGTCGGTACTCGCTGTCAACAAGGCCGACGTATCGCCTGTCGGATCATAGTCTGGTGCTTTCCCGCCTCTGTAATGGTGAAGTGCAGGAAGTCTGACAATGTTGGTGTAGAACACGATATCTGGAGGATCGTCGCACATAATGTGTAGAGTGCCTTGCGGGAATTCGTAGGTCGCCTAAACACGGAGAAATTAGCAAGTCGGATCCTCAGAACATATAAATGAACTCGGAACATACCCTTCTCGTCCGACGTTTCAGCCGGTCTACTAAAAGCTGCGACAACGTCCATCGCCGTCTATCTGCTTCACTCCAGTTATCCCTCTCCTCGAACCGAATATACCGGGAAGACTTTGCCTCTGCAGAGCTCTTCGCCGTTGACTTTATTCGCATCGTGTTTCCTTCATCGAGGACATCGATGCGCTCAGATGCTGTCAGGGCACTCATCACCGGCCACCTCCTACTACTTGCGGACTGTTCCTCTGGTAATTGCTGTTGGGAAGGTAGAGTGACGGACAAGTCCTGTTCGTATGGGTATACTATCAGGGTTGCAGTGGAAGAGAGAGGATACTCTCGTGCCGGCAGCGGCGATACACTTATCGGGTGGAGAATGCTGGTATTGCTACCGTTTCGCATACTGAAGCGCATGGAGCGGAAGCTTGGCGATGGCCGGGAGGAAGATTTCGAGGAATCCTCTTTCTGCTGAGTGCAAGCTTCTCGGAGGATAGATACTCTGCGAGGAGTCGCTGACCCTTGTGCGATGACCGGAGGTTGTTGTATGATCGACGGAAACGAGGAGGGTTGACGAGAAGGAACTGATTTTGGAGGCAGGGCCGACCTCGTTTTGATAGGGACCTGTTGCGCCTTAGATGCATCACGATCTGCAGCGCGAACCCTAGCATCCAAAGGTACCGCCGTCGTCGTTCGTTCCTCAGTAGGCTGCACCGAGAGCCGTGCGTCGCGAACTAGCTTGACGATCTTTCGAGCTTTGTGAGCTCCTGTTTGGTATGTTGTATTGTTTGCTGTTGCTGCTGCTGCGGCGGTGATGTCCTTGAGGGGTACATCGCGCGGACTACGATTTCGAGGCGCATCAACGGTTACTTTAAGGCGTGCTGATTCGTTTCCTACCTTGTCGATCCGCTGTCCGGGGTGCAAGGATGGTTCTGTTGTGGCCCTCGAAGGCTGCTGACGTTCCGGTCGTGTCGCCAGCTCTACTGGCTGAGGAGCTAGAGATTGAGATTTCAAAGTTGTAGGTCTCCCCGTTACGCCTCTTGTCATCTCCTGATGTAAATCCCTCCCTTCCTCCACTCCCATTACTCTCTGCAGGGTAATATCCTCTAGCTTGGCCCGTCTTCTATCCCTCCAATTGAGTTCCAATGTACGCAGCGTCTCTGGCGTTCCTTTTGACACTGGAGTTCCATTTTCGGCTGACGTTCTTTGCGAGGCAATTCCGCTTTCTGATGATCTTGGAGCAGATACACTATCCGTCCAACGTCTTCGCGATGCTTTGACGCATGTAGCTGGTCCAGAAGGCTCCATCGCAGGCGGGTCGATACGCGAGTTGACGTCACTGCCTTCCGGTTTGTAGAATCGTAGACGGCGGGTTGGCCGTTCCATTTTCACGACGACACTGCTATTCAACAAACCCTGTTTATTTGATTCCCTGGATATGCAGGCATGGGTTGACTTGATTGGTGTAGATCGATTCTGAGAGGCGAAGATGCATCAGTAGTATCAATCTCAATCAGACCCAGATGTATTGCTCAACCAAGTTCTATGGACAAAGCGACAAAGTAAACAAACGTCAAACTACATACCTCGATCACTTGAGCATTCTTCACAACTCGTAACAACACAACACCGTTTGCACTCCCTATTCCGACTGCACTCTACTACTATTATATATCCACATACCAGAACGCAAGTGCACACCTGCACAATCCTTCCGATCTCAATGCAATTGCAACCATGTCCCAGTCCGTCCCCCTTCTCCAGCGTCAGCCACCACGGAACATACGGCAAGACACCAACAATCCTGAATCTGCGTTGAGGATATGTATCGCGGAAATCAGGGACGAGCATGTTGGCAAGAAGGTGCGGATCTACGGGAGGTGTATAGACGTAAGTTACACATTCATCCCAGCTTCCTCGTGGTTCGCGGAAAGAATTAACATACTTACGATCCCAGTACGTCGTCACTCGCGCCTTGCTGTATCTCCGGGACGACCTGTTTCCTGTCATTTCCGAAACCGAAGACGAATCGCCAGAAGACAGCACGCCCCAATTCTCCATAGCCGTCGATTGCACGACTATCGTTGTAGGAGACCGACATGACCAACAAGTAGAAGGCGATGAAGTGAATCCTTTCACGGCAGGGGAAAGGCAGAGACAGGCTGCATTGCGGTTCCTTCCCGGTGAAGGATTCGAGGTGGTCGGCTGGATCGAGAAGTCAGGGCAGAAGGTAAATCTAGTTTCGCTTCAGCGGCCGGATTTCGCCTCGGCGGTCAACTCATGCATGATTCTCTTGGACGATATAGGCAGGAGGACCACCGGTATCCCAATTGGTACCGAGCGTATCTCCACCTCGGTACCTTCTTGCAGCAATACACATTTCGCCCTGTGAAACCTACCTGCCACATGCCAGCAGCCGTCGGAGACCACTTTGAGCAGTCTCGACCGGCTACAAAAACGCCATTCAAACTCGCTCGAGCAAAAAGAGTCCATGGCGGCTTGTTAACGTTGGACAAGCGAAAAAAAGAATCTCGAAAATCGCCTGGTTTCCAGACCCGAATATATAGGGCATATTCACTACTGATGTACATCCATCTGAATGGCACTGTAGGCCGCGTCCCAGAAACAGCTCCGGTACGCTTTTATATATATTCCTTTTCCCCTCGTTATCGACACGTCCTCCTCACTGACTCTTTGCCTTTTCCCTTTCTAGCTTCTTCAACGCGCGACCACGGATATCCCTGTGCAGACCTACGCACATGAAGAGGAGATATCAGCGCCCAGTTCTGCTTGGAACGTCGTGATTTATTTAGCTTGTGCTCACGCAAGTTGTACCAGATAGCGATAGACTCAGGAACGAAACCAACGATATAGTCCATCAATGCATGAGTCCAGAATGGTGTAGACTCGTACGCTCGGCCTTGAGCACCTCGAGCGAGACCGATGGAAGAGAGGGTGGCTCGTACGTAAGCGTCGGGAGTGGGGACGAGAGCTGAAGCACGTCGGATCTTGGACATTTTGGAGACCTGGAGCATCGTGGTGAAGAGGTATATATATATATATATATATTAGTTGACTGTACCGTAAAAGAGCTGAATGTGACCGTTCGACTTACGACGAAAGAGGGAACGATCAACCGAACGGTGATACCTTCATCCTTGACCTCTTCACCAAGTGCTTTAGTCCAAGTAGCCATGAACGCCTTGGAGGCAGAGTACACCGCGAGCAAAGGGGACGGTACGGTAGCGGCGAATGACCCAATGTTGAGTATCAAGCCGTTGTGCGCTCCGAGCATTTGAGGAAGAACGAGCTTGGTGATGGCGAGGGTGGAGTTGATGTTCTGTGGGAGGCCATGAAACGGTGTTTTGGTTACTTGTGTCAAGCAATGTGATAGACGGCACGGAAACTCACGACCTGAATGATGTTGGCGGCTTCTTTGTCTGAAGTTAAAGCGAAAGGAACGGGCATGTGATGCGAGACGCCCGCATTGTTCACTGTTTGAATAACGGCGAATGCACGGTAAGTTGGAGCCATATGGTCTCTGGAACCTAGGGCGAAAGTGCTCACCGAGGACACCGACTTGGATCAACTGGATGGCCGATTCAATTTCCTCGAATGAAACATCCTTTGCTGCAAGATCAATGGCAACAACCTTGGTTTGAACATTGTATTTGGTGCCTACATTCACAACGAGGAAAGGTCAGCAGGGTCCCGGAACAGTAAGACGAAGCACTGACCGATTTCCTGAGCTAGTTCATCGAGCACTCGCTTGTTTCGGGAAACGAGAAGGACGTTGAACCCAGCTTTGGCGAGCTGCTTGGCAAATGATTCACCGATACCAGATGTGCAACCGGTGATGACTATGTTCAGGATATCGTGTTAGTTCGATCGTTTGGTAGAACGGAAGGAGACGAATGACACGGACCTGCCCATTTTCCTTTTTTGGAACCGAAAGACTTCAACTGGTAAGAAGAAGCAGAGTGTGAGAATGAGGTACGGACGTGCCCTAAGGAACTGCCTTACGCTGCTTCCTCCGAATGCAAAAGTCTCTGCCAAGAAAGTGATCCACGACACGGCCATCTTTGCGAGAACAAGTGCACCGACCAATGCAAGAATGAAGGCTTGGATAGGCATGTCAATAACTGTTGTGCAAAATTGTCAGTTGATCGGTATACAGAAAAGATTATTGAGGGCAGCACCAACTTACTGAACTTTTGGTCCAAGATGGTGAATACGTGATGTGCAGGATTGTTGAGGTGAATATCCGCCGCGGCGGCTTTGTTGTGTACCATTCTAAGTGATACCTTTCACTGCTGTTTGACACAGATGTCTGTAAACAGGAACACGAAGCTTTGTTGCAAAAAAAACAGACCGGCGGTTGTGAGCAAGTCTTCAATTCTTCAATACCGGACACCGGAGAAAGCTCGTCGCCCTCGTCGCGTTGTCGAGACCGGTGTATAAAGAACAGTTATTCAGCCCACAATGAAGGCCCTTTTGCTTCCCCTAAACCAGCTTTAGCCCGTTTCCGAAAGGTTTAGCTTATTTTAGCTTTATTATGTGACGACATCATAGCGATCGCTCTCTCTCTCTCTCTCTGTGGGCTTGCGTTCATGTTCATGACACGATGTCGACTCTTCAATTCCTCTCTTGAAGTCGCAGCGTCATGTTGAGCAACCGAATAGTGCTCCCACTACTGCCCGGATGCCACCCTTCACCTACTCTCCCTTGATCTCTGGCATCAAGGAGAAAGTGGAGGCTGTCCTGGCCGTAGGACAGAGAATATACGTCGCATGTAATGGAGGTATTCTGCAAATCTATGAATTGCAGTATGCTCAAGATGGTGAGTCTCCTCCGGAAATCTACAGCGACACCACGAGCACTAAGGTTCTTTGACCGATTGTTTAGCTGAATCTAGCGCTCCAAAAGCAAAGTTGATCAAGACGAAGAAGGGGATTGCTAGGCGGCAGATTGATCAGTTAGGATATATCGAGGATATCGACACTTTGGTTGTCTTGAGCGGTACGTCACGTATATTGGTCTTCCGCGTGACACTTCTCATCTAGATCACATTCCCAACAGACTCTCAAATCACGTTATGGGATCTACCCAATCTTAAAGCTCCAACAATCTTAACTCAGCTCAAAAACGTCCAGTCATTCGGCACACATAACACACTTCAGCCAAGCGGTTCTCTCACGGCATCCGCGAAGAAGAAGAATAACCCAGCGAAAAAAGATGTAGAGCAAGTCGCAAGTCAGTTCTCGCACGACGAAGGATACCGCCTTACAGAACAGGAGGACGAGGTGCTGGTCAGCACATTGGTGGTTGGATGTAGGAAACGAGTCGTCGTCATGTCCTGGTCAGGTGGAAAGCCTCTAGGTGGCCTTCGGGTAAGCTGCTTTGAACCCCACGAGCATATTTTCGTCGCTCACAGATTTCTTGGGTTTCTCTAGGATCTCGTCCTCCCCCATTCCCCACGGATGATCATCTTCCCGTCTCCGAAATCGCCATCCATTTCCCACCTACATGTATCGCCAACAGACTTTTACATCCTACGTATACCATCATGGCCATCACCATCCACCATCCCTCTCACATTTGCAGAAGCACCCGCCATGACCGCTCCTTCATCTGTCGTCGGTAACGTTACAGACTCCAACCGAACGATAAACGGTGGAACTTGGGCACCTGGATCTGGGTTCAGCATGCATAGCATGGAACGTTCTGGGACGCCGAATCCTGCGGGAGCTTTGACTGCGGGGACGAATAATGCTACCGGTGCTGTGACTGGAGCCTTTAGTGGATTAGGAGGATATATGGGCAAGGGATTCGGCGTGCTCCGAAGTGGGAGCGGGAGCTCAAATTCGAGGATTGTGGCATGTGCAGTGGCTGCGCCGGCCGAAGAGCTGGCGCAGAAGGATTCGAGTATAAGCGGAGAGGTTCTTACGATACGGGACGGTAAGTGCACTTTCAAATGGCAATCTACCACTATGCGCAGCTGATTTCGATGACGTTTGATTTTCAGGTACTGGTGTCTTCCTGCGTCAAGATGGCACGCTTGCAAGAGAGACTGGAGTTGCCTGGTCTGCAATTCCCGAGGATCTTGGTATGTTAGGCGTTTCCATATAGATAGTGTCCCGCTGACGTGTCGGGCATTCCTGTTTTCACAGCTTTCAGCAACCCATATATCTTCTCAGTCCTGCCTCCGGCGAGCGCGCTATCAGCCAGCACACAATCCGCGTCCTCTTCCTCATCAACAGTTCAGATCCGGCTGTCACAGACCCTGAACGTTCAGCAAGTGATCCAACTTCCAGCTCATCCCTCGGCGAATTCTCCAGCTGCAGGCACGACCGCTGCATTCGCAGGATCAAGCATAAAGTATTTTTGCACCACGCAGTCATCTACTCGCGAAACGGCTGGGAATGCAACCACATCTTCTCTCATGACCGGCGGGCCGATTTCGGCAGTGTACGTGTCCGTTCCCAACGATAAACTTCAGCTTCAGACAGATGGAAGCACGATATGGGCGATACAGAAGGAAGGCTGGCGGGATCAACTGGATGAAATGATTATACTGGGTAGATTCACGGATGGTCTTGGCTTGGTGGGTAGTCTCAGGCGGATTCCAGACTCTATAGGAAAGGAAGATTTGGTGAGTTGCAGTGCCAGCCCTTACGGTTTGTTGCGGGTCTGATTTTCGTGATACGTGCAGGACGAGTACGAGAAGCGCCTCAAGACATTGTCCGCGCTATCACTATTCTCGACTCAGTCGTGGGAAGCGGCATTCAACGACTTTATGGAACTCGACGTGACGCCAGCCAAAGTGGTCGCTCTCTTTCCGGCAGACCAGATCAGCGGGCGTTTACATGTCCCTCAGGATGAATGGGTGGAAACGTTTGGCGGACCTCCAGGAGGCAGACTTGTCCCCCTTCTCGATGAATCAGAAACAATCAGCAAAGACAAACAGGACGGCACGGAAAGAAGAGGTGTTCTCGGCCATATGACGCACTTGGGCTTGAAGAAGAAACCCAGCATGGATACTTTAGCCGACAAAGCGAGTATGAGAGACGGCTCCACACATAACTCTGGTGGAGATGAAGATGCAGGATCGAGCGATGGATCGGTAAAAGAATTTGCTGGTAAGTTTCCGGTTTTGAGAGCATTCAACGAGCTAACTCTCCGCGTCACACCCACAATTATAGTCTACCCGCCTGCTGCAGTAGAGAACTTGATGATCTATTTGTCGGATCGACGGCAAAAGCTAGCTGGAGCGATAGCCAATCTGGAAAAGCCGCTTCCCACAATCGACTCACTGCCTGCCTTCAAGACCGTCACCACTTCAGAATTGGTTCATTACCCTTCCGTGCCGATGACAGAGCTTACACCCGAAGAGCTCGTCCGAGTTTCACAGATCGTATACACTGCCTTGATCAAGGTGTATCTCATGATCCGCCCGTCTCTGGTCGGCAGTCTCTGCCGTATCGAGAACTGGTGCGAAGTGGAAGAGGTGGAGGAGTTGCTGAAAGAACGTTCTGTACGTCTATCGTATTGTCGGGATCATGGAAAGAAGCCAAATGAGCTGATACCTTTTTCTTGGGAAATACTGCAACACGTAGCGTTTCAGCGACCTGATTGACCTGTATCAGGGGAAGAGAATGCATCAAAAGGCGCTTGACCTGCTTCGCCAGTGAGTAATGCACGAGACTTCTTCAACTTTTCGCGGAGGTAAACAACAATTTCTTTGCAGGCAATCAGTAGGCGAAGTTGACAAGCTAGACCGGCTCGATCCGACAATACGATATTTGCAAAAGCTCGGACCGAAATATCTGAATCTCATCTTTTCCGAATCCAAGTGGTTATTCAAAGACGATCCACGTATGGCATCGAGAGTGCGTATTTCCTGCATCTGCATCGTCGTTACCACAAATTGACCTGGATGGCTACAAACGTAGGTCTTCATTGCGGACGAGCCTGAAGTGGAAGCTCTACCACGTTCTGAAGTTACCGACTACCTGGAGCAATGCGACAAACCTACCTGCATACGATACCTCGAACACATCATTACGGAATTGGGCGAGGGAGGTCCCAACTTTCATGATAAATTGGCGGAACTGTATCTCGAAGAGACGAGGCGTGAGTGGCCAAAGGGCAGCGTGGGTAAGTGGACCTGAAAGAATGAATACGCCGCGCTCTAAGCTCACAAGCGTACGTCGCAGATCCAGAAACCGAGTCATACAAGCGATTACTCCGATTCCTGCAGGACTCGACGCAATATCGGCCCGAACGCCTACTGGGTAGATCGGAACTGGAAGGTAAGTTTAGCGACCGATTTGCAGGTCGGTCGCGTCGCTGATACCCTGGCGGACAGACATGCCGCGAGCCCGAGCTTTACTTTTAGGCCGTTTGGGCAATCACGAGGCAGCACTGCGGATATACGTGAATCAGCTCGAAAGCTATAGGGATGCCGAAGAGTATGTCGAGAGCTGTGGGATCTGAACGACTATTACTGATCTCAGTCATGGATAATAGCTATTGCACCAAAGCGTATCAACGTCAACCGGATCCTAATGGTGTATTCCTCGCATTGTTGAAGATATATCTCAGTCCAGTGGAAGGTCAATCGCTAAGGTTAGAACCAGCGTTGAATCTGATAGCGACCCATGGTACTCGAGTCGACGCACAAGAGGTGCTTAATCTTCTGCCTCCTCGAGTGACCATGAATGACGTCCGCGAGTTTTTCGTGAAAACGTTACGAGACGGGCACGCCAAGACGAATCAGTCCAAAATCACGAAACAGCTTTTGAAAACACGCAAGGAGCAGGTGGATAGAGGACTTGCCAGTTTACAACAAAAGCGAGTCAGAATTACAGACATCAGGATGTACGTATTCGTTCTTCTCACGAGTTGAAAACTAAATCGTTGATATCTGAATGCGCAATGTGTCAATGTTGCACTAGCTGTCCGCAATGTCACAAGAGAATAGGACAGTCGGCTATAGCAGTACATGCACCCAGGTAAGTGCTCTTAAATAGGTTCACAACGACGAGAAACCGGCTAACTCGCTTTGTCGTACCGCTAGTGGAATCGTCACCCATTATCAGTGTCGCAAGGAGGCGCGATAGACTGATAGCAAGAACAGGCTAATATGCACTTGTATACCCAGCTGTATCGAGGAAGCCAGTTGACAGTATCGCGATTATCATAACATGAATGTCATACCGCTCACACTTGTACGGCAATAGCATGACTAAACTGCGTGACTTCATGACTGACTCGATAAGCTACTTGAGGGCCTCAGGGGGGCCAAGATATGGTTCATGTTCTAGCCGCAATTTATCCTATTGACGGCCATATAACGACTCTTTCAAGCTATTCCAGTAAATTTAGAGTGATGTCATCAAACGGCAGCGATCGAGGAGCCATGAGTCATGATGATCCAGGATGAGCCACCTTCTTCCATATCCCATATCTCCATCGACCTTTTGCACTGGCAACTCGTATTCCACCCTCTTATCCTTCATCATTCACGCCATATCCCCTAGAGGTCCGGGTCAAGGATTTGGCCATTCTGTGGCTTTATGAACTGATCATTAGGTGAGTAGGCTGCATTCATGACTTTCAGTGACGATAAAAGGAAGACTAAAGGACAGGTAGCGGCGTCCTGAAGGAGGGCGAAAGGAAACGGGAGAATATGCTTTGTGGCGGTTTTATGAGAAGTGGATGATAATGCAATAGATACTGAGTCTGCTTTGACAACACAGAATCGTGTACAGTCCCTTGAGAACATCGTACAATCCATTCCTTGGCTCGTAAATCCGAGAAACATCAAACCGAAGACGGGGAAGCAGGACAAGCACGGTATTTCAAATTGGTGAGTCTTCTCTGCTCACAAATGATTTTTATTGTTTGGGAAGGCCAGGAGAAAAGGAACGGGCTCGGTGGTCACGACAAGCGAGTTTACCGGGAGGTCATTGGCATGGAGGTACCGGCGGATGACTTGAAGAAGAGAGCGGGATTGTGCACCGTGATTCGGAGAAAAAGATCCCGTTCTGATAGCCCTTCTCTTTCGTCCTTTGCCATTTCCTCGAACGGTTACACAGCTTCCAACAGACTACCTCAGAAGTCAGCGCGAAGTAGGCCGCAGGTCGCATCCCACGCCTTGATTCACCATGTCATCATCAACCCCACCACCTCTCACGCGCTCACGCACCAGTAATCAAAACGGAACCACGACAGAACCTGTCTCACCTGGTATTACAGTCAGAAAGGCGCCGTTCCCTATTGCTCTAGTCTTACGTGAGTGTCCTCTATATCTTTCGAGCAATTTCCTCGCTACGCACTTCGGAAGAAATATGCTAATTCTCGATATTCTTTGCGCCCCCTCTCAAACAGTCCTTACTGCCGTTACTCTTACCATTCTATCCGTATACGTCCCGGACCTCATACATGTTACCGAGTTGACACCCGGCCCGACTCATTTTGAGACCAAGTGAGTGCCGATGATCAGTTTTCTTTTTGGCTTCGGATGCAGCGATATTGATGGACTGTTTATCTATTCTCTCCCTTCTCGCAATTCTCCCTCTTCTTTCACCACTGAATGTCATCTGCGCAACTGATCGGCAGGTACGGTCTTTATCGAAGGTGAGTTGCTGCATAAGCACATTATTAGTATATGCCACTAATAATCAGCCATTATCTAGATGTACACGGAAAACACCGGCCACCGAAAAACTTATAGCTTTCGCAACCAATGAGGGACCTAGCCACTCCATCTCCCGCTACGATCAGCTTCTCGCTTCCTCCTTGGTATACAACGACGAAAAAGTATACATTCTTGAACGAGCAGACCTATCCGACCGCTCGCCGCCAAAATCACTCGACCGTCTTGCACGACTTGTCGATACGACTCGCCGCATCGCACAGCGGAGTCACGATAGTCAGAAACAGTTGATCAATGATGGAATAACAACGACGGGTTTGGAGGATACCCCGATTGATGGAGAGGGAGATAATTGGAATTGTACCCCGTTCCCGCAGAGTTCCGAGTGCGAGCGACTGGGGCAAAAATTTTGTAAGCGTTTTCGCACTTTTTGGCTAAGGGGACAGTCACTGACATGACTTGCGCCTGACAGGCATTCTGTGGTCCACCGGTAAGCCACACATGTTAGGGACCGTATAAAGCATGCTCATTCGAAAGGATTTGCCTCTGGTATTTGTCTGCACATCTGTTCCGGCGACTAGCTGGATATGCTGCTCAACTTGCGTTGGCGCCCTGTGTAGTGGCGCTCATTGCGCTGCTCGTGATTACCCTCGGTCTTGGTACGTGTCTTCCCGCGTTCTCCTAACCCTACCTTTTCTAACATCAATATCCTTTAGGCTCCCGCAAAGTCCGCGCGCAGAGGCGTAGAGGTGGTTGGAAAATCGTATCCATTCTGATGGCGGTTCATGCAATCCTGCAGACCGTTTCTGTGGCCATCATCTTACACATCTATCGTACTGATCCAAGGTTCAAGGGCGCGAAGAGTCATTTGGACAAGGCGTGTGACTTTGCAGTTGCGAGTGCGATCATCAGTATCGCGACCGTGACATCATTGACATTGACGGGTGTCGCAGCCGGTAAGTCTATA
Organism: Naganishia friedmannii; assembly: GCA_030039255.1. Taxonomy (NCBI): domain Eukaryota; kingdom Fungi; phylum Basidiomycota; class Tremellomycetes; order Filobasidiales; family Filobasidiaceae; genus Naganishia; species Naganishia friedmannii. Next base: position 376,072 of record JASBWT010000009.1, on the reverse strand, counting down.
GTCCTGCACTGCATCTGTGTTTTAGCTGATCACCGGGAATCTTTCACAGAGGCCGGCCAGACCTGGGCGGCGGGTAAGTCTGCCAAACGCCGCAGGAGTCACAGGAAGTTCCATCGTCGCACACGTTCTGGTCGAGTAGTCGCGATGCCTGCCGGTGAAGGCGACACAGATGGTGTGGTAGATGAAGAGACAAGTTTGCTACCCGAGCAGCTCAAGGGGTTCGAAAACGAGGAAGACGGGAACGGAACAGCGAGAGCTACAGGAAGTGGCAGCAGATAGTCAACTGTATTGTACATACTAAGGATGTGAAGTATGTTTCATTCTTCGGAAAAAGGTCGGGTTATCTAGATAAACTTCCAACTATGTGAGGCGCACGGATCGTATAGTATGGATGATCTATAAGTGTTGTCAAGGCTGCGAATACAACAGTACAGCGACATAAAATACCGTATATACGGTGACACTCTTCGATAATAACGATTCTCTGACGTAGAGGTTCCGATTTTTGCAAACCTCCTCGCTGTGCCGTACTAGATTTTGCATCTCCATCCTGATGCTGCATCAGATGAGCCGTCATAATCATCCTCTGAAGCTGTCTGATTGCCTTGATTTGCCATAGTGTCCACTATGTCGCCGTCCTCGTCTCGTTGCTCCAGGATAGCTTGTTCAAGGCCTTCGTAGAACGCCAAATCGTCATTGCCGTCATATCCTCTTTCATCGCCTGAATCATCGAATGCGGGGATACCACCGTTTCTGGCTTGGTCGTCTGGCCCGGAAACATCGTGCATCAAGATATCCTGATCCGGTGAAAACATGCGTGCCTTCTTGCTGAGTGGCGGATCATCCGTTGCGACATTGCTGACCTTTCGCTTCTCCGAAGTCTTCTTGCCCTGAGTGGACTTTGTTGCAGCTTTGGTGGCTCTTTTCTTGCCCTTTGGAAGTATGTAGGAGATCTCGATGTTAAGCGGTGAACTGCCAGACTCGACGGTTTCTAATGGCAGTCGCGTAATACGAAGAGCGTTCACGCCGGGTTTGGCATAAACATTTGTTTTATCTATACCAGAGCCGGAGTGGTCAGCGAACTATGTTCTGGTAATAAAAAGAATTACCTCATCACACTTACATGCCCCTAGATTGAAATCTGTCAAATAATGTCCTTTAGCATGATGCTTTGGTGGACTGGAAAACCGCCAGACTTACCGACATCGAGATACGAATCTAGGAGAAGCTGCATGATCAGAGTTTCGGCTTGCTACAACATCAGAGGCGTAGTGACTTGAGTATAGTATCGTTGACTCGTCACAGACGTCAGTACTTACGTCCTTGTTGAGATACGCCGGGCCGTTGCATATCTCGTCCAAGTTCAACCGTATCTTCTTGTCTATCCCTACGTACCCGCTCCGTTTCTCGCCATCTACAAGCACGAAACCATCTGTTTTGAGACCTCGGACTACGTCCGCTAATTGAGTCAACGTGAGTTTGCCTTCTGTATCCTTGACAGCGTTCGCAAGTTTCAGAATCTTCCAAGCCTCGTAGGTGACGTCGAGATTCTCGACTGAGTCTTTGGGGCGTATACAGTTATCGCAGTGATCGCAAGGCTCTGGTTGACCTGATTGATTTGCGTCAAATCCGGAGCCAGGTAGAGATGCGGTTGTGGAGAAATACTAGAAAAGTCGGCGAAAAGCGAAAATTATTCCCATTGTAGGAAAGCTTGTTATATCGTGCTTACCTTGGCAAAAAGAAGCTGAGGTACACATTCCGTTCGATCAGAACAAGACATTGCTTTCAATCTTCCCTGGCACATACCTTTCGACACGTCTTCAGATCTAAGGGATACGAGGCATCGGGCTCAACAACGTGCTTGTGTATCGAAGCAAAGTCTTGAAGCTTACCTTGAGCATATCTCAGAATCTCATTCACTAGTAGCAGGCACAAAAGTTAGCACAAAACTGAATTGGTATGCTGTGAACCCGCTCATGCATACCTCGATCACGAGCACCCGGCTCGCCTACAGTCAAAGAGAGAAGCCTTGTAACATCCTGGCCACGGTAGTACAGTACGCAATCTGCGTCTTCACCATCTCGGCCAGCTCTGCCCGACTCTTGATACAGCCCGTCGATGCTTTTCGGAAGCTGGAGATTGCAAGGCTTTAGCACTAGCTAAGGGGGCGTCGGGTTGCTAGAGCTCACTGTATGGTGTATGACATATCTCGTGTCCTGTTTGTCAATTCCGAGACCTGAAATATGCCTATTGTAAGCATTTCTTGATACCTCTCAAACGGGGGATATGCGTACCGAAAGCGATTGTAGCTGCTACCAAACTATGATAAAAGCCGAATCAGCTATACGCCCGTGGTAGCCCACGATCACGGCCAGACTCACTGTATATCACCGCTTCTCCACCGGTCGTGAATTCTTTCTCTTTGTGCGTCAGGAACATCGGCGTGATACCATCCAGTCTATATCGGTGATCCAGAGATAAGCTATGCTGAGCTATACTTGACACCATATTTATTACGCACCCGTATCTTCCCTTTGCTGGCTTCCTGAACCTTGTCGGCAACATCTTCCGCATCCTAGAAGAGTCATTGGGCTGAGTCCTGGTTTTGCAAAATAAAACAGACAGACTTACCTTCTTCGAATGACAGTAGACGATACCAGCTTCACCGCTGTCAAGGAGGATTTATCAGAGACGCTGTCGGTGTAAGGCATCAGCGGTATACGACTTACGGATGTTTTTCCATGATCCACTCTGCCATTGCATCGATGGCTGCCTTCGCATTTGCCGGTTTTGGTACGACACTATAATGTAGATTTGGCCTGTATAAAGGCGATGTAAAGAAGACAGTGCCCGTCTGATTCGCAGCTGTACAGGGGAGCCGTTTACGGATTAAGCATTGAGTGTGTGAAAAAAGACAGGCTCCAGCAACACTTACCTCGGCCGTCTGTTAAAGCTGGCATCATGAGAATCTTGAGCAAGTCCGGAAGGACCTTTCGTGATAGCGTCGCTGTCTGCAAGCACACACCTCGAAGTTAATGTAATTCGAGATATGACAGCAATCTGAGCGATGACAACTCACAACGGCAAGGATGGGGATCGTGGGAAAGACCGATTTCAAAACTGAAAGTTTCTTGTAATCCGGTCTAAGGATGCAGCATGAAGTTAGGGGTTTGAACACTCGGTATTTGTAAGAAGATTAGCCTACCGATGATCATGGCCCAGAGTCGAGGCGCAGTGTGCTTCATCAATGACAAATCGTGCTGGACCCATCGAGCATGTTAGCCGTGGCTGACCTTGATCCGACACAAAGTTTCTTCTCACCTAATTTGCCATTTATATTCAGCGTATCTAGGATATGACCGAACTCCCTGTTCTGTGCGATCTTCTCTGGCTGTGGAAAAACGTACACATTCGCACCATTCAGCCATGTATCCCGCTGCTTTTCGATTCGAGCTTGACTTACTGTCACATAGCAAAGCTAAAACAGGGGAGATAAGCAGAGCATCAGATTTCTCACCGCTCGTTTTTCGAGCAAGAGAACCGATCTCTCACCTTGATCTCTGGTCCGTTGGATGGCACAGTTGGGTAATTTGAATTAGAGACTTTCGTGCACTTCGCAATCAACCGCGCATAAATTTCCTTCTCCTTTCCCTTGCTCAGACCCCCTGTCAACATCTGTAGGACACAGAGGCATATGAGCGACCAGTCCACCGACGTCGCACAAGTCACATCTATTTCAGGCTTACCACACTCTCGATTCCTGCTTCCTGGAGATGCGTAATTTGGTCCCGCATAAGCGAGATCAAGGGGGAGATAACGACGGTCGTTCCAGGCGTCAGTAGTGCCGGTAGTTGATAACACAGCGATTTGCCTCCTCCGGTAGGCATGATGCACAATATACTACAGGCGCGGGAAACAGAACGAAGGTAAATCAGCTTTAACAAGGATGGAGACGATAGACGCGAACTTACTCTCTCCCATCCATATTGGCATTGATAACTCCCTCTTGACAGAGCCTAAATTGCCGAATGCCCCAAACGCTCCGCGCCTTTCCCCGGATCTCCTTGGTCCACTTGAACGCTCCACTCCGGCTTTCCGGCAAATAATCTGTTGTCGCGTTATGATTTATCGGCCGATATTTGACGATACTATCAACGTTGATTGTCGTACGTGCGCTTTCCATCGTTGATGAACCACCTATACCGTTTGGTCCTGATGTACTAGCGGATGCTCGAGCTCTGATTTGGTTGAGAAGGCTTTCTCTTTGCTTCCGGAGCGTCCGAGCGAGTTTCGTCAGGGGCTCAAGTTGTTTATCCAACGAAGCGATCTGCCAACATGTTTCATTGTATCAGATTTCCAGCGTCGCGCTGTAGAGCAAGATAGTCAGACCGACTAACCTCTCCATCCAACTTTGACAGTTCCTTGGCCAATTCTTGTCCATCTTCCGTCTCCATGGCCCTTCCCTTTCCGTTCTTCTTTATAGGTACATCCGTACCCTTGTGCGCTCGGGCTTGGGCTCTCACTTTGGCGACCATCGACGCCGGCTTGCTAGCCTTAGACGGTGGTTCGATATTCGCCATTGGCTGAGCCATGGAGTACGTTCGATCGATACCTGGTAGTGCATTCGGGTTCGATTCCGGTGGTGGACTTGCAGGCATGGGAATTGGCTCCATTTCGATCGGGAGGATCTCGTCGTCCTGTTCGTCTGCGAGATCAAATGCGTGTCGTCCGGTTCCGTTGAGCAGTTCCTTTCGTCCGACTGGCCTGTTATGTGTCTGTTGTCGTGGCGGTGGTGTATCTTCTCTCGTATCGAGATCGACGACTTGTTCGTTGTTTGCCTGAAGATTGTGAATAGGAGTGTCTCTCGAGTTCGAAGTTGAAGTATTGGTTGACGCAGTTCGCTGCATTGCGAAGCGTGGAGGAATGGTAAGGCGAGGAGGTGGACTGGTAGGTCGAGAAATCGTTTCTAGAGATACAATCTCGCCGTCATCCTCTTGCGGCTGAGTATTGATCAATCCAAGTCTTGAGCCTGTTACATCCGCCTCTCTACGTTCAAACGTCCGATTCGCTACGAGGGTCCGCCTTGGAGGCGATTCTTCTCTGGTGTCTAGATCCACTACCTCCTCGTCGTCATCAAAATCACTATCAATGACCTGAACGGGACTCGACGGGACAGATGGCAGTTGCTGCACGGGTTTCGCTTGCGGTTTAGTAGTAGTTTCCTTGATCGAGGTTGGTTCAGGTAGCACCGCCACTCTTCCTAAAGTAATTCGTGCAGGCTCAAAGTCCAAGTCATCTAGATCGAAAGTTGCTGGAGGCGTGTCTGCAGCGGAAGTATGATTTGATGTAGGGCCGTTGGCACTCGTGAGCCAGTCAGGCATAGGAGGATAGTCTGCAGGTACAAGCATCAAGGGAGGCTTGATACGTTCCAGAGGGTAGAATCAGCTTACGAGGAGGAGGTTCCAGGTCATCCGTGTCTTCATCTGCTTCATTCGTCCGTGGTATGATCTGGATCTCATCGTCATCGTCGTCTTCCAGCAACATGGCGGTGGTGTTGAAAGGCCCAGTAGGATACGGGTACGGCTTCGAATGTGCGTTGCACGAGAACAAACAACTGAAGCTGATTTCCTGATAGCGTACTGAGTAAAATGTGTCGAAGGCAAGGGAGATCAGGCTAAAAGCACCTTGTTGGTCAAACAATTCGGACCTTGAAGAAGAGATGGGAATCATAGGAAGTAGAAAGTTGAAGATCAGGAAAGCGCTGCTATGAAACACGAAACCTCGTGGCCGGCCGCCGACACCGGGCGCGGCCAAAAGTGACGAATCTCTGAAAGGGCGGGATAACTCTGCCGCTTTCGGTCCGAACTGATGAGATTGTCCGCTGTGTTGTATAATAACTCCACGAGCTGAATCTTTTGCCTCGCCTGCCTTCCGCCCTTCACCAGCTCCTTCACCTTACCCCACTCCACTCTTCGAACTATTCACACGATGACTTACATCACTGAAATCGCGCATATCAACTTGACTGTCCCTCGAGGAACGCTCGAAACAGCAGCGGCATTCTATGCGGATACACTGGCATTGACTAGAGTTCCAGTTCCATCTGCTCAGACGCAGGAGTTGGCTTGGTAAGCATTTCCTCATCACTTTTATAAATCCCCCCGTCTAATATTCCACCACCTCCAGGTTCAACATCGGCACTTCCGGCCAACAAGTACACATCGCATTCCCAGCTCACGAGCAGGAACTCGTAGATAAAACCGCTCGACGTCACCCTTGTTTCCACATCGCTTCTCCTAATGCTTTGTACGAGTTGCAAACGAGGATATACCAGCACTTTGAGAAAGGTGGAGAAGGTGCGCCTTTGCAAGCCGACAAGCCAGGAGACGCGAATAGCGGTGAGTCGTTCTGAGCGGCGTATATGCCAACGGCAACGGCTGATAATAAGGCATTCTAATCAGGTGCGCAAGGCAAAGAATACCCTACTCGATTCTTCGCAAGAGATTACGCAGGCAACCGATTAGAGTTCAGCTTGTAGGGTGCCTGTCACCATAAATTTACCTTTGTCGTAGGTGTACAATATGCGATTCGTGCACAATAAATTCCGCAAATACATTATCCCTGCCCAAGCCCCCTCGTTCCGCAACACAGATCATCAATGCCGACAAACGTCACCGCCCTCCCGGCTCTAACCTGGATTGAACAGGCCACCACCCCTCCCCCCACCGCTTGACATACCTCACCTCCTCCAGATCCTCTACTCCATCTTCGATAACAGCAAGCTGACACCTCTCCCACCGTTCATGCAACCTCCGCAACCTCGCCCAGATCTCATCCGCTCGCAATCCGTTTGAGTGTCGTCGATCGGAGGCAGGGATGTAAACTCTACTTCTCTGGAATACTTCTTCGTGCAGGATATGAAGGATCGCCATTCCCAAGACTGGTAACGTTAAGGGCAGGTACCCAGTCGGGTCGTCTTTGAAGCGAAGAGGCTTGCTTTCTTCCGGCGTTTGTTCGGATGAGGAATCGCTATCCGAGGGATGATCCTTGAAGTTTGTTGGTGCTTCCCAGATACTATAGTCGAACGAGCTGTTCGCGATAGACAGTTGTGAAGCATTTCCGAAAGTCGTATTGGCGATAGATATAACCCCCATTAGCGATCCTTTGGAAGTGTACGATGCTTCATAGCTTTGCGATCCATTCTTCGTCATTTTCCTCACTGCCTCATCCACCCGTATAGCCTCCTTGTCTTGCTCACTCATGCTGACTTCAATGACACTTCCGTCCGTGGCCACCATCAAACGGAAACAATGCTGGATCAATTTCCGCATCTTCCTGCCCCGTTCAGCACGTCGAGCTCGTGAATCCTTGTAGACCATCCCGAATCCCGGCTTTTTCGCTTTTGATGCGTCCACTGACCCTGATTGTGCTGCCGTGGCGGCTTTTAGAGCTTTCCGTCGGGTCATGTATAATTCATTCTCCTTTGCCTGCTCTTGTCGGACAAATCGATGGGCAAAGACTCGAAGGTGCGGAACGTGAACGACATGTTCCAGTCCGAAAGCGCAATTGGATGCCTCCTCTAACTGTATTCCCGCGGAAAAGTCGAATGTACCCACTCGGGTGCCGTTGAATTTGACAGGAGTGAGCGGAGATCTCCGTTTTGTCGAATGTTGCAGCATCGTTTTCTTCATACCGCCAGCTTTAGGTGTCGAATCAAAGTCTTGTAGATCGTCATCCAGCAATAATATCTGTGCCTGCCTTCGCTTCTGCTGTGCCCGTACCATTTGTGCCGCGGCGATTTCTGGAGTCGGCCATGTCAATTCTGGCATGTAACGAGCGGCTTCTGTGATGGCCTGCGCTGATTCCAAATCGGTGCACCAATGGTTTTCCGTTTGTATACGTAGATACTCCATCAAGTACCGACGGAATTGGTTGTCGTTGAGGTGATCTCGACTTAGTTTGCACGGATGCCGTAACTAGAAGGTCACGGCAATGTCAATGCGAGAAAGAAAAAAGGACAGAGAAGAGCTTACTGTGGATGGTGCTTGAGAGGCCGAACCCGTGGGAGCGATACTGTCACAACTTGGGTCGTATCCAGTGACTTGCGACAAAGTGGCAGTCGCTGGCCATGTGAGACTCTGACCCGGCGTGGACAATTGTGTTTGCGGGAACTGGCTAAAAATCGGTGTAGCGGGTGCGAGCATCGACTCGTAGACTTTCGAATCGAACGGTATCGAGTAGACATCTCGTTTGAGACGTTCAACGTCCTGTAGATGGCGGTATTCCTCCCAAGAGGAAGCCCGGACTTTTTCCTGAATAAGCTACAGTATCTCAAGGATTGAATGTCGTGATCACTCACGAATGGAATTCTCGCTCGAATCTACCACTACCTCGCGTATCACCTCTCCATTCCTCCTACTCCACTCTTTCAGCTTGCCACGTATCCTCGCGATATCTCCAATGTTGATATTCGGATAATTATGCCGCTTGACCTTTCCTTTCTTTTGTTGAAGCTCCCATTCCTTTCGTTCCGTAATGGTCATGTATTTCTGGCCGGACTGATATGGCGTTTCGGGTGATATTGGACCAGCTCCACCTCGGCGGGGTCTGTCTACTAGGTCGTTGTTGAGCACTTTTGTTACGGATATGATGTATTCGCCATTCCCATCGTCGACTGATATTTCAAAGTGATGATCAGCATGGATTTTTCGGAAGAGTATCATCACGTACTTGTCAGCATCATCCTGATGGTAGGATCTTCTGCATCTCGTTCTACTGCTACGTAGCTCAAGGTAGATACCCAACCGACGAATTCAACGTTCCGAAACGGACACTGATCCAGCATAAAGATCGGCTCGGCTATAGAAGAGAAGGTCAATGAAAGAAAGAAGCCACGGCATATTCAACAAGCTCTACTCACCATATAACTGGTTCCTCCGTATGGTTGAAGCTTGATACACATCGGGGACTGAGCATTTGATAACGGCAGCTGGGTGGCCCGTCCAGCTTTGCAGCTCGTCGTAGCTGGATTTTCTCTGCATCTTTACAGCTTGGTGCGGTTTAGGGCTGGTTCGGGAGCTGACGATGTGTCATTCTGAATGTGTGGCTACACGGAAACAGCAGACGCTCTAGGGGTTTGTCAATCGCTAACATGTTGACAGCTGCAGTGTCGACTGACTGTTCAGTTGTTGTTGACGATGGTCTGAGAGCCGATCGCATCTATTGTTTACTTTTTGCTGATTTGTGCTGGGAGCTGGGAATTGAACTGTTCGACAGCTTGCTCGACGAGCTGTTCGACGAGCTGTCTTCGTCGAGCTGTTCAGATGTTAGCGAGCTGCCCATATTTGTACAAGAGATGACATCTTACCACAAGCTGTAAACGACTCAAGAATCTGATGTCGCATAGACGCAAAAAACGACGTTGGCAACACGTTCTACAATGATTAGGTCTAGCATGTCACGCCGAAAAACAACGGAAGACAGCAGCATTTGACAGTGAATGAACATTCAAGCTACAGCAGAGTGCCTGTGCGCGTCTCGCCAGTCATCTAGTCTCTGGAGCCTCTATCGTAGGCCGCTGAATACCATCATCTGCCGGTAGCGGGCTCTTTCATAACCAATTCTGCGTGTGTTCTTCCTTTGCCGAACAACTCATCTCCCGGTGTCAGATTCGAGCAAGGGAACGTAAGCTGGTGACTCACCAGAATGTCTAGTCGCTCATTCTTCCGTCTTTCTATAAGCCATGATTGTTGCAGTGTAGTTCTTACTACCATTACGAGGATGCTCGAAACTTACGCTGCAGTCCGGGCTGAGTGAATCTTTTGGTGAATTTGAGCAGCCATAATTAAGCTCTTCAAGGGAGTGGAGGCAGCTAGAACAGAGCTTTGACCTCTGCTTAAGACGCGGTATTTGACGGCACGCATTCGTAGGGTTGATTCCTCTGCCGTATCTCGCGGGCTACCATTTTCAAACGATGAAGTCTAAGCTTTCCGTGATTGGGCTCCAACTCTGGCTGATTCAGATATGATCGTTCGTTTCTTCCTGTTCATCCTGTCCATTGTCATTGAACATCCCCAGCTGTTTGAAGGAGCGGTTCGTCGTCGTTGACAATATGATTAGTTGCTACATCTATACGGTTGTAGACTTCGTTGATTGCAGACGTATGTAGCAGCATTTGTCGGTGCGCCCCCCCCAGGAGCTACCCTAACCACTGCTGCTAGTTCCGACTCGTTATATACACGTCAATAATAGACTCGAATCGAAACTACCCCTGGAACGATACAGACGCCAAGTGTTGTTGACTACGGATAAGCTACTGTATATGCTGCCTCGCGTCCTGACAGCGACAATCCAAGTTCACCCGAGATGGCTCTCTTTGTTGCTTCAACAACGTGATATGCGAAATAATACTATGAAATCTATACTACGTCGCCATGACCGCTACAAGTCGAAAGTGATGCGCGTCCGGGTTGTTCGGATGGGTTGTTTCCTGCATGATCTCACACGTCACGCTAAACGCAAACAGGTCAGTCGAGGTGATGTGGCGTGCAAGAATGATGCATGTGGGACTTACTAGTGATCCCCTGAAGTAACCTTTTCGTCAATATATGCCACACTTTGTTGCGAGAGCCAATCAGCAATATTGTCATCGGGACACGGCGAAAAAGGGGAAAGGGTGCTCGCTCACCTTGCGACATTGTAATCCCGCGACCACCACCCAGGCAGACGTTTCGCGCCCTTTTCATTATCGTCTACCCAGCATTTGGCGTCGCCTAGGTCGTACATCTTGCTACGGAAGTAGTAGACGGCGATTCTAGCGAAAGGAAGGGAAGGGTTCAATACTGTGGATTCACCCGGTGATGGCTATTGCGGGAAAACGTACCTCCCCTCGGCGACTTTCACGTCCACCCGAATTCTCGCGCCTACTTTATCGCTGACCCAGTAATGCTTTTCGCCATTCCAATCATACTCGCGCCACCCGTCAGAGATGACGGGCCGCATAGGATGTTGCGGGTCATTCGCATCCGCGCAAAACATTTGCGGCTGGACGAGGTCGAGTAGCGCCTCTGGGTTCTTTGCGTCGTCCGTTGGTGAGGAATCCGCGACGATATCTCGTAACGGAGTGAATATCTCTGTGAGCGGTAACGAGTAGGGCGAGGGTTTACTGATAAACTGGCGGGATTCACGGGCGATGGCTTTGACGGCCGAGGCGTTGAACATGCGTTCCCAGCCTGGTGGCGGGGTTCTCGGGTCAGTCATGAGAGGCGAGTCAAAGGGGAAACTCAGATCAATCATGGAATCAAACGTTGCATGTGTCGCCAGTGTCGTGGACGGTTCGCGGTCCTTGGGCAAGCCGAGGATCGATACCCGGCATAGTTCGAATTCGAGGTACGACGTGAGTACGTCGGCCAACACGCGCTACACAGAGTTGCGCAACATTAGCAACCCCTGCGTGCGCGGGACATCATAACAAGGAAAAGCGGAACGCCCGGACTCACATGCCCGCGCACATTCGGATGTAACCCATCATCCACCCAAAACGCCCTCCGTACACTGCCCGGCCAACGGAGGTACGATTCCCAGACCATGCGCTTCATACTAACGTACGGAATATCATAGTAGCTCGCGATCGGCAAATGCACGAGCTGCGGATCGGCGTACCCTTGGTCTTGCGCTATTGTGGGTGCCCATGCGCCGAGGATGATGACGGCCGGTTGGGAGGGCAGGGTGAGGAGTGCGCGGAGGAGTTGGTCGAAAAAGTGTTGGTAGAGGAATGAGCTGGGGCCGCGTAGGTGGGCAAAAGTAAGTATGCCGCACCAAGGAGAGCAGGGGAGGGCTTACGCTTGGTCGTTGACGTCGAATTCGAGGACGATGAGGTCGACATCAGGAGGAATATGATGTGTCTACCGCCATGCAAAGCACCAAAAGCTCAGCAACGTTGCCCGGCATTTGATACTGCAAGAAATGAACTCACCCCACAGAATGCGTAGTAGCTGTTCATCAATGGATCCACCGATGAGATGACGTCAGGTCAGGGCACGAAACAGCGCGGCACGGCAAATGGGAGAAGGACGGGAGGTTTGCAAGAAAGAGGAAGCGCGCACCTAGAATCCATACCCCCAATCGCACCATTCATAATCTCATGTTCCTGCTCGTCCGCCTACGCCGACCACACACACACATAGGGAAAAGGAGGATCAGCACACGCGCTCTTTTACTTTTACTTTTCCTTCTCTCTTCTTCTTTTATGCGGGGCGAGACGAGACGAGGTGAAACGGTGGGATGCCGCGCGCGAGGTAGTGATAAAGGCCGTCCCTGGCGCCTCTACCGCACGAGTTGGACTCGGTAGCCGCGAACGAACAGAGAGAGAAAAAGAAAAGAAACAGGATCGGCTCAACTCACCAACGGTAATCGCTCATTCAACCAGTCCTTCAACAACGCCGGGTAACACCCGGGCCCGTTGGGGTCGCCTTGCGGGTATTCCGGGTTGGGATGTACCGCATGACACGCGGAGACTATATCGTATGTGGATATCACGGGAATGCGTTCAGTCGAGGGAATAAGCAGGGGCGTGAGGCCGGGAAAACGTACCGCTCCCGCCAAGTATCCCGACTTTTAGACGTGTCCGATCCCTCGACGCCTTGTATAACATCCGTTGAACCCGCGCTCCGGTTCCCAGATGGAGCCGCGACCGCGCGAGCGCTTCTTTGGTGTAGACGTCACACATTCTTTCCCCTGGTCCAGCCGCCGTTTCCGGAACGAGCGGTTTCTTGAGGTGTTTAAGCGCGGAGGAGGAGCCGCTGCTGCTGTCGGAGGGCGGAGAAGGAGAGGGAATCCCACAAGCACACTCCTCATCGACCGCCACCACGTTCTTGATCTCCCCTGCCAACACATCCTGCAGAACCGCATCCGAACCCGCTGGGACGATCCGTATTGTCGGCAGCGGCGGGAGCAGCGGGGTATGCGGCTGGAGCGCCGCGTAGAGAAGGGTTAACAAGATCGGTGCGGCGATGTACCATAGTGGTCGCGGGATGCGGAACGGGCGTGATCGGTGCGTGGAGGTGGTGCTGGGAGAGGGGGACGGTGATGTGGTATGCGGGTGGGAGGAAGGGAGCAGTGATTCCGTGAGCGAGGACATTTCCAGCGAGTCCCGGGAGAGAGAGGGGCGGTGGCGTGTCATTCCGGGGTGCGGGCGACTTGTGAAATTGTGCCAAATGAATAGACTCTTTCATTGATCATGATGTGCACTTTATTACCTTGTGCACAAACAATCGCTGGCTGGGCTGGCTGGAGAGGTAGAAATGTCTCAAACGCGTCTAGCTAAATGCGGATGCAAACTTCTGGTGGCCCTAAGATGAATGCTGCCGTTGGCGAGTAATAAGGGCAACTTAAATTAAACGGTCAACTCTCCTATCCCTCGCACCAAAGGCATAACAATACCAATCTTTCTCCTTTTCTATTTGCTGTGTTGATCTGCACGCGGAAGCAAGCGCCACAATGGAATCATGGATGCACGGTGGCTTCTTCACGTCACCACCGAAGAAAACACTCGTCGCCTCCCGTCAGTTCGATGCGGGCTCGCGAACCAAGGCAGCTGGCGCCGGCGCGAATGATCCGTTTGGAGATACGAATGAGGATAGGAGGATTAGCGGCGCGAGTATGAATAAGAGGGGATCGCAGGGCATGTCACAGTCGCAGTCGCAGTCGCAGGGCCGGGAAAGGGGATCACAGTCGTATTCCCAGTCGCAGAGGACCAACGGCACGGCAACAACAGCACCAACACGTCCGAAACCAAGAAAACGAACCGCCACGACGTCGTATACTATCCAGGAATCACCACCGTGGCCGCCGCCGCCGCGCAAGTCCAAAGAAAAAGAGGACGTAGGCGCCATGGTCGCAAAGTGGAAAAAAGTATCTCAGCAGGATGAAAGTGAGAGTGATGATGATGGTGGTGGTGGTGGTCTTGGGATCGATTTCTCGCAGAGTCGGAAGAAGAGCGGAGCAACGACTGCGGCCGGGAAGGGAAATAAGCTCGAGGTGGCAGGACAGGGGCAAGGGAGGAAGATCAAGCTTATCCTCAGTCCAGAGAGTAGGACCAAACAACTTCCCGCAACGACGACCACCTCCTCTCACAAAGACACCTCCTCCTCGGACGACGACGAATACCTCCTCCTTTCACAAGACGCCCACCAACCGCCCAACTCGTCCCTCGTCCGCGTCCGTCCAAGCAGGCACCTCCTACCGGAAGTAATGATCGGAACGGGGGATGGAGCGAGTTTGTTGGCGGATAGCGATGCCGATGCCGAGGGTAGGAGTCTACCTACGACGGCGACGCGGGAGGGACCAGCGCCGGCGGGGCGGCGTGGCATAAACTTGGGTAACCGTGCGTCGATTGGTTATTCGAGTGATGAAGACGGAGGTGTGCGGGATGATTCGTTTGATTTGGTTTTCGGGAAGAGTCAGTTCGAGGCCGGGTCGCAGTCGCAGTCAAAGGTGAAAACGAAAACCAAGGCGAAACAGGGCCAAGGGAAGACGACGACCACGGCAGCAGCGGCGGCAGCGACTACGAAAGGAAAGAAAAAGGTCGAGCTGTATGATCCTCGGGCTTCTACCAGTCTCATCAACGCCAACGGGAAGAATAAATCTGGCAACAGCTCTGGGTTGAAGACGACGACGGCGACAAAGGCTACTTCCAACGCCAACGTCAAATCCAGCAGTTCAATTCCGAAATCCACCAAATCCAAATCGAAATCCAAATCGACGAAAACAACAACACCCGCGTCCTCGGCGGCGGCCAGCAGCGGAAAGGGAAAAGCAAAAAGTAGAGGAAAAGTCATCGTTTCCGCCTCCGAGGATGAGGACGAGGATGCAGCTTCAGAGGATGATGAAGAAGATGATTCGGATGATAGTGGACCCGCGCTGAGGTTTGACCGCAGAGGTGGCGGTCGCGGTGATTCGGAACGAACACCACGGCCTAGGAAACGGATTATCGAGACCGTTCCGGCCGCGGCGCATGGTAGCAAGAAGAATGCATCGTCGTCGAAACGCAGGGACCGATCACCGGAGAGACTTCAAACAGCGGCAACGACGTCGGGCGTGAGCGGACGTAAACGAAAGATGGCAGACATGAGGGACACGGATGGTCTTGGTTCGGATGATGACGACGAGGAGGAGGGAAGGACACCGATGCAGAGGCGGAAAATAGCCGCGGCGAGTCGGGATGGCGTTTCGGCGCGACAGGAGACCGGCAAGTCCAGCAAGGCGGCCGCCACCATGTCCATGTCCACCCCGCCGCGCAAGAAAAAGTCGGCAGCAGCAGCAGCAGCGGCAGCAACGACACCGCCGCCAACGAAAAAGTCCACCACTGCAACGACAAAGGGCAAAGAACCGCCACGCAAGGTTGCACTTCCAGAGGGCTTCCCATCGCCCATGCGTGCGCCTGTCCGGCCAAATGAGCAGCTGTTGAGTAGTCCGACGTTTTCACCGGGCAGGAGGGAAGAGGAGAAGCAGGAACGTCCAGCTGATGTAGGGCCGAATGGGTGAGTCCGGGGCCTGTTTCTCGCTGTTCTCAGATAGGGGTAGGGGTTTCTCCTGTTTGTGTCTACGTGGCGCTGATGTGTTCTGCTGCGGTATGGTTGGTCAGGGCGCAAATGCTGCCTGTTTCGGAATGTGTGATGGCGGATGTGCCGACGTTGCAGCTTCCGTCGGAAAAGGTGCCGCAGCTTGTGGGTGAGTGGATCGGTTGCGTTTAGTACTTTGGCTGTGGGGGAGAGGAAAGCGTTGCTGATTATAGGTTTTCTTTGACTAGCGAGGAATATCGTGGATGACAAGTGTCCCGTGAGTTGTGTTGCTCGTTTGCGCCCCGGGTTGGTCGTGCTGATCTTTGTTGGAAAACGTCCGTCGCCGAGCAGTACTGCCAAGAATTCCTCCCCGTCAGGATGAGCGAAAGCGTCTCGAACCTATACCGCCAACTCCGCGCAACGGACGCCCCGCGTCGAACAAGCACAGCAGCATCAGACGCCGATTGGACACGGACCATCGAGTTCTGCCAACGCCATTATGCGGAATCACACGTCTTCCCACTCGGATTCCATGCGGGTTATCCACACGAGTTGAATTTCTCGCAGTTAAAGGCGCGCGTAAAGGCGTTGAAGCCGGAGGTCAAGAAGATGTTGAAGCGGCCCAAGGATAGTGCATTTTATTTGTTTGCCGAGAGGGATCTCGAGAATCAAGGGAGGCGAAAGTGGAGTAGTATGGAATCTGCGAATGATGAAAAGAGAAAGGATAGGCTTTTGCCGGGCTAGTAAGTGTTTTATGCAGAGGGAGCGTGGAGAATTCTTGCTGATGCCGGCATCCGGGCAGCTTCGGCCCTCTTGGGAAAATCACGATCGGCAATGTCCTCAAAGGCATGCTCCGCACACCTCGTTTCAAGCGGCTTACCACCCCCGAAGCGATCGGCTCACTGCTGCCCGAAGAATACGTCGAACACGTGCTCGTCATCGAAGTAGCATTGTTGCTCATCTCGCAAGACATGCAGCAGGAAAAGGAAGACAGAGAGCCCTTTTCGGACAAGGAGAAACGGTCGCGTGCGCTCCAGATTTTGAAAGAGAGCAGAGAGTATGGTCGAACGAGGTTTGGTATCGGAAGCAAGTATATTGCCGAGGAGGATTGGGGGAACGGCGTTACGCAGATGGTGATTGCGGATGTTAGGGGTCTGAACGATGATTCCGAGGAAGAGAGCGATGATCATCAGGCAACGAGCTCCGAGCCCGAGCCCGAGCCTGAACCCGAACTGCTACAGCTTCGCTACAGTAGTCCCGATGGATTAGATGACGCCAGTGAATCGGGCAATCGAGCGACGAGGTCATCGCCGCACCGTATTGAAGACGATGAGGACGACGTGGATATGATCCGACCAGCATCAACAACACCCGAGATCCTGCCAAGCGAGGTATCCCCCGTTCTGTCATTCGGAGGTCGGAATAGCAAGGCGCTGATTCTCGCTGTGAATAGCGACGAAGACACCATGCTCGGATCATCACCACGTCCGCGCAAAATTGCACGACAGAACGACCATCCGGTTACTATGACAGTGGTATCGGATTCTGATGACGAATTTGACAATCCAGCAGTCGCGCTGGATGCTCAGTCGGTGATTGAAGCGGCGGATGAGGTAGAGCAGACGTTCAATCAAAGGGAGAAGCATGGTAGTCTTTCCGCGACGGCGACGACGGCGAAGAAAAGGCCCGCGCCAAAATTCGTAGAGGTCGTGGATGTCACGTCGTCGCCGAATCGGATCGGAGCCCAGTCGCACAGCTTGAGAAGCTCTGCGCGCGGCGGTACAAGCTCTACCGGTCCTCCCAGCAGACGCAAGTTTAACCTGAATGGAGGGGAAATTGTGCATGATCTCGACGGGGATGATCCGATGGACGGGAATATCGGTCGACAGCATCACAATCTGATACAACGGACCCAGACTCGACCTGTATCTGCGGGCGGACTTGGGCAGAGAGGAGGAAGGCCGACTGGAAGCACATTGCCGTCCCGCTCCGGAACGACCGGCAACGGATATACATCGACGGCCTCGGGACCAAGGACATCTGAACTAGTCTTGATGTCGGGTGGCTCGCCGTACCATCTCAACAACGCCATGCGGAAAGGCGCGCGACCGATAGGACTACCGAAGAACTCGGGACCGACATCAGCCCGGGCACCGAACAGCGCTGGTTCGTCAGCTGCCCCTGGATCGGAGAGAGGTCGAGCAGGAGGAGATGCACGGCGTGGAGGCGGTGCGGGCTTGTTCCACAAGAGCGGAAAGCAGGCGCTTGAGAGGCAGCGTCAAGATCAGGCGGTTTGGGACAAGAAGAATGGGCGATGAGGGAGCCTGGCGGAGATGGAACTGAAGGGGCTTGGGGAGGACTGTAGTGCGGTTTGCTCTGGTTCTGGACAGCGCATCGTATAGATATATGTCGTGTGTGGATGGCAAATGTATTAGTTGATTCGCAGGGCCTATTACCCGTTATCACTATGGACGAATTGCTTGTTGCGTGTCTCGGAGCAAATTTGGCGATCGTCATGTAGAAGTCTGATCAAAGGAGCGTACTTGAGGAAGAAGCCAAAGGTGAGTTTGGAGTATAGGGCGGACATGTTTGGTATATAACAGAGTATAGTACTGCAGCTGGGTTTGCAGATTGATTGCTTGCAGGAGGAGCCTGGTCGATTTTACTCTACCAGCCAACTCTATTCCGCCATATTGAATTGGTGCCTCGGTCACGCCGATAGCCGAGGTAAACTGAAACCTTTGCTATCAACCATCATCATTTGATTGAATTCTAGTGAACAAGAAGAGGAGATGTGGTATTCAAGTACCCAGCACAGTATCAGCACCAAGACGGACCATCAGATTGGCCCAATGTCCGGCAGTATGCCTATTCTTGCCCAAGAAATCCCTGCCAAAGCACGATTAAGAGCAGACCGACTAATCAACCTCGATGACTTTTACACACACGTTCGACACTGCCAATGTGCCTTTGGCGTCGGTCTCGCCGTCGCTATCATCGGTCAGGTGATTCGGATGCCAGACATGGCGATGATCTGGGGTATACTGCCGCCTTCAAAGTGGAAGAAGGGCTGGTGGGTTGTAGAAGGAATAACGTGGATGATTGGCATCGCATTGCTCGTGAGTACTGGCGCTGGACTCTGCAGCTTATTTTCTGATCGATGTGGATTGGCATAGGCTATCGCAACCTTCGTCTTTTTCTTCTCAAACAGGACATCGGTCCTTCCTCGGCGTCGTAAAGCTACCGAAGAAGATGCAACAGCGGTATCGGAAAGGACCCCTCTTTTACCGCCACACACCTCGTCAACTCAACCGGCTTTCCTAACCTTTGACTCCTTTCGTCGACATTCACGATACATCACAATCCTCTTCTTACTTTCTTTTCTCGCTCTCGTCATGCGTCCGCTTCCATCAATCATATACATCCTCCGCACACATCACGCTCCTCCGCGCCTCACATTCAGCGCACACAGCCGCGAATCGCTTCTGCATATCGTCGGGAATATTGGAAACTGGGTAATGTTTCTCTCGATCGGAATGATGAGAAGAGGTCCGGAGATGAGATATGATCCACCGAGAATTGGCACGGGGTATGGACTGAAAGCGGGAGTGTATGATGCGAAGGAGGAAGAGTGTCAAGGTCATAAAGGCGCGGTTTCGTGTCATTCCGGACAGAAGGTAGTCAAGGTGGTTGGAAAGGTACAACACGTGACTAGTCTTACGTGTGTTTGATTCAGAGGAAGAGCAACGCGTTCCCCTTCCCTTCGCTCCTAGATTCATGATTATGATGCTTATCACTATTCTATGCTACTACTCTCAGTTCAATCATCAACAACTCATCAAAATATCAACCGGCCATGCAAAAGCCAATCGATTCTTTTTCCCGCCCACCACCCATGGGTTGTTTTTCTTTTTTTTTTGGCTCGCTTTGGAATGAGCAGCAGACATGTCCGAACGGTTCCCCCGGTATATTGCAGGGGGTTTCATCCGGCGGGTGTCTGTTGCGGGTCTATATGGAAATCTTTTAGTTGTATTTTCTTTTTTCTTTTTGGACGTTGCTAGCGGCCTTCAGTCGCTGGGAGGTCCTCTTTCCCGGTGACTTGGCGCGCGCTGGTATCAATGCCATGCGACCCCAACTCACTATCGCTTAGTCGCCGCCCCTTCCGTATAAATTGATGACTAATGTTACCCTTATACGTCTTAGACCGATCTTGACTGTGAAACCCACTCCTCCGCGAAGTATATGACAGGGATCACACCAGAGGTACCGAATGTCTTTGATTACGACGGTTGTTGTCTATTGAGCTTCATCTTCATAGGCTATGTGAGTATTTTTTCCGTTAGTCCGCCCTTTATCAACCTACAGCTGCTGAATCATATATCAAACATTCTCCCAGGCACTCCATATCGCCGTCCTCTCCGCTACAAAAGATAAACTCGACATTTCCGACTTGCCGCATCTTACCTATGCACAGAGAGCGGAAAATATCGTGCTACCGCTCGAGGGCAGAATGTTTGTCCCAAAGGCTCATACGTTGGCCATGCAAGGCGGTGAAGCGCCTGATAGCATTGGCAGATCTCCGAAGAAAGACGTGGTGAGCAATGTAGGGCCTTGGCAGTTGGCAAAGTTGCTTTGGCGAGGGACGGGGGGGATTGTCATGACCAGTAAGAGCCATGTTCCACTTCGGGTCATCGTAGCGCTCCTTTGCCACAAGAGTTGCCATATACTCAAATCAAATCGAATATTCTCTCTGTACAGACATAGTCTTTGAATGGGCAAAGGTTCTAGCTGGCTTCATTCCTCCGTACTGTCTCCACGAAATGGTCAAATCTTTCGATGACCCAACGTCAAAAGACGACAAGTCGTACCCATTGCTCATGTGTGGTGGTTTGTTCGTCGGTATGTTCTCGGAAACTTTGTTAGCGACTTATGTTGGGTGAGTGCCTTTCCGGTCTTACATAATTGCGAGAGCTGACCAGTCACACGCCTTCCTATATTGGTTGAAAAGAGTGGTGGAATACGCTCAGTTGCATCTTCCTGTAAGGGCTATGCTCAATATTTCCTTGTTTTCCAAGATCCTGCGTTCTGTCGATGCGAAAGCGGCGGAAGCTGAGCGGAGCACGGAGAAAGATGGGAATAATCAAGGGCGGGCACAAGTTAGTCACGATGCTTAGCCTTGCTCTGCATGTCCTGTACCCAAGTCTTGCTGCTGCTCGCATCTTTTTAGATTCTTAATTTGCTACTGATTGACGGGAAAAGAGTAGGGGAATTGGGATACAGGGCGTTCTTGATCTCGGACGCTCTGTTGAGCTGTAAGTCTCGCAGGTGTTGAATAGTGCCGATGAGTTTTGATGCTGACCGATCAACATCAAATTGCAGTCATTGTCGGGGTTGTCTTTCTTTACATGATGTTTGGATGGGCTGCGTTTATCGGAATGGCCGTGATCCCGCTTGCCGTGCCATTTTCATACTGGATCTCAGTCTACCGATATCGTAAGACGGTTTAGAATCTGGGCATTCTTCTACTTTGCTGACCGTGGTAGCTAACATGGCTGGTATACAGGGGTCGATCGTGATTTAAGTCGCGCGCAAGACGCCCGTGTGTCTGCGATCCACGAATTCTTGCTAAGCGTCAAAGTCATCAAAGTACGTACTGCACTTATTATCGAACCGAAAATTGACTGACTAATGCTCTTTGTGGGCTAGTTGAACGCCTGGGATGAACATTTCATCAAGAGGATATCCGTGTTGCGAGACAAGGAAATCAGGTTGGTGACCAAGATGATATCAGAATTTCTTCGCTTCACTAATTACAGAGTCTGTTTCCAGGCTTCAGAGAAAACGGTTCCACATCGGAACTGGCTTCAACATAATTTCTGATCAATTACCGCTCTTGAGTATTTTGGTAATCTTCTTCACTTACACCAAAATAATGGGGCAAACTTTGGAGCCAGCGACGGCTTTTGTCGCAATGGCCGTGTTCGGCAAAGTCAAGGGTACGCGACGATGTCTCGTAAAGAAGGCCCTTGCTAACTGAAATGTCTTCTGTCGACAGCGGCAATATCCTTAGTTCCAGACGTTATTAGTGCTCTTCTGTTGGCGCGGATATCCCTAGGTCGACTTGGCCGGTATTTCAGCGAGCCTGAAGTGACGGTCCTGGGTCAAGGAACTTCTAGTAACGGTCGAATTCGTTTGAAGCAGGCGACAGTAGGATGGTCGATGCGAGATCTGGAGAAAGAGCAGATTGACGAGTCTACAGAGCAGATAGACTTCAGACTCTACAACATGACTGTCGACATCCCCCAGAATGCGCTTACATTGGTCTCTGGACCACTTGGTTCAGGCAAAACGCTCTTTGTGAGTTGTTGCTTGCCTCGAATGCTTGGTCAACTGGTGGTCCTGACAATATACTCGATTGCATTCGACTCTCAAAGCTTCTGGCATTGTTGGGAGAAGCCAAGCTCCTGTCGGGCGAAATCGAGTCACCCCGATCCAACCCGAATGCTTTACCTTTGCCTGAAGATTTGGTAGATATCGAATTCGAGATAAATGTGTGGCTGAATCCAAGCATGGCGGCATATTCGTCGCAGATCAATTACGTCAAGCATGGCAACATAAGGGACAACATTTTGAACGGATTACCGATGTGGCACGAAAGATATGCCGCTGTTCTCCGACAGTGCGCGTTGATTCCGGATTTGAAGCTCTTTGATCATGCGGACTTGACAGAAGTAGGAGAGCAGGGGGTTACGCTGGTCAGTCGTAATGTAATCAACATGCGGTGTTCACATACACTGATTTCTTGGTATTCCTTCCAGAGTGGTGGCCAACGCGCGAGGTAGGCGCTGATCGCTCATTTACAGTACCCGTGATGGTTGATATTTATGACTTCTTATCCTGCACAGAATATCCCTTGCACGTTGTGTTTACTCCAGAGCCAAAACAATATATCTTGATGATGTCCTGAGTGCAGTAGATGCGCACACAGCTCGACATCTTTATCAGCAATGCCTCAAAGGGGACCTACTAAAGAACCGTACGATCGTTCTCGTATCGCACAACGTCAACCTAGTGCTTCCTTCCGCTCAATACGTTGTGCACATTGAGAATGGGACAATCGATAAATCGGGACCGGCAGCGGATTTCACGTACCAAATGCATGACAACGAAGAATCAGACAGGGACGTAGACCGCCTCTTGGACACAAGTGACCCGGTCGAGCTTGACGCTGTTCCTTCTGCAGAAATACCCAGCGAGATTCGGCGAATCTACGAAGAGGAGAAAAGAGAAATTGGGCAAGTTGACCGCCGTAATTACGCTTTCCTATTCAAATGCGCTGGCGGTGTGATCTACTGGAGCATATTCACCCTGATATATGGAGGCGCCGAATTCTTCAACTTCCTGCAGACGCTGTGGCTGAAGTATTGGACTGGTGATGGCAGGCCGGAAAGACTTGGACTCTACCTTACGGGATACGCAATTATTGTCACCGTCGGTATTTTGATAGGTGCTTTCCGTTGGCTATGGCTTTACGGCATCCGCTTTCGCAACACTGGAGTTGGCTTTACAGACAGTGCTGCACCCAGGATCCATGATCTCATGCTTCGTCGTCTAGTCGGCAGTCCGCTCGCATTGTTCACCTCCTGGCCTACGGGCAGACTTTTAAATCGCTTCAGCGGAGATATCAGTCAGATAGACGGGTCCGTTCCAGACAATGTTGGTCGGTCATTCTCTGCAGGTAAGGAGATATCTCAACTATTCCAGAGGCTATAATACTAAACATTACGTTCGGGTTGAGCAGTTTTAACTTTTGCGTCATCCGTGCTGGTGATATCGATCAAAGCGCCAGTATGAGACAGCTTCTTTACCGAGTGTGCCCGAACGCGAGCTCACTTTCGAGTCCCATCTGGCAGACCTTTCTCTTAGTGACCGCCATACTCCTCGTGCCTTTCGAGCTTCTCCGCCGCTTGTGAGCGTAATGGCGCCATCGGTTGTTCTTCACGCTGTGCTGAATTCCCATTCTCCCTGCTCCAGTTTCAGCAAAGCAAGAGCAGAGCTTCGAAGGTTGTCATCTACTGTCGGTAGTCCAGTTGTCACAATCTGCAACGATGCAATCAGTAAGTCATGGATCTGTGTGAGAATTGATACAATCAGGCTCAGCGAGATCGCGATCTTCTATGATGGCAGACTCTGTTGCCGTCCTTCGCGCGTGAGTCGTTTTGTATGTGGGTCACCTGAGGTTTCGCTTGATCCATCATTTTTTGACCAGCTTTGGCACTGGCCGCATCATGTCTCAAGCAATGTCTGTATTTACTGACGTAGACCGCAGAACGAGCCTGAGTGACTGCATCGGTGAGATTGCACTTCAGGTTCTGTAATAGCTGCCCATGATACTGACGAACGACACATATAAACAGTCTGGCAGAGCTTCAGCTTGATTATTCTCACATCTGCGAGCCTGTTGGTTACAACTACAGGTTTCATCTTGGTTTCAAGCCGGGACATCTCTGGAGCCTCGGCCGGCTTCGTGTTGTCTTTCGCTCTTGCAAGTTCAACGGGCCTCCTTAGTCTTCTGGAGCGCTTGACGTATCTCGATCAGTCTATGGTGGCAGTCGAAAGATTGAACGAAAGTTAGTGGAAATTCCCATGGTGTGGTATTTCAAGTGTGTTCTAATGCTAGTCATCGACAGTCTGCTGTCTCCCATCGGAGAACAAGGGCGCGAAACCGATCGAATTGCCTCCAAGTTGGCCAAGGGAAGGAGGAATCCAAGTCCGAGAGTTGTCTATCCGGTATGCCGAAGATATGCCGGATGTGCTCCATGAACTTAATCTCGACATAAAGGTGCGGGTTCTTATTTCAATGACAACATATACTCGTTAGTCGCATTCTGGTCGTAATATTGACTTTCATAAAGGGAGGCCGACGAATCGCGCTGGTCGGCGCAACGGGATCCGGAAAGTCTACATTTGCCCTCAGTCTCTTTAGAGCCGTTGAAGCCCATGAAGGATCTATATATATCGACGGAGTCGGTATGTTCTCCATTCGCTACGTCACCAGCACGCAAAAGTCTTACAACAGCCACCTTCCGAGCAGATATATCGCAAATTTCGCTACATGATCTGCGTTCCCGTTTAACTGCCATCACGCAAGAGCCCTTACTGACGTCAGGAACTTTGCGAGAAACTTTGGACATGTCTGGAGAGCTCGGTGAGATGCCAGTATTATGCTTCATCAGCCAGCAGCCTACTAACATGTGTTACCGTAAGACGATCACGATCTGTACGAAGTCCTCAAGCGCGTCCATCTGATTCCGGGCGACCAGAGTGCGGGGGAGAAGGCGAAGAATCCGTTCTACAACCTGGAGAGCTATGTTGCGATAGAGTAAGTCTATACACACGAAGAATGTGTTGAGCCTAAGCTAATCTGCCCTGTTATATCAGAGGAGCCAACTTTTCTTTGGGTGAACGGCAATTGCTCGTGCTGGCGAGGGCGCTGCTTAAACGTTCCAAAATCATCGTCATGGACGAGGCAACCAGTAATGTCGATTACGAAACAGACGCCAAGATTACGGAGACTTTGAAGACCTCATTTGCGACCGGAACAACGCTTATCACCATAGCGCATCGTCTAAGAACGATCATCGACTTGTAAGTCATTTCGGCATTGTTCCCAACAGAATCTGATATCAAACGCTTGATGTAGTGATCATGTGATCGTTCTGGATAAGGGAAGAATCGTAGAAGAAGGTATGTACATTGTGTTACATTTTAGTACAAGTCGCCTGCTGACATTGCCTCATATCTATAGGATCACCGCTTGAACTGATCAAGAGTTCGAGTTCGGCGTTCCACAGTCTGTGTAGTGCTGACGGTCCTGTAGAGTATGAACATCTGCTACAGATAGCCGACGCTGCGGACAGGAGGATTACAAGGCTACCGGCCAGCTGAAAGAGCCAAAATTGTACATGCTTGACATATAGACATCGTAGAATACGATACAACGACACCCTACTTGCGTAAATTGTGACCAGGACTGCTGTAAGATTAGTATCCCCCAGCTCCTTCTCGGGAATGTCCTGCCACTTGTCGTCGCTGTGTCTCCGCAAGCTTGGGACAGTTGGTGACAGAATGTCCGAGACCTAGCCGTATCGTGAGAAGAATCAGTAATGCAAAACGATAAAGCCCGCTCGACTAGACATACCACCACAAATAGGACAAGCCTTTCCAACTCCGCCTTGGTCCTGGTACTTTGCCATCGGATCTTCGACAGCGTTGAGGAACTCGGGAATTCTAAAACATGATCAACAATCAGTATCTGGCCATCCATCATAGAATGAAGAAAATCGCACACCTTTGCTTTGCTTCCATCAACAGGTATTTAAGATCGAGCAGGGTCTGCTCCTGCACTCCCGAGTTAACGAAGGTGGTTGCAATACCTGTCTTCCCACTACGACCTGTACGACCGATTTGATGGACGTAATCTTCAATTTCCTTGGGCATAGTGTAAATGATTACGTGCTATAATAACGAAAAGGTCAATTTCGCTATACGGAACGGGTCTGAGAGCGATGGGTCTCACCTGAACCTCGTTGAAATCTAGACCCTTGGAACCGACGCCCGAGGCCACCATTACGTCTTTCTTGCCCGATTTGAAGGACTTGATAGCGTAATCTCGCTCTTCTTGGGCTGTAGACGGATAAGTCGCACTCGTCAGTATGCATCTAGAATAGGCGGGAGTGATTGCTTACTTTTGCTACCGTGGATAGCTACTGCCTCTACACCCTTCAAGAGAAGGTACTCTTGGATATCTAGCATTCGCAATTGCCGTTTAGAAGATATTGGCATAGGTCGAAGAAAACAAGCAAATACGTTACGTACCATCGACTTCATTCTTGTTGTCCGAGAAAATGATTACTGGTGGAGGCGTCTTTTGCAGACACTCAAGGAGGTAGACCATCTTCGCCTCCTGCTTGACGTATTCAACTTCCTGGATAACATCCAGATTGGCGGCACCGGCACGACCGACGTTGACCAAGATCGGATTGATCAGCGAACTTTGCGCAAAGTCCTGGATTTTCCTAGGCATAGTAGCCGAGAAAAGCAGAGTCTGACGCTGGTGTTTGAAAAACGACATGATCGTTCGGACATCCTCTTCGAAACCCATGTCAATCATTCGATCGGCTTCATCGAAACACAGGTATTTGCAGTTTTCCAGATTCAGTTTTCGTTTTTCGAGCAAGTCCATGAGTCGACCGGGTGTGGCGATGGCGAGATGCACACCTTTGTTGAGCGGATCTCCCATCTCGGAAAGATTGACACCGCCCATACAGAGCATTGGACGGATTTCCGGGTATTCGCCCTTCTCCTTGAGAGCGTCGCAGATAGCGACACACCCTTCGTACGTCTGACGTGCCAATTCTCGAGATGGACAAAGCATCAAGGCGACAGGACCTTCGCCTTTCTGGAATGGCAATCGTGCCTCCATTTCCAGCGCTGTCATGATGGCTGGCAAGGTGAACGCTAGTGTCTTGCCTGAACCGGTGAAGGCGATTCCAATCATGTCTCGTCCAGCAAAGGCCGTTGGGATACCTTGAATCTGAATAGGCGTCGGGTCGATGATGCCCTTCATTTTTAGGTACTTTAATATCGGCGCGGGAATCTTCATGTCCTCGAAATGCAGGATTGGCGGAGGAATGGCATCTCCTTCCACAAGAATATGATTCTTCTCCCTGATTTCTGCGTTCTCGGCTTCCGTTCTTGAGCGAATGTAATGAGGCGGCTTCCATGTGGTTTGTAGACTTTCGGTATATGATACGCCTAGGGCGAGCTCGGCGTCGGAAGCGAGTTTACGTTGCTGTCGTTCCAACTGTGCGAGAATCTCTGCTTCTTGTTCAGCCTCGATATCACGCTCCGATTTCAGAGCAGCTATATACCATTCCTGTCAGCCTTCTCGTTCTCGTTCAATGACATACCACAATCTCATTAATTACCTTGTTCAGCTTGTCTCTTCTTGACCTCCTGCGCCTCCTGTAACAGCGTCCTCTCATTTCTCGCCTTTTCTCTCCTCACCTCCTCCGCCTCTTCCTCTGCCTTCTTCTGTTCCTCTTTCTCCGCTTCTTCCTCCTCCGCGGTCTTCGTCTTGACACTCTTTACTGTACTCTTTTGATGGAACGACGAAAGTAGATTCGCACGTCGTTTCGATAGCGGAACGTACGGCGTGTAAGTCTCGTCGTCATCTCGCGAATCCCAGGCGTCAAACGGTCCTGCATCGTTCCGCTTGTCCTCGGGCTTCTGCTGGCCATTTCCAGTTTGTGATGTTGATAAACCGGAATCTTTATTCAGTTGATCAAAGTACGTCGGTGAGGCCGAGTCCCGTCTTCGTTTGTAACCCCGAGCTCGATTCGGCGAGTCTGCTTTTGCCGACATGGTTCTTTTCAATCGTAGGTGTTAGGATGATGGTTCCTTCCACGTAACAACACCCTGCAGTCTGATAACATTAACAGGATCATTCGTCACAAACAGACTCGAGTTGATGGCAACTTGCAATACGAGGTATGAGCATGGCAGTTCGATTGCTAATTTAACTAATTTTGGTCTGATAATAGAGACAGTGCTGGAAAAAAGCTTTATATTGACCATATATGACCAGGCCCACGTGTTTGCGGTTTGCGGCACCAACCTTTGATTAATTGATTATCGGAAGCGACAGTCGACTGAGAATTCGGAACTCCCTTCCTCATCCTCCTCGAATTCACCTGCATTATTGCTGAGTTATCCAGCGCTTTGGCCCTTTCTATAACATTCCGCTGGGCCTTGACCAAACCTGAAGAATGCCTCCATCACATTCTGCGTCGTCGTCCTCCACCGTGCGGTCACCACCGCTGCAGCACCGCCCGTTAAAGGACTCGGCACTCCCAGATGTCGGTGCGACGGCCATGATCCCTTCCCGCGCGTTGACAAGCGTCAATCATCTACCAACAAATGGACATTCGCTCATGGCTCCTGCTTCGCCCGATAGAAGGACCACTGCTTCTTCTGCCATACGGCACCCGAGTCCGCATAGGGGGAACAGCTTTGGGATGCCCGGAACAGGGCATCAGAATTCGCTATCAACAGTTTCCATGAGAGCAAAGCATCACTGGGATGATAAAGACCTGCAAGAGTATGTGCTTTTTTCTAGGGTTCAAGCTTGTCTTGTCAAAACAAACATCCTACCTATAGAATGATAGATGACGAACCCATGAGCAAAAGAATGGAGTCCATTCCTCTAGAGGATGAGGATATCAAGCGGCTCCCCAAAAAGGTATTTATTCCTGTCAAAAGCTGCATGTACCCGTAAGACCGACACATGCCCTCTTCAATCTTAGATGCGAAAGTATTATGAGGACATGGCGGCGCTGAAGGAGGCGTATGAAGAAGTAGACGCACTCCTCGCTTCATCCCTTCCAAGTGCAATTGTCACGTCGTTCAAGCCAGCAGCGTCCGCGTACGGTGGACTTCTAGGGGAAATAGAGCAGGATTTCATGACAACACGGGCATTCTCCAAGCAATCCGATCGTCAAGCTGGCTTGTTGTCAATACCTCGTGAAACGGGAGGTAGAGCAGAAAATGAGAGAGAGGATGGGCAGGCCAGAGAGGACGAGCCGCTGTTACCGAACTCGCAACAGAGGGAGGAGAAGCGTGAAAGGGTGGCAAAGCTGGCATTGAATGGTCAGCTAGATCTATCTTTCCGCTCGTAATAACGCTCACCCGCAATTGCGACTCTTTCATAGTAAACTTTACGATCAACATAATCCTTCTGGTCTCGAAAGGCTTCGCGGTTCTATCCTCGACCAGTATCTCCCTCGTCGCATCCTTCATCGATAGCGCCCTCGATTTCCTTTCGACTCTGATCATTTTGTTCACAAGTATCGCGATGGGAAGGCAAAGCGATAGGGCGAAATATCCCGTCGGAAAGGCACGGTACGTGGTATGGAAACGAAACAAGTGATTCGGTATTGACACGCAGGGTGTGATTTGGCACAGGTTCGAGAATCTTGGCGTTCTCATTTTCTCCGTCGCAATGATAGCGTCTTTCGTCCAGGTAAGGGCGTTCTGATTGCTTGTCAGAACTTGATATTCAGCTTGTCCTGGCTTGTAGGTGTTTATCGAATCATTCCAAAGAGCAGTCGGAAAACAGGAAGAACAGGTCGCAGAGTTATCATGGATCGGTATGGCGTACGCACTTTTCAGTTCTATCTTCGCGAATTTCCGCTCCCATGCGATTCTAATATACGCACTATCTCAGTACAATGGTAGCGACCATCGTTATAAAAGGGATCGTCTGGGTATGGTGTTCTCGGATTCCATCAACGGCAGTGAAAGCGCTTGCGCAAGATGCAGAAAACGACGGTAAGACCGAGTTCTGACGCAACTGTTACTGTCCCTTCCCTGATTTTCTACCTTTTGCGTTTAGTGTTCTTCAACATCATGTCCCTCTCCTTCCCTGCAATCGGTCAATGGCTCAAATCTCCTCTGTTGGATCCGATTGGCGGCATGGTCCTCAGTGTCTATATCATCTGGCAATGGTGTCTCGTAGGCTTGGTTACTTCGCATCCAAATCAATGATGAATGTGCTGATTGATTACCGTATTTTGCCAGACACTGCACGAAAACTTTATCAATCGTTAGTCATTCTGCGCATGTGTTTGTCTTTGAATGAGCACACACACGTTCTTCATCTATTTGTAGTCTCTGGCCGTCAAGCGGACCGGAGAGAGTTAATGCGAGTCCTGTACCTGGCATCGCGCTTTCGAGCCGTGCTGGCCATTTCTGCTGTCGAGGTTTACCATATCGGTGACGAGGTTGTGATCGAGGTGAGTACCTTGCAACTTTCCTGCGTGGTTGAACGAAACTGACAAGTTTTCATCCGGTTGATAGATCGATGTCATCTTGCCAAGAACTTCAACTCTGCATTATGCTCACGACATAGGAGAGACTATCCAGTAAGCTGCCTTTTGTTGCCCAGAAATGCGTAAGCTGACCCATTGATTTGCTGTCTTCTCGTCTCCAGAGGGACTCTCGAAAGGTACGTTGACTTCACGCCACTTCACAACACTCGTTGACGACGTGTTCCTTTGGTTGACAGCCTTGACGGTGTGGCACGAGCATATGTGCATTGTGATTATAATGCTAGGAATCCGTAAGCAGAGCCCTAAAAGATTCTCTGAAAGCTCTACGCAAAGTCGCTCAAATATACCATTGGCCGCAGGGTTCAACATACAGTTCAGCAGCAGCAGCAGCAGCAGCAGCAGCAGCAGCAGCAGCAGCAGAACCAGAAACGGCCAAAGCTGATTCTGTCACCAGCCGGATCTGCAGTGTCGGAATCGGGTGAAACAGACCGCCAGGAAGAGTAAGTGGTAATGGCCCCTTAGTTCGCTTCGAAAGAGACAGATGCTGATCATGATGGCTCTCGGTGTGTCACAGTGCCTCGGATTTTAGTGATTCGGGCCATCTTTAGTCTAACGGTATTGTTTGTCGGGCAGTCTGGATACACATCTTATGTCATACCGTCATCCAGCATGCATTTGCCCAGAACGTCTGCCAACGCATAGTGAATTGACAAAACCAATGATGATGCTCACTTTGCAAGATGCTATACAACCAGTCCGCTGATTAGCCAGGTTCTTCACTTCCTGCACGGTCACCATTGCGACCATTCCTCGACTTTCGAGCACTCCCGCCGCCACTCCCGCTCCTAGGGCTGCCCGGTACGTGCCCCTCATCATCCACAACCTTTTCCTTTTCCCACCCATCCATCTCCATCCCGACGATCTCAAGCCATCCGTTTCTCCATTCATGCCGCAGCGATCGGTAAATCATATCTCGGAACAGTTCAAGTGTTTCCTTTTGCAGAGCGAAGATGGCGTGACGGTCGTACGGCTGGTCCTCGTGATTATCAGACGGCGACGACGTGACGTATTTGAGTGGATTGAGAAGACGGTCCATGACGTGGGAGATGCTGGAGAGATGGTCTGCGTGGTGCATAACGCATGGATGTAGCTCTTCCACTATGTGCAACGCATATCAAACCAAGGTATCAGCCATATTCTTAGAATTATCGCAAAGCAAGGCATGTAGGTCTTACCAAAACGTTCCAGCGTCCACGTCCCTCTTACCGCCCAAAACGGCTCAACAAGTGCGGATTCCGGGGTCTTGTCGCTGAGATATTTGAAATACAATAAATCCGTTTTCTCTACGAGCGTTCTCAATCCGAGAAGGAGTTTCTCCTGCAAATAAGAAACGGGTTAATGATGAGGATGCAGGCAATAGTATGGGCAGACTTGTGACTTACCAACTGCAACATGCAGTCTTTTATAGCTAATGTGTGCGTATCGTACGTCATCTTATGCGGAAGGATTGGAGGCCGCGATGGGGTCTCTTCGATAGCGAGGATGTTGCTGTTGTCGTGCAAAGACGTAAGAATCGACAGTGATCATCCGCATGGTACAAGATAAGACTGACTCAATTTCTGTTCCTTCGTCCACTATACCTTTAGCACTTTTAAAGAGCTTGACGCATGCTTCATCCCACGACTGTATACTGCTTCGGACTTCATTGTTGATATCCCGTAGAATCGAATGGAACGTAGTGGGATCTCGGGATGGACCGGCGAGGTTGCGTGAAGGTGATGCAGTGGCGCGAGATGAAGGGGATGCCGGTGTCCGGTTCGCCGGGTTAAGGGACGCCAGGCGGGACATGAACCAATAGGTTGAGACTTTGGCTTTGATGCGAAGACTTGCCGAGCTGAGAATGCAGTTGCTCTGTGGACAAGGAACAAACGGTGATGATAGTGCTTGAAGTGCATCCATGTATCCATGTACGCATGTCCCATATGTGTAGCTATCCATGATTCCATGTAGGGCAGAAATCTTTGTTTACTTTGTGGGAGTCGCCGGACATGGGCAGCCTGGCACCTCCGCTAGCTGTCGTATGAGATCATCGAGCGAACGGCATCTTCGACCACCTCAACGTGCATTTGCGACCTATTGTTGAAGCAGCCTTGAGCATCCTAGCGCTACCAACCAACCGATCAAAGCACTTCTGCCGAAAGTCAGCTAAGCCAGTATGGCCGGTACGCTAACCCATACGAGTCAAGGTGGACCAGTAGCAACGGTAAGCGAGCAACGAAGGATTCAAGCCAGATCAAGATACACAGCTAATCTCCCTCCCCTGCATGTAGTGGAGACAGTTCAATTTCTTCGAGTCAAGCCAGGTAGCAGATACCAAGGATCTGGGTTCTTCTCCTGCTGTTTTCCGCGTAAGCCTACGGGCGGTAGTCTAGTACCGAAACACCGCTTGTTCACGCATCTTACTTGTGCCGCGCCATCAACAGAGCCTGATTCCACCGTACTGCATAACATCACCCTCGCCAACAGGACCGCTGGCGGATACGGTATCATGCATTATATCTGAATCCTCGGGATTCATTTCCGTACTCGATCTCAAATTCCAGCTTATCAAGCGTTGGAGAGGATGGAATACGTATCCGGGATCTTCTGGTGCCAATCCGCACGAGGACGAAGGAGTGAAAGGCAAGGGAAAAGCGAAAGCGAAGGAGAGAGGCGCCATTTTGTTGGAATGTGGTGGTGTGTTATTAGGCATCGGTGTGAGTCCTATTCAATACCACAACCCGCTCGTCGCCAGCACTAATGAGTTTGCTGGAATTTTTTAGGAAGACGACGCTCCGGCGCAGTTCCCGATTCTGAAAATCTGGGACTTGATGCACGATGATAACAAAACGAAGGGCCCGGTATTGATGCGGAATGTAAGGCTTGGCACAGGTAGCCGCGGGTATCCTGTAGGTCAATTTTGGCATTTACCGCATGCCCATCTAACTTACCTTGCACGTGCGGCCAAGGTGACAACTATCTCATCGACGGCGAACTTGTCCTACTTGGCGATCGGGCTTGTTTCAGGGCAGGTTCTTCTATACCGTCATGTGTCAGAATCCTTGACAACGTCTCCTCAAGCGATCACCTCGTTTCCTAAAGCTCGCGTCGTATGGGAAGGCTCTCTGGCAGAGCCGATTACCGGTCTTGGTTTCCGGGATCCTCTTTCGCCACTTTATCAGGAGAGCGAGGAAGATGGCTCGGGTGATTCGGGAGCCGCTTCGAAGGGAAAGCTGAAGGACAAGGAAGCGAAAGTCGTCACATCTTTATTTATCACGACTACCAGCAAAACGATCGTCATTCCCAGTGTGACGGGAAGAGGTACGGATCCAAGAATACTGGAGGAAAGTGAAGGAGCAGGATTGGGATGCGTGGTGATGGATGGGACAGCCAAGGACTTGATCGTTGGAAGGGAAGAAGGGATCTACCTTTACGGAATCGAGGGCAAGGGAGCCGTTCTAGCGTACGAAGGCCCAAAGGCTTCAATACACACTCATGGCCACTCTCTCGTCATCGTCTCACCGCCTTTCTCGCCCTCCGCATCTTCCAATTCCGCAACCGTCCGACGGGCTGCATCAGTCCCGGAACCTGGATCCTCGTCGTCCGTCGTGCAATCGGCCAAAGTCAGCGTATTTGATCTCTCGAACAAGTTTGTTTCATACTCTGCTGTTCACAAGCATGGCGTACAACATATCATCACATCGGCGTCGCCTTCCCCGAATAATAACAGCTCGGCAACAATATTAGCCGTTCACCTGTTATTGGGTGACGGCTCATTGATTCGACTCTCGGAGATTTCGACGCAAGAGAAAATCGAGGCACTGTACAGGAAGAACCTATACACTTTGGCGGGTGCAGTTGCTCGAAATGAAGGCATGGATGAACAAGAGATCAAAGAAATATGGTCCAGATATGGTGATTATCTGTATACAAAAGGGGACTTCGAAGGCTCGATCGGCCAGTTTGTCAAGACCATCGGATATCTTCAACCAAGTTATGTGATCCGAAAGGTAAGAGCGATCAGGGACTCTCGGTTGTTCCCTTTGACGTTTCGACTGACTTGATGGTAACTTCAACAGTTCCTAGACGCCCAGCGCATACAGAATCTCATCACATACTTGCAAGAACTACACGCTCGAGGTCTAGCCACACCTGATCATACAACGCTTCTGCTCAACTGCTACACCAAAACCTCTGATGCAGTTAGACTGGACGCCTTCCTCAAGACGGAAATGTCCCGCCCAGGAGAACTACCGTTTGATTTGGAAACGGCAATCCGTGTGTGCAGACAAGCTGGTTTCTATGATCATGCAACTTATCTCGCAAAGCGGTATAGAAAGGACCAGGAATATATCGAGATCATGCTAGAAGACGTAAAAGACTATCAAGCGGCGTTGGACTACTTGAGTTTGCTTGAACCCAAAATTGTGCGTTTGGTTCCACTGCCAGCTAGACTACTCATCCCTAACTTTGCCACTGATAGGCCGAGCGTAATCTTCTTCGCTACGGACGAACGTTATTACGGAATCGGCCGAAAGAGACGACGGACGTTCTAATTGACCTTTGCTCTGGTAAATTTCTCAATAAACAGAAATCAATCGCATCCGATGCTGCTCAACGAAAGCGCGACCAGAGGACCAATGAGAATCAAGTGCAATCGGCATCGGGTCCGAATTACCTCTCATACTTGGGTTATGAAAAAGTTACAGGCGTCTTCAGTTCGACCCTGGCGGCTGCTAACACCAGTGACAAAACTTCTACTGTGGACATTGTTCCAACTACAGACGCCGCCGTTGGTACACCCGAGGATCAACCCATCCTCAATGCGGAAGAGGAAAGCTCGACATACAGTATACCTTCGCCGCGGCAATTCTTTGCTCACTTCATCAGCAGTCCCAGTCATTTCGTTCGCTTCCTCGAGAGCGTAGCCACAGACAGATGGCACCAAACAATAGCGAATACGTCGCCTGATATAGCTGGTGCCGCGTCAAGGATTGTAATGGAGCCCATTGACCAAGGATCACCCATCAACAATCTCAATGCGGACGAGGCCGATCAGCGATGTATATGGAACACATTACTAGAGCTCTACCTTACCGATGCTCAGGACCAACAATCAGAGAGTACCTCGGTATCGCGAAACAAAGCTCTCAACGTCCTCGACCAAATGGGCACTCTTCCAGTGGATCCTATGCACGCCCTCATGGTGTGTTCCACTGCGGACTTTACTCCTGGTCAGATCAGGATATGGGAGAAGCTTGGAATGTACGAAGAAGTCTTGCGATTCTGGATGAACTTGAAGGAAGATGAATCCGCCAATGTCTCAACAGAACAACGCCGCTCTCCAACCGAGAATGTGCTTCACTATCTCCACCTGTATGGCCCAACAAATCCAGGGTTATACCCTCATGTTCTCCGACACCTTTCGTCGGACTCGAAGCTAACATCCCAATACGCTGGAGATGTGCGCGACATCCTTAAAATCATCGACGAGGAGAATTTGATGCCGCCTTTAGCTGTGGTGCAGCTACTGAGCAGGAACTCGGTTACCAGCATCGGGGTAGTGAAAAACTGGCTAAAGGCGAAAGTCGCGGACACAAGACATGACGTGGAGTCGGTGAGTCGATTTCATTGCGAATGATGCAAGTCTGTTATTAATATTCACATCGTCTGTAGGATCAAACCCTGATGAAGTCGTATCGCAATGAGACAGAAGAGAAGTTGAAGGAAATCGCAAACTTGGCGGATACTGGTCATCCCCAAGTGTTCCAGGTGACACGTTGTGCTGCATGTGGCGGACAGCTAGACCTGCCTACTGTTCATTTCATGTGCAAACACAGCTATCATCAACGGTAAGTAAACTTGCAACCCTGAAAGAAAATATTTCTGATTTTTGGCGCCCATAGATGCCTACCCGATGCGGATCCCGAGTGCCCGAGTTGCGCACGACAATATGCGGTCATTCGCGAAGTCAGGCGGCACCAGCAGGAGCTGGCTGATCACCATGACACATTCCTTGCGGAAGTTGCTCAAGCCAAGGACGGTTTCGCGGTCGTGGCCGGTGCTTTCGGGAGAGGCTTGCTCAACAAGCCGATACAATCATAGAACCAGTGAATACTGCTAGATGAAGGTTGTATCGAGATCAACAGGTGTGCTGTACTATAGATCTTTAGGTTACGATGTATCCAATACCAAATGGCACAAATCTTGCCGCTAAATAACAAGTACATGCTTACAAAAGCTCGTGGGGTTTTGACTATATCTCGCAAGCTTTCCGTTGTGCGCCGCCGTCGTAAATCTGACGGTATGTATTTCCTAATCACAAGTATTCTAGGGTTCTGTATCGAGGCGTAGACAGGGAAGGCTCCGATAAAGATTCTCAGGAAGTGGAGAGCCGACTTTTCTCGTAGCAAAGCTTCTCGAAATGCGACAGAGTTGAATGACTGGGTCTCGCGCGAAATGGACTGCGCGAGTAGCTTACTTGTACGCCGCGACCATAACAGGAGTACATGATGTTATGTTCATCGTGAGACTTTCTTGTCTTTTGGCTTGTTTCTGTTGTTCGTTACTGGTATACAATCTGCTTGTTCTGCTACTTTATTGCTGTTGTAATTACAATTTCCACACTTCGTTAACAGAAATCCCGCACATACGCCGACTCCACTGTCGCTACCCCGATACAAGTATTGATACAATCTGTTGTTATGATTTGTGCGACCTACGTCGATGCAATGAATGGTGATGCCAATGAGTTTCGTGTAGTATTATCGCGCGCGGCGCGGATGTGCGTTGTTGAATTTGTTCGTCGAATTTGTCGCCTGCTTTGCAGGTTTTATAGAGTCTCGATGGATGCGAAGATTGGAGTGCGATCTAGGTCTTGCGATTCGAAGGCATGATGGGGCTTTGGGCCTTGATGATTGGTGTCCCCGCTGTTGGTTAAGACACATTTCGATAAGCTTAACTGAGAAACGGGGCGCATTCGCCCTTTCATGATGACATTTTCAACCAACCATTGCCGTTGTTGTCCAGCGGACTGGGGAATTTTGCGCCATTTGGCATTCGATTTCCATTTTGGATGAGAGCTTGCAGAATCTGCGGCGATATCTGACCCTGACGTGCAGCGGCAGCCATGTTGATCAAGTTCAATGGAGAGTTGTTCATGCCATTTGGCATTGCGTTCTGCAGAACATTTGGCATGCCGTTCGGGGCGCCATTGCCGACGCCGTTTGGTAGACTGGGCATACCGGCGGGCATGCCGATGACCGGGGAAGAAGAGTTCGCTGGCGCAGGCATTTGGGCGAGTTGGCCGTTAGAACCCATGCGACGGATTTGAGGCATTTGTCCCAAAACGACGGGCCGCGACGCCATTTGACCCGCAACATTGCCATTGACCGGTACATTATTCATTCGAGGAGTCTGATTGCCCTGCATGCCGTTGATCTGTTGGTTGTTGTTGTTGACCATCTGTGCCATTTGCGCTACCTGATTGTTCATAGGACCCATTGGCTGTGGTGTTGGCGACTGCTGCTGACCGGCGGACGCCATCATAGGAATCCGCTGCGTTTGCTGCTGCGCCTGCTGCTGCATAAACAGAGCGCGAGCCTGAGCAGCTGCTGCCTGATCACCCAACTGTCGTACTTGGCGGATCATTGCTGGATCAGCGGGCATTGGCTGTTGTGCTTGTTGAGGTAGGCCCACCGACTGAGGAGCTGGTGGTACTGGCACGGATCGAGAGAATACGACTTCTTGTGGCAAAGGCGGAGGCTGAGCAAGAGCTGCATGGACTGCATCAAGCGCGGCACTCGAAGGTAACAGCTCCGCCAAGTCTTCGGCTTTGACGAGTCTCATACGGTTTTGAATATACCTATGGCGTTCCAGGGTAAGTCACCTGCATCTACAACACTGTGAGGAAACGACTTACTTGAGCTCGTAGTCATCTACTACCACCTGGTCGTCATCCGTCACACCCATACCCACGCCAACGGCACCTTGAACAGAGTCATACCTCCATCGTTCACTAACATGTCGCGCGGCCTCCTCATCTTCTTCCTCAACAGAAATTCCGTCAGGTCTTGAAGGCAAGTCATCGAAACCTTCCCACCGTCGAAGTCTCGCCAACGGATTAACGGGAAACATTCGGGACATGAATGTATCACCGTGTCGAGGGCGATCCATAGCCTGCGAATGAGCGACACTAGGCATGCGTCGATCAAGTCTAATAATTCCACCACGTCCACGACGTAATCGGAAGCAAATCTGGTGATTAGGGCGAGTAGAAGACATGGACTCGTCTTCGATAGTTGATGATATTTCTGGGCTCTCCGGATCCCATGGTTTGGGTCGCGTCAACGATTGCGAAGCAGCTAGAGATTCGGTCGAAGGTAGACATCGAAAATGGCGGAAAGCGGCTGGAACCGGCAAGGGCTGATAAGAGAGGTTTGTGGAATGTTCGAAATTGCGATCGTCTTCTCTCTTGCGCTTGAGTTCTCTTTCCACCTTCTCGGCTAGAAGGCCCGCCAGCTGCTCTGGGGGGAACCTTTCAAGCACCGGTGAAGCCGCTCGACTTCGATTACCACCAGCGTTGAAACCAGATCGGAGGCCAGACTGCATAGAAGCAAAGCCGGGGGCTGTACCCATTCCGCTGGCAAGGCCAGCCGTCGATCGGGAACTATCATCCTCCTTTCCAGCATTACTGAATTTCTGACGCCTCGACGAAGTGCCGTTCGCGACCGCGGCGGCAGCGGCGAGTAGAGCGTTGTTCGAGTTGTTTCGAGTGGGAAAGAGCAGAGATTCCTCTTCCGGTGTGCACGCGAGGATTCCGGTTTTTCGTTTGATGTCCAAAACGTGATACCGAGCTTGCCAAATGTCCCTCTCTGCAAGATATGATCTCTTCTTCTGCCTTTCGCGCTCGGACACCATCCGGGCGAGCGTCATCGCCTGGGTCAACTCGCTTTGAACTTTCGACATCCTATCCGACGAGGTAAGATCCCTATTACGCGTCTTTCGAGTAACCGGCTTGTCTCGTCGACGGAAACAGATGTAGGGATCATTCTCTTCGCTCCAGCTCAGGTTTAGCTGCGGAATGATGGACTTTCCTGCACGTTGTTCTTTGCGTTGTTGCCAGTATGGGAAAATGATACGAGCCATACGTGCAAGAAGAGGTGGCGAAGGCAGCGAGAGTGGAACTTCGTAGGCGGGATAGAAGGATGCCGGTGGGGTTTCCTTGAAGACGACTTCTACTGCATCGAATGATGGAAGTTGAGCAAGATCCTGTAGAGCAAGAGCAATATCATTGAGCAAGAAGTTCTGGCAGAACGAGAAACAAAAACGACTCACGGTGTGCAACATGGGAATATTCTTCTCCGTCCAAAGTTCCAGCATTCCCATGATGTACTCGAAAAGGTCATCCGAAATCTTCAAGGCCGCCATACCATCCTTGTCTTCCTTCTTATCCCTTTCCTTTCCTTTCGATTTGGCTGATTTACCGTTGGTACCCTCTTTGCCATTGGTCGACCCATTGGTTTTGGGTTCCTGCTTGACCGAGCTAGTCCCTTCTTCCTTCGAGTTGAACTCGTGCAGCCACGACATATCCCTCTCGTCCATGACATAGTTCAAACCGCCCCAGCCATGCGACACCTGCTCTACGGTCTCCGAGCTCCGAATGAGCTCTACCGGACGAATCCATTTCGGCTGAACACCATACAGGGACTCGGCTTCTTTGGCTTGTCCAGAAGCGTCCGGAGTTGGAATGTGATACGCAGGCAGAGGTTGGGTGGCTGGTTTGGCGGCAGCTTGTGCAAAAGATGTAGGTGACCGTGAACGTTTACGATCAGTCCGTCGGGAAGTTGTACTGTATGTTGCACCGGCATGACCGAGAGCCGCTACACAGATTCGGTGCTCGTTAGTCTCAATGCATAGTGACATGCAGCTAAAACAACGCACCTAGAAGATGGTGTTCCTGAGCGTCGGGCAAGTGAATAAGACAGAGTGACACATGACAAGAAAGAATAGAAGGCAATCGAACATTCAGCAATTACGTCATATGCAAAGGGGAGATGTTTGTCCAGGACGACGACAAGGACATCCGACGATGAGAGGTTCGTTCAACGAGACGTAAGCGGAACGGTGTTGCATAGACGTCAACGGTAAGGGAATGCTTCTCGTGATCGTATTTCATGTTGCGTATCAAAACGGTCTCGAAAGGTTGCCCGCGTTCCCTATCCTAGTACACCCAAAAACCAACATCCAACATCTAAAGAAGGAAGGTCGACGACAGCAAGGTCCGGTAGTGCGATAGTCGTTTACAATTCGAATTATAGTCGATGATTTGCGAAAGGTTGTAGACGTAAACAAAAGTAGTTGGATTTGCAGAAAGAAGTAAAAGGCGATTGCCGGAAACGGATAGGTGATCTGGCGCGCGCGGCATCATTTTCCGTTATTTTCCCTTTGAAAAACGCGAAATCATGTCTCGTTGCCACCATGCCTGGTGTCCCTGTCGTCGTCCTGACGGTCTCGAGAGTAGTATCAATGGACTCACATCGGCTTCCCCTTTCTCTACACCCAAAGCAGTCAATGTCTTGTGCCCTTCAGCGTTCTCCACCGTTTCGACAATATATTCGAGCGCGTCTTCCACTTCATGTTTGTAAACAATTAGCGGGGTCCGGTTTTGAAGCGGTTTTTGACGTCGACTCAACGTTCCGACACGATGTGCCATGTTGCCATGGACAAAGTAGTGGGTTGAGTACGACCTGGCGAGTCGATTGACGGAGAGTTGATGATTCTGAAGGGTAAAATCACGTCGCTATACCCCCTTGAAAGCAAGCAAAATAGTTGTTTTGATCGGGCCAGAGCAAAGGGGAAAGAATTGGCTGACGCACAGCCGCAAACAGCCCTGGCTTTGCTGGCTAAGGGGAAGAATTGCCGCGTCAACGCGTAGACGCCTGCAAGAGGAAAATTTGACGACGGCTCTCGGACGCGCGGTAGCAAAACTGTGTCTCACGGAGGACCGCGCTTATTCATGATTGAGGCGCTCAGGTTAGAGGGTTCTGCAGGGGTTTGACATTCTTTGCCGTATCTCATGACTGGATCTGGCTGATGTGACTGCTGCCTCTCTACGCTCAACATCAGTCAGGAAGGGAATGTGCACACTCGGAAAAGCGGGAAATGGAAAAATGTGCTAGGGCACAGGATATGTACCCTGAATAGCCGGCAACGAGAACGCTACTCTGAAAACGGGTTCATCCGTTCAGGATACCTGTGAGCGGAGAAGCGAATGCAGGAAGATAACGAACCGGTAAGCATTCCTGTAGCCTTGCCCTTGAAAGGACTGGGATATGGGAGAGACACGAACAATGCGCTATGCTGAAATGGGAGGTATCGCGTGAACGAGTGATCAGTTTCTTCAACTACTAGGCAAGCGACGTGCAGACTTACGATATGACCAGCAGGATGATATTACCAATCCTCCCCTTTCCTCTTCTTCCATCCTTGTCCACGCCCATTTGCCATACGTGAACCGGCAAAGTCATTATACTTTCGCTTGGCGTAGCTTCCGAGTTCGCTGTCCGCCACCAGTGTCTGAACGATAGAACCAGGGTTGTATTTTCGCTCCTTTGTTAGCGTGGTTGACTGGAGCCGTTTCGGTGGGTTGATAATAGTCCCGATCTACGCCAAGGGTGAAATGCAAGGTTTGAGCAGATATTTCTTCCAGGCAACTCCTGCGCAACTTACCGCAAAGTTTTCTGGTATCTTGGTCGACTTGGCTCCTCCCTTCATAAATCGCTTCGGATCAAGCGAGTTCGCAAGGTTCATCGCTTGGTAATCTCTCCTCATTTGAGGCAGTAACGATGAGGGAATGGAAGGCAATGCCGCCCATGCCTCGTTGGCGGAGTGAGGTTTCGGTTGCTAATTCAGAAAGACGTGGGCCGGTCAATATGCATTCTTAACAGCAAGACAATTTCCCTGGTGTCTACCTTCATCTTCTGCTTTCGCGACACTTCCGGCTGATAAGCAATAGTATCCCTCTCCCGCCCCGCATCCAGTGCGGTACCAGAAGACATTGTCGCGTGACCTTTGCCCTTGCTAGATCCCTCGCCAACATCCTTCTTACGCCGGTGCTGTGCCGTTGAAGATTGCTCCAAATCATATCGAGGTATCACAGGAACTAACAACCCTGGTATCGGTCTGCAATGACGATGAAACATCAGCAAACGATACGAAAACGCAGCGGCACGCTAAAACATACCGTTCTTTGACCGCCTTTTCTCCGACCATCATCACATCGGCCTGTAGATCGTCCTGAAGTCCTGCTTCATTCACTTTCGCTGCGCAACGGGCCTGATCTAACGCTCTCTGGAACATGTTGTCGAGATCTTCCTCATCCTCAGACTCAGACGCCATTCGCGATGAAGCCCCATAGCGGCGTGGGGTAGCGGTGTCCGCAGTACCTTCCGATGCTGTGGAATCGCCAGACTCAGATCCAGAGTCCGTGTCAATGTTCAATACAGGTGATGGTGACTGCTTTGGAGAAATTTGCGAGCCGTTGTGCTACAAAGATATCCTAGAGTCAGCAACAGACCACGATGCGGAAACAACAGCCACAAATGCGAGTTGTCTTGTATCTTTCGCACCATGTCTAGAAGGGAAATTCATGCTGGCACTATAACTTACCGAAACGACTTCTTGCTCCGTAAACCCGCCAATATCCGCCAAACTGGCATTCGTGGGATTGAGATTGCTACGCCATTCTTCAACTTCAACCACTATCACTGGCTCAGTAGCATCCGATGCGGCCTTTCTCAGATCCTCCGATGTGAACGGTATTTCGACAACAGGTTCTACAAGCTGTAGTCCACCCAGGTGATCATCTTCATCCTCGGTGACACTGATATCACCAATTTTTCTTGTCGGATTCGACTTGCCTTTCCTCGCTTGGGAACTGGTACGGACAGAAGTTTTGGACGGCGTAGCCGATGCAGACCTCGCTGATGACCGTTTCAGACGTGGTGAACCTTGAGAGCCAGGGGTGTGTGCCAAATCATCTTCCAAGAGTGCTCGCGCCTCGCGACTGAGGTGGGTGACGTCGAGATGCTCGACATCGACATGTTCGGCGGGCTGGCCAGATGACCGCAAGTTGCGATGCGATTGTGAAAGAGGAGTCGACGTCGACTGCTGGGAGGAAACCGACTCTGCATGACCGTGAAACTCCGGAGAGGCCGTCCTCGAAGACGAACGTACCGATTGAGCTCTCGTTGTTGGCATCGTGGCGAGTTCGGCGAGCGTATGCGGTAGTCTCAGAGAGATAGACGTCGACTTTGAGTCTTCAAAACCTTTTCAGTCAGACGTCTACTGTTGGCCTTGGCTGTCGATGGCGTCAAGGATCCGCAAAGCGAAGGTGCAAGGTGAAAGATGTCGCTTTGTCGCCATATTATTTGTTTCCGCGAATCCCTGATTCGGGAGTCACGTGAGCAAGGTCTTCCCTCTCCTTCTCCCTCTTCTCCATCTCCTTCTGAGAAAGATCAGCTAATTTACCAGACATAAGAAGGTCAGCAAAGGCAGCGAGGCTTTTTGTAGGATATCTTTATTATACATACTGCCTCTGCCGATGGATGGGAGAAAATGTCAAAAGAGAAACACAA
The DNA here is from genome assembly GCA_030039255.1 of Naganishia friedmannii. Lineage (NCBI taxonomy): Eukaryota > Fungi > Basidiomycota > Tremellomycetes > Filobasidiales > Filobasidiaceae > Naganishia > Naganishia friedmannii. The sequence continues at coordinate 331,945 of JASBWT010000009.1, read as the reverse complement.
GCGATAACACCTGATTAGGCAGTCTCCCTTGCTGTTGCGCACCCATATACCGTCGTCCATCTACCAGAGGTGTTGAGCGTTCGTCTGACTGTCGCTAGGCCAAGGTAACACGGCGAAGCATAGGAAGGATATCTAGTAAAACTATATTATAATACCGCAAATGCTGAAGATACAACTATAATCTGCTCAAGAAAGATCAAGCCCTGACTATCAGACGAGCTCTGTGTTATACAAGGATGCTTTAAACCCAAAAGAATGAGGCGGTAATTTGAGGTACACGCCTTTCTGGCGTGTGACGGTTACTGTATGTGTTTGGTGTGGTGCAACGTATATTGTGCTATGGGCTGCTTTCTCTCTCCAGCGAAGATTGAAGAGAGGGCAATTGCACACGGGCAGGCGATGGTTTCTGGACGGTGAGGCCAGGTGCCCAAGAGTTAGAGCGGATCGGAGGGAGTATTGGTAGGTCCGCTGGTTCCGCATGCGGCGTCGAGGTAGAAACGTGAGATTGGGTCGATGCAGCAGAAGATGCTCGCCCTATTGGACTCTGTGTTTTCGAGGGGATGTCACTAAGACTCTTGACGCTGCTTGATAATGCTCGATATGACGATGCTGAGCTAGCCGACGGCAGATCGTACCGACGATAATCCGATTCCTCCCATCGAGTTGGAAGGGTAACGGAAGAGCTGACTCTGTGGAGATGGAAAGCGTTTTCGTAGCCTGACGAGGACGAGTATTAGCGTGATCAAGTACGAAGTCTGGAGCATCAATTTGGGCATACCTCGTTGATTTTCTGGCGTAAAGGTATCACGCCATCGGCCGACCAGTAGTCCTCCAGCATGGATATACCCCGTGTACAACCATCTTCCAATGGCTCGATGGGAAAAGTCTTGTCGCAGCATGACGAGTCCATCCCAACTCCTCACGCGGCCGTATATTTCCGAAGTGCCCCATGAATGCCGACATTGTCCAGTAAGTATGATTTCTTTGGTCCATCCTGGCCTGTCGAGTGCATTCTCGTCAGGACAAGGTTCCCAGCCGCGCTCCTCGGCAGACATTTGCGCTTCGCTCCGAGCTTCTTCTGCAGTTTGATCGAGCTTGAACCCAGCAGAAAGGAAGCCTCCATTGCCACCTAGCCGATCCAGTCTGACATTGATTACGGATTCCAGGATATTCCACTCGCACTCTTGATGACCGTATGCGCCTTCGTAAAGGCTTCGCAGATTGCCAGTTAATAGGCGTCGATAGGCCTCAAAGTCGAAAAAGATGTAGGCCCCTTTCCACGTGCCTTCTACCTTGTTGCGATAGAAAAGAGCAGGAAGTCCAGGCGCGGTGATAGGGGAAGCGCAAGACATGGATCTCATGAAATCCTGGTCATATTGCGTCGATACTAAGTGCCGAGCCAGATCTGGCATGGTTGGAGGCGGGAAGTAATCGTTATATTGGGTTGACTCTGCATCAATCTGCGGCGAATTATTTTCGGATGGCTTCAACCCACTGGCGAAGTGGGGTTTGGGAACAGGTCCACTGAGATGCGGAAAGGCGGCGTGATAGCTAGGAGTGTTTGCTTTCTTGCCTAACGTGACCACGTGAGGATGGCGGTCGAGCATTCCATCAAATATCAAGCCAGCGGCATCCGCATAGAAACTAGCATTGAGCATGACATTAGCTATCATGCTCAACTGGCCTTGAGGTAAACACTCACTTTGGTAAGACGTTCCACTCTCTTCCGAAACGCTTGACAGGAACTCCAAGCTCTCTTGGCGTCAAATCCGGCATGAAGGCGTTGGGCTTCGAAATCAAGCGCAACTCCTCGTCTGATTCGGCCACTTTGATGAGAGGTAACACACGAAAAGTCCAAGGAGCGATCCACAAGGGATACTGACATGCCGAAAGAACAGAACATGTGAGCACGATACTTCCAAACTGTAGCTCTAACAATTTACCTTGAAAGACGCAAGAGCAAACGGTGCGAGTGCAAAGACCTTTTCGTCCACCTCTTCTGGGCTACTTTCCATTGTGGCGGATAAACCTAGCCGCACGATGATCCACGCGGTCAGGGCCTTGGTAGTGGTGGAGACCGGAAGGCCGGCCGAAAGTGCGTCATCGAGATATACTTTCTGATATAGAAAGTCCAAGCAATTATTAAGACAAGCCAGTTCCAGGATCACTGGAATATTTCTCTCGTCTGAATGTGAATAATTCGCAGTCAATACTCCATAAATTCCACGATGACTCGCGACATTCTGACTCACCGTGTTCAGTGATCATGAACCAAATCATCCAAAGATCCGACACCAACTGAGAGTTCGAATTTTCTTCTTTCTGGTTTGGTATACCCGCATCGACATATTGCAGATGAAGAGCCTTGAATCTACTGAACATCCAGAGTCTCTGTCGATATTCTTCAGCCAAGAACGAAGGATCGCTCCTGACGTCGAACGATTCTTTCGACGATGCCCCCCGAGACTGTCTATGTGAAATGTCCCATTTTTCATCCAATCTTTGACGTTTACTGCGATGGTCCTCCTCGACATAGGTACGAGGGTATCCTGTCGTGCTCTCTTGAAAATGCCATGTAGGTATCGTTGCACGTGTCCACCGTCTCTCGACTGCCGCTGTATCGAATGTTGCTTCGTATAACCAGCTGTAGAGTTTTGGATTGCCTTCGACCGACAACGATGCGTAGATTTTTTTGCATGTCAAGAGGAGAGGCAAGAGGTACGCTGGCCTTGGTCGAGATAAGCGGGTGGATGGACTTTGTCGATACGAGGCAGAGAAGCTTCCACGAAGCTGTCTATAATGGGTACTTTGAGAATCGGTTGTTGTCGACGAATTCAACAATGAATTAATGTCGGTTCGAGTGGATGATGCAGTCGAGGGCGGATAGCGTGAGGAAATATTGTTGCTGAATGAACTGAGACTAGATGATTGTGGATTGAGGTTGTCGGCGTCCAAGCTGGTGCTTGATGTCAAGATTAGATGCTGGGCTATGGTCAGCAGGACCTCAGAGTCGAGGTCGGCTAGATTGCATGTCATGCTGAGTCGGACTGATGATGCGGTTGGGTGTGAGAAGTCGTTTCGGTGTGATGTAGAACATACATTAGCCTGTTCGATTCGAGGAGAAGGAATGGCATCCACCGTGCCAGCGTTTGGAAGCAGGGTTGGCGACGTCAAAGCGACTGAACGACGTGACCTCTGAGCCAATACATCGAAACCATTGCGCTATACCAATGAAATGTTCGAGGAAGATCATTATTATCACGAAAGAAGAATGGTGAATGACTGGCATGAAACGAACGACCACCGTAGTTAGTGGTCGGGCAATCGGCAGCAAAATAGCGCACAGCGAGTTGCACGGCGTGCGGCAACAAAGCTGCCAAACAGCCAACAACCGCAAGCAGATCGAATTTTCGTCCGCTGTAGTTAGTAGTTCAAGTTTACAAGTAGCAGAGCCCAGCGCCTAGAGCCTCGGCTTTGCCAGATTTTGCCTGCGTAATTGCAGCTGTAAGGTATAGGCCGTAGGGCATGTGAGCTGGCCTGTGGTTGCGTGCTCGGTGCTCAGGCGTAAGCTTACGTTCCATGTTACTCGCAGTACCGAAAGCTCGGAGATAGGCAAAATAGGCAAACCTCGATTCGGCGAACGATAGCTCGCACGATGTCGGGTCTGGAACGAAGCGAGCGGAGTCATAGAAAAAGATCGACAATTGTAAATGGTAAATGAGAAATGCAGATAGATGAATTACGGACATGCAGCTGGACAGGGCACAATGTTGTAATGAGGATCATACCCGTTGGCGAAAGCAGGCGGGAGAGGAGAGGGGGGACCTTGAGCGAGAGTCTAGCTCACGCTACCGGTTCTCGCCTCTTACAACAATTTTGCAACAGCTCTTGAATCTTGGCATCACTGTACTGTATCTAGTGTATCTGGGTTGGGTGAAGTCGATACGGTCCGGTACTGACCCGGCTCCGATCAGTACAACTGGAGGAGCTACTGAAGAGCTTACTGCAGGTTATAGCAAACAGCTACAGCTTCACGCAGGCCCAAACCTCCTCATTGCTGTGCACATGGCATAGCACACAGAACACGGATATACACAAGTTCCAGGTTGCGCTCACAGACCAGCTCACAGAACTTGATTGGAATATAATAAGACGAGGGGTAGCGCAGCCGGTGGAGCTGGCCGAGAAGCTTCGCAATAGCTTTCGCAATCCTAGAGAGTCGGTGGAGTTCCTTGAAAAATCACAACGAAGTGCCGAAGAAGCTACAGCTGAAGCTACCCACCAAGAGCTTCCTTGATCCCCTGAGCGTGTTCGTTCCTCTGAAACACATTCCGCGGGAGCGGGAGTAATAATATGAAGACGTAGATCGGTGGTTTTGTAATGTTATTTGGCTCTACAGCTTGCCGAGCTCCTTGCCGCCGGCATGCCGTGTCGTTCTCACATTCAACATCCATTTATAAGCTCATTCATACCAGTTACTAGTCGCTCAGGGGATGCTTGAACGCAGATGTACACCGTTCCTCTCTTCCTCTCTTCTCTCCCCTTCAGCGAACAGTCTGCAACAGACTTATATTTTAGATTTTGGTCAACATACTGTAACAGTAGTGTAAGAGCTATGAGCTATGTCTGGTCTCTTCAATGATCGTACGAAAGGATGTTGGCAGTAGCAAGCGCAAATACAGGCATGTTCCAGTCAGCAGCCAGCCAATGAAGCACCACTAACTCGTGGATAATCCGCTCCAGCCAACCGAGCTTCGAATATTGATGCCGAAGAAGCCAAATCCGCCTCCCGGTGCGCTTGTCGGTGTTGATCCTGTAGCACGACTGCTGACACGAGACCCCAGATTGTTGTAGTGCATATACTTCCCTTCTACAATCGCAGCGATATGATTGTCATACAAGATCCGTGTGGGAACCAAGTTTACGGGAGCTGGGATCCTCGGCTCCATTGGCTGCCATCATGCGATAGCTATGTCGTTCTCGACTAAGATTTCGAATATCCCCTCAAACATTCCTTCCAAGTAATCCTCGATGTTCTTCCGACGAAAGACACGATTGCTGGCCATCCTGCTTTCTCTCCGTATCCGAGTATTCGTGCTCATCATCACTGTCGCCTATAACGTGATGTCCCGTATTTGCATCGCTGTTGTTTGAGAGATTTGGTTGATCTCCTGCGTCGTCCTCATTGCGGCATTCTTCGCGGTAAGGACCGACCCTAACGCCTGTAGTGGTCGGTAGTAGCGAATGCTGAGCTGTTGGTAGATTTGACGGAAGTTCCATCGTCTTTTGATATTTATGGTACGAGTATGTGGCGATACCTGAGAACCGTACGGACTTTCAGATTTCTGGCCGAACGCAGAGGCTGCCATGGGAAGGACCTACCAAAGATTGTAATCACGACACCCAACACGTTCAACTTCGTCAGCTCGTCCCCAAACACCCAGGCTGACACGGTAATCGTTGAGACTTCTTTGAAAATTCCAGCTATCGACAGAGGAACGATACCAGCTCGCTGGATAATACTGAATCTCGAAAAGGCGTTGATCAACTTCGAGAACCACGAGAATAACACGGCAAGGCTCACCAATATTCGCTGGCCACCATTGAGAAAGCCAATGCGCCGGGGAAAATGATGAGTCCCGTCGTATGCAGCGCCTTCCAACCGGAAAAATGGTCACTGCCAAATACGTTGAACCATCCTTCGAAAACGATGCTGACAAATGCAAGCGTTACCGCCATGACAGGCGTCAACCAAAAGATTGTCGCAAAGGGATTGCTCATCCCCATCTCCGTTTTATGCATGACGAGCTGCGTCAGGGCCCAGCGAAGCCCTCCAAGGGCGGAGGCGGAGAACACCATGACGATGCCGGGTATTGAGACGGTTGTCGCGTTGAACACCATCAGAAATACCCCAAATGTGATGAATCCGATCACAAACACGAGGCGGAGAGAGTACGCCTCGAGTTTAAACAGAAACGCAAATCCCAGAACAAAAATCAGGGACGAAGATTTGCACATTGCTGTCGCAGACACGAGATCCCGTCAATTTCCCGACGATACGGCAAGGAAATACGGCTTGCTCACTATATAAAGTCAGGGAGATTGTCTTTAAGCTCAAATTCGATAAGCCGATATCCATTCCTGTCGCTACCGCCGTCGGTATAATTCCTTTTCTGAAACAAGAAAGCGACTCACGTTCAGCATACTCGACCGTGCGTCGGAAAGACAAGCGAGAAAGCACGAGCGACGTACATATAATCCTCTCTTCCTGGTGTCTCCTTTGGCTTGAATCTGTCACTCCATACTTGTCTGACAATAGTCGCAAGGGTGAACTGCACGACCATGTGTATACATGTGACGAACAACGGATAGGAGAACCCATAATATTCCGGGGAGAACATCCACTTGTTGTACAGTGATAGCAGAGTAGCGAAAAGATACCTGAAGGGAAAGCTCTGTTTGCCAAGGAAGTCAAAAGATGCTAGACTCTCAGAGCGACTTACCATAGCATCACAAATATCCCGGTCACTGCAGCAGATCTCAGGTACCTCGACCGCCTCATCTTCTTCAGCGTATCTTCATCTATCGTGGCATCCATCTCCATCGATATATCCTCTTGACAATACTGTTTTGATTCCCGACTTTGACTCCTTTCCCTCAATAGGAGGTGATTCCTATGATCCACTTCGGATCCTCGAAAGAGTGTGTCTTCGATTTCATGCTCGAGTGCGTGAATTCCATCCCATTGTGGCGATTGGTGTTTGTATGAGGCGGACAGCTGATCTTCCTCCGTCACCAGACTTGATGGGCCATCGGCAGATCCTACTGGTACCGACGGATGAACAGGGTATTTCGCTTTGCTGCGAGCCGCTATTCGAGTTGTGCCAACCATGTCCCCGTTGCTCCGATGATCGTTCATTGAAGATGTGGGAACTGTCCTCGCAAGATGAGCGCTACTCGTCAAAGCATTGGTCAGTCGTCGATTTCTTGGCTGTTTTGGAGGCTTCTTTCCGTCTGAAGCACCCAGCTCGTGCTTATCTGTAGCCTCCGGTGAGCCTGCACTGGACTCGACCTCGACATCGTATCCCCAGAGGTCAGGCTCGTTGTTCATCCCTTCCGTCGTGTGTGCCGCACTGCTGCCTTTTCTCAGAATTTCTGGTGGAGGGTCGTTATACCCGGCTGGGATGCGGGAGGTCTTCATGACCGTGTCATTCGAAGCGGTTGCAATCTCGTTGTGAGCGGATGGCCAGCGATGACACCACTAAGCTTCCTTCCCGTCGACGGATATTTTGCGAACTCAGAAAGTAGCGATACGACAGCAGATGAGCGTGCAGATGTGGAAGAGATGGGCAAAAACGACGGGCGAGGAGGAGCTTCATCTTAGAGGAAACGTCGGTCTAGACGATGAATGATGCCTTAGCACAACTCTTAGCACCTTACGAATACGAATTCGATCGAACGTCGGAAGCTACTCTGTACATGACAGGATGAAACGCGCCCTCCTATTAATTATGTCACGACACGCTGGCAGCTCCTACAACTTCTTTGGTTTGGGCATATGAGCTGGCTATGTCCACAAAGTTGACACAGGAACACCTGGGCAGTTTCCGTGTAGGTGGCGAAAGATACAGGATTATATTCCAGGGTCAATGGATCCGTCATATGCTACATGGGTTATTGTTACAGTCGTCGCCCTCCAGAATCTCTACTTTCCTCCTGCTCCTTTTTTAGTCGGCAAGCGAAACGAAACACTTGGCCGCTCTGTTCCATCATTTAGACTATCCGTATCGTTGACCGTTCTGGCTTTGAACATGGCCAAAGACGGGTTGTTGCGACCTCGTTTATAATACTGCTGACCTTTCGGAGTTTCTTCAGCCTTCGAATGACTACCCGGCTGAAGCGTCGAGGATCGATACATCGACAATGAGGGATTCGGAGCCGGACGCTTATAACTGGCAGGGCCCGGTGCAGTCTCTGACGATTCCGCGGTATCCGGTGCGAATCGCAACGACGAATGACGGGGTGGTGAACCACTTCGCTGGATGGTCGTAGCCGGCGTGAGGATGGGTCGTCCAATCGAGTCGGGATGAGCAAGGTTACCATTGTCGACATCGCCAGTCGCTACGCCCTCCTCGATATCACGCGGTCTAACGTTATCCTCGGAATCCGATTTCTTGCCAAACCCCCCCAAGAATCGCTTCGTAATCGAAGGTTGTCGAGCCTTCTTCCTCCCTCCACCAAACACTGCTGACACCCGACTCGAGACACGTCCAAGTTCGTACTCTTCAGTATTGTTCTGCGTTCCTCTTGTATTTGTGGTTTGTAGAGGATGGCCGTAGGTATCGTGGGGTAAGTCCTCATCTTCGCGATCGACGGGACCGCCTGATGATGCGGAATCCGACCGAGCGAGTGCAGGGAATGTAGGGTCACCGCCTGAGGGATTGCGGACGTGCCCGGAATGCTGGTCTGAGCGTCTTGATTGCTCCCGTTTCACGACATTCTCGTCCTCTCCGCCCGCAAGCACCCTTTCGCGCCTTTCGTTGTCGTTCTCTCGCTCCTCCTCTTCACGTGCCTCATCTCGCGTTTCTTCGACTCCCATCATCCCTAGACCGAGCCTGTCGACTCGGTCTTTACCGCCATCCCTTACATGATCTGCAGCGTGCTCAGCAGAGTGATCAAGCTTCTCGTGCAGGAGGTCAACTTCATGATGCTTGAGAGGTTGCGGATGCTTGAACCTGGTGGCTTTTGTCGGCTTGTCCTTGGCGAAATAATTTTGGAACAATTCGACTTCCACCTAAGGATCACAGACATCAGTATCCTTATGATCGTCAGGCTGTATCAAGAGGTAGCTTACCGAGTCCGCATCATCTTTTTTCCTCTCTCTTACTAGATGAGGGCCTTCCCTGTATTCCGCCAAAATTGGAGTGGTCCGCCCATCATCTTCGTCCTCAAAAAAATCATCGTCAGCCTCGTCCTCCTCTCCCGGCCGCGCATGCCGGTTCGCCACATCAGGACTATAAGTCCCATTCTCCATAGCTTCTACGTCCGCTCGTTCTCCTCCTCCGGTCTGGCAGGGAAGGTCTTGCTGTTCTCCCGACGACCCAGTCACAGTTCTACTTCCGAGACTGTTTGATTGTGATCGCGAGAGCTCTTTCTCGTTGCTTATGACCAGAGGGTCCCCTCGGTCGGTGATGCCATCATCTGCAATTTCTCCATCGTCGTCTCGATTGATCCGAATAGACTCTCCCGGTGTGATTCGTCTGGCATGGGATGCCCAAGCCGGTTCATCGCCAAAAGACTGTCGAGACCAGGTATGGGTCATCGAATGAACTCGTCGCGTGAGGGAGAAGAAAGGAATCGATAGACCGTCTGCAGATAAGGCGGCGTTAACTTTGATATCAACTGCCAGAAAAACGTTCGCTTACGGCATACGACGGAACATAGGACCATAAATGCGACAATGGGCTGAATCGTTGCGGCCAGCAGCTCCGTTTGGGTTACCGGGGTGTCGGTTTCTCGGGCGGCTAGCGGTAAATCGGTCTTGGCAAGCGTAGCGATAAAGATGGCGCCAACGCCCATGGGGCCTGATGTTAGGAATGAATCAAAGTTGTCAGTGTACCTTCAACACGGCAGAGGTCACATGGGCTTACCGAACCAGCCTACAAAGGCTGCTTCTCGCACTGTCTTGATATCGGGAATCCATTTATACAGCGCGAGAATTATCGGAAGACGTCTGAAGAGTAGTACCAGAATCATCAAGACGAAAAGCCGCCAAACGGAAATCTATATAATAATCATCGACTATCAGTAAAGCTTGAGGACGGGGAAGCGTTAGCTGATAAAGCCGACTGACTGAAGTATGGACACTCTGGAACTCGGAGAATGGGATGATGGCACCGATATAGATGAAACAGGCACAATTGAAGAGCAAATCCAGTACGTTCGAGAACATTGAGTCTTCTGTTGCCTTGTTGAAGAAACCGCTGTGGAGCAGAAACACGATTTGTGTTAGCTCTGTCCTTTGACATCGAAATTTCATACTTACTCCCATGCAAAGGCTGTTCCGCAGAAGAAAGCTCCTAGCAGATCGTCACTTCCCAATAAAGTCAAGATACCGACTGTCAATAGTGCCAGCGAGATATACTGGGCAACGAAAGACTGTCTGTCGATGTATCCACGTTTCTCACTGAACTTGATCGCCTTTCTCGCCACATAACCAAGAATACTTCCGATGACAATACCAAGAGCTACTTCATATCTGTAGAGAACATGTAAGAGGGCTCAATTCAGCTAATCCCGTCATAGCATTATCCGCCGCGAAGGGCCAAGATCGACTTACAGCCTGGAATAGCCGAGGAAAAGCACATGGCAGTATCAGACATGAATGTAAACGATGACAGCGAGTTCCGTTATGTCGGCTTACCAAGTAATATAGAACCACTCCCCCACAGCATAACCATCATCCGACTCAAGGATCAAATATAGAGCCAAAACTACAGTCGAAGTCGAAATGTATGAGCATCCGCCTCGCATCACGAGAATGCATTCCGAGATGTACTTACACAAGAACGGAAAAGCAGCACCGTCGTTACACCCTGATTCCGCAGAGAGAAGATGTCGAATATGGGCCGGTACATGTTTCGTCGCAAATCGACCACCGACGACTGCCTGAGCCAAAATAGGATCGGTAGGCGTGACGCAAGCAGCGATGGCGAGACATGTCAGGAACTCGAGATGAGGAATGAGTGCCCACATGAACAGTGCCGTAACTATCCATCCCCACTGTATGAGCGAGCAATAAAGTCAGCTTCGTTTGCCACTTTGGAGAGAACGATGTGTCGCTTGCAACATACGGCCATGATAGGTCCAACGAGGAACGCCAATGATTTCCAGTGGTGTTTGATGTATTTCTATGATGAACGTGCCTCATAAGTGACTGAGCGGCAACCAGCAATCGAAGAAATAATTCTACACACCTTTGGCAATTCAACTCCAATGGCAAACACACCAACAGCAATAACAACTCTCGTTACCTCCAACGTAATCTCATCAGTCACCTCGCTTGATTTAGAATGTCCTCCCCAACTTCCCGGATTGAAAAGGTTCAACGCATACGGCCCTAGTACGATTCCTACGACTGTTGATACGACTGCTTCACCGATATAAAGACGTTCCTTGATGAAGAGCGAGCATAAACTGAACAAGACGACGAATCCGCCGAGGAAAGCGTATGCCAAGTGTGGGGCGTTGACTTCGAACGGATGGAAAGGATGCCCTGATCCGCCAGCGGTTTCATCGCCGGCCATGATTTAGCGACGTTGTGTACCGTAGGCGTATATTTAGTGATGGAGCGAGGGATACACGCTTGATCCAGGGTTCCGGGATGATGTTGGCTGTACCGTACCGGACGAACAATTGCGAGAATGAAGGCGCTGTGATCGGTGGTTGCGCCCAGGTGGTAGCACTATGTGACTATGCTGGTGACAGACTCCTCCGAAGTGCTTTCAAGTGATATGTTGTTTTGAACTTGTTCAAGGTGTGGCGAATGATACCGGTTGTGACAGCGGTGCTTTCCCTGTTATTGACGGTTTCTCCGTTCGTGAATGACGCGGTAACGAATTTTGAGTGGTCGGAGCGATCGGTGCGGCAGCGATGCAGCAGTACTGTATCAGATATCACACAAACACAAGTCGCAGGGAATACGGGTTGTGTTGGTATACTCTGCCAGCGTGTTCGTTGCTTGATATGTTGACCCTATGGTTCTGTAAACCTGTTGCAGCAACTTTCAAGCTTGCGAGGGCAAACACACTGGACACTGGCCAGCTTTCAACACTGGCCGACTGAGGATTTCCGGCTTGGCAAACTGCGGATACAAAATTGCTATCTGTTTTCCCGTAGTTCCCGTAGCTTTTTCGTCGGCGTGAACAACGATCATCACCAAGTTGGAGGGTCACCTCAAAACTGTGTGCGACCATCTTGAAGACGCTCTGTTCGCCAAATTCTGTTATCTGTAAAGTATCGTAATTCACTCTCGTTAGTACCCTTTGACGCAGTCATGCGAAGGGATGCGCTGGCTCTAGCCAGTAAACATCATAAGAAGAGAAAGCCTGTTTTCAGCGTGCAGAGCAGCGTGGTAAAGAACGTAGATGTCGCTGAGATTCGATGGTGAGGGAATACTCGTGAATACATAAGTACTGAAACCAGTGAAGTGATAGATAATACATAGTGGTCCTCAAGACGCGGCAGTCACGCCTCAAAGCCTGCCGTTCATGATTCGAATGCAGCTAGTCGCCTGTAACGCAACCTCATCCTAGTAGCCTATAGCGAGCTCATATCGGAAGACAATGTAATAGCTGCGCATCCACATCTTCTCGTCGTCGAATCTGGCACGACTTGCGGGTGTCCTTACACCTTTGAGTCTTTACCGAATCCTCCAACCACATCGTCCAGAATTCTTGTAGCTGCCCGTACATGTTGGCTCTCGACCTAATCATCGATCCGGGGGCAAATTCAGCCTCTTTCGCGGTCAGACGTCGCACCCCTCCGTAACACTCACCAGAATATTGGCAGAATGGTATGTCGAAGCACTGAAAGTCAGAACGTAGGATTGAATGAGCGGAGATTACGCATATTCCGTCGTCGTCGACTTGAGACTTACTACAGCATGTTGAGACCATTCTCTTTCGAGAATCTTTTACTGATGTCAGCAATCAAGTCGGTGTGCACTAAAAGTACAATCTGTAACCAATCAGCGAGGAGTCGACTTCGTAAACGATCAAACGGCGCGTACCTGATTCTTCCTCCTGCTCTCCTCCTTCCTTGCAAACACCTGGCTGCTGGCAGTACAACTGCAAACAATACTTAACCCCTCTCTCCGACTTCCATCCGTCACCCCTTTCTGGGCTACTGCTCCGGCGCGAGTCTTTAATGGGTACTTGATGTACGTCCATCCCCGCAGTGCCAAGCTCGGAACCATAGCCACTATCACTCATATCCAGTTTGATCCTGCCAGGAAAGGAAACCGTTGCGACTCCGGCACTTTCGATTCTTGAATCTCGAATGACCGAGTGGGGAATCTGGTCGTCCACTCGAACGGGCGCTGGCCTCCCCTTCTGCGATTCATCGTCGTCAAACATGTCCAATTCACCGCCGCTTTGAAGCAGACTATCGCGTTCTCCCTCATTGGGGAATAAGCTGCGAATGATAGAAATTTCGGTGGCTAGAGATGTGCCCTCCCTGGTCCGGATGTAGGCAATGAAAGGTGCATTCGTTATGCCTTTAGGAATTATCAAATCAGCGGAGCCGCCTGTTTAGCTTTTCTTAAGTTGAACGTACCAAATGAACCATATTCTGACCTGGCCTGCGAGATACGTCCCTTGGAAACCGTAGTGTGCTCTTTGATTTGGTTCTCTGACATAGCCTCTTCCTGCGACCTCTTGCCAGGCTCCTTTCGACGCGGTCGTCCATCAGAGTGTCGATTCCTTACCACCCGTACCTGCTCCTCGGGATAGACCAGAAACACTTGCACTCTGTGTTCCCATTGACTTTCAGTCTCCTTGTTGAGCCCGACAACAGCGATGGTTCCCTGAAGCTGAGTAACCATAGGTGCGGAAGATGATGCCGATTCGACGTGTAGATCCTGTCCTGAGGAGCGAACGGGACAAGATGGAGATATATCATACATTAGGTCCCTCGTGGGTTTCTTGCTTCGGGACAAGTTGATTGTCATCGATGGTGGTGTACTTGATCTGCTTTCTTCCGCATTCTTCAAGCTCGGTTCTGATCTCTGCTCCAATAGTAGACCATCAAGCTGCTCTGCAAGCGCCTCGGACCAGCTAGATGCCACGTCGCTCCCTTCGAGGCTCCCTCCTTCGCCATATCGCTTGTCGTTGCCCTGTTGAGGCAAGATGACTTCTGGGTCACGTTCGTCTTCCAGCTCAACTCGAAAGCTCTGAAGGTTTGCATTTTCTTCATTTGCGAACCACGCCTCTTCCTCTCGGTCACGCTCCAGCCTTTCACCTCTCTGCAAATCAAGCACATTCGACATTGAGCGTCGCTTCACACCGCCATTGGCCAATGAGCGCAACCCGCCTCTTCGCCGGGCCTGCTGGTTGTTCCCAATACACTCATCCGCTGTGTGAGGTCTTGGGCGACGACGAGGAACGGTCACCGCCGCCGCCGGTGAATCGTAGTAGGTGATCCACTCGTTGCTCACTTCAGGCAAACTTGAGGTTGATTGTCGGCTGGGGTGTCCACGGGGCGTTTGAGGAGAACGAGAACGAGAGGAGCCATGTGCAGACGACGGCGATGTAGGCGTGTGATCGGATGGGTCTTCAACAGCCCCTGTTCCAAAAGGTGTACGGATAAGCCAAGTTATCGAAGAGGAAGAGAGTGCCTTACAGCCGCAGTTCTGGAACAACTCCATAGTTTCTGCAAAGCGCTGACTCTTCACCTACATTGTGGTCGATCGTGGTTTCAGTTGATCTATTCCTCTTGGAATTAAAGCCAAGGCCACTCACCAAAACAAAATCGGCATAGTACGAGGACTGGTACTTGCACGAAATACCAGCTTCCGCAAGAACTGTAGTCACGGTACAAATGATAGATTCTAGACCACCGCTAGAGCGTAAGCACAACGATGATCGCAGACACAATCTGCATACAGTAACTCACGTTGATCCGCGTCATCTTCTCCCTTCAAGCCACCCATTCCTTCTCCATCAACCTGAAAGACCTTCCACATGTCATCCGTCACCTCGATCCACTTGTCCTGCTGCTGCTGCGTTGCGCACAAGTCGTCCACCGCTCTTCGTATCATGTCCGCCGATGCGTAGACGGCTATTTCTACATCGTTGCCCACGAGTCCGAAGAATTCTGGCGAGTGTAGAGGAGCGAACGTGAGCAGCCGAGCGAGAAGGTTCTGTGCCAGTGGATGAAGGCGAGAAGAACCAGATTGCAGAGGAGCGCGAATCAAGGATGCGATCCTGAGCGGAGTAGGAAAGGCTCTACTTGTGCAACGAGTCAGTCAATCGCAAGCGGCGTCGACGAGACCAGCGACGTACTGTATAGTGAGCTGTCGCGGCATACTGAATCTGGAATGGTGCGTCTATCGTAGAGAATGGAAAAGAGGCGGCGTAGAGGATGTTCCATCAAGAAAATCTACCCATATATGCGTCTCTCAACTCTTATCCCTCGAACAATAGATAAAATCAGAGATCTGCTATCTTGGCAGCTGTCAAATATTGTTGGAAAGGAGGTCGTCAGCCAGGGGATCCTCTGCGCCATAAGGGGGCGGAGCGATGATTGCGTGCTAGAAGTCGACACAGCAAATCATCATATCATTCGAGGGCGGCGTCTGCTCGGTAGAGAAGATCATAGTCGAATAGAATGGAAAAATGACACAAAACGAAAGAAGTATTCTGCTGTCCCTCATAATGCCCGAAGCGGCTCCAATGTCTTTCGAACATTCATCCCCTTATTTTCCGTCGTACAACGTAGCATCCCCTCCTTTGGGTCGCGTTTCAGGTTAACCAACTCGGTCGCAAAATTCGCTCTGTCACGTGGTCCACAAACAGTGCCAGAAATACCGGAATCGATATTTCCATCCACCTGTGCTGTATTAAATGATATGATACTACAACCCATCAACGCCGAACCTAGATTTACTTGGCAACCTTTTGGATCCTGGATAACGCAAAAGAAGAAGAGAATCAGTCATTTGCCTTGTAGAGAAGCGTAGGTAAGTGTAACTTACTCGGCACCACCCTTGGCTCCCAAGGCTCGCTTGATGTCGTCTAATAAATGGAAGATAAGGACATGAATCAGTAACAGCATACTCGCCGTTTGAGACAAGTATCGAAACTTACCGTAAATCATGAATTGACCAGCGGTCAAGGTACCGATCATTACGAGACGAGCACCCAAACCGGTGAAGAGACCCTTGGCACCCAACTGACCGGCCATGGTGATCAATCGAGAGGTTGTTCCCTGACCGGGCAGACCCTTGGTCTTGTTGATCTTGGAGAGCAAGGTGTCGGCGGGTTGGGAGATCTGGAGAGAGGAAGAAAGACGCTTAGTGCATGTCAAGGGAGAAGTAGCGAGACTCCGAGTACGTACAACGGCAGCAGCCATACCAGCGACCAAACCACCGGCCAAGTTGACGTAGGTCAACTGACCACCCAACTCTTCCTTCGTCTTACCGGTGGCGGCGATGATCTTTTCCTGGGCAACTTCGAACACGGCGAACTTGGCCATGGTGTAAGGAACCTGCTTGAACAAGATGGGACCGAAACCGGCGTAGAAACCGGCGACACCTTCCTCTCGTGCAATTCGGGCGAAACCACCGGCCAGACCGTTGGCGAAAGAGGGCTGCGAGACCAATCGGATTCGGGTAGCCTCCAAGGGGCACAAGGCAATGTCGGCGAAGAATTCGGCGATACCGGAGGCACCGAGGTAGATGGCCTGTCGGTGCTCTCGGGCAGAGTCGATACCAACAACGTCAATGGCGGTCTTCTTCCAGAACTCGTAACTGAGGAGAGTAAGAATGGGCATAAATACGGAAATCACAGTGGTCCATTGGAACACCAAAAACAACGCACCCTCCGAACTTCAAGGCACCCTGGATGGCGTAACCGAGAACGGTAGGACCCAAACCAGTCAACAAAGCACCGGCACCTTCAGCGGCGATGACCTGTCGGAAACCTCCAACCATACCCTGAAAGCGAAAAAAACAAGGAACAATCATCAATTAGCACCAATACAGCAATACATTTCAACGGATAGAGAAGCCTTTCTTGCAAGAGACTCACTCGGTTGTAGACCTCGGGTTCAAGCTGGATCCTGGTCTTGACGACATCGACGGGGGTCAAGGCACCGTGGGTGACGGCACAACCCAAAGCACCAGCCAGCGCGAATCGGGAGTACAAGTCAACACCGGTGGGGTTGGTGGAGACCGAGTCCTTGGCGACCTCCTTCAAGTCCTGGGCTCGGTTGTAAGCCTGGTCCTTCAAGCCGGCAGCGGTAGCCTTGGCCTGAGCGGCGGCGTTGTCGATCTTATCTCCGACGGAGGGGATGACAAAGTGCGAAGCGGTGGTAGCGAAGAAGGGGTTGGTAGCGACCATTTTGACAAGGTGTTTTGTATGAGTGATGAGATGTACAAGGAGACGTTTCTGAAAGACAAAGGGTTGTCGATACAAACTATGTAATCCGCAATCAAACGAATATAGCGAACGACACTCGCTGTTGGCTCAGGCTCCCTTCGGAATCGAAAAAAAGGCGCGCGACCCCTTGTCCCGCGGTGTGCCGTCTGTCCAACAAACATCCCGAAAGCTCTTCCGAAAATGCCCGAGTACCGACGATGACGAAATGACGATGACCGTTTCAGTAGTTGTTGTTTCATGAGCGTGCTGAGCGTTTCACCTTGCAGTTGCAGAATTGTTCCTTCTACACAGAAACAACAAAGATGGCCGCATACAATTGTTTTTACCCTGCTGAGGAACGGCCTGAGGAGATTCAGGCCGGCCTGGCAGCTACTATATATTTGAATACCAAAATCATGGGTTTGACATCAAAAACATGTTGTCAAGTAGTAGAAATACAGGCACACGAGAGATACTGTTTGTTTACAGTCGTGTGTCTTGGCGTGTTATCTGTTCTACAGGGGTACAACACGCATCTGATCATCTATTCATAAGTCGCGGAGAGGATGGCGTATCTGCTCGGATTCGAAGAATGGTGTAAAATTGTTCTATTTGTTGTTGTGAAAGCATAGTCGAGTATGCGCCCAAGCGGCTGGGAACCCTACACACGCCCATATTCGACATTCATCGAGTCATCTTCGTCGTCGTCATCGCCGGCTCCCGCTTGTCTCAACCAATCATCGTCATCCCCACTTCCAAGCAAAACACCAAGTCGCAAACCGGAACTCGGGACGGTGATCGCCGTGGATAGCACTGCATGATTTTGAGCCGTACTTTGAACGACGGGCGACGGAGGGAAGAAAGAAGGTGCTAGGCATTCCCGTACTGGGATGTCGGTTACTGTTGCTGTCGTCGAGTGGGAAAATTCAGAAGCGATAGGCGTATTCACATCCATAGGTTCGGCGGACAGAGGGGCTGTCTCTGCTGACTTGAGTTGGAGTGGCGTCCACAAAGCAGGTACCTCTTCCAACGCTTCCAAGGCAGTATCGATTGTCAGTGGCTGTCGAAATGTCGTATCGCCAATCGCCATCTTTGGAAACTGAAATCTGGTAACCGAATCCTCCAAACCCCGCAGCACAGAGCGCCTATACGGATGTGCACTCAGTCTAGCGTCCGCAGCAGTGGTTGACACCGACATCGAGTTTCTTCTCTTTGTCAAGGTGTTGATAGCTAGCGGTGTGCGGAGGCCAGATGGTTTGGGCGTATTCGTTTCTTGAATACTACTCAACAAGGAAGCTCCACAACCCGATGGCGGTATGAACGTGAGCGAACGTCGTATCTCGGAGCGAGATCTTCTTGTGAAAGATCGTCGAGCGCCGTCAAGAGACGGATGATGCATGTTCTCCTGTTCGCTTGATGCGTCCGCTCCATCCTCTTCCTCCTCCATTGCATCTTCAAAAGCTGTAGGGAGCTGCGCAGACGAGTAACAAGACGCCTTGTTGGTGTTGGACGTTTCGAGGAAGGGCTCAGATTGCGACGGAACGTGTCTGGAAGATCGAGATCTCCTTCTAGCGGGTTTCATGTCCACGCTGGGACGGAGTGGTTGCGAGGGCGTCGGAATGTACGTGAAATCGTTGGAATGATGAGAAGACCGCCGAGGTGCTGCTGGTAGTTCCGTCGATTTGCGCCTACTAGCCTCGAGGCCGAGTAGAGGTGTTCGAAGGCGCCCTGGTGCTACTGCGCTCAAAAGTCGTTGCTGAGACATCCTGTGTCCTCCTGCGCGCAGCGCACGATCGCTCTCTCCATCGGTTTCGTGTTCAGATTCACTGCTGGCGATTCGGAATCCCTGCTCCATCAAGATGATCTCGTCGAGAACATCTTGCATGTCTCTGCCCATACCGAAGGGATCCTGTGCTCTGCCTGATAGAGTAGCGTTGATTTGCTCGAATGAAGATTCGAGCGGAGTTGTAGTATGGAGATGTGGTTCAAAAGCGTCTTGCCCGAAATCGTTCATCTGCGAAGTTGCCTGCTCTGCTGTTCGTCGATCTGGCGTTGTTGAATCATCCTCCTCTGCGTCAGCCAGTCTCTCTATCTCGTCTTCCACCTCTTCACGGACGTTCGTCAATCCCCCATTCTCAGGCAGTGCCGAGCTCATCAGCGCCATTTCAGCAAACGCCGCTGCTCCCCTAGCGCTGTGCACAGACATCAAACTTCCATTCCGGCTGTGCGTCGATGAGAGACTGGGATGTCGTGAGATCGATGATGCAGATGAACCGAATGGAAATGAGGGGCCGGACGACGTCGTGCTTGCGTTTCGAGAATGCGAGGGCGTATACGTGTAAGCTTGTCCTCCAACGAGTTCGGGGACTCGAGCAAATCCCGTCGAGATGATAGAGGCGATAGAACCGATGGATGCTCCGCTGGCGGAGGTACTGTCATCAGGTCGGTGACGTCGGCGGGATGAATGCGAAGCGTTGCGACTGTGACCTGCCCGTCGTTTTACCTCCTCCGATGTCATTCGACGGTAATGAGATGCTTGACTGGGACTCAGTCTGACATCGGACGTGGTGCCTGTATGATTCGTGGAGGTTACACTGATATGACTGACGGATGTGCCGGAAATTGATGACGACGTGATCGAAGACATAGAGGATATCGATGATTGTGTGGTATATGCCGCAGCTAATCGTTGGTTCTCTGCAAAACACAGTGAAGACATGGCATCGAGCCTTGCGCAAGCTAAAGACAGTGCAAGATGGACATGCGTTAGATGTACGAATCGAAGCGTACGTGTATCGTAGCAAAGCTTACCCGAACTGCAGTAGATGTCATCTTCATCCTCCAACTCCTTTTCGCAAAGACATTTCCTTACGCCCATTTCCACTCCTAGACCGGAATCCTGTTTCTGTAGATGCCTCTTGGCGAATAGGTTTCTGACATCCTGAAACCGATCTACTTTAGTGTTGGAAGACGATCCAAGAGTTGTCCCTGGATGGAACGGGCTTGCAAGTGCGGTCGGAGCTGGAGGGAAGGGCATGTTGGTCGGAAGGTTGCTGTATGCGTCAGATTTGGTGTCTTGGTGCGAAATCGCAGCTACACTGGACCTTGTAGGCGTGAACGAAGAGGTCTTGGCAGGCGTATGAGGTCGAGAGCTGTTCAATTGAGTAAGCATGCTGGGGAGACGCGATGACGATTTGTTCAAGAAGAGGTAAAGAGCGGGGGGACGGGCTTTGTGACCTAAGCCGATCTGCTCATTCCGTTGAGAGGTCGTGTGGGGAGGATGGCACCGGGCCTTGAATTGCGCGAAGAGTTGAACAACGCTTGCTATCTTTCTTGCATTTTTCCGCTGTCTGTCCAACCTTTCCATTGCATATCACCTGATATCCCACGAGCTGGCCTGTCACTAGCATCCCCTTGGAAGCGCGTGTGCCTACGAGTTATCCTGGCGTGCCTAGATGTGTTTACTATTTTTCCGAGCGAGAAAAAAAGCCACAGAGAACGCGTTCTCGGTCCGAGCGTGTTTATCAAGTAGCATCCGCTTGAGCATCTCCAGTTGTTGCATCTTCTCCCTCCTCGACTCCTCCGTTCTCAGCTTCCTCCTCCTAGCGATTCCACAGCTGTGCATGCCGATTCGCCATGGCCTAGGCTTGAAGACGATTACCAAACACGGTGTATAAGGTCATTCCTTCCACAGTACAAGTTACTCCTACTACAAGTGAAATTTCGCATCTATTTGTACAAACATTCCGACTTACAGTTGCACTACTGCGTCTTTCGCTTCACCGGAACGCCAGCGTCTTGCCAGAATCCACGAATTTCTTTGACCTCGTGAGCCCATTTGTCCATGCCTCCAGCACCAAGAACCTGCTCGAGCATCTTGAAGAACAAGACCACGAGCCAAACAAGCATTGTCCAACTACCCGACTCCTCGATCCATTGTCTGATCGCTTCTACTCGAATCACGACGGCTCGAGCAATCGGCTCCTTCTGGATATCCCTAGAGGCCGGGCGGATCGGGAACGGTGGAGTCGCGCCAAAGATTTCCGCGGCAATTTTCAGACCAGAAGCAAATCCGTCTTCATGGAAGCCGTAGTTGGTCCATGCTCCGGCAAAGGTCACTCGGCGAGCATTCTGGATAGAAGGCAGCTGAGATTGTGCTTTCACGCTCTGTGATCGCATGGAGATACTTAGTACATCTCATACCAAAGCAAGCACGAATAGAAACTCACTGCCAAGCTGTAAATTGGATGTTCATATTTGTATCTGCCTACCTCCTTGTCCTTGTCAACTTCGAACGGTGGGTTCAAGGTAACAAGAACAGGACCATGTCTCTTTTCGGATAGATGCTGCAGGGAGTTCATGTTGTATGTGCTGCAGAAGTTGACGCCTTGTCAGTTCACAAGCACTTTTAGGAGAAGGAGCGCAACACAGCAACCTACAGTGACACCGTATTGACGTCCGAGGCAGCGGTAGTAGGTTCCTTGCTCGGGTTCTTTGAAGATGTTAAAACGTTCCAAGCTGTATGGGATGTATTAGTTTTTAATCACAGAGGATTTTCAGCGGGCTACAACACACCAGACCAAGCTTTTCGCCGAATAGGCATAAGCTATACGATGTGGGAAAATATCAGTTGCTGCAGATTCGAAAGCGTGACTGGACAGACGAACCTTCTCATCCCAATGCACAACGGCTCCATTCTTGTTCCATTCAAATTTGCCGAGGATTTCTTCCTCTTCCTTCGATGCGCCTCCGCCGTTACGAAGCATTGCCAAGGCGGTATCAGAGTGAGTTCTGAAATATCATATGCGTAAATGCGAGAGCATGGGAAGGGCAGCAAACCGAGAGAAGCTTACGCAAGAATGACATAGTCATATTCGTGTCGGGTGCCATTATCCTCTGTCAGGGTGACGTGCGTATCGTGAGGCGTTATACCGACAATCTTGGTGTTCAAGTGCAAGTTTTCCGCAGGCAGCTTGTCGATAATCGCATTCACATAGTGTTTTCTGATATACCATAAAAACGTCAGTATACGCTCGATATGCCATGGCGATGTAGTGATCAAACACTTACGAACCACCTTTAATCGTGAGCCACTTGGGACGACCCTCGACCTGCATGAGATGATGGTTGTGGAAGAACCGAACAAGGGTTCGAGCCGGAAAGTCCAAAGCACATTTGTCTGCCGGAGTCGACCAGCTAGATGACGTCCGGAAAGGTAAAATGCAATCAAGTGATTAGTGGTCAGGATCCTTTTTGCTGGATCAAACAAGAAAGGCTTACATGGCAGCTGTCATAGGCTAAGGGCAGACATAATGCGGTCAGATGCTTGCAAATATTAGGTCCTAGCACAGGTACAGACTTACCAAAAGGTAGTCCTCCTTGAACCCTTCTCCATAGCCTTCTTTCTCCAGGTATTCACCAATACTGATTTCGCTATGCTCAGCTTCTTCAACGTCCATCTGCTTTGTCTGCTCAGTCTTCTGCGATGTTGGGTGACCGCCGCCATTTGCTTGGCTCGTGGACCTGCTCTGCACTGAAGCATCGGTAACTAGATCGAGGCCGAACAGATTGAATCGAAACACGTCAAGCAGCATGCGGTACATTCTTGGGTTCAATCTAGAAGCAAAGAAATCTGTCAGCCGCACAGTCAAGAACATCACTAGCTAGGTAGACTTCATTACTCACAGATTTCGTGCTTGGCAGAATACCCCAGTCAGTCCCTCTCCAGCCCATTCAAAGTCGCCCAAATCTCTCGTAACAGCAAACGTCATGGTCGTAGGAATAAACTTGACGCCTTTGTGTTTTAGGAACGCCAAGAAGTTGGGGTATGTAGGTGGATTGAAGACGATCTGCATAGACCAGATTCAGTACGGTTCACGATCCAAGGCGCAGGCAGACGCCAGAAAGGACCCATGCTCACGAAACCACTATGTGCGCAAATCATTATGAGTAGTCAGCTATAGTTCTACGTCGTCCGTAGTAGAAAGACTTACGAGTCGACATCACACGGCTCCTTGCCTTCTCCTAGAAGGGAGGAACGCAACAAATCGCTCTCAGTGTCTAGCCGCTGTCAATTACCATCTACTTTGCCACGAACGCTTGAATTCCACAGTGTGCGCATGTCCACCAACATAATCCGCCGATTCGTACAGGTTGACCAGATGGTCCGAATGCTCATTCAATGCCTAATCAATAGAGGGAATATGGGTCAGTCTCTTCACATCACATGGTCAAGTTAAATACCTGAAGAGTGGAACTTACCCAAGTTGCAGCCAAGCCCGCAACACCGGATCCAACGATCGCGATTCTCATCCTGTTTCGCAGATAGGATTCAGAGGAGAGTAGAGGCGAGATAGCTCAAGGTCACTTTTAGGGCACCGATACTATAAGCACATACAAGTGTTCTGGTCTTGCTTGAGATAGAAGATGGATGGACAAAGAGGAACAACGTGCCCTCGATCGAGAAAACGGATCGTGACTTCCCGGAAGCTGACGTCAGTATTCAGATATTCTTTGCATTTGGTCGTGTGTATGGAAACATGAATCTCGCTTAAAACCCCCAGCTGCTTTGGATTATTCGTTTGACCGGTATGGACTGATGTTCAACATCTGAAATGTACGATGCGATGATAAGATATTATATACAACAGCCGTTCTGGGGACGGAGTGAACCTGTCATCTGGGTCCCTCAGCGGAATGCGTGAGGCGATGGCACGCCTGGAGCTGCACCACCTCGACTGCCTAACGAACTCTGACTGTCCGTTCTTGACATTGGCGGAGGGGTATAACCATTTGGTCGGAAATTGAAACTTGTCGGAGGGTACGGCGCTTCAAACGGAGTATTATTCTCGTAAGCAGATTGACTGTCGTAGGCAGATTGTTGATCCCGTTGTGACCAGTTTGATTCCTGGCGTTCGAGTAGAGGTGCCCCGGCAATATGATCGTCGCCCACAACCCGCTGATTGTATCTCGCAACGCTGGTTTGTCGTCGGGGTCTCTCGTTCATTTGATACTCCTGGTATCCCGAATTTAACAGGTTGTCTGACGATTCGAGCGGAACATCACCGAAGAAACCAGCATCGGAGTTCTGCCTCGACATGGTGGTTCCCTCCAGATAGGCCTGGATATCGGGAGTGTGGCGCATGGAGTCTGTTTCGTGTTTGCCCTCCAACATCTGAGTCGAGGCGATAGATTGCGCATCCCAGTTTGCTTCATTCCGCAAATTATCCTTGGTAGGGTTGAAGTCCAGATTTTCCTTAAACGGAGTAGGACGTAAGGGACTGCGATCAAGCGAACAAGTAGCGCCACACTTACGGGTCTAACAGACTTGATGTCGATGGCATCTGGGTTGTGTCTACTCTTGTTGAAGCAAGGGTACTCGGAGAGTAGCTCCCTTGCCAGGGTTTCTTGTGATTTGTGAATCATCACCTTTTGCGAGACGGACGTTAGCACTCAATATACGGCACGTTTTCCTGATACTAGAAGACCTACAGTGAATAGCATGTTGCTCTGCAACGCGGGGTGGAGGAATCGCTTCTCCATCTCGTGATGATTCGTCCTTTTCTCTGAAAGGGATCGTTGGAATTCTCCCTCGGCTTCTGCCGCGGAAGGTTCGTAATAAGTGAATTGTTTCTCGAGAGGTCGGGCGAAGAAAATCTTGAAAGCGAAGGCGATAAGGAGTGAAGGGGCAGTCGCAATGACGTCTGTGTATTGCCTTCGGTTCAAACCGATCGCTAATAGTGAACATATAGATCAGTCATCTAGTCCAGAAATCCAGCCATAATTACTTACTAAGAATCATGAGAAGCTGCATGAAAATAGCACATGCGATGAGTCGATTGATGAAAACGTTGTAGAGCTTTCCTCCAGATTCCACTCTCGAGACGTAAACGTAAAGCAGTTGATACTTGTAGATGGCGGATGAGACCCAGAATACCAGGGTGACACCGAGACAGACCAGCGGGGCCAAAGGAGCATACTAAGTAGTGGGATGATCAGTGAATAAGGAGAAGTTGAAGAGGATAGACGATACTTACAACCATACCGATGGCAGCCAGGAACAGCATATTGGTTAGAACGATGGCGTATTCGAAGAACGGCGGCTAAGAGACCGTAACGGCGTTAAAGACAATCTTGACCGGCTGTACAGTTGATATACGCACCTTGGTGTATTCTTTGATATCTCGTGGGGTCTTGGCAAATAACCTTTTTTTGGTAAATTTTAGCCACTGCAAACCAGTAGCAAAAGTACGATGGACCTACAATCGCTGCACGGACAACAGCAGCAGCTTGATCAACTGAACGATTTCAAAGATGACCAGGAAACCTCGTAGAGGGAACACAGTCAACCAATAGGTAGATTGTTGAACATAAGTCCCTTGGATATCTATTAGGGAAGGATGAAGCCAGGTCAGATTTGAAGTACCGTATCAAGACCCCTTCCACACGGACCTTTAGGGATTTCTGAAAAGAGGATTATTCTAATCAAATAATATTCGACCACGATTTTTCAATCAAGAAGATGACTTACCACTCAGGTAACTGAAGATTTCCGAGGCCGACTTGTGCTCTCCGACCTTGATAATGACCTGAGCAACGGCGTCTGGTGATTGGGAAGGGTCAGCACCGAGTGATTGCGGAAAATATGTGTAACATGCACGTACTATAGACTACTCCCAGCATGGAGAAGATGATCAAATTACTGATGATCGTAAAAGCAAAGTATCGTGCAATGACAGCTCGATTCAACCGAGATCGTGTCATGGCGCCTTGATACCTGGATATACGTCTCATGATGAGTGGCAAAAAGAATCCGAAAAGTGCTTGAATGGCAGAAGGTAAGACGCCAGATACGACAGAGAATGTCCTGCGTTTTTGGAGATCGGTCGGTGATGGTTGCAAGGGATCAATAGGTTCTCGGGTACTGACCAGTTTCCAAAGGCACTTGATTGTTTCCAGTTTCGTAAGAACGCAACGTAGACGGTCAACTATAGGGCGGTATGAAATTGATTAAAAGAGTACTTTGAACGCACTGCACGGGTGACAGCACGGTGACCTACAGAGGACAAATTGGCCAACAAGGAAACGAATAGAAGAGGAAGGGTATGCAAGAAGCAGATAACCCCAAGACATATGAAACCCCAAACTTTTCGCCCGGCAATCACGCTCGGTTCAAGCGGAACGTTTTTCCAAATGAGGTCCTGTGGCGATGGAGCCAATTGAATCTGCGCGCCATTCAGTTCCTTGAGGTGACCCCGATGTGTACGAGCGATCCGATGAGCTTCAGAGATGGTCTTGAGCGTTACGAAGCCGTAGTTTTCTCCATGGGGTTTTGTCTCTTTTCGTTGTTTTCGTGCCTGCCTGTCCTTGCGAATCAGCGCATCAATGTCGAGCCGTTTCTGATCGATCTTGTCCCGCAGGTATTTGACCAGTTGACTGTAATACTGGATAGCGTCCTGTTATTCGTGGTGCAAACATGATTAGTATTTTGGTCAGAGACACAGTAAGGGTGAGCAATACAGGGACTCGCCTTAGTTTCGCCTCCGCATCCGAGAAATCCACCTTTCGTGATCTGCGGTCTCTTGGCACCCAGCTGATTTCCCTTGAGATACTTGACAAGCGTTTCCTCCAGGTTTCGTACAGCCTTGTTGTGCTCTTCAATCAATTCTGGGAAATCGTCCAACCGCCTGCCGATACTTGTGCAGTCGATTTGCTGGCCGATCCTGATACCATCCACCTTGAGCTTTCCCATCAAATGCACCAAACCCTCGTCGGTCCGGTAGTCTTTCGGGACTTGAGTGATCATAAGCGTTCGGCTGTAAATCCTGTTTTGGTATTCGTCACTTCGGAACCAGGCTTGTCGTAGCAAGATCATCTTCTTCCAGTGATACCAAACAAAGTAACACACAAGGAGAGTGATGATGTAGACCATCGCGACGTGGGCCCAGAGGATGTTTCCGTTCAGATTTTGGATCGTGAGTAAGCTGAGATAGTTGCGTGAATCTGCAGACACCTCCTTGAGGTTGTAAACGACGTTGATTGGCCTGTGATACGAATTATCGATTAGTAGAAGTAGATGAATTAGGGAATCCAGATGTGATTGACGCGGGCTTACAATAAAGCACCGCCGACGAGGACGGAGATGACCAAGAACAACGACCTCAGAAGTCGCAGACAACGAAGGAACGTTACACCGTCCAGGCCTGCAATAAGTTGACGCGATCAGCGAGACGCTTTGCTTGTCGATGAATGCTACTCACCGATTTGCTGCAACATTGCTTCTTCATGGGTGTGCAGGACTGGACTGAACCAACTGAAGATGCCATTAGAGATTTCGGGAGGCGGCTTGAGATTCAAAGTCGGATCCTGCTCTTCGACTGTTTGCACATATTTGATCTGAGGAAAGGGATGCTTAGCCAAGCAGTTATTGCACGAAGGGTCCTAAGCTTACTTTCGGTGCGTATACACGCTTGTCTCGTGGCCGCAAGAACGAGAATGCCATCAATGTCCCGAGCTGTACGGACAAAGTTTGTAATGAGAGGGTGACTGGAAATGGAAGACTTTGGCTACTAAATACTTACAGACAAGACACTCATCAATATCAATTGCGAACCGACGGCCTTGATCGACACCGAACTTAGGGTCGACTCATAACCCGAGACTAGCGACTGCACCGCATCGCCTGCGTCTACCGTAGACGACATCTCTGTTGACTGGATGCTATCTGAGGGATCTAAGAGCAGCAAGTAGGTATCAGTACGCTTGATCAGCGTGCAGCAACGTCGTTCCCATGTAACTCACTCCTATCGACGTTTTGATGGAGTTGTCTTTCGTAAAATATAGGTATGGAGATTTGTGTCTTCCAGGCGTGTCGTTCAAGGGAGTGTTGATGTCGACAATCACACTCTGCGATACTCGGCTTCCGTCTGGGAGCAAATCTACTGCTATCACTGAATGTATACACCACAAGGATGATGATCGCACGCTGCACCCCTTTCGAGTCTTTTTGTTCAACAAGTTTTCTATGGTTTGGGGTGATCGCGGAAAGCTTCGCGGAACCATTCACTGGTGTCTCTGACACGTCCGAACGCGAGATTTCACACAGCCTAGCCTTGAGTTCTGCCGAAACACTCTAGATTTTCTTTTGTTCGTTCAAGCTCTGAAGCTGCGAATAACAGAGGTAACAAGGTTGTTTGACCACTCGAACAGCTACTCGAACGGCATCAGCAGCATACGACAGGGTCTACGCCCTATCTGTTACGGACTATAGAAAATTATTAGCATAGGCCTCTATACAGCACAATGTTAGGGACCGCTAGGCGCAAGAAGGAAGGGACCCCAGAATTGTCAGGTGTGAAAAAGCGGAGTAACCCCATCACTCGCTTAGAACAAGCAGGATTTGCGCAGTTCGGACGCCTATGAGCATACTGTTCATATAGCTGTTCATTTTCTAGAATAAATTTCCAGAATATGTGTGTATATATACGTGTACGGACAGCTGTCGCCCATACGAGCCTGATAATATGCCATTCCGCTGGAATAGTTTGATGCAGCTCAAAACACAGTGTCTGTCATTTGCACTGTTACGTGCTTATACAACATGAATAGAACTTTTCGGACTGGCACGCCTGGTGATAATCTTCGTTCTTGAGGGAGGTCTAGCAAGCTGACCCCAGCTTCGGATGCCCTGTATACTGATTGCGAAAGCTTTCACCATTCAAACTCGCTAGAGCAAAATTGACAAAGCGGGAAACATCGCGATGAAGATCATTAGATTTCTCTTGTGAGGGAGACGTATATGGAAGTCCTAACCAGTACTCACCCAGTGCATTTGTTGAAGAGGTATTCCTTTCCGTTAGCCCGAATCATCCCGTCCCTGAACGTGACTTTCCATTTATTTTTGTTTCTTTGCACCTAGACATCCAGAGTAGCTAATTAGATTGGAACGGGGAGCTTTTTCAACGGTAGGACCCACCTTGTCATATATGCAATACATCACATTCAGACTCAAATCTTCCTCTTCATCGTCTTCATCATCTTCCTGCCCGTTCCCTCTCTCATCCTCCTCGTCGTCGTCGCTATCATCCAGGTCCGAATCGATGATTTCTTCCCCAGGATAGATACCGTGTTCGTTTGGCACCAGTCTGGCGGCACCTCCAGAGATAATGTTTCCGCTTGCATCTCTCTGCACTCCGCTGCCTGATGCAACGGCACCCGCTGCCGGACCGCCCCCCGGTTGTCTTGATACTGCCTCGTCGTCGTCCTCATCGTCTTCATCATCATCGTCGCCGTACTGTGCTGCAATTGCTGCATAGTCGTCTTCACCACCTATTCCCGGAATACCGATACCCGTCATTCCTGGAATACCGATCCCTGTATTGGGAGCACGTTGGACGTTCGGTTGCACAGGTACACTCGGCTTGATGTCATCATCATCCTCGTCATCCTCGTCGTCGTCATCTAAGGGCTGTAAGAAAAGGCGAGATGAGTATCCCAAGTGCCTTTGGAATTAAGTAAGACCTACACCCCCACCGCGAAGTCTCATCCCTTCCGGCTGCGCTGCACCGCCTCTCAGCCCACCGTTGTAAGCTCCATTTCCATTCGCATCAATTCGCGGCTTGACATCTTCGTTGGCGAAAGGATGGCTAGAGCCAGTAGCTGTTGACCGGTTGAGTGGCGGAAGGTTGAGAAGTGGATTGGCCGATCCATTCGTCGATGCTTGTCCGCGTAATGGCTCATCATCCTCGCTATCGTCACCGTCATCTCCATCAACGAATTTGGCCACTCTTGTCTGAACCAGACTCGCTTCCCATAGTTGCTGCAGATATCCTACGAGACTATCGTCCACACCGTATTCCTCGAAATCCTCTCGGCATGCTGAGATGACATCTTCGATGACTTGTTTATAGATTGCGGGAACTACTCGGTTGGACATGGCGATGGCGAAAGTAAAGGGTCCAGTAGGACGTTTCCGGCTGGTGGGTGTAGTTGGCAGAGATGCGCGGAGCAGTAGCAAGCGGTCGTAGTCGATACAATCACGCACAATGATCGGGGATATCAAAGGGTTTCCAAGCAGTCTAACTCGATACTGGCTCGTTCTACTGCTCTATACCCTACTTGCAACCACACTGCATCAAGTGGTGGTGCACTGCTTGGTCGGATGACATGATGTGCATGTGACTTGACTCATGGTCACGGGTCACAGCACTTATATGTCCGACTGTAGCTGCGATCGGGTTTGGATCCGCCCCGCCTAATAAAGTTTGGACGAAGAGCTCTCTTCAGTTCGACGTTCATGTTTGGGAGGACCTTCGAGCTATAACGTGCACTTGAACTGCAATCAGCACCTATCTGCTGTTTTGTTGACTTCGGAAACTAAATTAACATGGTGCGAAAACAGCTCGACCAACGGATCCCGGATTTGATTCGACTCGGCGTCGCCAATAATCAGCGAACGTTTTTCGCCATCATCGGTGACCATGGACGGGACCAGATAGTCAGCCTGCACTACCTCTTGTCGCAATCTCGAACGAGTGCTCGACCGAATGTGATGTGGTGTTACAAAAAGGAACTTGGATTTACAAGTCACAGGAAAAAGAGGAAGATTAAGAATGAAGTCAAAAGAGGTATTCGAGAGGTTAACGAGCAGAATCCGTTTGAAATGTTCATTGCCGTTACGGATATCAGATATACGTGAGTAAAATATGCGCTGTTCATTACATGATGTTTCCGAACTCATTGATCGCCCGAATGACAGGTATTACAAAGAGTCGCACAAGGTTCTCGGTCAAACGTTCGGAATGTTGGTACTGCAAGATTTCGAAGCCTTGACGCCGAATTTGTTGGCAAGGACGATTGAAACAGTCGAAGGAGGCGGGATTGTGTGTCTGTTGCTGAAGGATTTGAAGAGTTTGAAACAGGTTTACAATATGACGATGGTAAGCTCTTCGTACCTGCTACCTTAGTGGCAGAATACTTATCACAGTCCTTGTTCCAGGATGTGCATTCCCGATACCGGACCGAGGCACATACGGACGTCCAGCCCAGATTCAACGAAAGGTTCATCTTGTCCCTTGGATCATGTCCCAATTGTCTGTTCCTCGATGACGAACTCAACGTCCTACCTATCTCGGAAGGCAAGAATATCAAGTACGACGAAAAGAATGGCCCGTCCGCTCGGCTCACATTAGCCAATGAGGAGCTATCCAAGCTCAAGGAACAGCTAAAGGAAACGAAAACTCTCGGCCCGCTCAGTAAATTGTGCGCAACGACCGATCAACTTAAGGCACTCTTGACCTTCTGGTCAAAGGGCGAAATGGACAAGAAATCATTGTCAAATACGATATCGTTGACTGCTGGTCGTGGACGAGGAAAATCCGCCGCTTTGGGTTTGGCGCTTGCTGCCGCTATTAAGGCTGAATACCACAATATTTTCGTCACCTCGCCGACGCCGGAGAATTTGAAGACCCTGTTCGAATTTGTTATCAAGGGTTTGAACGCTCTAGGTTACGAAGAGACAACAGATTACGAGGTGGTCAGGTCAAACAATGAGGATTGGGGACGAGCTGTAGTGAGAATCACTGTGCAGAGGGAGAAGACGAGGCAATTTATTCAGGTGCGTTCCCTTCTTTGCTGATATTCGTCGTTAGCTAACTAATCCTGGTATGTTTGACAGTACATTCAACCCCAAGACTCGTACGTTTTGGGCCAAGCCGAACTGCTTGTCATCGACGAGGCTGCAGCAATCCCCCTGCCCCTTGTCCGGAAGCTCCTCGGCCCTTACCTTACATTCATGGCTTCCACCATCAACGGTTACGAAGGCACTGGTCGATCGCTATCTATTAAACTCATCAACCAATTACGTGAACAAAGTCGAGCAGCAATCTCGCAGAACGCCGCAGCAGATGGCAATGCGGCAGCTTCCAGCTCATCAACATTACCGGCTGCCGGTGGTCGAGGAGGTGCAGGTCTTGCGAGAATTCTCTCAGAAGTCAAACTAGAACAGCCAATTCGATACGGACAAGGGGATCCAGTAGAGAAGTGGCTAAACGGCCTGTTGTGTCTCGACGTCAGCTCAGTTTCCCGGTCCATCTCTGGATGCCCCCATCCGTCGCAATGCGAGCTGTATTACGTCAACCGAGACACGTTGTTTTCGTACCACCCCGCGAGCGAGGTTTTCCTGCAACGTATGATGTCGCTTTATGTTGCATCACACTACAAAAATTCGCCAAACGACCTGCAGTTGATGTCGGACGCTCCGGCCCATCACCTATTTGTTCTGCTTCCACCGCTCAAGGAAGACGAAAGCACCTTGCCCGATCCTCTTGTCGTCATCCAAGTCGCTCTGGAAGGAAACATCTCGCGAGCGAGCGTCATGGCTCAATTGGCCAAGGGTGTTCGATCTGGAGGGGACTTGATCCCATGGCTCATGTCACAGCAGTTCCAGGATGACGATTTCGCATCTCTGTCTGGAGCACGGGTTGTCAGGATCGCGACCCACCCGGATTATTCCAGGATGGGCTACGGTAAGCGAGCCATGGAGAGTTTGAGCTCGTTCTACAGTGGGGATCTGTTGAACTTGGATGAAGTTCAGGATGAGGACATGGCTGAGACCTATGCAGAAGCTTCGCGTGTACAGAAGGTATGTTGTTCTTTGACGTCTTATATCATGCATTCACTCACCCATCAAGTTTTATAGGATGCCTCACTACACACCGATCAAATCAGCATTCGAGATGTAAACAAGATGCCACCATTGCTCCAGCGGCTGTCAGAACGTCGTCCTGAGCGTCTCGACTACCTTGGCGTTTCATTCGGTCTCACTCGGGAGCTACTCGGATTCTGGAAACAAGCGGGATACGTCCCGATGTATGTGCGGCAGACTGCAAACGACCTCACTGGCGAACACACGTGTGTCATGTTGAAGAAGCTTTTCGGGGAAACCGCCGGATCGGACGACTGGTTACACGCATTCGCTCAAGGTGAGTTGCGAAGCCTTCATGTTTGCCTTGTCGCCCGTAAGCTCATCTTTCCCGATTCATAGACTTCCGGAAACGGTTCCTGCAGTTACTGTCCTACCAGAACTTTAGGCAATTTACAGCTGATATGGCCAGCAGTGTTGTGGAAGCAGCCAGAGTCACCAACTCCACCGACAACACTCTTACATCGACCGAACTGCGAAACCTCATGTCGCCCTTTGACTTGAAGCGTCTCGAATCATACTCAAACAACTTGCTCGACTATCATGTCGTGCTGGATCTCCTACCAGATCTGGCTCGCATGTACTTTACCGACAAGCTCGGTCAGGACGTGACGATGAGCGCGACGCAAAAGACCATCATGTTGGCTCTAGGACTGCAGAGGAAGGCGGTCGAGGACATTGCGACGGAACTGCGGCTCGAAGTCAACCAGTGTCTTGCCTACTTTGTGAAAATTATGCGAAAAATCAGCAAGCACTTGAAGGAGGTGCAGAAGCAGGGTCTTGGTGTGGATCTGCCCGAGGAAGCACCCGAGGTCAAGCGGAACCTACCGACCACCAACGGCGAACAGGGAACTTCGGATTGGAAACCATTGGCCAAGACGGTCGAGCAGGATCTGGATGATGAAGTCGATGAAGAGACCAGAAAATCTCGAGCTTTGCAGAGGGAGCTTATTGATTCAATGGATCTTGCCAAGTACGTATACCTTGAACGGAACAAACGTCGATGGGGAGACTAATATCACGATCTCTGTAGGTACGCTATCGACGATGGAACAGATTGGTCAGATGCACAAGCTCAAGTGCAAGCATTAGCAACCGCCCGACCCGAGGATCGGAAACGTCTGTCTACCGTCGTCAGCGTGAAAGCTGCTGGGCAGAAAGCCGACACCAACGGCGATGAGCAGAAGAAGACCGGGGCAAAGCGAAAGGCTAGCGTAGGTGGCAGCGGAGGCAAGAACGACCGACAAAAGACAAAGAAGAAGAAGTCGACATGATTTGTATCGTCTAGAGATAGCATTGTAGTGTGATGCAGAGGTCCACCGAGAGATTGACATGTTCTGGGTCGGCGATAACAGCTCGTTTATGATGTTCACCTTAGTATAGTATCCGAAAAGGAGCTGATCTCCAGGGGCGATTGTGCCTCATCTGGGAGTTGCGAGACTGAAGCGCGTTCAGAGATAAACCATCCACAGGATTTTGGAGTAGTTGCTTGCATGGAACTCGGCACTGCGCCCACCGCCAAACGAAACTTCAGAACAGCTATCAGAACCTATCTTTGCCCGAGGGGAACGGGCTGAGGGAGAAGGGAACAAGCTGTGAAGCTAAAGCTGCGGGTTGTCGACTTACACGTCATTCGTCGAGCACTGCCTTTCTCGGTCGCGCTTTTTACTCGCCTGAAGCGCAAAATTGCCAGAAGAGGCAGTCGCTGACGAGTTTGCCACTGGAAGCGCGAGATGGAACGGCACGGCGAGGACAATGACACACCAGGATCAACAACACTGCTGATCCTGCTGATCCCTAATCACCTCTTGATCCACTTCGCATATCTACTTCCTTGTATCCTCTGGCATTTCACAGCCAATAACAACGCCATTCATCAACAACTCATCAACGTCGATAGCTCAGCCTGTGGACATGATACGACGCACAACCTCGACCCAAACAAATACGCACAAATACGCACAAACACACGCACAAACACACGCACAAACACACACACAAACACACACACACAAACACACAAACACACGCACAAAAACACAAAAACACGCACACATTTCCTCGCCTTGACTGGTGGGCTTGTTCGATCTCTCTTTACTCTGGGTACGTATCGTCTAGGGTGTCTTGACATGATCTTGTGCCCTTTGACTTACAAACAAGGCTGCTTCCGCGACTCCTTTCATTAGGGTCCCTCATCATGCCTCCTTGGGAAACGATATCTCCTCTTTGCGCTCCTTAGTGCTTGGATACTGTTGGACAGGCCTTTCATTGGACGGTTGGTTTGGATATGGATATAAAGTCACGGACCCTTCAAGGCCGTGCTTTCATCGTACGTATGCTTGGTATACCAACTTGCACACTTATCGCCAAGCAAAAACCCTCGTGGATTTCCTCGTAGTTGCGGTCGTTGCCTTCCCCCGCCGACACACTTTTATTGCCTGAAGCTCGTTTACTTCCTTTTGATCGTCATCTAGTATCACGGAACTACCTATCATACAACGGGACGTCCATCTTGCCTCCCGGTCTACGATCTCATCGTCATTCCGGGGTAACCTTTCAACGGGAATAGATTGGCGTCCACAGTGTGGCATAGGCTCCGTGTTTACCTGCTGGCAGATCAAAAGCAGTGCTCGAGCGATATTCTTCCACTCGACTGTACTCGTCTACCTGGTCCGCCTGCTTTCAAAGCTTATACGAGGCGATCAGTTGGCGATGTGCAAGCGAGTCTAGGATCCTGCAATGAATGGAGGCTGTCGGGTCAAGTGGCGTTGGACGAAGGTATCTTCAGGAAAAACAAATGATCAGGTTGTTGGCAAGTGTTGGCTCTGCACATTCGGTACCTTCAGGTTTATCTACCTCTGCGTCCTCTTGTTCTGTTTCGGCTCTTAGATACACGCGCTATGTCGCTGGTCAAGCTATCGCCACCTTCTTCCGCATCGGCTATGCTCGTCACATGCCAGAAGGAATAACGAAAAAGAATAAATGGTTTAAACGTCGGAACGTCATGTGGCTGGCTATGCTCGCTCGTGGCCGTTTGGATCGACTGTGGTTTCGGCTATTGAAACACGTAAGCATTATCTCCCTTTCAGGGCATGGGTTATGGGGGCTCTTGGCGCCCGATACGATTGACTGTCGTTGGCAACAATGCGGATCAATATCATCATGGGCAATTTCTTCGGAAGTATACATATATTTGGTAGAACCGGTCTTACCGTACTCTATTTTCTTTTTGCGCTCGCTTTCACTAGTGGCGACAACAAAGCACAAAGAGCGCGCTTCTCGGACTCGCTTCGCTGCGGTCCGTTCGAACTTCGAAGGCTCCGGTGTAATGGGTAGAGGCGGCGGGTGGGCCATCACTTCCTGAGTTCGTATTGTTTTATTGGATGGATCATTTGGGGAACATTGGCACTGAACTTGTTGACTTGTATCTTTGCGTGCTCTTTTTGTTGTAACTGTCGGCTTTGTCATCTCGTGCACCTTCCTCCTTGTATCGGTCGTCTACGAACCTGTTGTATTTGTGTCACTGCGTCTTTGTTGTACCTTGAATTCATTTGTTTCGGTGGTTCATTTGAAATGCCAATGCATCACTGTCCATAATGATTGTGTCGCGACCATATCCTAAGTTGAATCTAGCATATGTAGCTGCATCTGCCATATCGCCCCTTGCCCGCACCGGTTCCCTTTACGGAGTTCTCCTGCCAAACGCCCTACTAAGACTCGCCGCTCCGTGATCCGCTGCATTCTCGATAAAGGTAGAGTCGTTAAAACGTATGCTACGCTGTTCCAGTGCCATCATCAACATCTTCCTAAATGCCGGACGAGCAATGATGCCACCCGTCATCCCCAAAGCCATTTGATCTGCCTTCAATTCAGATCCAACGAGACTCTGCATACGTTCAAAGACGTCGTGAATATCTGTGGCGATTGTATCGACGCAGCATGTGATGACGCGCCATGCCAATGTCTTGTCATCAGACGACGAAGTCGGAAATGTCGACCCGTTACTCTGTGGGGCGACTGCACAGAGTATGATTGGGGCGGAGTCGGATATGAGGAGTTTACGTTTGTTGCTGGCTGTAATGGCATCAAGTGAGAGATCAAGTTCGTGCTGGTATACAAACCGCGCAAGTACGTCAGCGCAGGATGTCCAGCGGTTAAAGGCTCAGACAGTGTCGTGCAGCGGAAGGGATAGGGCAAGTGGGAAAGAAGACGTACAATTTTAGCTGGTAAATGACCAGGATCGCTCACGCCGTAATGTTCACATAGACTCGCATAAGTAGGATCCGAGGTAGTGGACAGACCCATGTTGAAATCGTCCGCAGCCATGCGAGCGGCTGTTATACCCAGATGATATGCTATGCGTCCCGCATATCAGTCTCGATGCGTAACGAGATGCGCAGCTGGAGGAGAAACGTACCAGATCCATGATCACCGAGAAGATGCCCATTTCCGCCTTTCCTGCACAACTGCACGGGCTTGGTAGTTTTCTGCAACTCGAGGCCGATGATGACGCTCCCGGTGCCGACGACGAGTGCGACCGAGTGGGTGGAACCCGTGAGGAGGGCGTGGGAAGATAGGAGGAGAGCGTCGTTCATCGGTGTGATAGGTCTTTGGCTACACGAGCGAGAAAAGTACGTATTGGTGGTCAAAGAGGATACTTGAAGATGGAAGAACTGGTCGGGTTGCTCACAAGAACTTGGTGAGAAGGGGTTCAATCTTGCGTTGGTCATATGTAGTGTCACAGCCGGCAATCTACAAGGTGCAAAGGGAAGATTAAGCGATTTAAGTTGACAACAGCACAGAGAAGAGTTCTTGGAGGGCAAAAGTACGTCGAAGTACGGTGAATGACTTACGCCGACCCATATATCTTCGAATTTTAACGAGGAGACGTCCTGTTTTGTTTCAACTGCTACGTCCACCGATGAAGATTTCCCTGTAACTGCGGCTGCGGCCTGGTTGACCGCCTGCTGTATTCTAGAGTGAAGGACAAATTTGAATTTGCAGAG
This sequence comes from Naganishia friedmannii, assembly GCA_030039255.1. NCBI lineage: Eukaryota > Fungi > Basidiomycota > Tremellomycetes > Filobasidiales > Filobasidiaceae > Naganishia > Naganishia friedmannii. Next base: position 294,101 of record JASBWT010000009.1, on the reverse strand, counting down.
ACACGACCTTGACTACTGATTAACATACCGTGCGAAACATCGTTCTCCTCCTACCTATTCGCCATCGATCAGATAAAAGGGTCAGCGTAAGTGAGCCTGTCAGAACACGATGTACCGACTGAGAATGCCAGCACCTCACCTCTGCTAAATTCGCAGATCCTGCATATCCCCTTCCAACGATGCTGCCTGAAAGATCAGCGATAGACGCCGCGGTCTTGCTTCCTCCAACCTGTGACAAACGTCCATGACAGATAAGTAGTGATATCCAGTGGAAAAGAGGTATGGGCGATTCGCAGACTCACGTCGACGCAGAGAAAGTACCGCTGTTCCTTCGCCATCAGTGAGGCGGTGTGGAACACGGATTACTTTGAATTGCAGGAGGTAGGTGTGGCACTGTTGGTCGGTCATGCTGTATGTGGCTCGCTGAAGAATCCCATGAGCAGAGATTGAGGAAGAGAAGAAGAACGGCGAACATTGCTTTGAACAGATTCAAACGGCGTTGCCCTAATCATACTGTATAGGTTGAAGCCACCTTCCCATCCAACTCTGGTGAGCTCTACGGTGTGTCGCTCGCAGTTGCCAACCACTTCCACCTTCAACATCAACATTCCTCCTTCTAAACGTGACCACCATCTGTTTGAATTAGTGCACCTTCCGTTGCAGTCTCTTCTGAACAACTTCGACCAAGTGTATTCCGCCATGGCATCGTCATTCGCCACTGACGGCTCTGGCGTGCGGAGAAACATTCCCGCCGAACCATCGACTGCTGCGCAGCGGCACCGCCCACTTTCTGATGCCGACGCTCGACTGAAGCAGAACGCAAACGTGTACGGACCGTCGTCGTTATCGTCCGGAATCAAGAGGACAGGTAAAGGTGCGAGTGCATGGGGTTATCGCGGTCAAGAACACTGGAAGGACAGGGAAATCACCATCATGGAAGGAGAGAAGAGGTGGATTTTTGGGTTGACCGCGTTGGCGGTGATTATCAGATGTTGGAAGATATGGCAGCCATCGAGCGTAGTGTGAGTGGTACTGGGGAGGGTAGATATTCTTGGCGTCACTGACATTGCTTGTCTGTTTCTCTTTTTAGGTTTGATGAGGTACACTTTGGTGGCTTTGCGCGAAAGTATATCAAACAAACATTCTTCATGGACGTGCACCCGCCACTGGCCAAACTTCTGATCACTCTGGCTGCTCTTATCGGGAGGTTTGATGGTGATTTTGATTTCAAGGATATCGGAAAGTGAGTAAATTCTGGTGAAGCGGTATGTTGCGTCGAACGGCACTAATATATTCTTCACTGCGACAGAGACTACCTCGAGCCGCATGTGCCATACATTACCATGCGTATGCTGCCGGCTCTTCTCGGTGTCGCCGTCGTTCCAATCGCATATCTCACCCTCCGAGCATTCGGTGCAAGACGAACTACAGCCATCCTCGCCGGACTCCTCGTCACCTTCGAAAACGGCCTCATAACCCAATCCCGTCTCATCCTGCTCGACTCGCCGCTCATATTCTTCACGGCACTCACAGCATACATGTGGGTCAAGTTCTCCAACGAGGATGCCTATGGTGTTCCATTCGCCAAGAAATGGTGGACGTACCTCTTTCTCTCCGGTCTCAGCCTCGGCGCCGTCGTTAGCTGCAAATGGGTAGGACTGTTTACGATCGCGACTATTGGCGTGTGCGTTCTCCGGCAGTTATGGCTCTTACTCGGGAACCTCAAAGTCACACCAAGGATGTGGCTCCGACATTTCGCAGCGCGGGCGTTGTGCTTGATTGTCGTTCCTGTACTTTTCTACATGTTCATGTTCCAGATCCACTTTTGGGTTCTCAACAGGAGTGGGGAAGGAGATGGATTCATGAGTTCAGAGTTTCAACATACGTTGATTGGTCATGGAATGGAGGATACATATGCAGGTGAGGTATTTTAAAGATGACGAAAGATGACTGTGCATGTCCACTGACAATGTTGCCGTGACCCATAGATGTTGCTTTGGGATCGACGATCAGCATTCGACATGTCAACACTCAAGGAGGATACCTACACTCTCACGCTCACTCGTACCCTACCGGTAGTAACCGTGAGTCAGAAAGTAGTTATCCTCCCTTCTTTTAACTGACGTCGCCTTACGCAAATGGCAGAGCAACAAATCACATTATATCCACACCGAGACGAGAACAACAACTGGCGCGTAATCAACGGCTCATCGGAGTCTGGACCTGCAGCTTACGACTGGGCTCAGCTACCGTTGCAATACGTCGAGGATGGCACGACAATCCGATTGGAACACATCATCACGGAGAAACGTTTACATTCGCATGATGTTAGACCGCCTATCAGTGAAGTTGAATTCCAGAATGAGGTATCTGGTTACGGATTCCCTGGGTGAGTGGGAAAGCGCGCTCAATCTCTGTGGAATATTCGGCTGATTCTCTGGCCATAGATTCGCCGGTGATGCAAATGATGACTTTGTGGTAGAGATCGCGCCGCAGACCCGTGGTGGCAAGGATAAGCGAAAGGCCCGACACCGGATTCGAACACTACGCAGTCATTTCCGTTTGCGACATGTCATGACCGGGTGTTATCTGTTCTCACACAAGGTTAAGTTGCCGGAATGGGGCTTCGAGCAGCAGGAGGTAAGGAGGAATTCCATTATGTGCTTGAGATCGCATTTACTCATGACATGTTCCCGGTGATCTTAGGTGACTTGCAACAAGAACCCGACATGGGACAACTCGCTCTGGTATGTTGAAACGAATACGCATCCTCAACGTAAGTCCATCATATGTTCTTCTATCGATTGCCAATCGCTAATATCCATATCTTCCTCCGTAGTTGGACCGGGCAGTGAAACCGTAAACTATCATAAACCGGGATTCCTGGCAAAGTTCCTCGAATTGCAAAGCGTCATGTGGCAAACTAATCAAGGGTTGACTGATCGCCATGCGTATGATTCGAGACCTTCTTCGTGGCCTGTTCTGCGACGGGGAATCGTGAGTTTATAGTACTTGAGAAGTGAAGGAATACCTCGAATACTAAGTGGTCTCTTCGCACGCTAGAACTTCTGGGTCAAGGAGCAAAAGCAGGTCTACCTGATCGGGAACCCAGTGACATGGTGGACTAGTACACTGGCTGTACTTGCCTATCTTGGCCTGAGGGCTTTGCTTGTACTGCGAGAGAAGCGAGGATACCGGGACCTCGAGCGTCGTGAGTTTGGCTCGCTTCAGGGTATTCAATAATAGCAAGACTGATAATCCACATGTCATAGCGACGATACGGACATATGACGAAATTTGCGGCTTCCTCGTAGTTGGCTGGGCAATGCATTATTTCCCCTTCTTCCTGATGCAGCGTCAACTCTTCCTCCATCATTATTTCCCGGCGCTCTACTTTGCCATCTTGTGCTCTTGTGCAGTTTTCGATCTTTTCACCCGAAACCTTCGACAGACGCGCAGGATCCAAATTGCCGGCGTGTATATGCTGTTTGTCCTTTACTGCTACCGCAAGTTTAGCCCGCTGGCGTATGCTGGCGAATGGACAAAGAAAGAGTGTATCCAAGCCAAATACCTTCCCCATTGGGACTTCAACTGGTGAGTCGGTGTTCATGTCATCGGAGTTTCTAGCTTACAAAGCTGATCACTTTTCCCCCCAGTGACGGCTTCCCTGATAGCCGAGATGCGTATCATCCTCACAAAGCGGCGCAGCCTTCCATATCGGCCGGCGCTGAAACCACCCTGGCTGTGAGTCTCGACTGACCTTCTGCGACATTCGGCGCGAAGCCTGACCAGAAACGTCATTCATTCGTGTCGCAGCCTCTTGTTCCCGAACCGGGACAGAATGTCTTTGACGATCTCAAAGAAGAACCCGAGGAAAAGACAATGGCTATTATTGGCGCGCCAAGAGAGAAGGAGATACCCGTCTCCGTCTCTCCTGAGGGGGTCGACGCGCAAGAGACCGTCACGGTTCCTGCGGACGCTCAAGATACTCGTGCACCGCTCGGTAAAGATGCTGGAGCGGCAGAAGCGACGTTTGCTGATGCTGTAGGTGGAGGAGCGGGATGGCAAGGCGGCGCGGAAGATGCAGCTGGTGTGGTGATGCCGCGGGAAGAAAGGGAGAACACCGAGGCACCTCTTGAAGAGGGGCATAACGAAAAGGCTGAAAGTGGGAAAAAGTTAGCTTTGGAATTGGACGATGAACAAATCGATTTGGTAGAACAGGCATTGAAGGACGCTGAAGACGATTTAGAGTCTCTAGAGTAGTGGACAAAATGACAAGCAACTAGCAAAGCATCGTGCAGGAGCACTACGTAGAAGAGAATGGTGTAGCTGTCTCCTGCATTTCATTCATACAACCATGATGTATCGACAAGGCTACATCGCATGCATCAAGCTCCAAATAACTTGCTGGCTCTCAGCCTGATTCCTTCCCAGCCGTCCACTGCAGGTCTCACATCCAGATAAAAGCTCAAGTTGCCTGCATCTTTCGGTGGCATACCGCCCGAGGACTTCCCTGTAGGACTTGAAGTTGGTGCACGACCGCTGTAAAAGTCGATAACGTAGCGTACATCTTGGCCGCAACGATTGATGACCCAGTCGTGTCTATCGAACGGTGCCGTATAGCTGATATAGGGGACACATATTATCAATTTCGCAAGCGGTCCATACACACGAAGTTATGCATACTCACCCAAGCGCCATGTTCACCCAGGCCTTTGGCGTCCGATCTTTTGGTCGTCCCTTGAAACTGACAAGCCTGACACCCCCACACTTCTCTCCACCTTGCCCGCGTTCCCACTCCATCAACTGATGCCAAGCGCGTTCATTGACGGCGTTGTGGATCGGTACGATCGTCTTCATGTCCTCCGGATTCGGGGCGGGCATATCGGGAGAGTACACCTTGGCGGAATGTTTACGCATCATGGCGAGGAAGAATTGCTGCTCGGAGGGGTAGACCCAATTTGTTTCGCCATTATCGGTAGCGTTCGGACACATGGTTTCGCTGGCTGGCTTTGGGTTTGTAGTGCCGCTGGAAGAGGTCACGGTCTGCTCGCCGTTTGGCGAGAACGTTGGCACTGTGGTGGACTCGTGACGAGGGATGGATGAGACTTCTCGCTGGTTCGATAAACGGGACATCAAATACGAGAGGTAGGATTCATTTGTAGCCAGGGACGACGATGGCGTAGTCGATGAAGAGGCGGCAGAGGCGGAATCCTGGGTCGTGCTGGCTGCCGTTTTCACAAAGGTTTGCGCCGGTGTTGATGTATTCGGCTGAGCTGGCGGTCGAATCGATTTCGAGGGAGAGTTGCTATCCGAAGCAGGTTGGAAAGGCGATGCACCAGGATTGGCCTGAAGCCATGCTGCACGGGTCGAATGATCCACTGGGCACTTGTCCGCGGAAGGAGCTGAAGCTGCCGCTGTAGTCGAGGAAGGATCGGGCTGAGACAATGAAAAAGGCCACATTATTCGACGGCGTGTGTGATAGATGCCAACGTTGGTCAATCTTTGACAAGGTATATACAACGACGAGGGTTGACCACCCAGTACCTCAACAAGTATAGATCGTAGAACAGAAATATGTTGCAGGAGCGATCGCGACTAAGAGAAATTGTTGAAATTGGACTCGGCGTGGTCACTACGGGGACAGTTTGTAACTTATGACAACTCGAGTGCCATAGTCGACCTCAAAAAGACCATGGCACGGTCTCAATAACAGTAGAATAATGGCGGACCAACCAACACTGACCTCAGACGCAGTTGGCGTTCCTAAACGGCCGTACGAGGAGATCGCTGAAGCTGCTACGGAACAATCCAGCGATGACCCAGCTCGCAAACGACAAAACGTAGAATCCACTACAGCTTCAGTTGGAACGTCCGTCCCTGTGGCAAAGGCCGATCTGGTCGTAGAGAACTCTAACAATGTTCTGACGGAACAAGATCCGGCCGCAACGACCACTGCTCCATCGCTCCCCGTAATGGATGAAGAGGAAATGATGGCAATGCTTTCCGCTCAAGAAGTCGGTCTCGAAGGTGCTCGCGCAGGCCCATCGCTCCTTCTGTCCCATCAAAACGACGATACTACCTCGGGAAACACCTCAAACCAACGCGGAACAGGAGGCGACTCGAGCCGGAAACAGCAAAGGGAGAAAAGCAAGCAACGTGCAAAGGAAAAGTACGACAAAAGCGCGGAGCGATATAAGGGCAAAACTGTGCGTGAATGGGGTAGCCGAAATGATGAAAACGGTGCCGCTGGCGGCGTTGGTGAAGGCTCATCCGCCGCGGACAAGGAAGTCAGGTTCCCAAAGTATAAATGCGCAATTTTGCTTGGGTTCAGTGGATCTGGTTACAATGGAATGCAAATGTATGTCATCTCATCAAACACTAGCACATGGCGGCATCTCCATGCTGACCTGCTTCTTCAGCCAAAACGTATCGTCGACGGCTCCCGATGCACCTCCTACAGCAACGAAAACGATCGAAGGCATCCTGTTCAATGCGCTTGTCAAAGCTAGTGCCGTTTCGGCTAGCAATGCGGATGACCCTAAAAAGGTAGACCTATCGCGAGCGGCGAGAACGGATGCCGGTGTCAGTGCTGCAGGCAATGTGTAAGTGGAGTCTAGATGTTTCGCCTTCAAGCGTAACTCAATGCGATGACGACGTCTTTTCTATAGTGTGTCGCTAAAGATGATTATCAAACCCCCGGGTATCGAAACACCCGAAGACTTGACGAGAGCTATCAACGCACAACTGCCGGAAGATATCAGAGTATGGACGTGGACAAGGACACTACAGGGTTTCAATGCGCGGACGTAAGCATATGCACGCAGGGGTGTTCTTTATTACCCACTTATTTCTCTACCAAATTGCAGTGCATGCGATACTAGAGTTTACGAGTACCTCTTGCCATCCTATGCTCTTCTTCCACCACGTCCAGGAACGCATCTTCACAAACAAATGGTCGAGAATGCGCAGGCTGAAGGTCAGAAGTACGAGGAACACGAGTTTTGGAAAGGGTACGATCACGAAGCTGCTCTACACGACAAGGAAAAGTCCGAGCCGGTGCAAGGATCTACTGCAGAGGATGGCACGCCGGCGGCGTCAGGAGAACCGGAGATGACCCCTGCGAAGCGCCGGACGCAGGCAGAGCTGGCGAAAAAGAGAGCTTTCAGGATTTCCGAGGAAGAGGTAGAGCGATTCAGAGAATTGATGAAGGCGTATCTTGGAACACAGTAAGTCATATTCCTTTCCTCTTTTTTTCGCAATATCCGTGGGATGGATTGTTGACAATCTGGCTGCTATAGTAATTTCCACAACTATACGCTCAACAAGTCGTTCAACGATCAATCATCCAAGCGGTACATGATTGATATCGATGTTGCGCCACCGGTAGAGCATAATGGTATGGAGTGGTTGTCCGTCAAGATCCATGGACAAAGCTTCATGTTGCATCAGATAGTGAGTCCAGGCCAGAAGCATTCTGTCCGAACCAAGTGGATCTAATGAACGCTTGTATCTTTTCCAGAGAAAGATGATCAGTTTGGCGGTTCTCGCTGCACGAACAAGTACGCCCGCTAGCCTAATACCGAAAACTTTTGGTAGGTCTTTGCTTTGTACGCCTTCTTTTGCTTCCTGCTGACACCGACTGTGACTCCGCGTAGGTCCCGAACAGATACATGTTCCCAAGGCTCCTGCTCTCGGCTTGCTTCTGGAACAGCCGAGATTCAAGACGTATAATGACACAGCAGCTTACAAGGCGAAGCAGAACAATACAGACCATAATAACCCAGTAAGACAATACCAGATACCCTTCCAGAATTGCAAGTAACTGAACTGGTCCACCTTACTTTGGCCAATCAGGTCGAGTTCGAAACACTGAAGGATGAAATCTTTGCCTTCAAGCTCAAGCACATTTACGACCGACTGCGAAGGGATGAAGAGTCTGCTGCTCATTACCACAACTGGACCACAAATCTAGACAACGTGCAAGGGCCGTCGCTGTCATATCTGAAGTATGTATCATTTGCCAATAATACCCGAATCAATAAACTGATCCTTGATTGCTTCTCCTCAGCCCGCAGGGTGTCATTCCAGAAGAGGCTATGAGGAAGAAGAAGGGTAAAGGTCCAAAAAATGACAAGGACTACGCCTTAGACGGCATAGAGAGCGATGATGAGGGTAAAACCGGAAAGGATGTAGATTGAACGCAACACTCCGGAACAATGCATGTGATATCTAGGGCGATGGCCTTTTGAAAACTTGTAGTACACCAGACCGGGTTTGGTTCTGGCTGAATTCGTTACATGGGGGATGATCACGTTTAGTTTTCGGTGGCCTTGAGTCTTGCGCGAAGTGGTAACGGAGGAAAGGACGTAAACAGCAGAGATTACGCAAGTTAGGCTAAAGAAGGCAAGGGGTCAACAAAAAATAACACATTTGGACAGTCTGGCGTTGTAACTCACCCAGGTAATTGCTGCAGAGGGGAAAAGGCAAAACGATAAGGTCAGTGGAAAATAAATCCGATGTGCACATGAGGCTTACTAAGTATCTCGAGAGCCCTCGGCACGCTCTAGATATTCCTTGTCTATGAGATGATCGATGGCCTGCTTGATATGTGAAACCTTTGGCACGAACATGGGCGAGATCAGAGAAACAGTCTCCTGAATAAGTGCTTGATGGGTCAAAGTCTAAGAACAAGAATTTGAATCAGTACATTGTCGTGCAACCAGCCACGCGGAGCAGAACTACCTTTCGCATCTTCATAATTCTGAAAGAAAGGGAAACCCTATCAGCACAGTCAACATCGACGACGGACAAAGTTACATACCGGACGATAGTAGCTTGATAAACGAATTTTCGATCTTCCTCGACGGTCTTCATAACATCGTTGGATTCTTGCTGCTTTTCAGCTCGAATCGCTTGGTTGATGTTGATACGGATCTGTCAACGCGAGTATTTCAGGATTCAAGCTGCCGACGGGGTAGAATAACATTCGACAAACCTTCTTCGATTTAAAGTCTATGGACCAATAAGTCATTAGCGGTTGTACAAGCCTCGACAAAAAAAAACATATACTTACTCATGTTCAAGTCGTACTGATCTCCATCCACGAGCAATAATTTGGCCTTTACCAGCAGGTTCAGAACAGGACGCAACTGAGTTGCGGCTAATTGGGTAGCTTCGGCCAATTCCGCATATGACAAAGAGTGAGTTTCGTTAAAGAGAACTAGAATGGCGGTCTGATAGGAACTGGCGATAAGGATGTAATTTGGCTTGGTGTACGTCATTTTAATCTCGTTGTTGGAAAGGTGCCAAAGCCATGTTAGCTTTCGACCGCTGTGGATGTCATTACGCGTAAGCAAGTTTGTTTTGGTTGATTGTGACGCAGCGCGACTTACGAATGGTTGGTAGTGTAGAAGCCCTTGAATCTTTCGTATATCGGAGCAAGCTGCTTCGGGATGGCGAATTCCGTTTGTTGCGGGTTAAGCGGCCAGTTGACGGTACCGCCAACAATGATCGAGAAGTCGACTGAAGTAGTCAACAAACGGATGTTAGTTTCGGAGCTCTTCAAGTCCCTGCTCTGGCTGTGTTACGTACTGTCCTGGACATTGTCACCAGCTTGACGCATCCTCTCCTTGAACTCCGCAGTGGTCTCCTTGCTCAGCGTGACATCTAAGGCGTATTCCACCAATGAGTAAGCTCATTGAGTCTCATCTGTAAAATTCATCAATGGATGCTCACCTTGTACCATTTTCTGCAACCTGGTAGTATAGTCTACACCGCACACTTCCTTCAACTTTGAGATCATACTAGCTTCGGCTTCGTCCGATGCGGAGCGCTGTCGCACTAGACGGTTGGCCAGGTTCTTGGAGTAGAACTTTTGGAAGACATCCTTGTCGTCGATATACTTGAAGATCGTCATCTAGCGATGTGAAGAGCAGCCGTCAGTATCAGCCAGAACATTCGCAAGCATTCCGAGAAACGTACAGCTTCGTTGAGAGCCTCCTCCATGTTCGCCTCGTCTGCATTCTCCTTGTTGCTTTTGCTGAGTACCTGATTGATGTAAGAGGCCAAAAGCTCGGGTGACTTTGCAGTAGTAGTGGCGACAGCATTGTGGTTGCAATACTCTTTGCAGGCCTAGCGGGTTCAAGGGATAAAGGAATAATGAGGATCGCAGTTCATCGTAAGTGTAGAGTCAGGCAAAAGGGTACTCACCCGGCCAAGCGCCTCGCCAAAGCCTTTTTCACCTTTGAAGGACTTTTCGACAACGTCTTCATTCTTCTTGTGCACGGACAAGAGAGCCTGAATATACGCCGAAGGATCCTGCCATGGGGCAATACGCGAAGAAGGTCTCAGTACCAGAGCAAATTGCGTTTGCGACAAAGAGAGGGCGACTCACAACTGCATCATTTTTAGCACCAGCTTCGGTGCTCGCGGCAGTTGCTGCTGCTGCGACGGCCGCGACAGCTGCCAATCCAGACTTCTTCACATGCGCTTCAAAGGTTTCTCGGAGAGGTGTCAGGCCATCGGGGATCCTGGCAAGGAGAGACCAGGTTCGAGCCAGATCTACGTGGTAACGTATGCGGCGTCAGAAATTTGTGGGTCACAAGGTTGTGAGACTCGACAGCCTACCATCATTTCGATCGGCCTCCAACATTTTCTGGAATTCTTCTTGAATAACAGTCATGTGATCCGTGATGAGGGTTTCGTCGCACCGGTTCATCAGCTATCGCATGCAAAGGATCGACGTCAGACGGGTTCGAGGCTACCTTACACAAGATAGGTACTTACCGCCTTGGTAGTGCTGCTGTGCAGGTACAAGTCTACCCGCCTCGCCTCCTCTTCTAACCTTACTTCAACCCGCTTGAGGTAATCACTAATCGAGTTTTCAGCAAGGAATGCCTGAGATTCCTTCTTGTAATGAGCCTTGGTCGCATCCAAGAAGGGCGTCTGGAATTTCTCCTTGTATAGTTCGAGAGAAGCTCGTCGGACAGCAGAATCATCTTCCATGCCAAGCGTGACTATGGACGGAGGGTGATCAATCGCTGCGATCAAGAGTCCGAAAAGGCTCAACTTACCGAAACTGTCGATGACACCCTTTAGGAGCGCTGTATCGACTTCCTCTCCGTTACGGTGGTTTTCGATTTGCTTCAATATGGCATTGACCAGCTTGTTGTTCCTGGAACACAAGGGATAGAACATGTGATCTCGCCATTGTACCAATGCCAGCTGACGAAATGCAGGTATCTTCAGGGTTTGTCGACGCTTCGCATTGAGTCGGTCAACGTACAATGTAGACCGGGAAGACACCCTTTCGCCCTTCATCCTTTTCCCGCTTCACCCAGTATCGGTTCAAGTACGTGAATAGCCTGCTAACATAGTTGGCACCTCGGGTGTAGGACGTCCATTCCTTGAAGTAGAACTGAATCAAAGCGAGATCGGACAGGGAATCACAGGCCTGAAAGCGTCGTTGAAATGGGTCTCAGTGGCAATTTGGAAGAAGTTCGAATTGAAAGGAATCACTTACGGTGCGAAGCTTGAGAAGGTGTCGCTTAAAGTAGTCTGTCAACTTGTTGTACAAGTCTGACCCCATCACATTCGCGCTTCCACCTATCCAAGTGAGATGGAAATGTCGAGTGAAGGTACGCCAGTTAGTCAGGTCCATACGAATTACAAACATCCTTTCTCTTACGGAAGACGACTCACGTGTAGCACCTCTTCCGACAGTACCAGATGCAGCAATCCCCTTCGTGTTCGTGCAGTAATTGTAACAGGTGGTGTAGCAAAGAACGTAATAGTGGTTCGTCATACCCGCTGTGAAGCTGTAAGAGAAAAGATGGGTTGACGTTAGATCAGATCACAGAAAGGAGAGGATGCGATGTGCGGCGGTTGATGATGATGTAGCATTCGTTGTGATCGATCCTCAAGTGCAACGAGGTTGCAATACGTACTTCAGCATGATTCGGTCGATACCAGTCTCCAGGAAGCCCCATGCTGTCTATTCAATAGAAGATAGCGCAACATAGCACGTGAAGGAATGGCGTGAATATACGTCGGAAGAAAGTGGAAGCAGGGAATTAGGGGTTGACATACCGGTAAATCAGCAGTGCTGCAATGGCCATTTCAGAATATCCTAATGTCAGTTTGGGCTCGAAGCTATATCTGACGAAAATCGAAGACTCACACAGGAGGTCCTCGAGTAGGTTCACTTGCAACCGGCTCAACATTCCCTTTCACGGCAGACGACATTTGACACTTTAACGATGGTGTGTTCTGTCGGTTTGGGAATGCGGCGCTGATTTGAAGTCGGTTATCAAGACCAAATGTTGAGAATGAGAAAGGACTTGGGTGAGGTGACACAGTGAGGAGTATATCGAGTTGGGAAACACGCTGTGCGAGAACGTAGATGAGGAATGCAACGCTGATTCATGCTTCATACCATCATACCGTTATACCATCTATACCATCAGCAGGGGCGCGAGACGGAGAACGCATGCATGCTGTCCGCTCACCCGGACTTTTTTGGCGATCGAGAGCATACCTGCTTGCTTGCATTCAACTGTTTGAGTTTATGAACCGATTCGCAAAGGCTCTGAACCCTAAACATTCGCTTGAACAGCTATCTGGCATCTCTATCACTCGACTTGTCACTGGGAAAAAAGATCATGGTCGCCCGTTCAGCAGCTGTGTCCAGCTCCCGAATATTGGTCAAGCAGTCAATCCGGACATCGCGTCGTCCAGCAAACCGCTCCGTACCCGCTGTCACAACTCGGGCTCGATGTCTACATACTTCGGTACCTACCCGCCTCGCCGCCTCACGCGAACCTAGCGAAAAGGATGAGTTGATTCCTGGAGCTACATACGTCCATATTCCACCGCTCGAGATACCTGCGTCCGGTCTTGTGCCGACACAAGGTTCCGTAAATTTGCGTGTCGTCTGTGTCGACAGTCTAGGTCGATCAATCTCAACAGTAGCCCAAGCTCTGACTATTGCTAAAGCTGTAGAGGCTAAATGTGGTCCGATTGTGGCCATTCATCACCGACGAGTAAGTTTGCCCTGGTTTTTTGGTTTCTATGAGGAATGCAGAAGCTGATACGCAATTCTTGGATTGTCAGGATCCTCGGAACGGCACCTTTCTGAAGGCGATGGACATCACGCTTCTTCATCCTATCACTCTTAAGAAGGAAGCACTAACGCTCGAAGTTCCTTGCCATCGCATTCCGTTCGAGCATGTCGTTGCTGGCGGTCCCTCGCTCGAAGAAGTCGAACGGGCGATTTTAGACCCGCCATCGACATCCTCCTCTTCCACCCGTACCTCATCCGGTAGTCAAGACAAACAAAACACCTTGTCCAAAACCCAAAATCAGAATCAAGACGTCTTCTTCGCTAAAATCGTGACGATAACATCAAAAGAGTCATCCGGTCTTGCACGCAAATTTGGCGTGTTACGCCGCGCTCTTCCGGTCGAAATCAGCCCGGGAGTATTCGGCATGGGCAACAGATCTCGACACAGAATATCCGATGATCGAAGGGGAAGAAGGACGCCTGAAGAGGAAAAGGAAGAGGACGAACAGATTGTGTCCAGGTTGATGGACTGGAAGGGATTTAATGGCGGATTCGAGTCCCTTCAAGGAATATATCAGCCACTGCGTCCGGTCGTCAAAGCTCAAGACGTCGGTCGACCGTCTACATTGGAAGGAGCTGAAGAATCAGACACCCAAACCGCGCCGCTAACGAAGGAGCAGCTCGCGCAGCACCAAGAGACGGAGAAGCGGATACTCAAAGAGCGACTGGATGCGGAGAGGGCGTACTGGAGTGCAAGACGAGAGGCGGAGAAAGAAACTAAACGGAAGGAAGAGAAAGAAACGGCTGCACAAATGTCATCTCCTGCAGTACCGTCAGCCACCTTGCTGGCACGGCTAATTAGCCGAGGAAACGATGTCCCAGCGCCCACCGTTTCTACAACAAGTCCATCGTCATCACAAACCACAAGCCAGCCTTCTCGCAAACAGCAACCCACGTCGGCTACTACAGGTACAGATTCAAATCCATCGCCAGTACTCAACAAAGCTCAAACCCGTCTCATCGAACAAGCTCGTGAACGGGCTCGCAAGGAATCGTCAAGATGGTCGGTTCCTCTCAACTTCCTGGGATCATCTTCCGCCAATCAAAAGCAATCGCTGTCCAACACGGCAACAGGATTTCGACATGTGGGCAGCGCTTCGGACGGTGCAGCCAAGGGTTCTGCGCCTAGGAAGGTTAAGCCGGAGGAGAAGGAGACCTGGTTGTCTTGGGCGTCCTCAATCTTCACCGGCAAATCATGAAAACATACTTTTCATGCATAGTGCTGTTTGGAACGTAAAGCTAGAGCATTACAGCATTGCAGTAAAATGGCACTGTAGGTTGATGAGGTTGCACGACCTATATAACAGGTCGTTGCGAGCGATTTTAAGTGAACAAATTCAGATGATTTAGATCACGCTATATATCTATCTTTCGGTCCCATAGCGATCCAAGTCCAGAAGCGAATTATAACAAATGCTGTTGTCTTGCAATGACCTATACCGATATTACCTGCACAGAACACAAGCACAGTAACTCAATCTCACTCCGACCAGTGCGATGGCTAATATAGGGTCATCACACTATATAGATATCGCGTAAAGATTACAACATTTGCCGTTTGAAGATTTTGGGTAAAGAGCGGGTCTGTCCAGATGCACAACAGAGGTTGATACGATCTCTTGGACCACGGCGCGCACATGACGGTTTTGCAGAGATCTGCTTTATGCGGCGTTTCGAAGAACTTGAAGGGAAGGAGGTTAACAGGTTAATATGATGAAGTTTGGAAAGTGCTTGACGTGACCTGACATACCCAGAATCACAGAGTCTCCTCGCAAGAACATTTTTCTGCAAAACCAAGAAAGGGCGAACGTTGAGAAACCGCGATTCCCTTGTAGAATACGCAGGAGATACGTACGAGATGAATCGATCTTTGTTGACCGGCTTCTTGTTCTTGCCTTTCGGCACCTCTGTCCACATTTCCTTGACATTCTCGAGAACCTAGAGAGCCATGAGCAGGTATGGATTAGCAAATTGCCATCTGCGTGTGCTTGTCATCAAAATGAGATCATCATCGAGAAATTTAGCGCCTGCGGTGAGCGCAAGGACAAGTGGTCGAACACCGCTGGTTTTACAAGAAACACAATGTGATCGCGGTACAGGCGTCGTGAAGACTATGCTCCAGAGGTACCACATAGAGATGGCTCGCTTGCACCGATCCCGAGCGGATTGCAATACACAAAGCCAAACTATAAACACGAGACTCACCATATTCGCGTGCCTATCAAATGCCTTCACCCGTCCCAGTAGCTTCTTGTTATTCCTCAAACTGATCAGAACCTGGGTGTTGTTCCGCACACTTTGCTGCAGCACAGACAGTGGTCCTTGAGATACCTCGAATTCCTCCAACTCCCTGATCTGTCCCTCATCCAGGTCGGATTTGTTCATGTTTGCGTATTGACTGGAGAAAATGGTAAAGTTGGCACGTTAGCTTCGCGGGAAAACAGTCACGGGTGGATACGCACCTCATTTTGGGAGAAGCAGGTAGCGGGTAGTGATGGATGTGTTTGTGGATTAACGACATCTTCATACGACGTGTACTGCACAAGTATAATGACTGAGATCAAAGGAAGGTAACGTTGTGTGTGATCGAGAGGGCATTTGGGAAGTAGAATGACGTGTAAAGCCATCAATCGAACACGCTTCCTCAGCATAGTTTCAGCATCCATTCTGAATGCTCTTCAAACTATACAAAGCGGTTCATACACTTTGAAGCTATTCATTCCGATAGCCAACTCACAAATCCATCACCATCATGGCAGCCTCTCAGTCCAACCAGGCGAAGGAGACGAACGACAAGTCCGCGGATGCAGGAGCCGGAGCTGCCAATGCCAACGGTGGTAAATCTACGGAGAAGAAGGTAGAGCATTTGGGTGCTTTGGAGGAAGATGACGAGTTTGAGGTACGTAGCAGAGAGGATAGTGCTTGACGATGCCTCGGCCAGGCAGCACCAGACAGACAATATGGTTTTTCTAGTATGCTTTGACGTTGAGGCTGACATTTGCTTGCTTTGGTATCCTTCCTTTAGGAATTTCCTGCAGAAGGTAAGCATTGTCTACGATTCTCCAAGACTTACCACTCCCATACGGGTGTCTGATCCATGAAACCCGTATTCCACCCCGCAGACTGGCCAGAATCGTCAACCACCCTCGCAGCGCTTACATCCGCCAACGCCGCTACTGGTGCCGGGCAGCCGCAGGATCCGAGTGCGCAACTTTGGGAGGATAATTGGGATGACGACGACAAGGAGTTGCCATTTACTCAACAGTTGAGGTGAGTTTTAGGTTGTGCTTTCGCGAATCATCAGCGTACTATGAGCCGCTCAAGTCCTGCGAGTGGGGCGAGACACTTGGCGTTTCGTCGCGATTGGGAAATTGTAGTGCCTTGTCTGATGATATGGCGCAGAGCTTATTGCCGGGCACACGGAACGTCTTTCCTGACTTCGCGCAAGGAGGTCTCAATTTGTCGACCAGGAGCTTATTCCGTTGTTCTGATCAACAGGGCCGAAATGCAAGCAAACAACGACCCGGACGCTATGAAGATGTAAACGCAAAAAGGCAAAAGACATCGCTCACATCATCTGGCCACTAGATGGACCAAAAGGAAGATTGTAATCAATAAATGAAATGACAACCCTGCAGCACTTGACTCTGCTGCCTGTATTCACTATCCACTTCTGCAATTCGCCTGAATTTGGATCCTAAATCTTTCGATTCACACATGTTTGGCATCAAGCCTGATGTACAAATGCGCAGCGAAAACGGATTCTCCTTACTCGACAAGTATCAGACTTGGGACTTCGCAGTGTCATGTCCTCCCGCGGAGACTTGGTAACAGCGTAAAATTCGATTTGCCATTCTGTTCCGGCGATTACGTCTGTTTGTCTTTGTAGCCCTTACCGGCCTTGATGCTCAACATTCCCACTCCTTAGGATCGACCTCACACCAATAATCACTCATCTATCATAAGCCGAATCAAAATCAGAAGGTCGTATCCTTGCCCGTGTCCTCGTGCGACTGAGCGTTCGCCTCGGCTTTTTTCGCGACCGTCTCTTGGTTCTCCTTGTCTATGTAGCTCATCATCGATTCGCTCTCCTGAGCTTGCATTCCCGCTAGAGCTGCGTGCCTCGTTGAACGTCGCGAGATTGAGAGGTGGTATAAATACTGTTTGCGCGACATCATCTGTCGGTGGTGGGACAGTGGGAGGTGCCCAGAAAACGCTCATGATCATCTTTGTCGCTCTTGTGGTTCAACGGGGACGAGCCTTTCTGCGTAGCGGTGTCTTTTGGCTCTTGAGGAGATGTCCTTTAGTCCAAAGAATTGCCAATGTGGGTGAGGGTGTCGGCTGTATTCAGGGGAACATGAGGTCTGCCTGAAATGCACCGTCACACACCTACAGATCTGCGACTTGCTCTTGGAATGCCATTGTGCTTGTTTATTCACTGACTTTTCGATGCTATAGAGGCACATTGGGCCATCCTGCTCTGCTTCTTTTTCAGATAATATACGACAGCTTCCACCAACGAGCACAAGCTTGGCAGCTGGAAACGACTAACAAAATCCGGGCTACCTCTCATATTCGTATAAGTGATTCGTCATCTTGAAGCTTCGATGCGGCGACGACGTCGATCTGGGTACGGGGTACGGGAGCTGGTACTGGAATCTTCACCTGTTCGCCGATTCCAGAGTTTACGGTATGCAAACGCTTCAGTAGCTGGCATACTCGTCATGTTCTTGGTCTTGTACTCTCAATCCCGGCTGGGGCGTGGTTAGGGTGGTCAACAGACCAGCCTCCATGTTCCGATCAGCTGCTCCGGAGGACCTTAAGTGCGCAGAGTGCGCGTGTCGATGGTTGGTCTCGATCCTGTGGTGTCGTATGCTCTGGCATTACGGATTTAGACAGTGCCATACCATATATGTATCATACATCAGCAAGGCCTTCCTCATCCCTTAGAGACATTTAGCCCTTAATCCATCTCACCTCAAACGCCGTATTCTACAACAATTTACAGCTGCTCAACTTAAACATCATGGCTAAGGGAAACAGTATCGACAAGGAAGACCCTTCCGTCAACGACCGTGAGTATCCCTCACAGCATCGATGATCGACACAAAAGCCATATAGAAGTCTGTTTGCTGATACCTCATTGCCTTACTCATCGATGAAGAGGGATTCAAGAAGACGGAAACCACCATTACCCCTTCTGCGAACAAGGAACCTATCGAAGACGTGAATGCAAAGGTACATCGTCTGCTCTTCCTGATCTAGCAAGGACGTCCAATACGAGCTGATTGGCGGGGTTCTCTTTCTGATCTCAGCTCATGCATGAAGCACCTGTCCACGTAAGCCTCGCTTCAGTGTCTATTCGCCCTTTCAAAAGAAATGAAAACACCCACGAGCATACGTTGACCATATCACTTCTTCTCAACAGGGCTCCAATGTTTTGAACCAATCCCACGACCAGCAGAACGGCAATAAACACGACAGAGATAACAAGGTCCGTTCCTTCTTCCTGTTTTGGAAGTAGAAAACTACTGAATCTGATGATGTTCTTTCTTTGTCTGTGGAATCTACAGGGCGGAGGTCACTAAGCTTGTTCAGCATGCCTGAGGGAACTGTCACATTGGCGAAAAGGTCGGGCTGATAGTTGAGCAGCGGGTTGTACCATCGGACGAAAAAAAGATGCTTCTACGAATCGATTCCATGACTAATATAGAGGTTCATTCCGTCGCACAGCCATCGGTCTGAGGATGATTTTCGTAAACACAGGTTATAGGACATGTCGCGCGCCAATAGGTCGTAATTCCTTTCGCTCATCCTGTCTACTTTGAAGCTATAAAGTACAGATAGTCGACTAGATAATGTTTGAGACGAGGGGTTGATTGTTGGTGGTTGTCACTAGTCATCTGCGAGAGTAGTCACCTAACGAGCCCCTCTCTGAACGAGCCCCCGTTTCCGAGCGCGTGCTCGGTACCGCCGAAGCTACCGACGACCATCATAATACTGTACATCGACTGTTACGCACTTGCATATCATCCTCCCTCGACACATCTTCGACTCTTTCTTAGGTATCGATAGACATCAACGGAGTCCTATACAGTTTGCCAACCCACACGGCGAACAAGACAGCACCCTTGTGCAATACATAGGTGATCACCGCGTCCGACTGCGGCTCGACCTTGCATCCTTTCCTGTACAGAAATGGCCGACTCGAGCAATCCAATCACCTCGGTAGCGCCATCAAGCTCACCTATCACGTCCGTTTCAGCATCATACCCACCAAGCTACCACTCGGGACCTCAACATGGTAATCAACTTCTCAATCGACTCACGCTCGATATGCGCGGGGAAAGGATTACGGTGGAAAGGGATACCTTGATGAATCTTCCGGAGTCGGTGTTGCTCGCGTTGTTTCCCAATGGACTGTTGTTGAGTCGACCACCGATGTTGGATGGCGATGGGTACGGGATGGATGGATCGATGATGGAACATGACGAAGAGGAAGAGGAGCACTTGTTTGCTGTTGATGTACGTCGCGATCTTGTTGACCCTATCGAGTGATCTGGTTCCGGGTTCGGATGCCTCGAATGAATCACTGATCTACTTGCTACTCGTACCTTCAGTTCGACCCCGGGTCATTCGACTACGTACTCAGCTTCTTCAAAAATGCGTCTGATACATTCTACGGCAATGACGGTCACCCCGCTGGTCTTTACAACGCACAACAAGCTCTTCTACCTTCATCCATCCTGTACCGCGGACCTGCTCAAGGAACCCAAGGCTTTGATCCGACACTGGAAGGCAATCCATTGATTACGAAACAACCTATCATCGTACTTCGTGAAGAACTCGAATATTTCGCGATTCCTCCTGCAGCAATTCCGCCTTCATCATTAAGCAACGGCGACAAGTCGCACGGTCATCCCTTGGCTGGAAAGGCAGCGACCAATGCCGCCGGTCAGCCAAGTCCAGAGTTGTTGCGATTGAAGAGGGAATGTGGAAAGGCGTTGATGGAAAGACGAAAGGTATTCACCGCTCTGCAGAGAAACGTCAGCAAGGAAGGCAACTTGGCGGAACAACATTTGATAGACATGTTGTGCACTAGGTAAGTCAAGTGACCTCTTGGTCCATTCAGAATGACACTGACATACCGCTCTGACCTAATAGTGGCTTCTCTCGAGACGACGAATGGGGTTATCGAGCACTCGAACCTTCTCGGTGCTGCATCTCGTCGATATCGCTCGTCCTCCTCAATACCGGCATCGAGCATCACTACCCACAAGATGACGCTACGAGCGACACTGAGTCAGAAGATATGAAGGCCAAGCGAGATTCTCCGATGGATGCTCATGTGACTTTGGACGACCAGCAAATGAACACGGCGCAGAAGCTTTTACTCTTCTGGAGGAAACCAGCGGTATGTGCACAGTAACCCCTAGGATTTGTGGTGATGATCTTTTCGCTAAGTGAATGCATGCTTTTTTTTCAGCGAAAATGCTGGTGGGACGGAGTCGAGGTCGAGATACCTCTAGCTGGCGATTCCAAGCAAAACGCGACGGTCAAGGTGTGGGCCCGTCGTGTCTGGACTCTGGAATTGAGCCTGGTACGTTGCGTTCACCTGTGTTCCTTTTTCGTCGACATCTGAACTCACATCATCACTTCTTCATAGATATAATGGTTGATTCACATGGACTTTTTCTCTTCTGTTCTCTGCCCATCGCTCTATGTGTGATTGTGGTAGACCAGTGTTGTTTTGTTTGATGTATCGCGTTCGTTATTTATATTAGGTTGTATATCAGCGGTCCGTTCGCCCATCCATGCATAATTTCCGTCCGCAGATAGTCACTTGATTCGCAGATTCGTTCCTGAACTCTAGGTGTTCGAGAACATTGTGTTCATTTTTTACAGCGTAGGTACACCAATGCTATGATAGTGGTCAACTGAAACTCAATACGTTACAATATTCCTTTCAGACTGACGAAGCGATCTTGGTGCCGGTCTAATATGCTTGTCCCAAATACAACGTCAAAGTGGCTTCTCGTGATTGGTTCTTCCGCATATCTTCATGTCACTCGTGGGCGACAAACCAAAGCAGAGCATCCCCTACAGAATGGATTCCCTGCTTGCGATTACCGCCTGTCCGTGGCTTCTGGTCCCGCATTTTAGCGAGAATGCCACTTTTTAAAGCTCTCGCGCCCCTCTTCTGTACGTCGTCCGTCTGGTGTGTCAAGCCTGCTTTTAACCCCTCTTCAAATTGTTTCAGTTTTTCCCATGCTTCCAACTCGGCACTCGAATCAAGACCGCTATTGATTGACGGCGTCATGAGCGTTGTTGTTGCGCCGTTCCGTGTCACACGACGTCTGATAGGTGAACGGGTCGGGTCGCGGCGGCTCATAACACGGCTGAGGACTTTGGATCTAGGTTTGGTGAGTGACGATGTAGCATAGAGAAGGCGCCTCGTGAGATAGTGCAACCACTGAGACAGCAACGCCCTCGATTCAGTGCAGTCCACATGTCGAGTTATCAGATCAAAGGCTTACCATAATATTAGTCGTCGGGTAGAACTGATCCCATTCTCCTCCAAGCGCTTCGATGTGGCTCCTCATTGCACGGTAAACGTCCCATTGTTCTCCCTGGCCGTCAAACACATCGTCCGGGATTGCGGACCAGATCGGATCCTCTCTCCCAGGGACTCTGGCTCGGGATAAACCGAAGTCGATAATCGTTGTTTGCAGTTCTCCTAACGCTGCGGTGGATACCAGAACTTGGCCTTCATGAAGGTCTCGATGCTACGCAGAACACCGGAATAATCAGTTTGTCACCAAGTGCTTCATGTTCTTGGCAATGACACACCTCAAAGTCTGCCTTCTCCTCGGCAGCACTCAGAGCATCCGCAATCTGCCAGAGAACATCTACCGCTTGTCGCCAGCCACATGCTTTGCCAAATCGATAAGATTCCAGATCGGTACCGGCGTTGTCTAGGAAGAGAATGGCATAGTACTGATCTTGCGGCAGGCAATCTAGAAATCACATAGAAGAAGGTGAGCTAAGCAGTATTGAACGTATGTTCATTGTGAAGAAAGTATACCTGGACGTGTGTTGTCACTGCCTTTTGTCTTATCATAAGTATCCCAGCATTCCAACAACACATCCGGATAAACGCCTTGCACGATATGAGCTCTGGAGAAAAAAACCAAAGTAAGCGACCATAAATACGTCAGTCTCACTTTGGCGACTTACCCGCGAAGATTCACAAATCCGTCATGAACCCCATTCATCAGCCTTGTGAGTTCGATCTCCTTTACGATTTCTTGCATCTCAGTAACACACATGAGCTCGCAGTTATCCTGTGAAGCGTCGCTGTTTGTGGATCGGCGTGATGGCTTGTCGGAAGGCATTAAAGCCAAAGGAATGACCTTCATTACCGCTTCAGGTCCTTTGAGAGTTGACGAAGATGAAGTAGAGTATACGCCGAATACTTCAGAATAAGTCGCCTCTCCTAGTTTCTCGAAGCGGTTGCTGCCTTGCGAAATTTGTGCTCCATGTTTCTTTCCACTCTTTGCCGTTGCTGAGGTGGAGGCAATACGGTGGGTGTCGATAAATGTAGCAAAGTCGTGAGGTATACTTTGATCGCATAGCTGTAAGGCGTCGGCCAAATGACTTTCCTTGGGAACCGATTCAACCGATAGTTTGGCCAGAGACGCGAGAACCTCGTCCTCTTGTTGATCAATGTCTACTCCGCTTGAACTACCCTCGGAGCTAGACACTACCCTTCTGCGGAGCCTTCTCTGATGTTCTGCGCGACGTTGAGGATGGAAGGAAGCCTCGGCGTCATGCAGAATAGTTGAGTCCGCCAACTGCTCTGACAATTGATAAGATTCGATAGAGCTTCGTCGCGATGTGCTTGTGCATCGAGTGGATGATAGGGCCACTTCGGCACGAGGTACTTTTCTTTCTGTGACGGATTCGGAGCTCGCAATAGATATGCATTTTGGCGGTGTAGCCTGCTGATTCTTAGTTGCTATCCTGGACATGTTCGCGGCCTTTTTCACTGTATTTGTATCCTTCTTTCGTCTTCCGATTACGTTCTTCGCTGCTGGTTTTGCTGCTACCCAATTTTCATCTGCGTCACTGGAATCGCCATCGACTGTTGTATCTGGGTTGTTGAAATTTGCAGCATTGCTTTCCTGTAGAACGTTTTCCCCTCCAGCCAACCTTGGCGCACTCATAGCATGTCGGCCGATTTCGACTGATGAATCGTTTTCGTGTTCTAGATTGTCATCCTTGGATGCTGTGTTCGCTGCTTCGGCGAGATGGTTTGATCGGACAGCATCGTCAAAGTCTCGATGAATATTGATGACTCGCTGCGGAATTCGTCATTTTACGGATCAAAGATGAGAGTTGCATTTACGAGAAAGTTTGGAAGAAACTTACAGTATTCGATCTCTTTCCATACGCCTTCACTAACTTCGTCTGTCAACAGGTTCAATAGTCCAATACAGTGAGTAAGAGCGATATACATTCTGAAACCAGAAGAAACGTACCCTTGAATGTAACATGATGCTGACGAGATTCCGCGGCCACGTTCTTTCCAAGAGTCGAAAAAGGTAACTCGCGAGGTGAACTGAGATATGAAGACCACCTCTGCGTTTGTAGACACGGACCCTAGTCTTGCTCTTGACAACATCGAGAACGATAGATATGACAGGAGATAGAAGGTGCCTCAACCATGTTGATCGAGCCCAGCCGGCGACCCACCGGCGGCCGGTTTTGATGTTTACGATTCAGTTTGGCGCGGCTCAGCTTGATCGACAGAAGAGGAGCGAGCAAGCATGGAGAATGGAGGAACGACGAGTTGGACAGGTTGGGTGAAATTCTATCATCTTCAGGTGTATAGTCTCGTTTCCTGCGTTGCACATAGCAGTACCGCCGGCAAGACACCTGGACACACACTCAATCAAACTCGAGACAACCCTCAATCATTATGCTCGACTGATCCGCCTCACCCCTGTATTTCCACAACGATATTTTCTCGGCAACATGTCGCAATCTACAACAACAACAAAGTCGACCTACTCCTTCAAGCTACAGAATTCGATAGAGCAGGAAGCCGACTCTGCTCTTTCTCGGCTTGATGATCTTATACGGATAAAAGGGTATGAATGGCTAGATGACTATCTGGAAGGCGTGAAAGAGGCTGTCGCAAAGGGTGGAAGGAGAAATGCCGCTCAAGCGGGGTAAGCAAAAGAATAGAGAGCACAGAAATCATTCAAACATGCTTACCCTAACGTCTTCTCGGCAGATCTTCATTGGTTAACATCCTGAAAACGCCATCACGCACACCACGTATGGGTACAGCCAAGAAGACACGGACAGTCCTTGCGAAAGAAAAGGACAAGGAAAACAGACTGCGGCTCGCCAATGCCGAACTGAAGAACGAGGAAGAAGGGAGCAGCTTCAATGGGGGAACATCTCGAGCGGTAAGTCCGGCATCGATAGTACGCTCATGGCGGCCATTTGTTGACATGAGACCATAATTACCTCTTCAGCCGAACACACGGAGTATCCTTTTTGCTTCGGCCTCTGCCAGTGGTGAACCGGTAGCAAGCGGATCAAGAGATATGAAAAAACCGCAACTGATAGTGGTAAAAGACGCCACAAATCCATTTGTCGAATCGACGACCCGACCGCTTCCGGTATTAGCTCCGGCGGGTTCGACAAAGTTCAAGTCGGGTATACCATCGGTGCCTTGGGATGCGTCTAGCCCAGACCAGCCATTATTAGCACAGCCTTCACAAAAACATCAAAGCAGGGCCAGCAGAGACGAGCCTGAAGTCGACGTCCATCACGTCCTGCGTCAGGGACCGGTCGTAACATCACTTCTCCGCCCAGAAACATCAGCATTAAATACTCCAATGCACAGCATTCGGATCGAACAGTCAGAGAAAGACGTCGTCCCGGCGAAGAAGGACTTGGCGCGAACAATGGAGCGAAAAGCTACTCCCGAGAAGCTAGACCTGATATCATCGTATCCTCCAGTCGTCCGGAAGCTGGACGCGGAGCAGATTGGTGCTGGAAACAGTGACATCGCACAACTGACGTCTGCAGCTCAACCGATGCGAATCGAAGAACCGATAGTCGTTCTGACAACATCACAGAATGTGCGTGACTCCGCAGTCGAACAATCGAACATCACCGTGAAGACTGCGCTATTCGTGACATCTCAGGTAGTCAATGTCGAGACAGAGGATTCCGAGGCTTGTCCAGATGCCTCTGATGGACCGGCAAGGGAAGCTGCTGAAACGGCTGATTACTCCGTACCCCTCAAAGACGACGATGTATCGCTTCAACCATTTTCGCCGACAGGATTGACGGCGACGGCATCGAAGAGCCCTTTCTCTCCATCAGCCGTCACATTTGCAGCATTACCTACGAGAGATCTTCCTCGAGGCCGAAGCATCGGGGCTACGAAGCATCAGCGGATGACTTCCCATCTGGTGGAAAGCACTGTTCCAGAGATACAAGTCGTGAATACCCCGGGACCTACCGCGACAGCGAGCTACCAGGCTCCGAACGAACATGCGTCGGCATTGTCCAAGGCCGCACGAGACAGCAAATCGGGTGGCACTGGTGCAGGATCATCTTGGATCAGCAGAAAAGTGCTGGCTGGATCCGGAGCCGAAGATCTGCGGAAGAGCTTGGCCGTCAGTAAAAGGCCCAGTACAACAGAGCATCTACGGGAAGAAGGATCAGATGACGAAGGCGATAAGGTGCAAGAGATTGCCAAACGGGGAAATGCCAGAGCCAGTGAAGCAGTGACAAGCCAGCAGAGATATTCCTTGGCTAGTAAAACCCCTCAGCCTTTGGGTCACGCTCGACAAACACTCGGCGCATCAACAGTCTCGAGGCCGACTGCGAATTCGATCGCAACACCTTTTGTCGACCAGCCACAGAGCAATCTCTCGAAAATGATAGCCGATCTTCAAGAGAAACGAGCAGTTGCGTCTTTCAACGCCTCTGTAACGCGTGCGACATTACCTTCCTTGCAACTCGGTAGAGGCGCACAAGGTATCGCTTCCATGGGGATATCATCGGGTCTTCTCGGAAGGTCTGCAATCCAGTCCTCGTTGGATCGCGCAAGAGCTCAAAGTAGCCAAGCAGTGACACCTTCGGAATCGCTTGATGTCTTTGACGAGAGACCCAAACATCTGGCGAGATCGTCTGATATTGACCTGGATGATACACCAATGACGGATATCCAAGCTGGCGCTTCAGTCCAGCCTAGTACGACAGAGGAACTGAATCAAGCTGTGGATGAGATCCTTCGGAAGATCTCGACGGAACGAGAGATGGCGCAAGTTCACGAAATTCAACCGGAAGTGCCTCCAGCAGACGACACCGAGAACGACAAAACAGCAAAGATACTTTCGCTTGCGTCTGCACGATCACAGGTGAAAACGCCAACATCCGTGAGCCCGAATACCATGTCTCGGACTGCATCTGCAAGGGCGGAGGAGCAAGAAGTCGAAGAACTGACGAAACGCACGCATACTCTATCCATCAACGCCCGAGAGACACAGACGCGGGGTAGGGAAGGTCTCAGCATGCCAGGTGGCTTTGCGACCTCCACGCCTCCTGTCGACTCGAACGATAAACCGCCATCGACACGACCTGTCAAGGAAGCTACTAAGGCAGAATCCGATAATATTCCAGTCTCAACCACGCCAGTCAACTCCCCGCCCAAGTCGGTACAGTATCGACCTTCACTGGCACACATACTGCCTCCGCCTAAATCGAACACGGTTAGATCATCGACGACACACAACATCGCCATGCCTCGGGAGCATGCAACGCCGCAGCCAACAGCCTCAGGCTCATCGAAAGCCATGTTCCAATCGAAGCCTTCTTCAGCAAAGATGCATGAGCAGCCCCCAATCTCATCGCAACAAAAGCCTATTGATTCCCAGAGCGGCCTTTCCCGATCCCAAGCGGTAGCGATAGATGAAGACGATTCTGACAGCAGCGTTGATGACAGTGACTCGGAGGATATTATAGGCGACAAGCGATTCGATGATAAGGAAGATCTGGCGGATGAAGTCGCCAAATTAGCGAAGCCATTGGACCTAAGCGATCGACCAAAGCATCCAGCTGTGGAAGTTGAGGCTTCAGATTCCGAAGGCGAGTCTGTGGAAGAGGTCGCCAGTAACGGTACATATTCCCGTGCACCAGTAAGTGATTTTGCCTTCTTGGACTGAGAGACAGAACACTGACCCACTGCGGTCAGTCGAGAAACGATGTGACCTCTCTAGCATCGTCGACTACAACGAACGCTTTGTCGACCTCGACTACCACAAAGCCGGGTTCGAAAGCATACCTGCACACCCCGGCAAATATTGCTCGTTTGATAGACGGACAAAAGGCACCGGCAGGGCCCATTAACAGCATCCTGAAAGCGCAACAACGCAAGGCTGAGGTATGTCTAGTGTTTTACAAGTCTGAAACAAACCGCTCATCCAGCCGTGATCCACATAGGAGGAAGCTCGTCGAGCAAAACGCGTGGCGAACAAGGAAGCCATTGAAAAGCGCAAGCAGGATGAACGTCAAGCGAGAATCGACGAAACTAAGGCAAAGGAAGAAGCTGACAAAAAAGCTCGCCTTGAAAGGCTACGGAAGCAGAAAGCTGAACGAGAGAAACTGGAAAAGAGACGTCAAGAGCAAGAGGCATTCAGAGCGACTGAATCGCTCAACAAGGATCGAGCCACCTCAGTAGAACCTAGTGGACCGAAGACAACGGTAAGTATTCTGGGTATTCTGCTAAAAACCGGGACTGATGTCGCCTTCGTCCGGCAGCTCAACCAGTCACTCGGCGCAAAGAGAATGCTCCCACCAAGCAAGACACCCAAACCTGCGGATACAGTGAGAGGCAAGGAAACTGTCGCTTCTGGAGGGGCATTACAAGCCAGCACTACCAGACCACCTTCCCGCGTATCTGCTCTTCCAACAGAAATCAAGGGTGCAGCGGGAGCTATGCGTCCGCCACTGCCGAGAACCAACACCAACCCGAGTACGATTACTTTTCAGCCTGCAGCTACCAGTAACTTGCTTACTGGCAATGCAGCGCGTGATACAAATCCCAGGGCATCTACATTTAGCAAACCGCCCCCACCACTCACTACTTCCATGAATGCCAACAACTCGGATATCCGAGCAGTTCGACCTAATAAAAAGCCGTCAATCTTGCCTTCGCAAAAGGTTGCACCACCGAGGCAGCGTGAATCCACCATGAAGCCAACGAGGGAGACCATGAAACCGGGTATGAACGTGGTCGAATTCCAGCGTATGGTCGCGCTTGGAGGCAAGACACCAGCCAACATGCGCTCTGAAGACATTGAATTGTCAGATATCGGTAGCGAGTAAGTCATTTTACTCCATCGTCTTGCGACATTCCACTTACCTTGTCCTTGCAGTTTTGGTTACGAGTCGGACTCCTCGGAAAGCAACAAGGGCGAAGTAATTCCCGCCTGGGCACAGTCACCGGCCTTGAAGAAGGCTGCTGCGTTACAGGAAAAGATCAATCCAAGTCACCTGTTTGGCGCAATGCCAGAGTTCAAGATGGAGTCTGTCTTTGATACCAAAGCTGCTCGACGGCCGCGATCAAGTAGCGCCAACTGGACGGGGCAGGATCGACTGACAGAGCAAGAGAAACTGGAATATACCAAGAAGATGGGGTACAGGTCCATTGATGACCTGGCGTTGATCGCGATGAACATGGGCGCCAATTCATCATAGTGCCCCATATCACGTCTCGGTGTTAACTTGTTGTAGACGCCACAGTATGAGAGCTTTCCCATGATATACCGACCTGAACTCACTCGGCGTACAAGCGAGACTGGAGGAATAATGTAAAGAAACGCTGTCAGGGGCTTTTGTATAAGCTCCTCGCTGAAGATTAACATCGAGATCATCCAAGTCTACACACTAGAAATATGCGAACCGGATTTTCGATAGATGCAGAGACGGAAGACATCTCGGTAGTCAAAAATAATGTATACGGTCCAGGTAGTCAATCGTTAAGAGCATACAAGACCTAGAGCAAAGGAAAAAACGACATCTCATCTCGGTCACGAGGCAAGAAGGTTCGAGTTCTTTGAACTTGTAAAGAATCGAAGAACGCTACTTATTCCCCGCCCCACAAGGGTTCAGCAGTCGGGTTACCAGTGCACTCTGAAGTACTACTAGCGGCGCTTCTCAGCGCCTTACGGGTCCCTAATCTTCCCGGCTCATTTGATATAGTTGCGAACTACTTAACATAGGATCCACCGGAAACGACCCATCGTCTTTCAGTCGTGTACGGCTCGGTCTGGCTGGCTCTGGGTGCACCCGCGCTGGGATCGGCCGCCGCAGGTGGTCGGGATCCCGAATCCCTGATCCCCTCTACTTGCTTGCTACTGCTACAGCTAAATAATTTGCACATTTCAAACAGTCACCGTCCCGACACAAGTATATATTCACCCGGATGTACAACATACATCGCCCGGTATTGGAGTTGGATGACTTGTTGTGGCAGTCTGGGCTGCAGTCAATATTCGCTGGAAATGTCAAATCTTCAGCCGCAGCGTTCTGACCTACTGCTTCTTGACAGCGCAACCCGACCGGCCACTCTTGAAGGGTGACGCAAGACCGCCGTGTGAATGAGACGATAATACGAGAAGGGTAAGGACATGGAAACCTAGTCGCATGCTAGGGTGAGAATCGACTAGATGCAGCATCACGAGTGAGCGCCTGAGCAAGATACATACGGTTCAGAAAAGTCTCCTCGTGAGGGCTGCATCCCTGACCATCTGTCTATATAGATTGACGAGTAGTCCGAAGCACCATTATGAGCAGCTGGGGTAGCTGGTGGTGGGGAGCGTAAGAAATCGACTGATGCGGATCCCAGGGAGGACGCAGCCGCAAGTACAAGCAACCAGTACTTGCTTGAAGACCTCACGCTGCAGGAGCGAGGAACTCGGTCGCAACAAGGAATATGCCCTCTGGTCGTCCACACAGACCGATTAGGTCAATATGAGCATCACGCCCTCGCACCACTCTGCCATTCAAATACAACCACCTTTCCAATGAACTTTTAACAAAGATGAAACTATTCCTCGTGTTTCAGAAATCCATCCAATTTCATCTGATGCTATAGGTCCGCATAAGAGCAGTATCAGTCCAGCCGCTTCTTCAACGATGTGCAAAGGGCATACCGTATTCTCCGCCCCATCCTCTGTCGTTGCTTGCACAGTGCCTTTAGCCTGCTTACCACCCTTCTTTGCCGTCTTCCGTTGTGGCGACTGCGTCTGTTTTCCGGGCGCAGCGGAGGCGAACGACGTTGCTGCTTTTGTGGCTTTACTGGGCTTGGTATCGGGCGATGAGAGGATCTCAATTTCGTCGTCCAAGTCTTTCTTATCCTCGTTGGCGGACGTCGATTGTTTCCCACTACGAGTGGAGCGAGTGGCAGGCTTCTCGTGTCCTTGGTCAGTGTGTGCGCTCGAGCGAGTTTGCCTTTTAAATCCAGCGATAGGTTCTGCATCGCGCCGCGCCGCGGGCCTGCCCTTCCCTTTCCGTTCCGATCCACCTATGTGGTTGGGAGCGTTCGAATCGTCCCCGATCTGCATCTCGAATTCCTCCTCCTTGGCTTCTTGTTTCATGCTCCGCTTGTCGTCCGCTATGGAAGGCTTCAGTTTTGCATCGGCTTTGCGCTTGTCTTGGGAAGAGATAATTATAGTGTCTGAAGGGACCGGGGAATGTACCTTCGCATCGGCTGCATCAAGGTCCATCTTCATCTTCATCTTCTTTCCAGGCCGGGAATCGTCGGCGGGTTGATGGGCATCAAAGTCCTCCTCCTTGCGTGATCTCTTCCCCTGTTCCAACTTGACACTAGCTGTATCTAGTTCCACCTTTTTCGACTTTTCCGATAAGGAGGGGACCGCAGTGGCGGTCTGTTTCTTGAAAAAGTTTGCTATTCCGTCTTTCCGCTCTTTCACAGGAACGACAAACGACGGCGAGTTGGTCCCGACCTTGCCAACTTCCGTCGGAACGGGATAACTATTGCCGTATCGCAAGTGGACCACGATCAGAACTCAAAGACTCTCAGTGCGAGAGCTGCGGCGGGAAAGCACACGCACCACTCCACTTCCCCCTCATAAGGCCTCAACAACTTCGCCACCTCCCCCGTCCACCCATTCCGACAATCCAACCACCTCACACACTCCTCCTCACTCTCCAACACACACGGCATCCGATCATGCAACCACCCAAGGGACTTCGACGGGGTTGTCGTGAGGATCGTGAATGTTTTTACTGGAGGCGATGCTGGGTCAGAGTCGATGTATTTGACGGTGTCGTACAGCCCAGCGAGGAGCATTAGGTGAGGTTTTGTGGAGGCAGTTGGCGGCAGTTTTGTAAAGTGTGGGATTTTGGCACCGGATTTCTGTTAGACACATGCAGTAGACGAAGAAGGTTCAGCTTTTGTGCGGCGGTTTTTGACTGGCAAGCAAGCCAGAGACTGTTGAAAAGCACCTTTTGCCACTCGTAATACCTTTTTATCACCATAAAACCAGGTATCAGCACCCTGCACCTTAGACCCTGGTTCTGACCCCGATGATGAACTCTCGAGATGACTCACCCTTCCACAACGACCAAACACCTCTTTGGGCCTTTCAAAGACTGCCACATTCCTCCGGCGTTATCACTACGAGAACAGTACGCGGTTGTCAGCGAAAGCGGAAGAAGAAGAACAGATGTGTTCACATCAGTCTGCGCGTCCGCATAAGGTTTGATTGGACGGAATCGTGCAAGAGAGGAAGCAGATAAAAGGACTCGGACGTACATGAGTGCCTCGGACCTCGCATTGATCGTGTTCAAAGCGCCTGACGGCGGGTGTTTCGACCAGTGCGGAATCAGACCCCATTGCCTACAATCGTACCATGAATCCAGAGAAAGAGAGAACGATGAGCAACGCCGAGAGCAGGGGTCGTGTGCCAGGCGCCGGTTGGAACCAGATTCACACGGGACGGCTTACATGGTTTCAATGACGAGTTCTTGGTCACCGATATCCAGTATTTTCTCCTCGACTACCACTGAATTTTCTTCCCTCTTTTCGACAGCCGCAGATTCACCGCCACCACCACCACCTCGGAGCCTCAAATCGGAGCCTCCTTCTTGAACATCTCTTTGACGGTCTTGAGACCAAGGACGTAGCCGTAAAACAACGCCATTCGACCTCGGCGCGACATTATAGTTTCCAATCCTGAAACGTTCTTCATTCTCCCACCTCAGACGAGCTGCTGCTGCCTCCACTGAAGCAGCCGAGGTTTCGGATTCTGGATTGTTACTGGTGGTTAGTAAATTGTCTTGATCCGATGGCGGCCATTCCAGTTCTTCATCATCTTCTTGCTGCTGTTCCGGTTCCTGCTCAACGACATCCCTTCGCTCAGCAGCCGCATTACCTCTCTCTAGGCGCCTTTGCCTGTCTTGTCTCTGCCTCGCTCTACCTTCCTCGCCGTGCCGAGCTCTTGCAGCCCTTGCAGCCGGATTGCGTAAGAGCCGTGGGAAATGGTCGGCTACGCCCAGTCGGATTTCGGCGGGTGGTAAGCCGAGTGCGAATCGGCCGCACATCTTTGATCTTAGGGAGTTGTTGGCGTAGAAGAGAGACGACTGAGTATATGGTGGTGGTGGCGAAAGAATACCGGGGCCGAAAGAGTTATAAAGAAATGAGCGGTCATGCAAGTTGCTTGCTTCATGTGACGAATTAAGAAGCGCGGATCCAAATATTCACCCATAATAAAGATGGATGATTGTTATTAGTTAATTATGACCTCCGACCTCTTCTTTTCTTTTCGTTTCATTTCATTTCAGCAATCGGGGGTACCTCTTCGTGGAAGCTGCAAAGACGACACAATTACAGGCTCAGCGGATACGAAGATGGAATGGCTGTCTCAATGCGTATCACTCGTTAAGGAATCCCTGCCTCCGGGGAGCATTATCATCCCAGCAACCACGCAGAGCAATGCACTGAAACCATCGAAGCGCGGGAGGCACGCGACCATGGCACGGCTGGACGAGGAGACGGTTGTGCAGCATGATGAGAATGGGAAACGGAGGAAATTTCATCAGGGGCAAGAGGAACGAGTTAGTATACCCCTTCTGCTTTCCGCATTCCAGACGAGTAGCTTGAGGCAGCGTTACTAACATGCAGTGATGTGGCCGGTCATAGGCATCTCCTTTGCAACGGTCACCGAGAAAGTACAAACATACCTCTCACCCTCCATCAAATTCAGTAGCAACCGGGGGAGGAACAGCATCAGCACGACCTCCTCAAAACGCATGGTTTCATCCTTCTCATCCATTACGGGAAGACCCGCGCGTCACGGCACGTCGGTACAATACCGGTTACGATCTAGAGGAGGATCTGCAAACCCGAGCAACCGCCACCGCCTCTTCGTACGCGAAACACAGTACGACGTCGACGCCGGAACCATCACCCACTGGAGCAAGCGTGGAGAATGGTGCGGCGCGGCGGTTGAAGATTACAGGCAAAGGACTCGTTGAGAAACCCGCGTCTCCTTCCCTCTCCTCGTTTTCTTCCTCCTCGGTAGCAGTGGACACAGGAGCGGTGTCATCGGTTGGACTGGCAGGGAATGGTCATGGCAATGACGAGCAGCAGGTGAATTACGATAAAGTGATTTTCGCGGAACAGGTGCTGCAACCGGTGTAAGTCCAGACTCTCGTAAAATCGTGTCTTCAATCTTCGTGTCTGACATTTACTTGTCAATCGCTCATAATGGTAACAGATATCATTCGCCGTACCCATCCATCAAACCACCAACACACTTGAGCAACAACGAAGGCGGGACGCGTTCGGAGGTAACCGCTACATTATCAAGGCGAAGAACCACGACGGCGGACGGCGGTGAGCGGACTTTACACGGTACCTCAAGCCGTCATAGGACGACAGCGAGCGATCTGACCGAACATGATCATCCGTCGACTCGTCATCCACCGCGGCAAGGCGATGTGATAATCGGTGAACGAGCAACCACGAATTTACCCTCAGCGTATGCAGATACTGCCGAAGGACATCCCGATTCGCCGTCGAAACGCGAGCAGCGAAGGTTGACGAGAGAAGACGGTGAGAGAGGTAATGGCTCCGAGGATGAGGAGGAGGATGATGCAGATGAATTTGACGATGCGGACGAGGAGGAGGAGGAAGCAGAAAGGGAGAAGCAAGAAGAGAAAGACGATGATTATACACCACTGGACACTACCGATCCAGTAAAACCGGCGCGAACGAGCAGCCTAAACGTACCTGATACATCATCGACACGAGATTCGCAACCGTCAATCTTTCACATGAACAACACAGCAGCCAGGCATACGAACAATGCCGCCGTCCGTCCGCCGCTTTCTGTATCTGCAACAAACGGTGGTGCTTCGGGTCATGCTTCTCAAAGCCAACCCCGCAGTTTATGGGTCTGCGATCGGTGTTTCAAGTATATGCCTATAGAATCCGCATACGTAGCGCACATTGTACGTTCCCGTTCCCTTTTCGTTTCGTTTCCTTTCCTGGATGAGCGAGCTAAACCTTCCCTGATTGCTTTAGAAAACATGTACTGTCAATTTCCCACCGGGTAGGAAAGTGTACGAGAGAGCGAATTGGGGTATTTGGGAGATCGATGGACGGGAGGATAAGGTGAGCATCATTCCTATGAAATGCTACAGACAGAAAGAAAAGGGATGTTGGAATGGCTAATGGTTGTCATATGTGGGCGCGGTGGTAGCTGTACTGCCAGAACTTGAGCCTTTTTGGGAAATTATTTATTGATCACAAGGTAAGCCCTGCGCACCATCAAGTCAACGAGTGCAGAGGTTGATCTTGTTCTGGTTTCCTTGCCATGCAGTCGATCTGTTTTGATGTAGGAAGCCACCGCGGTGAAAGATGGTAGGACGATGACTGATTAAGTTTCGCGTCGTGAACAGGTGGAGAGTTTCTATTACTACGTCTTGACGGATTCCAGTCCAAAGCGAGACCACGTGATTGCGTATTTCACAAAAGTGAGTTTCTACCCCAAGAACGTGCATAGGCGACAGGCCTATATCCGGTGCTGATTAGTTATCGTTGTCGTGAACGAACAGGAAAAGTTCTCTATCGATGACTTTAATCTAGCTACAATTCTCGTGTTCCCTCACGTCCAACAATCGGGCTTTGGCCGATTGTTGATGGAGTTCAGTAGGTCAACGATGGGTCTGTCGTGGTCCGCAGTCTTTTCGGCTAACAATCAGCTATGTAGGTTATCATTTAACGAAAAACAGCCCGACTCCAGGAACGCCAGAACGTCCACTCTCACTCCTCGGCGCACGGAGCTACGAATCACTATGGATGGCGATGCTCGTCCGACACTTGATCAAGCGGTTATTCGAAGAGGGAGATAAGAAAGCGCCCCGAGCGAGGGGCGGAAGCAAGATCAAGAAAGTCGATACGTATATGCGTGTTTGGGAGCGGAGGAAGGCTGTTGTACAACGTGCTGTCGAGACGGATGATTATCTGAATTATGATGGTGAGTCGCGACTTCCGGGGATTGTTCAGCAGGCGTACACTGGTGAGCTGATTGCTTGTACGTCCAAAGATCTGAAAGCGACGCCAGAAGAATTGGAGAGACAGGAAGAACAACTTCCGCTCTTGGCGACCATCACAGTGGAACAACTAGCGAAAGAGTGCAATTTGAAAACAGACGATTTGCTGTGCCTTCTCGACGCCCTCGGGGTACTCGAGCAACGGAAACTGCTACGATCTCCGCCCACAGAGCCCGACCAGCAAACTGCGGACAGTCGCGCTCGTCGGGCGACACAGACTCTCGCAAAACAGCTTGGACTGCAGGAATGGAGTACGATGCAGGTATGCATAGATTTCGAGCTTATTGTCAAGATTGTGGGGACGTGGAGGATCCCTGCGAAACCGTTGTTGGATGCTCAGTGTTGTTGGATCGAGTATACGGGCGGGCCGTTGCTGAAGCCGGTGGTCGCCGCAACGAGGAAGAATTACGTAGGGTATTAAAATCAAAGTTGTACGGGGAGAAGAGTGCGATCATTGCAAGTGCATGCATATGTGTTGTTTTGTCGGGAATCCCCAAAGGCATGCCGATGTCGAGAACGGGCATTTTTACAATATCTCGAGCGCACGCCTCGTGAGCAAAGGCCTAGGTCTTTCGCGTTCTCATTTCATATGGTCATCTTGTTGTCAAGAGAATTCGTCAGGAGATTTCTTGCAAAATATTCGTTCGTGTGAATGCTTTCCCTGGTACGACCTACCCTGAATAACACTCGATCGAGTGCTGCGAAACAGTAGCAGCAGCACCCTGGCCATAGTCGGCGTAGAGCGGGTAAGTCACGTGAGCCAGCAGCACGTACACAACTGAAAGACAATGGGTCGTTTCCGGTGGATTCTATTACAAGTAGTTCGCAACTATATCAAATGAGCCGGGAAGATTAGGGACCCGTAGCGGCGCTGAGAAGCGCCGCTAGTAGTACTACGCAGTGCACTGGTAACCCGACTGCTGAGCCCTTGTGGGGCGGGGAACAAGTAGCGTTCTTTGAATTTGTATACAAGTTCAAAGAACTCGAACTTTCTTGCTGCCCGCGCGTACTGGTCAATTTCTTTTTTCTTCGTGTTTGGTTTCGCAAGCTCGACTGTCATGGTTTTATTCTACTTGACGCAGAGATCTCGAGAATTGACGCTATCATTAATCCTGACTGGTTATATGCGTATAATATTTTATGTCATTCTTTGTACTCTCCTTAACATTGCAAAATGCTTTTACGACCATGTTGCCGAGGTAAATAAGAGGCCGTACCGGCCTCTTCCGTTCTGCTACCTCTCGAACTCGTCCCCCCGTTTATCCCAACACTCCCCACGATTCTGCGCGCCGGTCTCAGTGCGCCCTCTGGCTACCAACTTTCCTCTCCTCCTCTCGTGCCGCTCATAAACATATCCTCGACATACTTGTCTGCCTCTTCCCGAGTGATATCGCCAACGCCCGACTCATCGGATATGCTCCAGGCAACAGCGGATCGAACTTGCTTCGGCATGGCATTTGAAGACCTAGAACCCAGCACATGAACAGTCAGCCTTGGCTAGTCCTCTACGGGATGAAAAGGCGCGCGCGCACCCAGAGATGTAAATGTTTCCATGGTGGTCGTATATCCATTCCTTGATCATTTTCGCATCCTCCTTGATCAAGTCCTGGACGTACAGTTTTTCATCCTGCACAAAAACAGCAACACGAAAAAGAATCAGAGGATGGACTGCGCAAGGAATTTGTAACCCCGGGGTGCGATGCCTACCTGGTCTCGCGAAAATGCGATCCGAACGGTGACACCCGCCTTGCGCATCGCCTCCCATTCGTCGGCATAGTAGAAATCGTGTTGCCTACTCCGACAACCAAAGTAAATGGCGGTATCTGAGGAGAACGCGAGTCATAAGCAAAACATCGACGACGAGCTAGTGGCATAATACCCTCACTCTTTCCTTGCCCCTGTCGGATCCTCTCCTCTGCAAAAGCCCTCATCGGCGCAACACCCGTGCCCGGTCCCACTAGGATGACGGGAACATTCGCGCTTTGCGGCGGCAAGAACAATGTCGGCGCATCCACTCCCGTGGGGATGCGATATCCTTGCGGCAGGTCTTGGAGCCAACTTGAGAGCAGGCCCTTGCGCTTGATTTTCAGGTTTGTCTTGTACTCTACCAAGCCTACGAGGAGCTGGATCTCTCCTGGGTGTACCTACGACGCAGGTTGTGGAGTTTAACACGTCATTGGCAAGGCACACGCACCGACCGAAGGCGACGTACTTGTGCGGAGGAAGCTATCGAGAACTGCCTGCGCCGTAGCGGCGGCAACACCTCTAGAATATGACTCATCGGAATCCTCGTCGACCTGAAATCCGCAAGCGTTTCCAGTATCGTCCTCCTCGAGCGAGTAGCATACGTATGGATCTCATCCTACAGCGGCCCCCCCCAAAAAGCCAAAAAACCAATAAGCCATCCATCACTCTTGTTGCCCGACCGACCGACAAGCACGTACCGAATCAGCCAGAAACTCTTCCAGCCTTTCCCTCTCGAGCTCGCTCGTCGTGAACCGCGCCATCCACTCGAAAAACGATTTCCGCGGCGGCTGTCGTACATCCACATGGTCCCTCAGAATCCTGCGAAGCGTCGTCGGTTTCCCACGCGGGAGATGTAATGGTACTTCCTGGTCTTCCTCCCCACCCAGACCGCCCATCCCGTTCACCGTCAGCAGGGGTATTTCCGCCAAAAAGTCTAGGATGTCAGCAGAACGAAGCACTCACCGGTATCAAGCGGCTGTATGATAAACGGCTGATCTGCCTCGTTTTCGAGCTTGTTCATGTGCAGGAACGCTTGGATCTCCTCCTCTGACGTCTGCGGCTTCAACGAGCAGATCGACCCGGGCGCATACCTAGACGCACCGCACAATCAGCTCGAATAAGCACCCCACCCCTTTGTCTGAACACACCATGAATGCATGATGCACAGGGGACAATCGAAAGATGGAGAAAGGATGGGACTACTCACTCCATCGCTTGTTCCAGCTCTAAACAAATCTCACGAACATCCTGGAACCAGCCGTCATCCGTCACCCTCTTATTCACAGCGAGGCGCGTCCATACCCATCCGGGTTGCAGGACATCATCCCCCTCGGCCAAGGATTGAGCGACGCGTTTCCTTTCGCCGCCGCCGCCGCCTCCTGCTGGCCCGAGATCGAGAGTTCCGTTCCGTTCGACCGCAGTAGGGGGAGCGGGTAAAGGCGCTGCGCGTGAGACGGGGGAGAGGCGGTACAGCGGTGCGGGTAACGCGGTTATCGGCGCTGGTGGTGGGTTCAAGGGTGGCGGCGGGTGGAGCAGGGGGAGCATGGCCGTCATTGTTTTCTCGAGCCAGGGGAGGTATGTTTCTTCCAATCTGGGGAAGGAATGACATTGGGTGCAGGTGGGATAGGATAGGTTCAGAGGATAGGATAGGTTCAGAGGTTGATGCAATTCAGGGCTCTATTTTGGGGGTTTCTGGGAAGAGAGAGAGAGGAGGGCTTACCCCTCGGGCGCACGTTCATCCCCCCACGCGAGACACGCCGTCTCTCCAAACTCATCCCCATCTATATCGTCCTCCTGCTGCTCCCGCCGCTCCTGTCCACTTATGTAAAGGCCCCTCCCAAACCGCTCATCAAGCGCCTGAGATCCATCCGCTCTCGTCGTCCCGTTCACACTTCCTCCCGCCGACGCCGACGCCGGTGCAGTCAACAACCTCGCCCCCAAACTGATCATCCGCCGCGCTAGGATCTTGCCCGCGTAGCAGAATTTCTCGTAGGATGAGTCGCCGAGGCCGTAGATTGCGAAATGGACGTCTGTGCCGCGCGCGGGGAGGAGAAGGGGAGAGGGGAGAGGGAAGAGGGAAGAGGGAAGAGGGAAGAGGGAAGAGGGAAGAGGGAAGAGGGAAGAGGGAAGAGGGAAGAGGGAAGAGGGAAGAGGGAAGAGGGAAGAGGGAAGAGGGAAGAGGGAAGAGGGAAGAGGGAAAAGTAAGCGCGGGGTACGTAGCCCGTTATTGCTCTACACGGCAAGCAACACGGGAAAAAGGAGGATCGCTCGCTCGCTCGCTCGCTCGCTCGCGCTTACCTTCCAAGATATCCGATGGGAGCCCGCTACGTAACAACGCAGACCAGAGGTTGACCATATCCGGCGGTGGTTGCCCCCGCCCATGCGTCGAGTTTATCAGGATCAGGAGCGGCGTATGCGGGAGTTGTTGCTACACGCGAGGGCATCAGCTCGAGCAGGTCTGCCTCACGGGTAGGGGAGGGAAAGGAAGGGAAAGGGGACATACGATATCAAACTCTACCATGCTCTGCACTAGACATCTCCCCTTGCGGCGTCGGATCTCACGGGCTGTGCGTTCGGCGGTGTCTTGTGCGTTTCCGGTTTCCGAGGCGTAGAGGATGAGGATGCGGGATGGGAGGTTGGTGCCGGAGGAGGAGGAGGGGGAGGGTGGTGGTGGTGGTGATGGGGAGGACATTGTTACGTGGGGTAGAGGGAGGGAGGAGAGGGAGCCAAGTATGTTCCGATAGAATCCAAGAAATAAAGTTGAGAACAAGACCAACAAGAGGTGACAGCCCTATGATGACCTCCACTTTTGGGCATGAAATTTCAATCGAAAACGCCAACAAGTCGAGGATATACTTTGGCCTCTTTCCAGTTTCCCATTTACTGTAATTTGTTAATTATTATCCCATCTACCTTTTCTGCCTTGCGCGGCGAAGCTTACAGTACCAATGGATCTCCACCACGAGGGGACGACGACGACAAACGGATCAAGCAACACCCGAGTACTGGAGACGCCCCCGCCGACGCCGGCCTACGATTCGACGACTCTGCAGCAGAGGATCCACCGTGAGATTCTCGGACTGGGAGCGTTGGCGGATCACTTGGTGCTTCTTCAGCAGCGTAGGATGATGATGGCGTCTGGGGAGCAAGAGCGTGATGCGGGTCTAGGCAGGGCGGATGGCGTGGAGGAAGACTCGACGATGACGATGACGATGATGACGTCGTCGTCGTCGTCGTCGGAGGAGGACGAGGAGGAGGGGAAGATAGAGTCATTGATATCAAACACGGCGATGCCTGTAAAGCAAAAACCGGCGGCGACGCAGCCGACGCAGACGCAGATGATCCGTGTCAGACTCGACGAGGAATACTGGGTTGACCTGCACCCGGCGCAGATCGAGGGTTATATGAAGCGCAAGGAAGCGTGTGAGTCCGCTCTTTCTCTCCCTTCCTTCCCCTCCCTTCCTTCCTTCCTACCAAATACCGCGTTCGCTCCTTCCCACATCCTCCTGATCCTGTTCCTGTTCCTGTTCATGATACAAACAGCACTACAAGCAGTAGAAGAACGGCGCGCGAACTTGGAGCAGTTGAAGGAATGGATGATTCGCGAGTTGCAGCGCGATACCACATCACATGTGCTTGGAACGGGTGACGAAGAAACGGGTGGTAGTGGGATAGAGGTAGAGAGGAACCCGGCGCCGGAACCGGTGCCGCTGGGGAAAAAAGAAGCTCGGCCTATCTCGGAAGAAGAACGGCTGCGACTCTTGTCCGCAATCACTACAGGGAAGACCGCGTCCGTCGTCGTCCCTCCAACGGGGCAACATCGTTCTAAACTCGATAGCTTGAACCGCTTGCACCGCTCGTCCTCGTCCTCGTCCGCGTTCACGCCCGCCTCAACAGCAACATCAACATCAACAGCCACAGCCACAGTAGAGAGCAAAACTGACACGTCGGAACAGCGGG
Source organism: Naganishia friedmannii (assembly GCA_030039255.1). NCBI lineage: Eukaryota > Fungi > Basidiomycota > Tremellomycetes > Filobasidiales > Filobasidiaceae > Naganishia > Naganishia friedmannii. Next base: position 252,601 of record JASBWT010000009.1, on the reverse strand, counting down.
AAGAGGATCAGCCGGCTGCGGCGGCGGCGGCAACGTTGCGGGAAATCAACTCGGCGTTGGAGAGATTGGGAACGTCCATGGGTGAGGTTTTGAAGCTGCCGCCGGGGCTAGCGGATGGAGTCGCGGATGGGGATGCCGATGCGGATGGGGAGGGAAGGGACGGGCCAGCGACTGGGACGCAAGTGGGGGATGATGGAACGGTGAGCGCATATTTCTTCCGGTCCCTTCCTTCCTTCCTTGCTTGCTTCCTTCCTCGCCAATTGACTTCCCTAGCGCGTTGTATCCACGTGTAAGCTAAACATTCTCTGCAATCCCCCCCCCCCTTTTCCCCCATTTGCCAACCCGTTTAGGTCCTGAATGAGGAGGGTCTGCCGTTCCTTGATATTCGGGAAGATCTGCCTCGGCTGATAGACGACGGAGAAACGTTAGAACAGACTCGGTCGGGTACGGCCGTTCCGATAAGCTCGAGTTTACCGCCGCCGCCGCCGGCTGATGATTATTGGTCAGACGAGGCGGTCGAGAGGAGGCGGAAGTTGAGGGAGCGGTTGTTTGCTGATGCCGAGGACGAGGACGCGGACGAGGATGAAGATGAATCAGGAGAAGAGGGAGAGGATGAACACCGGGCCGGGAGTACAGCAAGCGACGACGAGAGCGACTCCGAAATGCGAAGACCAGCTCCGACCGTCCCCGTTGCATTTTCACCACCAGCGAAAATCGTGGAAATCGAGTCAAATCCCCCGCCGGTTCCATCTCCGGAATCAATGGCCCAGCTCAATGCCGCTGCAAAGGGAATAGGAAAAGGAAAAGGAAAAGCCGGTCCGACCAGCAGCAGGAAACCGGGGTTCATGGCTCGGAGTATGGCGATTGATCATTCCGTGGTTGCGGACGAGCCGAACGCAGAAGAGGTAGAGGAGGATCCTGTCGTCGAGCCTGAACCCACCATCCAGAAAAGTGATATACCGGCGGTCCACGGTGTGAACACTTCAACGACGACGACACCCAACCCGCTTGCAACGAAACCGGCACCTGAACCTTTGCGGGGTTCCGAAACGCCCGGGAAGGCGTCAGGTCGGGATACGACAGTAGCTCAGCCGGAACGACGAAAATCCGTGACGTTTAACCCGCAGACACGGGTACGGCTGTACGAAAAGGGGCAGGTGATGTCCCTGGGTTCGCCGGCTGCGGCTGCGGCTGTACCGCCCGCTTCGTCGCATCCTGGATCTCGGGTTCAGCTGTTACCCGATGAAGAGAGGGCAGGACAGACAGTCCGGCCTGCAGTCAAGCCGCCGCTGGTTGGCGAGTCTGGTGTCAAGAGTAGGAATCAAGGCGCGTTTTCTGGGTTTAAAAGGGGCTTTTTGGATAGTAAGCCCGCTGTCAAGCAGCCCTCAATTGTTGGCGCTCCGAAATCACACGAAACGACCGCCGGGAAAGTAGTGGAAAAGAAACCCCCGACGGCACCCGTCCAGCAGTCACCACCACCACCACCACCAGCAACGACGACGACCATCGAATCCCCGGAATATCAACAGCCCCTCGCCCCCGCACATGACTCGCCCGCAAAGACAGGCCACAAGAAACAGAAAAGCCTGTTTGCGCAACGCAAGGCGGAATCGATAGAGGCACGCTCCCAGCTCTTGAATTTCCGCAGCTTTGATCCGATGCCTGGAGGAGCTGGGGTTGGACCTGCAGGGCCCGTGGGTACGGGCAAGGAACAAGTCGTAGCGGCTGCTGCGGTGGCGCGGCCGGTAAAGATGGCTGTTGTGGAACGGGTTGTTGCCAAGCCGCGTGCACCGAGTGTGCCACAATCGCCTGTTCCGCCGATCCCGTGCAAGCCGAGCGCGCAAGCGTTTCCGGTCAAGGTGGCGGGGAGAAAGGGTCGTGTTGGAAGGGGTGCTGAGAGTCGACCACGGTCTGGACAGCTGACGGCGGTGAGGGATACGATCGTTGAGCGGGGTTTGGGTGTGACGCCGCAAGCGAGTCAAGCAGGTAAGCCCAAAGCTGCCGATATCGTCGCCCGTATAATCCCAACAAACGCGCGCACAACCCCTCATCTTTCTCTAGAACCTGCACCCGTCGTCGCCCCAGCGGCAGGCGGCGATGAATCCTCCTCTGACAGTCTATCAGACTTTGAATACTCTGACGGGGAAGACGCATTCGACATGGACGAAGCGTTGCTCGCGCGTGAAGCGGCGCTCGCGTACCATGCGAAACGGAGCGAGTTGGGGCGCAAGGGGTTGGGCGGGTGGACTGGCGGGGTCGGAGCTGATGGGGAGGTTGAGTGGGATACCGAGGTGAGTGCCTGCTGCGCGTTGTTGGCCGGGGGGGGGGGGCGGAAGGTTGCTGATCTGTTTTTTGGGGGCCCGGTTAGTTGGTTCCGATGTCTGCTGGGATGGAGGGAGAGGCGCCCCGTGTTGGCCCTGTAGCGTTTGGCGAACGGATCATCCCGCGTGGAATGCAAGGTGGGATTCGATTCCCCGTTCCCAGCGACACCGCAGCGGATTCCTCGGACGAGGATGAGATGGACGTCGATGCGCCTTTCCCGGCGTCGATTTCCCTGGCCCAGGTCGTGCCCGCGAGTGAGAATCTCGCAGCGTCCATCAAGATTGGGAAATTGGAGAATGGGAATCTGGTGGTGCAGGATACAGATGATAGCGATGCGTCCGACGTGGAGGAAGAGGGTTTGCAGGATACAGCTACGCGCGACGGCATGGCGGACGAACAATGCTCTGCACGTGCTCAAGCCGCTGAAGAACGACGTCAACGACGCGCGATGATAGATAGGCTACGGAGCGGGGATATCGCGGAAATGATAAGAGAGGAGCGGGAGCGGGAAGAGATGTTGCGGTCGAGTGGTCATGGTGGGTATGTGGAGCCACCAAGAGGGGAGCCACCGACGCTCGACGGCGGCGCTCCGTCTGCTGTTTCGCACAGGGAAGCCGAACCAGTGGATACTGCACAGTCACAGTCGACGACGGCGGAAGAGACGGTCAAGAGCGTCGTGGAGAAACAGCAGCGAGTAGAAAAGGATATCATACCGCCCACGGCGTTGGAAAGGGCCAACGGTGGCGGCGGGGAAGAAGCGCCACAGCCCAAGAAAATGTCAAAGTTCAAGGCTGCGCGCCTTGCGAGGGGCTGAGGGTAGGCGGGCGGACGGACGAAGGGTTGTATGGATTGTCGTTTTGCGTGTAATGGGAAATACCTCTGTAATGTAAGACGTGCGTGCTGTATCTGCACGTGCGACCAACCAAGTATTGTGGAAATCGACGTCATAACATTCGCATGGTGATATTTGCATCCGCGCACTCCCTGATCGTTTGCGCTTCCTTGCTCTCCCTGCCCGTTTCCTTGTTCTGGCCACTAGAAACTACTTGCATGCTCGTTGGACCACCTTTTTATTGACAATAACACAGCATTCCCTTCCTCCCAACCATGTCTTCTTCAACCCCACAACTCCGTAAACGTACCTCTGACCTTTCCTCGTCCGGCAAGGGCGCGTCCGTGGTCGAGGAAAAGGAAAAGCTGTTGAGGCAGTATAACAATGATGATGGACATTTCAGTCTTGTCAGGTGAGCCGCTCTCCATGTCCTCTACCCTCGCACATGGTGACTGACATTACATGTTGATCTGTTTCTCTTGTTAGAAACTTTCGACTCGCCGACTTGATCACCGTCTCCAACGCAGTCTGCGGAACACTCTCCATCTTCTGCTGCATCCACTACGCTTCGCTCACCGCAAACATCCCCGCCGCTCCCTCGGCCGAAGCGATCAGGACACTGTACCTCGCTCATCTATTCCCGATTCTCGGGTTCGGGTTTGATGCGTTGGACGGACGCGTGGCGCGGATGACGGGAGGTGGCAGTTTGTTGGGCCAGGAATTGGATAGTTTGGCTGATCTTGTACGTCGCCGTCTCCTGCCGAGTCGACGGTGACGCACGATGGCTGAAACCTTTTTCATGAACGATACCGCAGATCTCGTTCGGCGTCGCACCCGCCACACTAGCATACACTCTCGGCCTCCGCCTCCCACTCGACATCATTTCCCTCCTCTTCTTCGCTAGCTGCGGGCTCGCCCGATTGGCGCGGTTCAACGCAACGGTCGCCTTGATGCCCAAAGGCGGCTCCGGCTCCGTTCGATACTTTACCGGCATCCCGATCCCCTCGAGTCTCGGGCTGACGGCGTTCATGGCCGGGTGCGTCAAGTGGGGCAAGTTTGTCGGGGCGCAGGGGTGGGTGATGAAGACTGTCAAGGGTGTGTTGCACGCTGCGACGGGAACGACCGTCGTGGATTGGCCCGCGGTGCGGAATCAGGGTGATTTGCCCGGTGGGACGGTTTTGTTGTACGGGAAACTTGGTGGGTTTGGGGAGATGCATCTCTTGAGCTTGGTGTTCCTCGCTTGGGGCGCCGCGATGGTTTCAAAGACCCTCAAAGTGAGTCAGCCCTTGCGTTTGAACTTTGCTTGACTGGATACAGGGTTTACTGATGCTTGCGTCGGTAACAGGTTCCCAAGCTCTAGGTCAGCCGATAGTAGACGAGAAACACGTATCGACATTCATCTGAGCGATACTAGAAATGTTATATAACGCATACACGATGGAAATGGAAATTGCCCCCTTGCGACTGTGCATGCAAGTAGTAGATAATGCGTATGAGATACAACGACGACCAAAAAGCACAAACTGTCTACACCATCATCTTCCGTTCTTCTCTCTCCCTCTCCATCTCTTCCTCTGCCTCATCCAACAACGCTTCCCACCATTCCCGATACTCGTCCTCATCAACACCCAACACCCACCCAAAGCGCTTCACAAACCTCACATCCCAGCGCGAATCCCACACCTCGCGTCGTGCACGGGCCAGCTTTTCCTGCATTTTCGCCCGGGTTTCCCGCCCAGCGATATTAAGTGCACGTTGTTCCGCGAGCCAGGTTTTCCGGGATTCCTCGTCCAGGGTGTCTGCATGTGCTGCTTTTGCGGATTTTCGTTTCTTTACGGGCGCAGGGTCGACGACAACGACGTGCGGCGGCGACGGCGATGATGAGGACGAGGACCACGGATCGTCCGCGGCGCCTTTAGTTGGTTCGTAAATGACTCGCCCGCCGTCCCCGTGTGTATGGGCAAGCCACTGTGCGCCGTGTGGCTGAGCCGGATATCCACGCGGAAACGCCTGACCGTCGTGCGCGTGTGTTTTCGCCTTTCTGCCGTCACTTTCGTGTGGTTTACCGCTGGTGGTAGCGAGCTGCTGGTCATACTGATCCACGTCGTCGTCGTCTCTGATTTCACGACAGATAATCGGACGAGACGGTTCATCGTCAATTGTCGGGATATGGAACCCTGGTAGGGAGCATAGGTGCGGGGAATGGATCGTCATGAGGTACTGGCACCTATTAGCACGCGAAAACAACATGAAACCCGACAATCAGCTTCTCCACATTGTTGCGTAACAGAAAAGAAAAGAGGGGAAAGACACGCACGTCGCAATCTCCTTTATCGACGATATCTCATCCACCCCTCCCATCCGACAATGAAACTGAATCTCAATCCTCCTCGGCCTGCCCGTCATATCACAGACCGTGCCCCCACTCCACCGCTGAACAAGGTACCTCCCTTGGGAATTCTGCACAAGCTCAACCTCGCCTACTTGATCCTCCATTCCTCCGGACGCCGCCTGCCCGGCCCGCGACTGCGCGTGATAAAACTCGGAAAGCGCATACTCGTACGCGGCCAGCTGGAGCTCCAATTGTGGGTCATTCTCCAATCCGCGCGAGTTTGTCAGGTCCGAGTGGTATTCGAGTCGATGGCGGATCTCGGCGGGGGAGACACCGAGGTCGAATGCTTCGTGCTGTCGCAGACGAGTCGCAGACGAGCGGCAGAGAAAGGCGGAGCGGAGTGGAGCGAAGGATCGGGCGGGAAGCGCAAGGGACGAGAATCGAGAGCGACAAAGGCAGAAGGAAAGAGAGCAGGAGAGAGCAGGAGCGAGATAGGAAAGCAAATAGAGAAAGTAACATGAATCAGCTAAAAGCATACATTGTGCGCCCTTTTGTTCACTTTTGCGCCGTTTCGAAACGCGTCGGAAAGGCGAAAGCCCAAAGCAAAGGCAAGCCCGACGAGGCCTTTCTTTAAAAGAAACGTGGTAGCCTTGCCACATATGATCACCTCGTGCAGCCGATGCCGACCAACAAAACCAAAGTCAAGCAGCAGCTGCTGCTCAAACAGCAGACAAAAAAGACACACGTTGTTCCTCGCTTCTTCTCTTTCCGACCGAAGAAGACAAAAAAACAGTACAGAATCGACAACTCACAGTCGGATCCTCCCCCGGCACCCACCCCTCCCCGCGCCCCGCCGCCGCCCCCGCCGGATCCACCACCGCAATTTCCCGAAACTGACGGACATGCGAGGCGTGGCAGTACCTGATCACCGCCGTAACACACACATGCACACACGCACACACACACGCAGACGCACACACGCAGACGCAGACGCAGACGCAGACGCATACGGTAGCGGTAGCGGTAGCGGTATCGGAAGGAGGCAAGAAGGGCAAGTCAAGTCAGCGCATAGTCTCCTAGGTCCCGGTACCCGGCCGAAAGCGAATAGCATGAAAAGTGAAAGCCGAGGAAGAAGAAGAAGAAGAAGAAGAAGAAGAAGAAGAAGAAGAAAGAGGCACCGGGGCCGGGTGTGGATATGGTGAGGGATAGAGGGAAAGACTCACGCATACGTAAACCAACCGGCACGGTGGAACAAACATGTGCCTCGGAGGTGGTCGAGCGCTTGCAGGGTTTGCTGGAGTGGATCTGCTTGCGTGGCTGCTTGCGTTGCTTGCGCGGTTTTTGCTTCCCGGGCGGACGATACGGCGAGTTGCTTGTCCTCCTTATCCTTCTTATCCTGCTTTTCCTGCTTGTCCGCCGCCGTTTCCTTGTCCGCCGCCGTGGTCGGCGGAAGGCTATCGTTCTCTATGAGTTCGTTATCGGAGGAGGAGGAGGAGGCGGGGTCCGCGTCCGGGCCCAGGTGGAGTGTCGAAAGCGGCGGGATCAAGCATAGCCATTCTTCCAACCCTGGTCCTGAACCTGAACCCACGCCCAGGCCTGCGGATGAAGAGGGTTCTCGGACGGCCGGGAGTCTGAGTTTGATAAGCCGTGGGAGTGGGTCCCCTGTGAGCGGGCGGTGATTACTGTTGGCATGTTGGTGTTGATGGAGATGCTGGATCCCCGTTCCCCGTGAAAGGGAGAGGGAGGGGCGAGTCCAGTCCCACCCGGGCGGCGTGGGTGTGGAGCCGTCGAATAGCTGTTGCCAGGTTTTTGTGGTGGTGCTGGTTGGTGGAGAGGTTACGTGTTCGAGGGCGAGGTCGAGGTCGTACTCTGGTGTTGTTTCTTCTCGTGGGTTTGACCTCGAGTTTGTGTTTGATTGCGATTGGGCGTGCTGTATAGCATGTTTCGCCTCCTCCTGCCCACCGTCGGCACCACCACCACCACCACCACCAGCGGCAAGTAACCTCGTCCACCCCTCGGCTTCCACCCTCGACACTGGATACTCGTTCAAGAACTTGAACTCGAATCGCGGTGCGGCGTGCATATCGGACGGATGATGGGCGATGGGGCGGTGTTGCAGTGCTGCTTGGGCGGGGTAGGAGCAGAGGAGGAGGAGGAGGGTGATAGCGAGGGAAGAGGACGACATTTGTGTGGTGTCGTGCGGGGTTGACGGTGTTATCTGTTCATCGTTGGAATCGAACCAGGTAGAGTGCAAGTCGACAAGTCATGAATCTACAGAAATGATGATGATGGCCATGTCTTGTCTTACGTGGAATTAAATCCCCCCGGATGCGCCCGACCGATTTTCCCCTTTTTTGCTTGGTCGATTGCCCTCCAATACTCATAAAATCATGCCGTAACCGTAACCGTAACCGTTCCTAGGGTACATCCAAGGTCGAGGTATTACCGAGTTGGCTCTACCAAGAAGACGGAACAACGCAGACGATAACACGCGAAGCAGCCGTTGAGAAGTAAGCAATAAGCAGCACGAGGAGCGAGCGAGCGAGCGAGCGAGCGCGCAAATCCTCGGAACCATACATCGGAATACAGAGGACAGTTCCTTTTGATCCTATAGACTCGTAGATTCCTACACAGTCAGTGAAGCAAGGATCCACAGCACTACGCAAAGGAAAAGAAGAAGGAGAACAGGAATCATAGTAAAGGGGGAGAAAGAAGAAAGCAGAAAGAGAAGAGAAGAAAGAAGAAGGGAAGAGAAAAGAAAAGAGGATGCCGCGAAGGGATACCGTGAGGATATTGCTAGTTGGTGATGGTACGTCCCTTCTCCTCTCCTCACATCACATAAACACACCACACCTCCTCATCACACCACATGAATACTACACACCCACCACACCTACCTCTGATCCGGCTCGGCTCGGCCCGGCTCGCACGGCTCATCATGTACGGTAACTGACCCTCGATTTCTTTCCTTCTTTCCTTCCTTCTTTCTTTCTTTCTTTCTTGTCCTTCCTCCCTTTCCTTCCTTCCTCCTTTCTTTCTTTCCTTCATTCTTTCCTGCCTTACATTGTATTGCGTGTGCGTGTGCGTGTGCGTATGCGTGTGCAGATGGGGTCGGGAAATCAACGATTATTACGAGCTTGATTAAAGAGTCGTTTGTGCAGCACGTACGTTCCAACGTCCAAACGTCCCCATTTAATCCAGTTTCGTCGGGTGGGGCTGATTCGGAGCGTGGATTGCTGCTTGGTTTTGTTGGTTGGCTGCCTTTTCTGGATTGGGTTGGATTCTGTTGGATGCTGCTTGTTTTGGTTGGTTGGGTGGCGTTGGGTGGTCTAGGTGCAACATGTTGTTCCAGAGGTGACGATCCCGCCGGAAGTGACGCCCGAGAATGTGACGACTACGATTGTGGATACTTCATGTACGTCTTTCTCCCTCTTTCGCCTCTCCGTCTTTCTTCCCTCTTCTGATCAGCCGCAATCACCTGCGCTATTCGAGTAATTGCTGACCCCTGGTGCCTTTCTTCCCGGACCGTATCTTTTTTGGTATGTTACTACCCAGCCGACGCCCAGTCCCGCACGCACTTGATCTCCCAGCTCGTTCGTGCGCATGTGATTTGTTTGGTGTATTCGATTGCGGAGCCGAGCACGTTTGAGCGCGTGGCAGAGTATTGGTTGCCGTTGTTTAGGAGGGAGGGAGTGAATGTACGTTTCGGCTTTTCTTCTTTTTCCTTTTCTTTTCTTGATTCATTGATTGATTGATTGATTGATTGAGTGATTGGCGATGAACGTCGTGTGTGTGGACTTTGGCGCGGCTCGCTTATGCTTTGATTTTTCGTGTGTGTGTGTGTCGCAGGTTCCTGTGATATTGGTGGGGAATAAGATTGATTTGAGGGGCGGGGCGGTGACGAATGAGGCGTTGGAGGAGGAGATTGCGCCGCTGATGCGGGATTTCAAGGTACGTTCTCTCCACCACATCCAACCTCTCCAACCATGCACTTTCTCACGCTTCATCACTCCAACCTCTTTCCTCCAACCACCCACCCGCCCGCCCGCCCGCGCAGGAAATCGAAACAGTCGTCGAATGCTCCGCCCGCTTACCCCTCAACGTCTCCGAAGTCTTCTACTTTGCGCAAAAAGCCGTCCTACATCCTACAGCACCGCTCTACGACTCGCGGGAACACATCTTGAAGCCGAAATGCACGGACGCGTTGCGGCGGATTTTCAAGGTGTCGGATGTGGACAAGGATGGGTTGTTGAATGCCATGGAGTTGAATCAGTTTCAGGTGAGTCTCGTATAAAGTCTGGGAGTAGGGCGGGAAGCTTGCGCGGTGCGCGGCCTTGTGTGGAGCCCAGCTTACACTACTCTGCTTTTTTTTTCCATCTCAGCAAAAGTGTTTCTCTACGCCGCTGCAGTTGCAGGAACTGGAAGGGATTCTCGATCTTGTACGAGCATACGACCCATCCTGCGTACAACCAGTCACGACGCACCACACCGCCACAACATCCACAACCCCACATCAATCAGAGGGCATTACGGAACTCGGGTTCCTGTACCTGCATACGATATTCGTGCAGCAGGGCCGGATGGAGACGACGTGGACCGTGTTGCGCAAGTTTGGGTACGGGGAGAGTTTGGATCTGATGGAGGATGTGTTGAGTCCGAGGTGCGTGTCTCTCTCTCTCGATTCCAAGTCGCACACGCACGGGGTGCTGATGCTGTTGCCGTCACGCGCGCCAGGTTTGACGTACCGTACGACTGTTCCGTCGAATTGAGTCCACTGGGGAACCAGTTCTTTACCGATATTTTCGAAGCGTACGATAGGGCAAGTCCGGCGCGGTCTTCCTCAACAAACTCATGGTGTGTGGCGACGCGTGCTCATTTCCTCCTGCCTCTGCGTGTAGGACCAAGACGGCGCGCTCTCCCAATCCGAGCTGGATGAGCTGTTTTCCACGTCGCCTGGTAATCCGTGGATACCGCAAGGGTTCCCGGATACGACGATCACGGATGATGGTGGCAAGGTTACGTTGCAGGGCTGGTTGGCGCAGTGGAGGTGAGTTGTCGTGCTGGTGGTATTGGGTGAGGTGGGTTGTTTACTGATGTTTGAGCGGCGTGGGTAGTATGACGACGCTTCTTGACCATCGGACGACTTTGGCGTACCTCGCATAGTAGGTCATTTCCCAAGTCTCTTCAACAGCAATCCCTCGAGAGCTAATCATACAATAACCGCCAAAAAAAAAGCCTCGGCTACGCATCATCCCCTTCCTCACTAGACAAACCCACAACCAGCGCGCTCAAAGTAACCCGCACGCGGAAACAAGACCGCCGTCAGAAAAAAGTAACGCGCAACGTGTTCCTGTGCTACGTCCTCGGCGCTGCAGGGTCTGGTAAATCGTCGCTGTTGCGTAGTTTTGTGAACAAGCGGTACAAGGGTGGCGCTGATGAAGTCACGGGGGCCGCCGCCGCCGCCGGGATGGGCACGGCCGGGTATGGGGGTTATGAACCGACGAGTAAGACGGTTAGTGTGGTGAATTCGGTAGAGATGAATGGGGATGAAAAGTACCTTGTCGTGAGTTGCCCTTCACCTTGCCTCGATTATCCCCCCCCCCCTCCAACACGCTCAATGGCTGAATGCTCGTGGGTTTGGGTCGCTTGCAGCTGCAAGAATTCGGATCAAAGTACGAATCCGAGGCGCTACGGAATAGCAAAAAGTTGGATTTGGCGGATGTGTTGATCTACGTGTACGATTCGAGCGATACGAATTCGTTTTCGTACATTTCTAATCTGCGGGTACGTCCTTTGCCTCTAATTCGTGAAACAAAGTGAACGTTTGTCGCTGAGCCTTTTTTCCTCTCCCTTTGTTTGTTACGTCTGCTCTTCCCCCCCCCCCCTTCCCCTTGGCGGAAACGCAGCAACAATACTCACTCGACCATATCCCGAGCGTATTCGTCGCCACCAAGTCGGATCTGGACCTCGCACAGCAGCGTCATGAAGTCCAGCCGGATGTTTATGCACGAAGGTTGGGGTTGCCGGTGCCCATGTCCGTGAGCGTGAAACTCGGTACGTGCGCCGCGTTTCTCTTCTCTGAAATATCATCGCCCAGCGCATTACTTATCCTTCCCTCCGTCTCGCAGGCCCCGTCCCGAATTTATGGACCACAATAACCCGCGCCGCCCTCTCCCCCACAACCTCCCTCCCGCGCGGCATATCCACCACCGGACGCCTCACACGACGCACAATAATCACCTATGTTGGGATTGCGGGTGCTACAGGTGGCGTGCTGGCTGTCTTGTATGGTCTGTATAGGCAGAACAGGTTTACGAGCGTGGTGGACTGGATGAGGAGGCTGTGGGTGACGATGGGGCGGAATTTGGGATTGAGTTCGTAGGCCCGGTTGTGCGTTGTAGTTTTGAGGAAGAGCATGTTTTAGGGGTTATCTTTGACCACATTTCAAGACGTTATTGTTGCAGGAACTGCTGCTGTGAACTGTGAACCGGTCAAAGCTTGTGTTGATGGTCGTCGGACCGGTGATCAACATGACCACTCGAAACTCGAATAGGCTGCAGGCTGCAGACCGCTAAACAGCAAAATCCCGATTTAATGTAATTTTGTGCCCCTTTTGCGCCCCTTTTGTTCCTCTGATCCTTCCTTCCCATTGAGTGATGAATGACGAAACATGCTCATTTCTTTCCTTTCCTCTCTTCTCCGCTTCCTCTTCCTCCTCCTCCTCCCTCTCTAACGGTAAATCAACTAACCATGCGCCCCTCCTCAGGAAACGAGGTGGTCCAGGTCACACTACTTCCGGCACCACCGCCAGGCTTGCACCATACTCACCCTTCTTCCTCATCAGCATCAGCATCAACGTCGACATCGACAGCAACAGGATACAAAAACCCATGGCCTTCCTTTCGTTCACCGGCACTAAAAGACCTATGGGACGCTTTGACCAAAGGCGCTGGCCTCAGATCACTTCCTCTGGAGGGGGAAGAGGAACAGTGGGAACAGAATGGGCGGTTGGTGCGTGTTCGGGAACCAACGTGGAGCTCTTTTTCCGAGGGTAAAGGGATGGTCAGGGGAAAGGGTAAAGTGTGCTGGTTGGGCCATGCTGGAGTGTTCTTGCAGGTTCCCTTCCCGTGTCGTCCTGCCGAGGCGGGAAACCCAGCGATGGCGGACGACGAGCAAACACAGCGGAAAGGGAAAGCAAAGGGGAGAAGGAGAAGAGGAGCCGCCGTACCGGTAGAGGAGATGGTGGGGATCCTATTCGATCCGATCTTTTCACAGCGGTACGTTCCGTCGCTCCCCCCGCTCAATTCGGCTTTACCTATCTCTTTGATCCAATCCGTCGCACCGTGTCTTGTTCCTGTTCGAGTTGGCCGCTTACTGTCTCCCACCTCCTCATCGTTCTGTCATGCCTGTAACCGAGCTTAGATGCTCGCCAAGCCAGCATTTCGGACCATCACGCTACCTCCCCGCGCCATGCACAGTCGCCTCACTCCCTCCGATCCATATCGTCTGTATATCGCATGATCATTGTACGCTTTCGTTTCCCGTCCACTCTCTTTTCCTTCGTTGGTCGCGGCGGCGGTGGTCGTCGTCGGTGGTGGTGGTGGTGGCTGATCTCTCTTGGTCATGTGCGGGTGGCTGATGGGATAGATGATCATCTGGATTATACGACGGTGATGGATTTGTTCAGCTTGAACCCGGGGATCCATTTTTTTGTTCCGCTCGGTACGTCGTCTCCAGCTTGCTTTTTGTCTCTCCCACCGATACTGCTTGATACAACAAACGATCCGCACTGGCTACAGAACTCACACAAACAACGCATCGCTGACCGCTTGTTCCTCCCCCCCTTCCGTCAGGCGTAAAACAATGGTTCCTCGCGTGCCATATCCCCTCCCAACAAGTCACGGAAATGGACTGGCACCAACGTGCACGCGTCGTTGTCTCTTCTTCCCCATCCTCCTCCTCCTTCCGCGCGCGTCATCGACGCCAAAGGAGCGCCCGAAAAGGCGGCTGGTATGAAGAGCCTTATGAGGGGCCGTACCGTGATTTGTCGTCCGAGGCAGAAGAAGACGAGGAGGAGAACGAGGTTACGCAAAGGGGAGGAGGGTACCCGCCTCGTCCACCTCGTGCGGGGGCGGGAGTGAAGGACCGAGCTTTACGAACCCGCAAGGACAGCCATTTGAGGAGGATGATGCCCGGCGCGTTTGCTGGGGCGTCAGATGATGGTTTTGCGCAGAGCGGGAGCGAGGATCTCGAATCCGGTGGTGGTGCCGGCGCTTCCGTCGGCCGTGGCGCCGGGTCATCAGTATCTTCCTCGAACGGTGAATCAGACTCGGGGTTCGACTCTGCCTCGGCGTCGGCATCGGCGTCTGATTCCGAGGGCGGACGAGGGTCGAGTGCGGGTGCGAGTGCGGGAAGGGTGGGAGATGAGGAGGACGGGATGAAGCTTCCGTTGTTGAAGAATACTGTCCCGCCACCGCGATCGCGTCCGTTACGCCCACCCACCACCACCACCACCACCACCACCACAACGGCAAGACCAACGACTGCGGCGACGCCGAGCCAGCGGGGGAAACCAGTACGGCTCGAGATCATTTGTACACCGGCGCAGCATCGGTCTGGACGCGGGCTGTGTGATCAGATGAAGAGCCTTTGGGCTAGTTGGGTTTTGCGGGTGCTTCCTGATGACGACGAGGAGGTCGGGGAGGAGGGGGAACAGGCGGTCGATGGGGTCGTTGACGAGATACGTGCGTCTGACGCCGATGTCGGTGAGGAAGTGTGGGAGAGGAAAGGGTTCAATGTGTTTTTCGGAGGGTGAGTCCCGGTTCCGGGGGTCCTTACTGTTCGGGCTAGCCTGCTTTTCAACAAGAGAAGCAAGCATGGCTAATTCAACATTCTCGGCTGCTCTTCTTGTGCAGAGATACAGGGTATAGGTACGCCGGAGCACTTGACGGGGAAAGAGACATGTTTATCTGCCCTGCTTTTCAAGGTGCGCTTTCCAGAAAGACCCTCAATCTCCTTGCGTCATCTAACGCCCACCGTCTCATCGTAGAAATCGCACACCGATACGGACCTATGGACCTCTGCCTCCTCCCCATCAGCACAGGCTCTTCCCTCTCCTTTCTACGCAACCTCTTTGGCCTGTCGCTGCACCACTACTCGCTCACATCGGCTCAGCATTCGAATGCGTGGGATGCGATTCAGATCGCGAAACTGATGCAGGCGAAACGGACGATTGCGATTCACCATAGTACTTTTTCACCAGAGGATGAAGCTAGGGGATGCGTCGTGCGTTTCCCATCCCCGTTGATGCCACATAACACCCGCTACGATGCTGACCTTTCGTCCTTCTGATCGTTTGTAAACTATTGCAGTACGAGTTTGTGAATACCGCTAAAGAGGAAGGTGTCCCGCAGCAATGGGAAGAAGATGGGTGTTTTATCGTTGCGGATATCGGAGAGGTCTTGGAGATTCCATGATTGCCGGACAGGCGGTATGTACAGGCTGCCGCAGATGTTGCAACGAGTCGCGCCATTGGGCTCGCATTCGACTACAAGTTTGTTCGTTGTCATCGTTAAAGGTTGTAGAATAGACACGATCAGGAGGCTGTAGCGTTCTTAGAGGCTTGAAACCCTGCTTCCCGAGTACATCCTCAGACACTTGGACTCGGTGAGAAACTCGACGGATTTCGATCGCAACGATAATACAACCCGGGAAACATGCGACGAGCGCGATACAACTTGAAGCTGGGACATATAATTTACAAAGCACGGCTACTCGTCATCGTCCAAACTATAATTCTTCTCGATGTCTGACAGAATGCTCAGAAAATCGATCAAGTACCCCTGGGCTCGCGCGACATTGCCCTCTCCATCCGAATGATGCTCCGATTTGAACTGTACGGTGTCCAGCAAACCAGATGCGACGTATCTCACGCAATTTGCCAAGGAAGGGCCGTTGACAGCTATGCACTGGATGGGTATACTGTGCAGGATGCTGAGCAGGTCGTAATAGAGACTCTCCTTGGAGGCGGCGACGTAGTCTTTGGTTTCCTCTTCCGGCTTCTTCGAAGTCGATATACCGCCCAGCGGCAACCCCCCTATTTGTTTGAACCCGGGCGTTGCGTGCATGTTGCTCTTCGTCATCGATGCGGATTTGAGGTGAAGCAGATCATTCTGATACTGCAGTAGGACGAAGCGAATGCACTGTTGTGTCACCCAAATGTTGCCCTGCTGCACAAGAAAGGCGTTTCGAGCGAATTCTCTGCTTGCTTGCGGGTCGAAGAAGAACGCTTGAATCTTGGCAGCAGCTTCGACATCCCATCCCCCTGCCGGGCTATGTTATAAAGCGATCGATTCAGTTTCCACGCTTTGAAACTGAATTATCGACGATTCTAGTTACCCACCTTTGCACTCGAGAGTCCAATCCCTCTTTTAGGCGGAGCTGGGGCGGACAGTTCCGCATTAGGTTTGTCACTTCCTCCAGCAGGGTGTCAACCTCCTCTAGTCGCCTTTGCAGCCGAACGCCTGTAGGCGGGTCCCTCTTGTCCTCTTGATGCTTGGTGATGGCTCTACCTCCAACTTGCAGAGCAACGACGTGTCAGCGCTGATGAAACACACTGACTAGAAGTTGGTTGCACTCACGACAGTGAATGCGAATACTCGCATTAAAGCCCGTTATCACACTTGTACTTCCTTTCGGCTGCTGCAGGTATCTTGTTTCGGTAATATATTCGTCGTCCCTGTAAATAACACGGCGATCAGTTGTCTGCCGGCGCCTTTGTTGCAACTCGGGCAGCGCTCACAATTCCTCGGGCAATCGCAGGGAATAGCATTCTTCCTCGCGCATTCGGATTGGCCTTCCGGATAAGACTGACTCTGATTTATCTGCTTGAAACAGAAGGAAGAATATTCGTCGCCGAACTTCCCTTTCAATTGGATCTACCGCACGTTTTGCCATTAGTACACTATCTTGCGAAAAGAACATGATCGCTTACTCAAATAGGTGTAAGTCTGTTTGTGCAAAGCGAATGAGCATAGCGGAAACAACCTTTAAGAGTCGAATACGTACCTCCTCTTCGTGCAATTTCAACACAGTAGAGAGCGCCTGAGCCTCACATAGCGACGTGTGACAAGTCGCAATTTCTCCTCGACAGTAATTGTATACGCTGTAGATACATACGAGACAGATGAGCAGAGGATCACCAATAGCACGTAGACGCGATACGTACGCATCACTAATTGAACATATAGTCGACGGATCAGGCACTTGTTGTCAGCGTTCACGCTTCACCCTCCAATATTCTTACTATACTTACAAATATCGAATAATCACTAGAAGACACATTGATCAGCTTAGATTTTACCGAAAACATACTTCTCAAACGACTTACCAGCATTAACAGTAAAATCCTTATATCCATGCAAACTCCAATTCCTACCAGCTAAATGACACCTATACGCCAAGTCCTTGACCTCTCTCCTGGTAAGCGGCACAAACGCTCTAGGGACCTGCACGAGCGTGCTCATTACCGTTGCGAGCACCAACGCCGTCCATTCTCCCTGTCCAGGCTCCATCTCTCTATGTCGCGCCAGATCTGCGAGGAACGTTGGCTTATGCAAGCAGGGCGTTAGAGGATATACATAGTCGAAGAATAAGTTGATGATGAGGTGGAGTAATGGTCGAGGGATGATTGCTTCGAGTGGGTTGCTGTTTAGGGGCTGATGGGAGGATTGTCCAGGTGGATACGTCTGAGCAGGATCATGATCGATCCGTGGTACGTCGTTTTTGTAATCGAAAACACCATTCAAGGGCAGGGATTGTAGGCTCAAATCCGACTGCTTTTCATCCCGGCTGTTGACGTCTGTTGTTTGACTGTAAAGATACGCTGATCCGACCTGTCCTACCGTCTGCGAATGCGAGGGATGCATCGGCAGACTCATATGGACGTCTGTTCCTCCAGTGCTTGGATCCGGGTGAACAGCAGTCGTACTGTATGTGCGTATATCATCATGTGGCATGAAATCGTTACGCACGCATTCCGGGAGGGACATGTCCAAGGGCATTCTCTCGGAAGGCGTACTGCCAAGCCGTTCCGACATATCCGAGCGTAATGGTCCGTTGACATAATGCGAATTGCCTCTGCCTATACCTATGATGGAACCGGCATCGCTCGGACTCGTAAAGTAGGCTCCGGCTGGATCGAAATGTATAGGCGAGATATTCGGATTGAGAGTATTCTCCAGCATCATTGGTCGACTGGTCGAGGATGATTCCATATGGCAAGAGCTTGAGGCCGCGGAATCCGCAATGCCTGCAAGTTTCGCAGGATAGTGGGCCAGGTTTCCGCCGTTAAAAGACGTTCTCGTATCCGATTCATAAGCCCTAACGTTCGAAAGGCCTGGTGTATATCCCTCGGCCAGTAGGTGGTTTTTGGATGTATTCGGACTGAGCCTTCCTATACCGGGAGTGGCTGTATAAGTCAGATTGCCTTCCAAATCCATAAACTGAGAAGGCGTAAACGCATCATCCGCTGTATGTCCTGTAGCGGTACGTGTCGGTTCTATCGACGCCGCTGCCTGGTATCTCGACGGACCGTCTGCTTGGCTCGCGTTCCTGTCACCGAGCATAGTTGTTCGGACGTAGGACACAACGGTGCCGTTGCTAGGCTCGGAGGATACTCGTTGGGTTGGACCGTAATTTGGCGGAATTACCATGGTGCCGGAAAGTCTTCCTGTGCCGTCAAAAGAGACATCGGGTACCTCCTCGTACTTGCTCTCGCCAGTGCTTGCATTTCTTTCATCCATGTTTTCCTCCTTCTTGGCACCTTCCGGGTTATGCTCCATTTCATGTCCAGCGCTACCCTTCCCTTTCGCCTTTTTCCTACCTGCAACAGCTCGACTGGACGCTTTGGCAGCTTCAAAGTCCGCTTCGGAAGGGAATTGCATCCCATTCTGTTTGGCTTCGGAGAGTCTTCGTAGGTACAGGTTTGGCGGGCCTCTTTTACGGGGTACGTATTCATACGTGCAGTCGCTGCCGAGTTGGATGCACTGTTTGCAGGCAGGTCGGCTTCCCGCTGGTGGTGGATCGGATGTTTTCTTTTCTCCAGCGTCGACAGTCGATTTCGGATTCGGAACTTGGTCTACAGGAGATGCTACGGGAGGTCCCTTGTCATCGGTGATGGGCAGCGATTCGCATTTGACCTTTCGTACACGACAAGCATCGCAGCTTTGTGACTGTCTCTGCCTTTTCCCTTCTTTTTCGTTAGCCTTCATCGTGGAGGCGCGTTTCGAAGGATTTCGTCAATGCCGAGGCGAAAGGTCACTGGGTCTTCTCCATCTGCTGAATGTTGTCGTGAATAGCTGTGCATGTCCTGCTAGAGCCTGAACCAAACAATGCCCAAGATCATTTCATTAGACGCACTATACACCAGCTGCCACCAGTCATGTACAATAGCCCAGAAGGCCTCGCTGTTCTTTTAGCTGTTCTTTTGCAAACCTTGCGGGGCAACTCACAACTCGCGTGTATTCACTCACGCCCGGCCCGAACACGGTAAGTCACGCTGAACTGTACACAGCGCGCACTGAAAACAGCAACGAAACATAACTTGGCAAGCTAGTCGACCCACAGAGGGGCTCTTCATAGTCATAAATAGTCGTGCTACAACGGTAACTCTTCTGGTGCCAGGTACGTGACACGTCGTTAAATATCGTGAGGTTCATACAATCGTTTCCATTCACGCTTAGATGTTTGGAGCAGCAGATAGCAGTCCGCGACGTATCTCGCGGTCTTCCTCCGTCGGTGCTATGTCATTTGTCGTATTCTCGTAGATCGATGCTGCATCCAGACTCGCGTTCGAGCGGGGTAAGGCGAGGTGAAAATATCCAGTTTAGGACCTCATCGCCAAGTTCCGAATCTCCCACAATCGCTTCTCATCACGTCTCTTCTCCCTTTCCCGTTCCTTCTCCCACTCTCGTGCCGTCCATCCCGACTTCACTTGCTCGGAAACGCGCCATCCAAGCATATCTTTCTCGTGTCGTGCTTCCGCGGCAATAGTTTCTTCCCATAGTTGTTGCGAGATGTGTCTTGTCGGACGGAAGTGATCGCTGCTGTATTTCGGATAGGGCGAGTCCGCAGCATTGCTGGTGACGGGAGTCTTGACTTTGAAGCCGGAATCTGTTTGGTTGATGAAGTGGCTGCTGGTGCTTCGTCCGGGGTGAGACAACGAGGAGCGCTGCAAGTGCGGATTGGTAACTACGGCAAAGTCATCCCCGTCCCAGTTTTCATCCAACTCGTCCTGCATTCCGTCGCTGCCAAGCATCCCTTTCGCCTGTTGTCGTTCATTTCTGTTTCCAACAGATGTGCCAGCGGACGTCATGGAACTTGTCGTGGCTGCGCTGCTGAACCGCATGGCAGTTCGTGATCGAATACCGGCGATCAACGCTTTGCCGGTATCTTTCGTGATCGTTCCGCCCCGCACAAACGCAGTATTATCCCCAAAGTCTTCATTTTGTTCGTGCTCTTCCTCAAGTGACCCTCGAGGTGCCATGTTATCGGTAAATCCATCTTCCTCGATGTTGGCGAATGGATCCGGCTCATCTTCCTCGGTCGGCAAAGTACTAACCCAACACATTTTTACGGGATCGAACATCATATTGCCCACTACTCTTGCCGCGTTCAGGGTTGATGGCGTGATGGTGGACGACGGTGCATTTGTGACACCCGTGCATACCGTCTTGTCGCCTGAAAGCGTGGAGCGCGAAGACATGGTATTCATGCTTGCGAACGCCGCGTAGTGAGTGATCAGAGCAGGTCGGGCAGAGGACATGACTTGTGCGTCAAAGTCTCGAAGGACTTGATAATTGCCTTCCCATCTCAGCGTTTCCGGATTCCAAGTCATGTCGCCAACTATATGAACTCAGCGCAGCACGTCAGTTCACGGTTTACAGGCCAAGTGAGACAAAGCGACGTACCCTTTTTTTTCTCGACTCTCCCCAAGTGACGAATTAAGCCTGCTTTTCTAGCAAGAGGTTTGCCCTTCGACGTCGCAGCTTGCCTAGGAGCAGGGACGGGTTGCGATGGATGTTTCTTGCGCTTCTCGGCAGTAATGTTGGAATCCAAGACCTTGACCGGTGAAGTGCCTATACAATACGATAAACGGTTAGTGACCAACTCAAGCGGTGTATATGATCTCGAGCGACTTACGACCGGAAGGCGGTGGTCTGCCAAGTCCTAGCTGTAGACCTGCTGATCGACCGAGACTACCATACGCTGCTCCTGAACCCCCTTTCGGAACCTTGAGCATCCCTTCCTTTCCCCTGTCCAACTGCAAATCCTCAAACGCATCCAGTTCTGTACCATCGCCATACGGTATATGCGATTTCGGCGTCTTCAGCTGATGGGCGATGGGAACGCTAGGGAATCTAGCAGATGAGGTGTGGTCCGCTTGAGTGTCGGGTGCGAAAGTAGATGACAGCAAACGTCGAGGCCTCAAGGTGCGATTTGCACCCGTAGAAGGAGTTGATCTGACAGTGGAGGATTGTTCCGACGATGTTCGCGAGCGGGTCGTACCCCATTCATCGGATCCCGTACTACTATTTCTGATCTTCCCTAACGATCTAGCGGCACTTGTAGCGGTCTGAGCTGTATAAGAAGGAACGCTCAGTGCAGGCGGATGATATGTCGAGTACCCGGTAGTCTCGTGTAATTGCGCCATTTCGCGGATAGAGGACATGGATTGGCGCTTGCCCAATGACGGAGAAGGAGGAGGGTGGCCGAGGCGAGAGTGAGATTTCTGATGTCGAAGTCGACTGGGAGTCGCGGACGCTAGATCTGTTGGAATGCTGGCTATGTTTGCCGGAGGTGACGTCGCTGAAGTTCTAATTGTACGAGAACGCGATGGCGTAGCGAAACCACTGGAACTTACAGCGGATTTACTGGGTTGTAGCGACTGGGCTGGATCTGTAGATTGAATGGTGGACTCGACTCTTTGTCTACCCGTATTAAATCCACGTTTCAATGTCCCTCCAGCCGCGTTCCTGGGTCCAGTTGGTGTACCAGTGTTGGCGCGAGTCTGCCGGAGTCGGGCGAGTCTGCCATGCGTAAGTTCCGTTCTTTCGTCCTGCAGTACTAGACCGTCTTCTAGGTGATCTTCGATTCGATCCTGAGCCTGGTTCACATATTTGGACTTGGCATTCGATGATAAAGTCGGCTTGGTTAGACTTGAAGATCCTCGTTGAGCTTCAGAGCCCTCGCTCGACTTCTCCGGTTTACGTTTCTGGTCTAATAAACGGTTCAAGTCCCTCGCCCGTCCGCCGGAAAAAAAGCTAGGCACCGGCAACTCTAACCCGTGCTCCAGATCATCATCTGTTTCCAAGTCATGTTCGGCTCGATCCATCGCATGTTGATCTGTTTCTGACTGATCCGTACCCGGTATGACGACACTCGAAGCTCGACTACTGGCCTCGCTCCGATCATCAGGGGTGCGGGTTCGAGCATTCCCAGGTGTTCCGATGTTGTCCCAGTCGGATGTGGAGCGCGATGTGGCAGCAGAAGCAAGGGATGACCGAGATGATCTATGGCGAATGACGGCAGGTTGTGGCGAACGCGAAACAAGCTTGAGGTGTTTCAACGTCAGTGGAAGCTGGAAGCCGTCTTCCATGTTCTCCTCTTCAAGTGCTAGTTTGGTTTTCTGGATCGATGGGCTGTTCATTTGTGAACGGGCTTGGGCAGCAACAGCTTGGTATGTGATAGTGCCAGCTTTCAAGGTGGTCTGTCGCGCTTCTTCTCCGACATCGCTGTCATCGTCAATATCGAAATGGTCTAGATCCGCTGATTCCAGCTTGACATTGTCGACATGTTGGTTCGCGAGACGACGTTTGATCTTCTCTTGTAATGATGCAAGAGCCAGCGGAGTTGAATTGACCTGCTGTGCGTCTCCATCCCAGTCAAAGTCGTCCTCCAACTCCGGTTCTGGTTGGCTTATACGAGTTCTCGAATTTGTTGAACCTAATCGGGTGATGAACGCTCGACCGCTTAGTGCCGTGCCCTCGATCTTCGCTTGAGCTGTGGATCCATCGTTGGCATGACCCAATGTACTTCTCGATGAAGATCCCCTTACATCCAACCCCTTGATCGTGGAATATCCGCCATCCGCTTCTTCACCCATCATGTCCATATCGTCCATATCTGCGTATCTCGAACCGGCTGTAAAAGCGGATCCGTTCCCAGAGCTAGAGCTCGCAACGACTCCGCTGCTTTCTCCACTGCCCGACTGATCCATAACTCGGGGTTTGATAGTTCTGCTGAATGGTTGTACGTTTGGTGATACCGTTCTGAAAGCATGTGAAAGGGTAGAAGTCGGACGGAGGTGTGTCTTGGTCGGTGTCGTTGTTACTGCGGGATCACAAGTATCATTATTGTCGAAGTTGAAATCACCGTCGTTGCTCCAGTCTTCATACAATTCCTCGGTCTGCGAACGAGGAAGGTGTTCCATTTCGAAGGTCGTGATACAAAAGTCGGCGGCCTTGCTGTCAAAAGTGGAATTTTGGATCGTCAAGGGTTATTACCATGGAAATTGAACGCAACAAACTCACATTATACCACAATCAGTGACCCAAAGCTACCTCTACCCGCCATAACAGTCTTACGATCCGACCACCCGACGCTTTAACTGAAGGACTTGATGGCAGATCTTCAAGCGATGATCGTTCAAGGAATCGGTACCGGAACGTCAGATGACGACAGAACGCCTCACGCTTACTTGTTGTCGAGGTCGAGCGGCTTGAGGAACGCAGCAGGCTTACCGGACGATAACGAATGGACTTGTTTATGTTCAGGAAGATGAGAAGTGAGAAGATGCAAGAACCAAAGTCCGAGTTTGTAGCTTCACTGAAACTGGCACACAAAGGCAAAAAGGCTTATAGGCCAGAGTCGGCTGTAAGACCAAGCGTTTTCAAGCCGTGTGCTTGCTGGACCTTTGCAAGTGCTATAACCAAATGCTGTATAGTCTCCTGCCGCTATATCAATACATGTCTTCCCTTGATTCATATACCTTGATTACAACTGGCACATGGCCCACTCCACCGCTTCTTTCGAAAACTTGGAGCCAGCCAACGCAGGTACCTTGATGACGGTGATCCCGATAGCCTAGAACAACGATACATCAGACCGCAGTTGGGACAAGGTGAAGTAGAGCATCTCACCTCTAAAGCAGCAACATCCACATCGACCTTTCCTCCTTCAAGATATACCATATGAGTTAACAGTTGCCTTACTTCATATCGGCGCGATCGCTCTTCTTCCCCTCTTCGAGGCTTATTATAACGGTTTAAGGATGCAACTATAGCGTTGACGTAATCTATTGCGACGTATCCTTCGGTTTCCCGGTCGTTCTTGAAGTTGACTGTTAAGAATAAAATCAGTTCAGAGTGATCAATGACGCTAACACGGGATCTTACGTAGTAAAACCTTGTGTTTGAGCGTTTTCGACCTGGCTATTGCAGATGCCACTCCGCGAAGCGCCAGACAAGGTATAATACTGTTTCACACATAGGTAAGTAAAGTCAAAGATTGGGCCGCAAGTTCTTTTCTTACCTTGTCCAAAGACTTCCACAACTATACACCAATGTCTCTTTCTGTTTCAACTGCTTTATCATTTCCGTATTTGGATCAGGGAATATCTCATGTCCGTATGCATTTTCGATATAGAACAGTCCTATCGTGCACAGGGTAAGTGCACTGAACAGCTCGATCGGCCATTTTTGCCACTCACTTTCTATTCTGGATTCCAACGGGACTTCTTGACTACCCTTGACATATAAAGCATTGCCTCCCGTTTCCTCCTCATCCGCAGACCTCTTCGATGCACGCTTATATTTGTTACGGGTTTTCCGTGCGGTACTCCGCAATGACTGTCCAAGGACATAAGCATCTATACGTTCATTCTCCGTTTTTTCATCTTCGCTTAAACGGAACGGATCTCGCCAGGGGCTTCCTGGTAGTGCTCTTTGTGGTTTAAAGCTCGTATCCGACTCAGAACGGGTATCGAATCCAGAAGAGGTGACATCGTTTTCGTCTGTTATGGTGCTGCTGTCACTGTCGCTGTCGGTAGACGTTTCATCCTCCGAATAAGTCATATGTGTCGTGTCGAATGACATTGAATCGGATCGCTGGCGGATGTTGGTGTATGATGCGTTACGACTTGTTCTATTTGATGAGACTGATTGTGGAGCTGGATGTGAGATCTCGCACCTGTTAAGATTTCCGGTCTGATAAGCAACACACTTCCTTTGGACGATGATGCTTCGTAGCGCTCACTGGCCTGTAATGACTCTTCCATTCTCCTATGAATGATTCTCATTAGCGTTGATCGAGCCATCACCGCCGGGAATAACTTACCAGTTTCGTAGCGATAGTGATTCTTTCTGATAGGCGAGAAGTGAAGAGTGACTTAAGTACGCTGCTCATCGCCGAGATATAGGAGACTCACGATTGGTAACAATCACAGGCATCACCTGAGCTGTCCCTTGGGAGTCTGTGACCGCCTTGAACATGAAGATTGCACCTGGCAGACCGCCTAGCATGTCTCTCGCAGCGGCCAAGAACACATTGCCTAAAGAGCAATTCTTGAACGAGAAATGCTTGTGTGCACGCCGCAGAATAAGGTTGTTGAAGTGAACGAAGAATGCTATGAATGAAGTCAGCACGACTTAAGCTGCAATGAAACGCAAACACAATAAGCTCACCCCGCATTGCTTCCCTCCTGTCTTCTGGAATACCTTTCCACAGATCGCTCTTCCCCTCAATAATATCACCCCACATATCCTTCGCTTGGCTTTCGGTACACGAGGCAGGAAAGCGCTGAGCAAACAGATCGTGTGCGGCCTCTATACCCTTCAGTCTCTCCTTGTCGTAGTCCAGATCCGTAACTCCGTTACCTGGCACGGGGATCAGCCGGATCAGCCGAGATCGTATGTCACCTATCGAGGGGCCACCCAGACAGCGAAGGATTTCGCTGGAAGAGCCTCCATCGTCCGACACTACCCCCAGCGCATCAGCACAGGCCTGTATTGAGGTTATGGAAGCTGCAATCCGGCTCACCGGGAAGTACAAAGGCACAGTCTCTGCCAAACGCCTGCACGAAGTCATTCGCGGCTGTTCCGCCCGACACAACGATGTATGAACCTTTCCTCTTCTGCTGCCGGATACCATCGGAGACGTGGAGATCCTCCAGATCGTCGTTGAGTCGTATCATCACCGGCATGGATGGAACCTGTCCCGGAACGGCCAAAGGAGTCGTGACATCCTCCATCCTGGAAGTGCGTAAAGATTCGTCGCTTTGCAGCCAGGGGACAGCGAAATTTTAGTGAGAATTTCGACGTAGATTCGGCGAGCGTGGACGTGCTGGGCTTATACCGCCGGCTACTTGATAAAACATGTTGCTTCGTGAAGAGCAAGTTATGAACGACATCTATCGTGTGGTGGACAGCGATGCACTGCCAACGTCATCACCCCCTAAGACGATCGACGACGAAGAAGAAACGACAGACCGACAAAGTAAACAGTGGAATGAACTCCTCCTGAGCTCGGTCTCCTACAGAATCATTAAACGGTCACATCGAGCACGCAAAGAGAATATCCTGGAATGTCTTGGACGACGAAGCAGATATGTGACACCTTATAAAGTTTGGGCGCATGAAAGGCTTGGTTGACGGATATGCACCTCCAGTAATGTACATGATTCCAATCATCCCTATCCAGTGGCCGTCCCGCTCTCCTGGTAATCTTCAATTCAATACATGTGCTACGTGATTGATGAGATAACGACTTGTGGAGGCGGATGAAGAAAGACCCGAGGGTGATAGCGACGGATCTAGCGGCTTCTTGGATTCAAAAGGTAGCGATACCGGTATTTCCGCTGATAACTATTAGTCGCACCGATGGAACAGGCCAAATGGCATGACGGTTTCGTTTGTGTATTGGTAGTTGGAAGATCGTCTCGTGTGCCGATGCTGAGACTGCGGGTGGTACCGCATTCGTTACTGCTTGCTAGGTTTTGCCTGTTCTTCTTGCTCATTCCGTTTCCTCTCTGCTTCTTCCGCTTCGAATTTCTGTCTGTCCAGCGTTTCTCGGGTATGCTGCTCTCTCTTGACTCTGGTACTGTCTCCTTCGCGCCTAGGAGAGGAAAACAATGCTGATCTGTATATGGCAAGAGAAAAATATGACTGAAATGCTTACCATGTGGCCCAGTGCCAAATCTCCTGGTTGTGCAGCTCATCCACGGTCGCTACATCTTTCAAATACAGACGAAACATCGGTTCCTTGAGTAATGTCAAATGCTTCAGACATGTTGGGTATCTGTCGATCAGGGCTATTGTCAGTCACAAGCCTGAACCGTAGACAATCAGACTTAAGTATACTCACATGATATGCTGTGCGAAATCTGGTTCCCGCCAGTACTCGAGGTACTCCAGGAAGTTGAGGAATGCCGGATCTTCTAGGTATCCCTGGATAGCGAGCTCATGCAGGTAGTTTGGCGAAGCGAGACACTGTATGAACTACAAGAAGAGCATCGGTTAGTGGATGAGCGAAAATGAGCCGTAAGAAAAGGACAGACAGACTCACTTCAAGCTCCACCTCGAATCTATCCTTGTTCCTGATCAGCTCCTCCTCTGTTGGCTCTTTATCACAATCTCCTGCTAGCGGCGGTACGACAGGTCTCATGAGATCCGTCAGTGCAGACGGCATAACGTTCGATAAAGTCGGTTCATTGCCTTGCGTCGATGCTCTCCTTGACGAGCCGAATAAGCTGTCCTGGTCGGACGGGCTATCGAGGGCTTGAATCGATTCCATTTTGGGTACGGCGCATCACGGCCGCTGCAAGTAGGTTGCTGTGGCTATCGTGTGGGTGGGTTGGAGTAATGAAGAAAGATCAGATGCTGTCACTTACTGACTGCCAGATTTCAATTCAATATCATCCCTCTCGATTGCAACGCCCTTAGCGCGCCTAGTAGTGGTTGCGAACTTGTTGCTCATTACTTGAATTACTTGCTCATGCCGCTACCCTACTGTTGTTCCTTCGTCTTCGCCTGCAGGCTCCACACAATGGACATACGGTCTCCTGTCTGAAGAAGTTCCATATTCCGCTGCAATCCGAAGTCCGTATCTGGCGTGGACGGCTTTTCGCCAAAACGACCACCTCCTCCTCGAGTCAATTTTCACTACTCTGAGATTCCACCTATGTTTACTCATTTCCTGTTACTACGTTCCACACGACGCAGTATTTTCTGGCGGCACGGGACTTCGAATCACCCACTCAGTCAATTGATCATTGGTCAGGCCGTAGAGGAAGGGTGGTAGAGGAGATTTGCGTCGTCGAGCACTTGGTTTCGACTCACACCTGCGATCCTTACGGTTCAAGACACTTCCTCGCAAATCGCAGGAAGCTTCCCAACTCGTTCGGCAGGGCATCTGGCATCTACGACCAGAAGTGTATGCAAAGCGCCTTTAACGTAACTTTGGACTGCCATCAACCGTAAACAGCCGGCGAAGAGCTTGGCAAAAGGGGAAGGGTTTCTGAATTTCGTAAAGCTTCTGTACGCACTCGAACCCTACAGCGATGGTAAATCCGAGGAAAGACGACGATAGCCACTTGAAGCCCTGCGAGTTACCAGCAAACTCATCTCGATACGTAGCCGAGCGATCCTATCAAGACTTCGTTGCCAAGCAGCACTGGCGAACAAGGTCTTGTCGGACCTTCCGAGCGAAAGGAGCAGACATAGACGTTGCTGCTTTCTGGAGCTTTAGCCAGGAAGGACTAGTGATGAATGGTTAGGTTCGGCTGCTACAGTACTACTTAAACAAACGCTTTTGGAAGACATGGCTATCACAATCTGGGTAAGCAGATTACTTCTGAAACCAGCTTGCGAGACTCTGCTCACAGACCGACAATCATAACATATCTTCTTCAGCCCTATGACTTCTGATCAGATAAAGAACGAGCCCAAAGCTTCAGCGACTCCGCCTCAGCCGGTTCAACAAGGCGCAAACGGAAACGGAAACAAGAACTTGATAATTCCCGTCAAGATATCCTCGCCACTCCCGAAGAAAGCAGAACAGCCTGTAGATACCATGCCATTGCCGCGCACTCCCTCCGCTTCCACAGCGTTTAATTCCGATGCTTCCCTACCTCCTACCAAATCGAAGTCGCTCGCTACATCAGGCTGGTCCTTCTTTCCGGAACTCCTTAAAGCTGATACAACGGAAGCTTCATCAAAATTCGACGAAGCCGGATGGTTTGGTGTACCACGTTAACGTCGAGATTATAGGCTTGAGTCGCGCATTTGTCAGACTGAGGGTCAGATGGGAACGATGCAGTCATTTGGCCTACGTTGTAACCATCCATGTATGTACGATCTACGGACTATGGTATTGTCCCCTACCTACCTGATTATCGAACTCAGCATGACCTGGATTGTTACCACTTTACGCAAGCATACCCGGCCACAATACATGCGCTCCTGTGCCAAACACATTCGCGTGAGAAGCAGTCGAGCCAAAGGAAACCACGGTACTAGCCGTAACATTCGTAGTTGAGATGACATGGAGTTGACCTTATAACGATTGCCGCTGTGAGTCCGAGGCATCATCATTCGTCACTATCCGACCATCAGTCTCATAGTCGCGCAGCGGGTTCTCAATGAGGAGATATACAGAATGTCAAGTGGCAATGCAGGGGAGATACGGAGAAGATCGTGTCTTATCCCAGGTAGCATTCCCCAGCAGATGTCGGTTTATCTTAAAGTAAGTGCAGCATTCGAAAGCCGGATGCTACCTAATGGCAGAAGTGTAGGCGTGACAGGTTCTCTGTTTTCGACCTGGAAGACCTTGCCTTTGCATGTGGTACTGTTTCTACAAGAGGGCGTCTGTGATTAGAAGACGTTTGCAGGTACGGCGCTCCTTTCCGTTCTTTTTCAAGGTTCGCCTTTCCTTTAGCGCTCTGTCAACAGAGGAATAGTCTTGCTGGAGTCACTAAAAACAGCAATTAAGAAGGAGTGGAAGGTGGAAGAAAACAGATGAAGTTGAGGAGAGTGGCAAAGCAGGCCGAAGAGGTCAGTCGCGGGCAGGCTACCTCTCTACCTCCAGACGACACTGAGTCTTCGTTCGATAGGTCATAAGCTTCACCCTCGATGCAGGAACTTGTCGCTTGCTGGAATATGCTTGCGAATCCTCTCTTATCTGCGTGCCAAGTTTCGGTTTGAATGAGAACGCCGCTGGTTCTACCGAAGGACTGGTCGTGACTCCTTAAGATGTGGCATGCATGCTTGATAAGCTCGATCTTTGAGCACTTGGCTGCTGCAGTGGCATCCTCGTGATTCAACGATGTACGAATTAAAGGATGTAATGGTAGATGTAGGATGTAAGGATGTAAGCTTTACGTGCAGGTGTAGGCCGGTATTATTCGAGCGCGCTCTCTCCGCAACACGTGTCCGGGCCGGCAAACCGGCAAACCCGCTCTACCCGAATCATCAACATCTCACTGCTTCATCTAACCTTGATCTTAGATGGGCCATTACACTCAATACATCACGAACACGCTACCTCTCGATAGAATTTCAGTCGTCGTGACACGCATTCCAACATGGTCCCCAAGAACGTCACTGTCTTCGGTGCCGGATTGATGGGTATGTCTTGGTGTGTTTGCGAGCTGACATGGTTAGCTGATATGGGTGTACAGGTGCCGGTATCGCGCAAGTTGCAGCACAGAATGGGTTTAGAGTCGTCTTATCGGACGTCACGGAGGTATGCACCCAAGCCCTTTCCCTTTCTCCTCCCTCATCTGTCTCACTATGCTGATCCGTACTACGTGGCGTAGAAAGCCCTGCAAAATGGCCTCCAGATAATCCAGAAATCGCTAGGAAGAGTCGCCAAGAAAAAGTTTGCAGGGCGGGAAGGGGAGGTAGACGCGTGGACGGCAGAAGTGTTGGAGAATATCAAGACAGTGACTGATGCGTGAGTCCTAATCTCAAGGCTCAACGTGGTGAGAAGTAGGGTTTGACGATGTGGTGCGAGGGGCGTAGTGAAGGGCGATACGGGTACAGTGGCAGCGTCGCAGAGACACGGGCGCAGCAGGCGACGTGTAACTATGGAGAGCGAGGTACATTCTCGGTCGTGCCGTTTGGTGCGAGAAGACTCGGCATTACAAGTTTGCCGTGAATCGTAGCGAAACGATGTCCGTCCCCGACCGTATGGTGGGCGAGATGACGATGGAAGCAGATGTTTCCGCCGGGCGACGTCCTTCGGTCGATTGCGCAGGACAGACGACACGATCTTTTCGGCTGAAAGTGTCTTGGTGATCTCGAGTGGAAAACGTGCTCGTCATATGATGAGATGCACGTCACGCTCGAAACGCAAAGTCAAACAGGAATAATTGCGAGTTCGCTCTATGAAAGCGAGACGCCAACCGCAGCTGCGTCGCGGTAAGTGAGATAATTCTGGCCGTTCAGGTATATGCAATAGCGTGGGGCATTCGAGGCTTCTATGGTTTCCCCTCCATGTAGTGTACACCGTCTTCGGTTAGAGCTGGGCTTAACACAAGGAAGCTAGTCTCCCTCCTTTCCGAGACTTTGGTGGACGTCCACGCGTGGAAGTCACGGCAGCTAACTTCACCTCTATTGCAGCGGCCAAGCCGTATCATCCTCCGACCTTGTCGTGGAAGCCATCGTGGAAAACCTCCAGATCAAGCGCGACCTCTTTGGCTTTCTCGACCGTAAAGCCGACCCGCATTGTATATTCGCCAGCAACACGTCGAGCCTGAGTATTGGGGATATTGCAGGGACTTGTAGTGCCGAACGGCTGAAGAGGTGGGTTGTTTTCGATGTTGGAGAATGGGAAGGAGGCTGACAGAGTGCGCAATAGATTTGGAGGGTTTCACTTTTTCAATCGTGAGTTGATGTACTCTATCGCATCGTCTGGCTACTGACTTTCGTTCACGCAGCTGTCCCTGGTATGTCCATTCGTGTCGACCTCTGCGAACAGCTCTGACCCTTTTAACAGCAATGAAGCTCGTGGAAGTTATCAAAGCCCGTCACACATCACAGGAGACCTTCGACACGCTCGTCGCCGTTGCCAAGAAGATGGAGAAGGTGCCCGTGAGCGCCAAAGACACACCTGGGTACGTATGATTCGGTCAAGATGGTGAAGTGTGCTGATTAGTGATGTCAGGTTTATTACGGGGCGATTATTGATTCCCTACATGCGTGAGTTTATCTGGGCTTGACTTTGTGACGCTCGCTTACCTTTGGTTGTGTAGTGGAAGCCATTCGTATGGCTGAACGTGGTGACGCGAGTCCAGAAGATATCGATACGGCTATGGAGTTGGGGGCGGGTTATCGTGAGTAGCGCAGTACGTGGAAAATACCGATGGCTAACTCTGTTTGGATAGCTATGGGGGTATGTAATTATGATCCCGCGGGAGAACCGTTGCTAACGCCTTTTTATAGCCTTTTAAACTACTAGACCTTGTCGGTCTCGGTACGCCTGTCGCATTTCTTTCATTTGCCTTGCGCTAAATTATCTCCCGATAGACACAACCACCTTCATCTCCAACGGCTGGCGGGAAAAAGCTGAGCGGGGTGAGATTCCAAAAGAATTGGTCGCAAAGATCCCGATGTTGCAGAAATTGGTGGACGAGGGAAAGCTTGGAAGGAAGACTGGACAAGGGTTCTACAATGTGAGTTGTTGTTTTGGAGGTTCTTGATGTCCGAGCTGATGAATTTTGCGTTCAGTACTCTTCCTAAAGGCTTCGTGGCGTCTGGGAATGGCTAGTCAAAAGAGCATGCGGTATGTGCGGGTGATATAGGAATCGCGCAATAACCAAATACATCAAAATTCGATATCAGCCATCCTCGCCCCGAGCGCTTCGACGTGAAAAGAGCGTATTTTTGCGATTACAGGTTGTAGTTTGATCTGGTTATATATGAATACAATGCACCTTCTCACCGACGCTTACCCTTTCCGCACTCCTTGAAGTAGAGCGCTTTCGAGCCTTTCCGCGTCTCTATCGGCTTCCCGCCTGTGTTTGGAAGAACCATTTCGCACAAGGTAATTTCTCTACTACTATATATTCGTTGCTTCGACAAAAACGCACTCCTCATTAAATTGCACCTACTCTTTACTACTCTCTAACATACTATCATACCTGAGGTTGCACAACGGCGCTGGAGTGCATGACAACTGCCTCAAGCCCCATACGCTCCGTCATCACCTGGACCCCAACAGTCATTGCCCAATATCGAAAAGATCCTTCTCGCTCAGCTCTCTCGCCGACCCTGTGTTGTCCGTATTATAGGCAGTAATCACGCTGCCAGATCCGGATCGCGAAGAACTTTCCTTCGATAATCTGGCTGGCAACTTGGCCCGCGCTTCTTCGGCTTCTCGTCTGAACCTCGCCATGATGCGCTTCTCCAGAGCCTCTCTGCTGACAAGTGAAGCACTCTTCTGATCCAATTCGCTCGGTGTCTTGCCAGGAGCATTGTCACCCGGTCCGATTGTTGAGGGATCTTTGGTCTCTTTCGCGATCATCTCCTTTCGCTCCTTCTCTCGTAAAAACTCGCATTCTATGTCCGAGAATATGAGGTGGGTCTATCCGACATAGTGATAAGTGGCGTATCGATCTCTCGAGGTGGCTGATAAATGTGACGTGCAACGGTCACTGGGAGAAGGGGAAAACAATGGTTCCGAGTTTTGAGAGGCGGAGACAACCACGTTGAATCATGTGGTAAGAAGTTATTTCGACAGTAACTATATGTCTATATCTGAACAGTCTTCTCCCTATTTCAGCGTCCCAGCAAATTGTCGCCTTCCTCCAGCATCCGGGTCTTCGGCGTAGCTTCTGTTGAGACGCTTCTGTGCAAGGATTCAGACCGAAGGACTTTGCGAGTGGTCTGTACAGCTACCTGCACGGCGACCGCAGCTGCAACCACGAACGACGGTCTTCTTCTCTCTTCCGACGAATGAAGGATCTGAGTCAGGGAGTAGGTCTCGGACTTGTGCTGTTCAATGGTTTATCCTTCCCCAGGCGCTACATAGTCAGCTGACAAGGCTTGTAGCGTGCCAAAAGATGCTCAGGCGGCGGACCCACCACCATATCAGAGCGAGTGATGTTCTCAACAGTCTCGGACGATCGCGGAACCGCCGTCATCCCGCGATTTGGGACGGTCTCTTGCGCTGTTTGCCTCCAAGTAGTTACCTAGGAAGAAGCCTTGCTGCAGAAGACAGGACCGTGAAACGGAAATGCAAGAATCCCTTTCGGAGTTGAATTAAGCGCAATGAAGCTCGACGAAGCTCGATGAAGCTTGATGAAGCTTGATGAAAAGTTTCGGTGAACTGCACACTTTGGCGGTGACGCTTGGTCTTTGGATGTTCGCTCGTAGAAAGTCTTTTAGTGGAGACAGCGAGTGGCTATATACAAGGGCCATAGGCGAGATGATGAGCAACTGGTGTTCTACTCACCTGATATCGGGCTCCATCGTCTAGTACTCATTCACACAGCCTCAGTCCTAAACACGTCGTATCATCCTTCACCTCCTGAACCGTCAAAAAACAGATAGCAGTCCAATGACCAAAAATCAGGAATCAGAAGAGAAAACGAAAGACCCCATGCCGAAGAAGAAGGAAGGAAAGAAGAAGCTGTCATGGCTCTCGCAACGCAAACCTCTTGTTAGTGCCGACAAGGGAAAAGATAACGGGACGCAGGGCCATGAGACTGTACGTGCGGAGGAGAGCGACAAGAATAATTCCTCCAACCAAGTTGAATCTGTCAGCCAAAAGAAGGATAGAACAACAGTCTTTAGCGAAGAAGTGCCGGATTACAACGAATGCCCCATCCCTGACGCGATCGATTCCAACCTCGTATGGTATCCCAACGATACGGACCTCACATTGACAGCACGAAGTTCGTGTAGTGACCAGTCCGACTGTTCAGGAACCATCGAATGAGGGAAGGCTTTGTAAGGTGGATGTAGTAGATCGGCTGCGATTTGTACGAAGCTATGTTTAGTGGCGGACTCTCGTTATACGACAATGATTTTCGCATGCGTTTATCTCTTCATTTCTCTGACTCACCGCCGGAGGAAATCCTGTTCCCGGCCATGTCTTCGATCAAGAGCAACACTGGCTCGTGGTAGCCGTATGGCGCTTCATATTGATCGAGCTACTACAAATCACTCAACCAATCCCTCAACTCTCCCAACCCATCCTTTTCTTCCTGCCCTTTCCCACCAAGCGCACAGCCGACCGCAAACTCAATATCGACACCCTCAACCTCCTCAAACCTAAACGTGCCATTCCGTCCACCCCACATCGCATCCTCGGCCTCCTCAAGCTTCCATTCATCCTCCTTCTCCCCCAATCCAGCTCCCACAGTCGCGCCTCCGCCTATGCGGAGAAGCTTTCTAAGGTATCCGAGCAGGGAGAGGGATGATCCAGAAGAGGGAACAGCATCAATGGCTTCAATCCGGCCTGTCGTGCTCGCGCGTGATGATTTCGCGCGGGTTAGTTCTCGGGTGAGAAGGGATTCCAGGCGTTCACGTGCAAGCGCGCGGGTCTTGGTGTTCATTGTTCCGTTGTTTGTTATTGTTGCGGAAGAGGGCTGAGTGGCGGAGGGTTTGACGAGGAGATCCGCCTTGTTGCCCATGATGAGGAGTTTGAGTGGTTGTCTGGTCGGGTTAGCGAGGGATTTGGCGCAGAGGGAAGTGAGGATGGGTACTAGTTCTCTATAAGTGCGGCAAGAAAGATTTAGCGTCATCCTTCGAGTTAGTAGCCATGCAGGCGAGTCAAGGGTTATGCGCGGGGGAACATGGCGGCTACGTACTCGGCGACCATCGCACCGTTCCGGATCAAAGCAGCAACGTCAACCACAAACACCACACCCTTCAACTTCGGGTCTCTTAAAGCTTGTTGTGCTTGTTCTCGCATCCTTCGGTGTCCAGGGAGATCGATGAGCGACAATGTTGTGTCGCTCGATGACGTGGAGGATGGGACAGTGATGAGGCTGGAGGAGGAACTGAGGGAAGTGTGTGTTTGCGGTTGTTGTTGGAATGCAAGCTTTGGATTCACCATATCAAAAACGGACGAACAGTGTTGGACGATGCAAAGAATCAGCTTTTGCGGATTGTGTTGATACGGGAGAGCGTGTACGTACGGCGGAGAAGATAGTGGTTTTACCCGCGTCTGGCGCACCAGCGAGAGCAACCATTGGCCTGCCTTTACCCGATGCGGAAGTTCCATTGGTATTGTATGATCGTCGTACTAGTTTGGAAAGCAATTTTTCGTAGCGAATGATATCGTTAAAAAGCAGTACCTATGACAACAGCGCTGAAGAACGCGTGAACACTTACAAGAGTAATATAAATAGAGCAATACGTTGACGACGGCTATGGAGATGAGTAAGACCTGTTGATTCTTCGAAAGGTCAGGCAAGATGAGTGCCGGTAAGGACTTGACCTCCGGTGTCGGCTGTACGTGCTTCGTTGCGGTAGCCATAGCTGTGCGTCGTCCGTGGCGTATATGCGGATTCACAAGGCTCCTGGAGTGTATTCACCGCAAGATATGCGAGCAACTGCTGGAGGTCAGTTTACATGTTGACAAGCATGGATGTCGGTGCTGGCATGGCCTCGTCGTTTGTATCCGCACTGTAGGGGCGGTCGGGCCAGCCAACTGAGACATGGAATATCTGTCCTTCGTTCTTTCCGTCTCCTCTTCCACTCTTCTCTTCATCCCTTTCTTTTCAGCCAGTCAAGGTTTGCAATACAACGTCCGTCGAATCGAAAGGTTCGCTGTTCAAGCTGTGAAAGGTCTTGCCTCCGTTCCATGCGCCGGATTCCACTGTCTTTGAACATATTTGGTCGCAGCATTCGTCCTACACCGATTTCAAGGCCGCCTCTTGTCTACCAATACCGAACCTTTTATCCATCACGGTCTACTTGCCATACTCCTGTGCATCTTCGCTGGATATCTACAGTGAAGCAACCACGCGGCTTCACAAAGCCCTCCGGCTCGTGGGAACGACTTGACCTTCTATCGAGACATCGCAGACTAGCGAACAACGCTGCTTCACACATGGCTCAGCCTACTTTGGAAATGGCGCCGGATGGTCGACCTGCCTTTCCATCTCACTGGGAAGTATTGGACATCGCTCTTGACGAGTTGAACCTTGCACAGTAAGCTTTTCATGACACTATTTTAAATCGATTTTAGAATCGCTGCTCACCGAATCTCACTTCCGCGGTCTCGTTTCGATAGTACCCTTCCCGTTGGCCAGACTTTTCTGTGGCACCGTCAGCCGATCCGCAAGGATGCCGATTCATCGGTATTAGCAGCGCTCCCTGACGCCAGACCCGATGTAGATGCCTATAAAACCCCGGCTACAGTGAGAGAAACCGTCCGTGCGGTGACACAAACGGAAACTGTGGTGGACGAGCGTATGCATGATGCGAAGGTCAAAATAGAAGAAATCAAGGAGGAGGTGTTGATAAGAGTCAAGACAGAGGATCACGATCCAATCAGAGTACTTCACGAACGCCAGGAGTCCGTGAAGGAGGAACAGGAGATGCAGGATCTGGACGCCGAGCCGCTGGAAGAATGGTCTCGAGCGATCCGCAACCCCCCTCGAGTCATATTCTTGCGACAAACACCTACCAAAATCTACTACACCTCAATCGTTCCACCTTCCACCCAACCACCCCATCCGGAACTCCCAACTGACTCATGCACGATCGGAAATCCCGAAACGGACCGCGCGTTTCTTGTGGATCTTTTCAATATCGAGTTGACGGCGCGTTTTGGCTCACTGGGAGAGATTTACACTCGGTGGGCGGAGCAGGACCCTTTGTTGTTTGGTAGAGCGATGAAAACGAGGGCTGTTCCGCAAGGTGTTCGGGTACTGAGGCAAGATCCATGGGAATGCCTGATTGAGTAAGTCACGACGATCGTTTGAATCCCGTGGGTGCTGGTAGTTTAGAACTGATTATGCCGCTTGATAAGATTCATCACTTCGTCGGCGAATAATGTTCCTCGGATCACGTCCCTCATGCATCGCCTGTGTTACCATTTCTCACCACTCCTTCTTACTTTACCTGCACCAGGGTACTCGACACAGCCGGAAACGGAAGGCGATATCGTACCATACATCTCATACCACTTATTCCCACGTCCGATCGACCTGCTCCACCGCTCCGTACCAGCCGAGAAGGAGGAAGGCGCAGATGTGGATGAGAAGAGCCTCATAGACCGTTTGCAGCAGACATTACGGGAACTCGGATTCGGCTATCGAGCAGGGTTTATTAGTTCTGCGTTGCAGACGTTGGTTGCTGCACATGGGACGCCGGAAGAAAGAAGTCTATTGGGGTTACCTAGGAGTATGCATGATGGGGAGATGGGTGATGGTGGAGTTGAAGCTTTCTTAATGTCACTCCGGCAGGGGCGGGTTTCTGTCGGCGATGTGGGAGGCTCGGAGAATGAGTCTACGCAGAGGTGGCGGGCGGAGCTGTTGCGACTGAAAGGTGTGGGTAGGAAGGTGGCGGACTGTATAGGACTGATGAGTCTCGATCAGGTATGTGTTTGGGCTGACTCTGTCAGTACAGACTTCGTCCTGATTATATAATTTTCCAGGCCAACATAGTACCCATCGATACCCACTTGCAACAGATCGCAGCTCGCCATCCCCGGTTCCCCGCAAAGTTGAGATCTAAAGCAACCTCCACTGAAGGAGCTTACAATGCCGTCCAGACCTTTCTCTGTGATCTCTGGGGTGGCGGGCCGGAAGAAACAAGCAGCGAACAAGGAGCTCGTCCGCGTATGGAGCTCGCAGGCTGGTGTCAGTCGGTGATGTTTGCAGCGGATTTAAAGGGCTCGACTGCTGTCGTCAATATCAAAGTCGAAGTGTTGAAGCAGGAGGGCACGTTGGTGAAATTGGAGTATGCAGGGGAGAGTCAAACATCGTCCGACCCGGACATGAAGCCATTGGATAAAAAACGAAGACGTCGCCCGGCTGCTAGACAGCTGGAAACACCGGATACAGTCTCAGTGATCTCCGACCTGTTACCGGACAACAAGTGGCTTTCGACCGCTCAGTCTGCAACTGCGGCCGGCGCCCAGGTTAAGAAGACAGACGCCCAGATACTTGCCGGGAAACGAAAACGAGCATCCGCTGGCGACAATGCCTCAGCCAAAGTGGTAGTAAAGAGGGTCAAGGGACCATTAAAATCGAAAGCAAAGCCAGCTCAGGCCTCCTCGGTCATGGCGACAAATTCGGCGGTCCCAGCGAGTCCAGCAGCAGATAGCGGGACTCTGGGTGACATACGCCGGACTAGTCGGCGAACCGAGCGATATGCCTCGCGTTGCGACAAGTTGGAAGTCGAGACACCAGCGGATCCGTGACATCGCTGAGAGGAGGAAGGCGGCCTGATCTCGGTTGGACTGTCATCAATTCCTTATTCCCGCTATGACGTTGGCGCATTACTTCTACGGATATGCGACCAAATGCGTTGGCCATTGACATCGTTGGAACTCGACCCCGTCGTCTGGAACTCACTAATTGGACTCTCGCATTCCGTTCCCTTTCCGACGCTATGTGAAACAGCCTCGACACGGCTTGCACTGGCCTGGCTATCGTGGCTCGAGAATCGAAATTTGGAACAGATATAGTCCGGCAGTGTACGAGCATTCTCAATGAAGGAGTTGTCTGGTCTCACTTCTTTCATCGTGAGTGGTTCGTAAGATGTACTACTCATCCGATATCGCAGGAGAAATCCAAGTACAGTAAGAAATAAACTACATCGGTCAACTTCATACAACATACTTCATATAACATACTACATATTGAATACAAAAAAAGTTACAGCATGCACATGGTGCAACAGATAGACATTTGCCGCAACGAAGCTCGCCACTTGCGCTCTTGTCCCGATTTGGTCACGCGCCAACTATTGTAAGCTTCCTTTTCAGGTACTCTACTGCGGCGGCCAAGTTGTCCAGCGCTACGTCGTTGCTGGGAATGCCATTTTTGTTGTTTCCCAGCAAGGTATCGCAGAAGCGCTTGACTAGTGAATCGTTTCCTGATCCAAGCTGATTGGTGAGATGTAACAACAAATAGTCTGTATCAACTCCTCCGACCGGGAATTGATTGTCGATTTCACCTGCATGTCCTATCTGTTCCCGTGCAAAATCAGGCAGCCGAGGTATGTTCGGCATCCAAATACGCATCTTATCCAAGAACAACTGTTCATCCATCGTAGCAGGAGTGCATAGCAGGCATCGCGTTACCTTCT
Source organism: Naganishia friedmannii (assembly GCA_030039255.1). NCBI lineage: Eukaryota > Fungi > Basidiomycota > Tremellomycetes > Filobasidiales > Filobasidiaceae > Naganishia > Naganishia friedmannii. The sequence goes on along the minus strand of JASBWT010000009.1, from coordinate 212,790 downwards.
CAACGAATTGAGAAGAGAAGACGAGGCAAGAACTGCCGTAACTCTCATCTGCGCTCAGTCGTTCCGAAACAACTTTGCTCACTTTCTTCAGCACACCGCAAAGCGTTCCATTGCGACCAACAAAAGCTTTCCCAAGGTTCTCATTCAGGTGCTCATACAGTACAATCTGATCCAGTCTGGAGAGTCCAGATATATCTTCACGTTGCAGTGAGGAGATCGTCTGGTGCGTTGTCATGATGGAACTGAAGCAGTTTACATACGTATGAAACATCGTGTCGAAATTCTTGCTTTGGCTGATTTCTTCTTCGGCACGAAGACGCTGGGTTGTTTTGTCCCGCAATGCCCCGCTGTTGAAACTATTCAAGTCGACCAAGTCCAGTTCCTTTGCAAGTTGCGTGTTGAAATGAGAGGAGAATTGTTGACGAACATCACCACTTGGTGGCACGGATGAGACTGTAGACATTTGTGATTGTCCACGATCTGAGCTTCCAGTGAGCCAACGGATGACGGTGCAACGGATGTCAGTGACAACAGGTCATAGATAGTAGCCTTCCGTGCTCACTCGAAAAAGCCGAATGATAATATGGTCGAAGGTGAAAAGCTACCTGGGCCGTGAGCTGCGACTCTGATGCTTTATACTTGAATCTGCCAGATTTGCCATTCAAGCTCGGTCGCTGTTCGCGTGGGTTCTTCTTCATCTTCATGCGTTTCCTTTCGATGATGCCCCTTTTACGTAATATGACGGTTCTGAAACGTCATTGAAGAACCCGTCGTCAGTGCATAGTTGGAAATTCCTACTCCCGATCAGCAGTTTCAGGAATTTGACCAACTGGCTACCAGGGGAACGATCACATTACCTTAATGCTCAAGCATTTAGAGCGATGCCCGACGACTGACACACCAAGTTACCTGACCGACGAGGGCTTATACGAGAATGCCATGCAAACCTATAATCGAAATGCTCTATACTTCTCTGCAAGATGATCAGATGTTGACTAGAATTGTAGATCATGCGCTTGGATCATCCAGTAATGCATTTTAATCCGGTTGTAATTAAACCCTCCTGGAGTGCGAAAAGGCTGATCACTTCTACGCTCTGTGCCTGTGCACGACGATAGCCAACAACTGAAATTGCCTTACAAGTACGCAGCTGGCCTAAGCCTTCTTCGCCCTTTTCCTCTTCTCCTCATCTTCCTTGCCGACCTTTCCTACATTATTTCCCTTCTTGTGCTTCACAGGTTCTTCTACCGTAGGCAGGCTTCCTTCCCTCTGACGTTGCAGAAGCCACTCTTGGCATTCCTCGCGAGTCGATTGTGGATGGTCAAACTGCCACGTAATGACTTCTTGCAATAGAATTCTCGTCAAGGGTGATGGTTTGAGCTTGAGAAGCGCGTTAATTTCGTTGCCCTGTTATTCAGTACGTAAAGAGAATCAGAAAGGGAAGAAGAAGCGAGGGCGTAGATAGACTTACGTCAAGCCTTGGCTTTTCCTGAATAGCCGCTGGCAATCCTAGCTCTTCTATACGGTTGACGAAAGCGTTATACCGGTCGATAATCTCCAAGACTGCAAGATCTACAAGACGGCAAAATGTACTTTAAGGAATAAGCCTGAGCATCCTTTGTTTTCGGAAGTGCGTTACCTTGAAGGTCGCCTGTCTGCTTATATAGCGGCAGGATATCCAAGATGCAAGAGAATAACAACGATGTAGACCAATGCGTATCTGTTGTGACATCATTAATGCTAGGATCACGCAGCAGATTGCCTATAGAGATGCATCGTCAGTATGCCATTCAGGTGTATTTCACACGATGATCCTCTAACGCGATGGAGACGTACCCAACTTTGATCGGATAACGGAATCCTCGATACCTTCGTATTGTGGGTTGGAAAGCTTTGAAGCGGCCGAAAACAGCCTGGTGACCGCTCCCACATCGACATTACCCAACTGAATATAACATTGTCATCAGCAGACACGCTTCTTTGCTTGCAGCGAGTGCGCATCAAGATATTCGTGCGCTGATGCTTACCTTCAGACCTTCCCTAATGACTGCTTCCATAAGGGATACCTCCTTCTTCTTATCCTTGACCACGCCTCCTCGGCAAGGAACAAGCGCACAAGCCAGCCAAAGGTGCTTTACACTAACTTTGGCGACCAAACCGCCCGCGGTACCGTTCGGAGCCTCGGATGCTGTCAACGCAGCAGTCGTCTCCGAGTGTGCGCTTGGTGTATCGGTTTTCTTGAACTGTGATAATATAGACGGGTGGATTTTGCGAGATAGCTCCCCTTGCAGGAAATCCTGGAGGAGATTAGCCGCTAAGAGCGAATCGCCTGTATCGTGTGGTGCTGGGCAGTACTGTGGTGGCGCTGTTTCCGCTGTTGGTTGAACAGACGATGGCGCAAGGTTTGTTGTCGGTAAGACCGAAAATATATGTGGGTATAATTTTAGGGAGTTGATAAGGCTTATTGATAAATGAGGGTCAGGGCCTAGATAAACGACAGATATTAGATAGGAGCAGAGTGATAGGCTGAGTGAGCGGAGTCTGCGATAGATACCTTTGAGCATCTTTTCTAGTTCGATACCCACTCGCTCCCGCGATATCCGGGTTCTTAAAGCTTCCTTTGAAGAATACGTATATCAGGAATCCTGAATCGCTTGACCTGTTTCGCAAAGAACGTACCAAAATCTCTTCATTCTTCACCGCTTCCTTCAATTCATCCACAAGCTCGTACCCGAACCGGCTCGCAAACCTGACACACCTGAGCACTCTCAGCGGATCGTCCCTGAAAGTCTGCAAAGGATCCAGAGGCGTTCTAACGAGTTTATTCGCCATATCTGAGAGGCCGAGCTGAGTGTGGTCTTCGATCAGACGAGTATGAACATTGTAGAACAGGGTGTTGATGGTGATATCTCGTCTGAGCGCGTCTTCTTCCGGTGTTCCTATTCTCTGTAGAGTTGAAAGTTGTGGATCTATTTAGCGTGAGCAGTTTGACACGGGAAACGACTGAATGCTCACAATCTCACTTGGGATCCTGCTACCATCAGCATAAACTTCACTCCTGAGCTGAACAAAGTCACATTCGAGACCCATAATGCTTGTCGTTGCTGTCTCAAGATGCTTGCTCTGATCTGGATTTGCGTTCACCTTTCCGATCGAGCGAATTGGGATGGGCGGGTCCAGAGGTAGCGTTGTGAGGTATTTGGTGAAGGCTACTGCGAAAGGGTACCCGGCGCACGTTGAAAGCGTGATGTCGAGATCCGAGGAAGGGAGGCCGAGGAGCTAACAGAAAGTCATGAGCAAAGAAGATTCGCTCTGATGAGTGAAATTGTAGACTCACCTTGTCTCTTACCCAACCTCCAGCGATTCGGCACTCCACTTCCGGAATCTCGACCTCTACGTCAGGCCTCTTCATCTTCTTCCTGCCTTCCTTTGCAAACTCGTCCAGCAATTCGCAAAACCGAGCTTCCTGCCGCGAAAGTTCGATAGTGACATTGGTAGCGGCCGGATTAGCCATAGTTGTCGTAGATGCTAATCGGGCGAAGATGGTCTGGGATAACTGGTATCGATGGACAAGATGCGTTTGCGAGATTTTATAGGATGCGGTACAGATGCTCTTCCGGAAGTTGGTGCCTTTCAGACCAAGTCGCAGCATATAGCAGACGAGCAATGTCGGGACACCGGTCGAATCGTGCGATACTTTGTGGTCGAATCTTTGACGCAAGAGATCAGAACTGCTTTCACGAAGCTGGATTTGTGGTGCACAACCCGTTGAAGGAGTTGTTGGAAGCCCTTGCTTGAGCTTATTTCTTGAGCAAGCCTTGATGAAGTCGATCGAATTTGGCCTAAATTTCGGAAACAGTCAAGCGATTCGTCATGTTTCCCGACTCTGGCCCAGACAATCGAGAGGAGGGAGGTTGGCAAGGTCGTGAACAGCAGGGTATTCCTGGCCTGTATATCTTCTTCCTTCTGCCTCCCCAACATCATTCATCTTCTACGTACGACAAACCGCACAGGCTCCAATCATGGCTAGTCCACCACCAGACATTACCATGGCCGATCTCGCCGAGGATCCATCCACCGATGTACTCGCCATGGAACAGTCTCTGACATCGCTCATGTCATACCTTGAGCTACTGCAGAACGAACCTTCCAATATCCCCCTCATCGAGGAGGTCATCTCGCTGGCGAGGAAATGTGGCATGGCTGAGCAAGTAGATACTGGACTGGAGATGCTTGTCGGACTAAAGGGATGTGATGAAGGTGAGCTCGAGATGGTATCGCCTCTGCAGTAATGATGGCTTACACCTATGCTTAATTCTGTAGCAATATGGTTGGAAGTGCTCGGAAACTCTGGACGAGGCCTTGCGATGCTCCCATCTGGGGATGATGCACGCATGAATAAAGTGCTGAATCTGCTACGCAAAGCAATCCAGGATTATCTCTGTATGTGGCGGACTCTATTCCTTCTGTTCGTTTGACGTGCCTGGTGGCTAATTTTACTGTACTTGACACATCTCTAATAGCTATACCTGTCCTACTCGCCGCATCCCGTATTGCTATCGCGCTTCATCCGAGTCCTGCTCTTCCCTCCACCGAGGACACCGAGGAAGGAACACAACCGGGTCGTCCTGTTGGTGAAGCATCAATTTCGGAGGAAGATGCGAGGGCTATCTTGCAGTCTGCCGCCAAGTCGGCTGGCAACGATATTTCGTTTGTGAGTGGCTTTGCTTTGGGTCTTTACCGCCTGTAGGCTGATTTGTCTTATTCTCGTCAGAGTGAGGAGGTATGGAAGACTTATCTGGATTGGGAGGTGGCGTTGTTCGCCGCTTTACCAGAAGAGGAGAGGTACGTTTCAGCTCCTAATTTGCCGTTGTAGACGACAGAGCTTCAGGCCACACTTCAGGAGAATAATGCTGACTGCTGCCTTTTCCACTGCTCAGACCAGCTCGTCTCGCCAATATCCAAAAAGCCTATCTCGACCGCCTAGCGATGCCACATTCGACCATCTCAGAGATATCACAGGCATACTCTACATTCAACAGCACCTACGCGCCAGATTCGTACGAGGAGAACATGGTCAAGGCCTCCAAAATCGCTGCAAAGTCAACTGCAAAATGGGAAGCTCGAGAGGCATGGGAGGTAGGATGGGCAGCACTGTGTACGCACGGAAGCACCAGCGCGGACCCAGCGAATGGCACTACCTCATCAACCGAGGCCGAGCGACAGAATTACCTTCGTGATCAGAAAATCGCATACCTGTATTCGTACCTTGAAATGGAACTTTCCACCGCGCAGTACAGGAAACCCGAGCCGAGGATGGTTGAGTGTGTTTTCGAGAGGTGGCTTGCTGTTTGTAGTTCCAACAAAACTAGGGAAGGGAGGGCAGCGGAAGCGATTGTCTGGGATAGATATATCACCTATGTGGTACGTACAAGAACTGCAGAGGGTTTCTCCTTTTCGAACGTCGTTCATGGTAGTGCGGAGCTGACAATCTTCGATGGCTCTAGGCTACGACAAATGGTTTCTCAAAGGCACAGGTGACTCAGACAATGCAGCGCGCTGTTCGATGCTGTCCTCAATCCGGAGAACTCTGGGCCAGGTTCCTACGAAACTACGAGATACTCAAACAGGACATGCAAATCATTGGCGAAACATATATGTATGCTCTGTCAATTGGAGTGTTGACTCGGAAGGGAGCAAGCAATGTGGAGAAACCAAAGGAGAAGGCAAAGGGTAAGGACAAGAAGAAGGCAAAGGGAAAGGGAAAAGCTGAAGTAGTGGAAGAAGAAAGTAATACGGAACGTTCGTATCTCGGAGATCCGAAGGGGGCCGATGTGGCAGAGTTGGCTGCTCTAGAAGCTGCTTGGGCTGGATTTATGCGGCGAATGGAAGAGGCTAATGCGGATCAAGGTATGTGGAAATTACAGTATTCCATAGCGCGCTGACATACTGATAGCTTTACGTTCCTCCGCCTGTTATTCTCAGACGAGGACGACGATGATGCGGTGGATGCGGTGGAGAGTACTCTGCGAGATGGAATCGCGAGATGCCGTGAACGTGAGTTGATGCCTAGGTCGAAGGCTTCTATTCGCTTGCGCTGCTCCTCATACTGAATTTCTCTTGATACAGTTAATCCTCGAGGTGATCCGACTATGCGGCTGGAAAAGTACTTGATAAGCTGGGTGAGTGAATATGTGCCGCACGTGTCCAATAATAAAACTAAGTACCGTGTCGGCTTTACAGCTGGAAGGAAAGGGAAAAGTAGAGGAAGGCATCAAAGTCTGGGACGACCTGGTGAAGCTGCATGGAAGAAGTTACCAGGCTTGGTGCGGATACACTGACTATCTAATGTAAGTCGTCGAGGCGTAACGTACAGTCACGCGGTCACTCCTATCCTCTTTTTTGATGTTCCCTCCTGTTGTAGACGTCACAATGAATACACGAAAGCCAGGTCGCAGTTCAAGGTCGCAGTGAGCAGGCATCTGGATTGGCCGGAATCAATTTGGACTGCATGGATTACGTTCGAGGATTACCATGGAAATGCAGAAAGCATGAATGCGGCTAAAACAAGGGTTGGACCACTGCAGGAAGCTCTGGTTGTGCAACGGGCGCATGTATGTCAAGGGATTCTTCCACAGTCGCACTACTCTTTGCTGATTTCAGAACATTATACAGGCCATGACTGCTACTCAATACGCCCCCCTCGTTACAGATGCCGTTCATGCTGGTACTTCTGCACGTGTAGCCGTTGATTCTTACTCAACAGTACCACTGGACCCTACGACATCACAAGCTATGGAAGTCGACGCCACCGACGACAGTCGCAAACGCAAAGTCGACGATGTTGCTCACGCCGAAGATAACAATGCACCAAAAAGGCAACGGATGGAAACAGACAAAGAGGCTGCTCCAGCTCGAGACCGGGAATACGCCTCGGTCCTTGTTTCTGGTCTGATCTCTGGAGTAACTGAAGCCGATATCCGGAAATTCTTCCGAGAATGTGGTCAAATCCGCGATGTCACTCTCACACAGCAAAATGAGGGTATGCTTGCTTCGGTAGAATTCATGAACCGCGACTCGGTTCCAGCAGCACTGACTAGGGACAAGAAACGGATTGGCGAAGTCGAGGTTCACGTTTATCAAGCCGGTCACACTACCCTGTTTGTCACAAATTTCCCGGAATCGATGGACGACGCCAGTTTGAGGGAATTGTTTGCGCCGTTCGGGGATATTGTGGAGACTCGATGGCCCAGCAAAAAGTTCAAGGATAGCCGCCGTTTCTGTTATGTTCAGTTCACCACTACTGGTGCCGCTGCCGCAGCTTCCGAGGAGCTGAATGGGAAAGAGCTCGAGTCGGGCTTCCCCGTCTCTGTTCTGATTTCCGACCCAGATCGAAAGAAGCAACGATCAGACGCAAATGCTGATGCACGGGAGTTGTATGTCAGTCAGCTGTCGAAGTTCATGAATGAGCAGGATATGGATAGGGTTTTTAGTCCTGTAAGTCTGGGGTCGATTATCGAAGCGGAACCCTTGCTAAATCGGCGTGGATTTTAGCTCGGTACAATCAAAAGAATCAGTCTCGCGAAAGACGACCAAGGGAAATGCAAGGGCTTTGGGTTTCTCGAATATGAGACTGAAGTAGGTGTTGATCCGGGAATGCTATGCGGGCCAGACACTCTGAACTGACGCCTCGTCCTGATTCTCTAGGACCAAGCACGTGCGGCGCTTTCACTGGATGGACACGAGTACAAGAAGCGGAAGATGAGCGTGCGACTGTCGGAGCAGAAATCTAGACGCGATAAAGATAAGCGGTACGTAGCGACTTCCCCTGTATCTTCTCGCACAAGAGTATTGATTCATTGTTTTCCAAAGCAGTACCGGCACACCATCCAGTAAAGCAGTAGCGGCTGCGGTCAGTCGGTCGACTGATATCATGGATCGTAGCGTCAGGTTGTACGGCATTCCACCCAAAACGCAAGAGGGTCTTTTGCAACAGGCTTTGGAAAAGATTGCTCCTGTGAAAAAGGTTGAAATTTTCCAGGATGTTGGGCAAGCATCTGTGGAGTTGGCGAGTGCTGCTGTGAGTGCCATGTATCAGTGTTGCAGGCAGTGTCACTGATTTCTCTGGACTGTTCACGCTTCATAGGACGTCGGCGCTTTGCTGTTAAAAAACGAACCCTTCGTATTTGCGGATTCGACAATAACTTTTGCGCAAGAGACCGATATTACGAGAAACTCGACGGTCGGCGGGCGTAATGCAGCCGTTAATCAAGCAGCGAAAAGAGTTGTCCGTGAAGCTACAAAACCAACTGGCATGTTCCAGCCGCGGCCACCCAAGGCCGGCATCGGAGCGAGGAAGAAGGCGAATTTCTCTGCTGCTGCAGTGACACGAAAGGGCGCTGTCACGGATACTTCTAATGATGCAGAGGCTTCGGGCTCGGGCTCGGGAGCGACAACGTCCGTTGAAGGAGCTTCGGCGAGCGCGCCGAAGGGTCAGGATGATTTCAGGAAGATGCTGTTGGAAGGGAAGAAGTAGGCCGCCCCAACTACGTCGAAGCAGGAGACGATGTATCTAAGGATCGAGCAGACTCTCACATGCATCATTACATCTCCATAAAGCAATTCTGGAGAGCACGAGCGTGATGATAGCAATATCATTATATGTAGCGCCGTTCCAACACAGATTTTTGAGACGACATTTCTGCTTTTCCAGTATCCTGATTTCAGCAAGCTGGGCGACACGCCGGTACATTCGGCCCGATTCATCCTCCTCGGTTCGCGCTCCTGCAATGACCTGATAACCTATCATATTCAAGACAGGGGAGCAGTATGCAGCCTGTTATATGGTGTTGTCATATCACCAGCAGATATGACGTCAGCCAGTGATTACGTTGTCATGCTCATATCATGTCAGCACATGTTACTGTTCTTCGAGCTGTTGAGCAGTTCCGTCAGTCCGTATCGTATTGCTACTGACCTCATGTTACGAGCAACCAGGTGAAACCGGAAAATATCAGATTATCTTGCAACCCTCAGTACTCTGTGCAACATCAAGATCGCTGATAACACATCGCAACCCTTCACAAGATGCCTGTAACTCTCAAAGGGTAATTGGTCTTTCTGCGCCATCAGACCTGTCGACGTGTATCTGACTGACCAAGATCCTGTCTTCTGCTCTCGACAGATCATGTCATTGTCGACAAATCAAGTTTGAGCTTGAATCCAACACACCAGTTCCATATATGCTGTGCCAATGTATGCCAGACCATTTTATTGTCTCGCACTTTACACTATGCTGATTCGGCCTGCATTTGCGATGATGACAGGCAGCATTTGCCGGAAGGTAGGAGGTTACATGGGTGAGGTCGTAGATATCAATGATGGCGAATATTTGGTAACCGTATTTTTCTCCCGCTTTTGAAAGGCTCTTGCAATATCATGGGCAACACAAAGACTCTCAAGATCATAACGGGCAAAGATAAAATAAAGTGAGTAGTCAGTATCACATCTACTGCAAATTGAGTATTGAACTTCCGAATCGAACAGAACCTATCAGGCAGTGATGGAATTCGACGCAGATGATACACCAAGGAAGAGAGCCAACGGTATTCGCAGTTTCTGCAGCGAGTGTTCATCAATGCTTTGGAACTATGACGAAGAATGGGCCGACGTAAGTGCACCACCTTCAAGTATTTTACACCCGGACTATCGCTAAAATGCTTGCTTGGTTCAATTACTCAGTGGATCTACCCATTCGCCTCCGTGATCGACTCCCCTAACCCTCTTCCCAACATCCCAGGGTACCCTACATTTACCATGTCCTCTCCCACTACAAATGCTGCTGGCGCACGAGTGGGAAAGTCAGATGACGCCGACAAGCCAGAGTTATACACGATTATGCGGACTAGTTGCCCCGATCATGTACCCGTTCTTCAAGAAACGGCAGTCTTCTCTAAGTACGCTCCGGGTTCAATTGAGGCAAGTTGTCCGATCCTTATATGTTGAGAACCATATCTCTGATTCGTATACGCTTTAACAGAATTGGCACAAGGCGACTGGTACTTGGGTGGACTAGGTAGGCAGGAATTATCACGAGAGATTCACTATCGACTGGATTGCCTGGTTGTACGGATGTTGGAAGAGAGTACGTTTGTTCTCTGTTCAACGAACTGTATCGAAATATCAAGAAGAAAAGCACAAGATCGACATGGTATATTATTTAGATGGTTTCTTCTTCTTCTTGACCTGCAATACATTGACTACAGGCTGTGCGCTTTGCACTACACCACCCACCCGCCCCTCATCCGTCCCGTCAATAGGTTTGCGTTGCTGAAACGCTTTACCCTTCTCATTGCTCTCCACCCTTGTGACACAGCGGGTGTTCCATAATTCTTCCCCAATTTCCGCGACAACAATGTTCTCGGTCTGATCGAGAAATCGCCTGGTCCCCTCGATGGCAAGTGCGAGATTCGCAAAGTCGTGGTTCAGCAATGCCGATCCAATCCGAGCGAAGAGTGGATGTGAAATCTGATGGGGCGAGGTCGACGGGGCTTCGCCTTCCTCGTTCTCATTTTGTAAAGTTGCTGGCTGGGATGAAACGTCGTCGTTGGCGGGGAGGCCTACGTACATGCTGAAGAAACCCGTAACATCGCCCGAGATGCATTCCTGTCGATATCCCATCCTCGTCCAAAAGTCATCCCAAGAGATTGCTTTCAAGGCAGCTGCGTCCTGCTGTCGCAGTTTTAGCTCGTCGTTTCGTCGTCGCTCTTTCATATCTTTGAGGACGTTGGCAGAAGAAGTGGCGCCAGCCGTTGATGGAACACCTTCAAATGCGACCGGCGTACTTGACGGCGTCTCCTGCATAGCGTCTGTGCGCAGCTTTTGACGTTTTGCATCAGGTTGCTCCTCGTTATCCACGTCTTCGGCCGCAGCATGTCGCCTTCCCTTGCCTTTCCTCAACTTTTCCACGGGACTGTTCATCACCAGCTCTACCAAGAACCTTGCTTTCGGATCATCGTCGAACGTAGGAACCAGCATTCCGAGCGGTCTCTGTTTCCTCTCGGCGACTTGTTCGGGCGTCGTGGGTGCCGAGGAAGGCGGGAACAGCAGAGAATTGAGGCTAGGATCTGCTGGTGGTAAATATCGCCATTCGACGTGATTTTCAGATTGACCAGAGGGATTGTTTGCGTTGGCATTGGATAAGGGGCTGATACCGATGAGAGACCGGGCTTCAAGGTGGTCGTATCCTGGCAAGCAATACGTCAAGTATTTTTCGCACCGGAATACTTTGGATTTATCGTCTGCTGCTTTCTGCCCGAGCTGCAAGTCGAGTATGACATCTTCGAATGTTCTTTTCCACCATTTACACAGTTTCAACCCTCCCAGTACCTTCTTTCCGCCCAGGATCGAGTTCGGAAAGAGATATTGCGTAGCGGACCTGGCAAATAGTGTGACATAGGCGTGTTTGTGGTGATGTGGCCTTTGTATTTGTGAAGCTCTTGAAAGTGGTAAAGGATGATAGAATGTAAGAAATGCTTTCAGAAGGTAATATGTAATCGGGGGTAGTCGAGTTCGAGGCTTCTCGTCGGTGGACGCTGGAGCCGAAGTTGGCTTTTCCGTTGATGAGGGAGGTATATCAGGGTGATAACCCGTCGAGTCAACTTTTGAGATGTACACAAGGCATGACGATGTGCTGGGCACGTGAAAGACGTAGGCCTCCATGGCGCAGAGAAAGAGCTTTCCATCGTTCTTCGATGAAGCTGAGTCCGAGTTGTCCGAGTTTCGCGTCGAACCTGATACGCTGCGTGCTTGGGTGAGGCCTCCTCCAGGGGTATGTTTCCTGGTATCTGTCTTTCCATCCTCATTGACATCCGCTGCCAAAGTGACCAACACCTGCTGAACCCAGACTTTCGGCGTTTCCTCAATATATGGGAAGAGCGACGTTGTACGTTTCGGACGTGTCTCGATGACAGTGATCGTCAAGGGATGGGTGATAGGTGAATCTGAGAGCCTGGACCGGATATGATCGATTAGATATTGCATCCTTGGTGTAGTTCGAGTGTCGGAGGTCATCTCATCGGGGAAAAGTAATATGCTATGAGCACGAAAGGTTTCGTCAGTCAGTTGCGCATTCCGGGAAGGACACGGCAATTTCGACAGCTGCCAGGACGTACAGTATTACGACGCAGCAGGTGTGAAGGGGCTACAAGACGAATGATGACTGAAATGGCTGCCTCGCTGGTTAGCGGAACCTTCAGAAACAGAATGAAGAGAAGAACTGAAGTTGAAGCAGAGGTCGCCTTCTACGCAATCGATTTCTCCTAATGTGCCGCCAGCTGTGCCGCCCATCTGCGCAATGTGCCGAAATGTTGTGCAGAAGAGAAGGAAAAGGAGGTCGCAGGTGGCACAGCCTCTAGAACGATGGCGGAAAGTGGATGCGTAGTTGATGTAAGCAGTATCTGTAGCACTGAGGCTCGTGGACGCCTGAACGTCGTGAGGCAAGGATCTTAAAGATGCCGTCGTTTGAACGTCTCACCAAATTGTCTTTGGGGATCGGTTGTTGGCGCTCGAGCGCATGAAGAACACCATCTTCGTTCTGTTGGCAGTCACGATGAAGGCCTTTCTTCCTTTCTGGTTGTCAATAGTCTGTATTCTAACAGCTAGGGTGTTTGTTGGGGAAGTTTCTGAGACAGGTCAAGGATGATTATACAAAGGTTTACAACAGTTTTTTCTCCTGTAGCAGGTCAACTCCACGTAGACCCCATAAGCACTACGCCGTCAATCACTTGATTTTTTCGACCACTTGATTCGCAGGATGAACCTCGTCAGTCTCACCCAGTAACGTGAGGTCATGATAAGGCTTGCCATCACCGTCAACCTCCTGGATCCCATTCAACGAAAAGTCCATACGCTTGACCAACTGTTCGGCTTCCGTATAGGATTGCTCGGCACGGTGCAACTTTTGCTGAGTAAACTTGACCAACTCGTAGTGCTCAGCAGTGTTCATGTTGGTCACAAGCTCGTGGCGGAGGAGTTTGATGAGTTGGCGATAACGAGGAAGGAGGGAGTAGAGATGGTCGATCTGTTTCTGACATGCCTCCTCTGCGTTGCCTTTACCGCCAGTCTCTCCTTCGTCGTTCTAACAAGCAACTGGCTTAATGAAAGGTCGGGCGACATATCATATAGTGGGCGCTTACATGAGGTGCATCAGGTACCGTCCTTGTATTATGAAGGATTTGTGTGAGTCGCTCGCAGAATGCCTTCTTTTCAGCTGCGATCTCATCACTACCAGGTAGCTGACACCGAAAGAGGTAGTGTAGTCAGTTACTGGGTCAATGACTATGTTGAACAATTGGGCTTGAACTCACCTGGGTCTTGAAGGCATTCAAGCCTGCCGATGGAGGCACCTCGTTGGGAGAAGCAAGGCTGTGGATGTCGGGCATCCTGAGGTGTTGCACTTGAGCAAAGGAGAGGAAAGAATAGAATTAGGGTTTGAACATGAGCCTTGTCAGATTCTCCCTGTTGTCAAGAAGATGCACAAAAGCTTTATAGGTGCATGGTGCAGCGCCACTCACGCTGACACTGTCTGCAACAGTGTCTTTGAACTTCGGAGGTAAGGAGGCACAAAGAAAGGAAATGTTTCCCCTTCCCAACAAAGGTTGCGGTTTGACTAGGTCGAAAATTCTGCTCGTTTCATATGTTTTGGGTTAAGGCAAACATACTTTATGTCGATGGTATTACAATCACGTTTCATTACACAACTTCCATAGCACGGTTCCTTGTATTCTCGCTAGCTAGAGCAAATCAAGCAAATCACACCGGAAGTTAGAGATTGGGGAAGTATCCGGCATCCTTTCGCTTCTTCGTCATAGCTATAAGATAGTCGTGGAAATTCAGTCATCTTGATGAGCGAACTGAGCAAGCAGTCTGGAGTCTCACCAGCAATGATGGCGCTTCCGACACCACTTCCGTCTTCAGCGTGATGAGTGGTGATATTTCTGTTCACCGGGAAGACGAACACAAGGGACGTGTAAGCGTATGAGAACGAAGCATTACATCTCTTCGCGGAACTTGCCTTCCAGCCTCGCCAAAGATGTTTATCAAGCCTTCATGGATTCTGTCTGCGAAACCGGGGTATTTCTGGAAATCAAGATGAGACGATCGTCAGTCCGACTTTTAAATGGCACGACATGCTGGTCGACTCACGCCATACAGACTGCCGTCGGCACCGATAGAACAACCCTAAATGCATCAATTTCGACGGATCAGCGAGATTACTTCGTGCCAAGAACGGTACATTTTATCATCCACCTTCTCAAGATATCCTTTCTTGTGAACGATGGCCGCAAGACCACACGCGCCTAACCTGGCGGCTCGGGTGCCGATCAATTTGGCAAGCGAGCGGAAGAATTGTCGTTCCTCAAGAGTCGTTTCAATACCGAAGAAGTAGGAGAAGACACCAATGACAGTCAAAAGTTCATCGGTCGGGTCACTATACGAGTTGTAGGGATTTGGTACGCGGTGGTCTTGTAAAACTGGACACTAAACGGTAACTTACCTCTCCATCAGAGACAAGAAAGAAGTGTCCAAGGCATACTCCTTTGCAAGTTTGGAAGTGTTTTGTCCCGAGAACAAGTCGCCCGCATCGATCATCTCGATCAACACGAGTCGGAAAACCTCACCCAGGTAGAGACCTGCGATCATCTTTTCAAAGATTTGCTCCCCCGGCTTATTGGAAGATTCATCGATGATGATGTCGTACTTTGTTCGAGCTGTATAAAGCGAATGGGTCAAAACGGGCACTGACTCCTTCGCAGACATTTCGCACATACGAAGATGTTCGGGGACATACGAGTCGAAGGCTCCCCATTCACACTATTTGGACAAGATTTATAAGCTAAACAGTGTAAGCAAACAGTCAGCTGAAGACTCACGCTGATGGCCATCTCCTGGTCATCCGGCAGACCCAAATGCTTCATCTTAGGGATGTTTCCCACGGTCTCCATGTAAGCGGCATTGCATCCGATACCAAAGATGACACCGATCTTGGTGTTAGGATCAACGTAGTTGGAGGCGATAAGAGTACCAGTTGTGTCGCTGATAATCGAAGTAAGCTTGATGGGTACGTCCTGAGAGAAGCATGATGCGTTAGGGATCTGTTTATCTCGAGGACCAAACAACACAGCTGGTGGAGACCTACGAATTTAGCAAGAGACTCGGCAAACATCGCAGCGACGTCGTGACCTTCCACGTTTGGCGCGCCGAAACCCTTGGCCCATCGAACGAGTTCTGTTTCCATCATGGAGCGTCGGATTAGTCTATCAGGAAGCTTTGGGGTTGATGGCAGCCTCGTAGGCATATCAGATTTTTACTCACCTGCGTGATCAATGCGGCTTTGCCTACAAAGAAAATGAAGGTCAGCCATGACCATTTGCGGTGTAACTGTAACAGTCTTTTCTCTTGCTACATACGTGCAAGGGTACGAAAACTGAACGAATCGCAGTCATAATTAGCCTCTTTCCCGTTCTATGTTCACAAACCACGCGGGATGAATAGACGTACAGTGAAACTGAGAGGGAGTGCTTGATCATCTGCAGTTCGGCCAAGATCGTCGGTGATAAAAGAGGCGAGACACTGAGCGCAGAAATCGAACCTATGACGCAAAGTTATATCTGTCAAATCGAGGCCGAAGACATATGAGGAGAGCTACTTACAGCTTTTGACCTTCATCCTGCTTCTGTTCCTCTGTCAACTTGTACTTGGTCTGCTTGATTTCGAACTTCCCCTGTCCCTTCAGTGTGACCAGACAGACTCGCAAATTGGTACCACCCATATCCAATGCGAGATACTCGCCCATCTCGGTACCATCAGCGTACCCAAACACAAACGTAGGGATCATCGGGACCGTTTCACCATACTTTTGCAATCCGTTGTGAAAATTGTTTTCCATGGCTTGCACAAGCGAGCGCATGCTTTCAGGCTCGAGAGTGAACAATCCTTCGTATTTCCGCAAGTACTCCGCCATTGTCTTGTTCTCCACGACAGGAGCCAAGCTAGAGACGCTGTTGTTGGCGACAACGACCTTGGATAGGTTGGTACAAGTCGTCAGTCAGCTTGGTAGACAGATAGCGTCATCAGACGTGCTTTGTGCAAGAACACAGCACAGTCACACTCACCTTAGTCTTGTAGGCCTTCACACCTGTCGATGATGGCATATTGTTGGAAGAAGTAAAGCTGTTGATGTCAGGCATGATATGTAAGTTGTTACTGGGATGGAGGGCTATGGGGGAGGGGGGTCTTCGAAAGAAGGTTTGGGTCGGTGAAAACAGCTCGTTACTCTTGGGGGACTTTCACGTCCGGACAGCTTTATGGGTGTATGATGTAACAAACTCTTCGGTTGTCCTTGTCGTGACAATCGCATGTAGGAGAAGAAGAAAGGAGCATCTCTCCTTGGCGACAAAGGCTGCGCTCGGCCTGTGACACAAATTTAATTCTTGTTTCATACTGCTTTGGACAAGTCGGACACGGTTTCCGATACTAGTACAGACAAGATTTGTCAGACACCCTCTATGGCATACTCCTCGTAAAATCAAGCAAGTCAAGCAAAACAAACAATTCACGGCAACGTTTAAAGGTTGGTGAAGTATCCCGCATCCTTTCGCTTCTTCGTCATAGCTACAAAGGCAATAGCGCAAGGAATCAGTCAGTCACCCAGAAAGCAAGCTGAGCAGGAAGTAATTTCACGCACCGGCAATTATGGCGCTTCCGACACCGCTTCCATCTTCGGCATGATGAGTCGTGATGTTTCTGTTTAGCATACGTCATTAAGCAAAGTTAGTCTTCACACTTGGTCGTTTGCACCAAATAACTCCTCAGGTACTTGCCTTCCCGCCTCGCCGAAGATGTCTACCAAGGCTTGATGAATTCTGTCCGCGAAACTTGGGTATTTCTGGAAGCGATGCGGGATATCTGTCAGCTCGCATTATAACTAGATGACGACACGACAGAACCCACGTTGTACAAACTACCGTCCGCACCAACAGAACAACCCTAAGTGCATCAACTCAACGAATCAGCGACGATATTTCGTATAAGAAATCGAGCATCTGCTGCTTACTTTCTCGAGGTATCCCTTCTTACTGACGATGGCAGCGATACCACAGGCAGATAGTCTAGCGGCGCGTGTACCGATCAACTTGGCGAGCGAGCGGAAGAACAGTCGTTCCTCGAGAGTAGTTTCGATACCGAAGAAGTACGTGAAGACACCAACAACGGTCAAGAGCTCATCGGTGGGATCGCTGCGAGACGTTACCAATCGATTTAGTATCTTGACATTTAAAAATAGATCAGCTGAAACCTTGCTTACCTTTCCATCAATGACAAGAATGCGGTGTCCATAGCGTACTCCTTTTCAAGCTTGTACGTGTTTTGTCCCAAGAACAAATCACCGGCGTCGATCATCTCGGTCAAGACAAGTCGGAAGACTTCACCCAAGTATAGACCTGCAATCATCTTTTCGAATGACTGCTCCCCTGGCTTGTTGGACGACTCGTCAATGATGATGTCGTACTTGGTTCGAGCTGCATTCATTCCGTGGAGGTGTTAGATGATGCATTCGCATTACCCGCGCAGAGATCAAACCTACGAAGGTGTTGGTGGTCAAACGAGTCGAAAGCTCCCCATTCACACTATCGTACGGAGATCATAAGTATAAAGCATCTGCAAGTGAGGATATGGACCTCACGTTGATAGCCATCTCCTGGTCGTCTGGCAAGCCCAAGTGCTTCATCTTCGGGATGTTTCCTACTGTCTCCATATAAGCGGCATTGCAACCGGTACCGAAGATGACTCCGATCTTGGTACTCGGATCAACGTAGTTGGAGGCGATCAAGGTACCAGTCGTGTCGTTGATGAGCGAAGTGAGCTTGATTGGCACGTTCTAGGAAGGAAATTGATTCAGAAAGGCATACACTTGATTACGATGTAACGAGGCACGAGACGTACGAATTTGGCAAGAGAATCAGCAAACATCGCAGCGACATCATGACCTTCCACATTTGGTGCGCCGAAACCCTTGGTCCACCGGATGAGCTCTAATTCCAGAATTGAGCAATCAGTCAGTAACGGCAGACTGCAAACGCACGGCGTTTAGACGGGCTCGGTATCTCTGCACTTACCTCCGTGGTCGATACGAGTTTGCCTTTATGTGATAGGTAGTTAGTGCATGAAGACTTGCAATTCATTCCAAGCGTTTGTCTGCTTTGACTACTTACGAGCATGGGTACGAGAACTGGTCGAGTCGCAGTCATGTTAGCCTATTTGCCCTCTTGCTCTTGTGCGATAAGAAAAGTACATACAGTGAAACTGAGAGGAAGATCCGGGTCCTCTGAAGTTCGGCCAAGATTGTCAGTGATAAAGGAAGCGAGGCATTCGGCGCAGAAATCGAAACTATTGCGTAAAGGAGTAGCAGTCAGATTCAAGCCGAGAGACGCGTGCAGATAGGAGTCACTCACAGCTTTTGGCCATCATCCTGCTTCTGTTCGTCTGTCAACTTGTACTTTGTCTGCGTAATCTCGAACTTTCCCTCGCCTCTAAGCGTCACCAAACAGACTCGCAAATTCGTTCCACCGAGATCCAAAGCGAGATACTCTCCAGTCTCGTTACCATCAGGGAAGCCAAAGACGAAAGTAGGAATCATCGGCACAATCTCGCCGTCCTTTTGCAGACCGCGGTCGAGTGTTTCTTCAAAAGCGTTGACAATCATTCGCATACGTTGAGGCGTGATAGAGAACAAGGCTTCGTATTTTCGCAAGTGATCCGCCATGGTCTTTTTCTCTGCGGCAGGGAAAGTGATGTCGTCCTGTGTTCGAGTATGATAGGCTATCGTGTGACCGGAAGGAGTCATTACGGTTCCGGAACCTCGTCGACCGCCGGGAGTAGCGATCAATGAGCCTCGTCTGGGTTCAGGAACGGCGCGGGGGCCATCACCGCCGAAAGCAGTAGCACCATTGACGGGGAAGCTCGAGGAACCTTCCTTGTCGAGACTCGCAGACTGGTTGCTCGGCGAGAAGGGTGAAGGTGCGTTTGCGCTGACTACCTTGTTGGGAGCGGCTTCTTTGGTCGCCGAGCTGACCAAGGGAGACTTGACATGGTGGAAGGATGAGGGAGGGGAAGGACTGACGCCAGACATCGTGATGAGTTGGTGGTTGATCTGATGGGTTGCGAAACGAGGTGTTGTAAATGCAGCTGAGAAATGTTATGCGTAGCGTGTAAGTACTCGTCTCTGGAGGAAGTAGATGGTCAGCACTGCGATGTTTTTATGAATGCTATCAAACTATGAATCACAGTCCAACGACGAGAAGAGCTCCTATTAGCGGAGCGATGCAACCGAGATGATGACGTCGGTACCGATGAGATTGTCACCCAACTGTTTGGAAGCAGAGAAACAAGAACCCTTACTCACCTGTCTATCGAAGGATTGGTCACAAGAACACTATTCTGAGATGAAATCCCACCTTGACCAACAGCAAACAACTATTATTCCCTGTGAACCTATAAACCTCTCCAGCTGATTCACCGTCCGCGCAGTAACCTGGGGTAAACGCAGCTGTAAACGCTCCAAAGCCGCCGGTAGTTGCCTCGGGTACGCTCAAGCGCACTGCTTCTTCTTCTTGCGCTTTCTTTCGGTGCCGAATATCGCCCGAGCTGTTCAAACTCTCTTCCTCCTTCTGTACCCTCTCCTCTATCTTACACCCGGTCCGCTCCCGGTCCCCAAGATAGCTCCCAAGATGTTTACCCAGAAGGGGTAACGAGAACGCTACTTTGTGAAAGTCGCCGCTGAGAGCCGCATCCAACATGCCATTGGTACATTCCACCAAATAGTATAATGATGCGGTACTGTGGTGGCCGCAGTTCTATCGTAAAGCTAAGATACAGTGAATATGAATATATTGTTAATGTGCCCAGTCCAGGTTTGCGATCTCATAGCTGTGGCTATACAGCTGGCTATACTGGATGGCTACACTTGGTACCAGGAAATAGTGGTATAGTCTTGACTCTTGAGGAATCGGCTGCGGTTGGAATGAATCGAAAGGTCTTCGACGGACGGTCCTCGATTTTTGGAGCCGCAAACTATAAAGCTGGTGTATTATAGTGCAAGGTCTGAACGTCATCTAAAATACATCGTCTGCCATTGGACACTCTGCTGTTGAATGTGTGGCCGACTAATAGATAAAAAACAAGAAGAATAGGGTCAGCGCTTATACGAGGACATCGGAAATCGGAGGACGCACATCACAGTTATGGCACCAGATATGTTCCATGCTTAGGTCGCTCTTCGTCTTCGTGAGCGCTTCTCCACGGTGTAACGATGGGCTCCTCTTGTCCGGTGAATCATCCGCTTCGTTGCTTGTATACAAAGGACAATGATCCATCAGATGTCCGCCATTGCACAGGTCACACATCGGTACCGATGCGGAGGAGTGCACTGACGCGGCCGAAGCAGCACGAGATTGCTGCTGTGATCCCGAGTAGTATTCACCGCCGTTTTGGACACTGCTCGTGTGGCTGAGGGACGTGCCTGGTCGTTCGAGCTGTCGCGTGAGATCTTCGATTTGTCGCAAAAGTTCGTCCTCTTTGTAAATCTTGGCCTCCACCAAGTTTTCGAGTTCCTGCAACTCGCGCTCGTGCTGTCGATGAAAGAAAGCACGTCGTCAGATGGGCTGTCGCGTAGAAATATAATAACGTCCGATACTTACCTCCTTCAACAGAGATGTAGATCTGCGTTCGATTTCAATCTTCTCGGTCTCTACCTTAGCCAAGCGACTCTTGACATTATCGATCTCCTGAAGCATAGTGAGCAAGAGAATCCTTTAGTTCCCGGGGCCCATGGTGTATGAACGAAAAGACATACCACTTGAAGTCGATCGTCCGCTGCTTTTGACGTCGCTCTCTGGAGCTCCCTCTCTTCAACGTTTAGCTGCTCTTCCTCCTTGGCCAGCTTGTCTTCTACGGCGGCCTCAAGCTGCGCCAAACTCTGCAGCGGGGACGAGTAAGCAACTCGATGATTTGAGGCTGTCTGAGGGAAAAAGCAAGCTTGCGAAACAACTCACTTCACGTAGCATACCGCAGTCTCGTGCCAATTCTTGATTGTCCGCCAAAAGTGTTTGTATCTCGCGTTCCAAATCCTGTATTTTCTGTTTGAGGTCTCCGTTCTCGTCCGATAGCTCGGCAACAATCTTCTGGAAACCAGCAATGGACTTCTCGCTCTCGGTAGAATGTACGGACAGAGTTGAGGAAGAGATGGTTGAGGAAGATGTATTATCTCTTCTGTGGTTTGTTTCGCTGGTAGGTAATGCGAGAGCGTGTTTTGTTCGTAAATCTTCATGTTTGGCGGTAAGCTAGAAATAATTCGGATTAGTTGGTTACAATGCAACATGTTCGGCTCCGCCAACTCACCTGAGAGAACTGATCTTCCAACTGTGCATATCGAATCTTGATTGATTCAACTTCTTCCGCTCTAGATTTAAGGTCGTCGAGCTCTTGTTGAATAGCGGACTTTTCTTTCTGCACTCGGGTAAGGGTGGATTGGGCGAAACGCATAGTCTCCATATCCTGTGAGAAGCTCAACATTAGTTAAACGCATTCCTTCCCAGAAACAATCGGCAATTCCACTTACAGCCAAGTCGATTCGGTTGCTCTCGATTTCTGCCTGAGCACTAGCCAAGGTATGTCCCTGATCCTTGAGCGCAAGTGCAAGTTCCGCTACACGGTCCTTGTGCTTGGCAATCTGCTCCTTGAGTGTGGATATCTCGCTTCTGCCATTGGTAATTTCCTCCTTCAGTCGCCTTTCATTATCTCTCGCCTTTTCGTTCGCCTTGATGGCCGCCTCGTCGTACTTTTCTAGCTGCACCTGGAACTCCTCATTCTGATCTTCCAGTGAAACAATCTTCTTCTGCTGATGCGCGACTTGAGCCTTGAGGTTTTCGTTATCGATCATGGCCGCGGTGTCGGCTTCCTTCAAGACTTCGGATGGCAGCAATGCAGCCTGGTTGCGACGCTCTTGTGCTTCCAGCAATTGATCCTCTAGAGAACGGACTGTCTTCTCCAGATCCATTCGGCGAGTCTTGGCTTCTACCAATTTTGCCTCGTAGATTGTGGTCATTTGCTATCGAGCGGCCCGGTTATTAGCTTGAACATCGCTCAGACTCGGTCAAATTCACTTACAGATGCGTCATTGACGATCTCTGCCTTGACCATTTCAACCACCAACAACTGTTTCTGCAAGTCCCTAACAGTATCTTCCGCATGCTTCACTTCCTCCCGCTTGGCCTGCATTCCCTTTTCAAACTCCTCTTCCAACCTCTGTTTCTCGACTTCCAGGTCTCGATTCAGTTTAGCGATCATTGTCTCCGCCTTTGCGAGGCGCGTCTTCGCCTCCTGTGCCTCTTCGCTCGCAGTCGCAGTCTGATCATTGCTTTCTCGAAGTTTCTGCTCTAATTGCTCGATCTTGACTTTCCCGCTGTTCACTTCCCTTGACTGGAATTCGCTCGCAATCTTGTACTCGTGAACCTGTTTCTGAGCCTCTTTGAGTTTACTCTCTAGCTCGACCCGTTTCTCCGCACCATCCGGCGATCCTTGTTCGCCATTCAGTCGACTTTGCAGTTCGGCGTTCTCGGCTTCAAACGCATTGATCTTGTCAACAAGCACTCGATTTGTCTGTTTCAAACTTTCAACTTGAGCTTCTGCTTCTTTAACAGCTGCAGACGACGCAACGTTTGTGACTGTCGATCGCCCAAGTGTACCGTACTTGCTGGGCGATGGCGGCGGCGGCATATCATGAGCATTACTGGCGACCGACGATCGACCACTAATAGCTGACATTCGTCCATTACGAAGCGTTGATGCTGATTTTGGAGTCGAAAACCCTCCAGCAGTAGATGCACCAAGACTCTCCCGAGGTCCCTTCTTCAACATTCGAGCAGACATGCTTACTGTCCGGCTTGGAGTAGCAATACCTGATAAAGATTGTCTTGGTCGCATCATCGGTTTCGGAGTCGACGTGCTTCCGCTACTGCTGTGGCTGGTGCTAGCAGCCAACATGGACCGACCGAGAGGAGCTCCAGGCGTGCTTGGCGTAGATGCTCTGGGTTGTTGGTCCACGAGTGCGCCATCTGTAGCTTTGAGTGCTTTGGCGGCTGCTAGCTGTTTCGCATTGGTGTTGACCAGCATGCTTGCTCGCGAGCCAGCTGTGTATTTGGAAGCTGACGGAGTCGACATTCCAGTATTCGCCTGAACGTTTGCTCTTGTTGATCGCGTAAGCGGTCCTCCAGATCTGCCGACGATAGTTCTGTTGCTACCTTGATTTTCCGATGTATCAAGGGCATCTTCACCATCTTCTGATATAAAAGGCGTGTCTCGTCCCGAATGTATCGAGAATGCGGATGGCGCTCTTCCATTCGGTAAATCGCTATTGATTGATGCAGCGGATCGATGGGACATTACGGAAGCTGGACGCTGCATGGGTATTGACAGCCGATGAAGGAGAGCGAAAACTCCCCCAAGGGTTTCACAATGGAAGTATCGTTTCCTGATATGCCAGAAAGAATGGTTTGAGCCCTGCGCAAAATAACGCTGACAGGAACGGTCCTCCACTCACCCATCGACAGTGCCATCATTCTTTCCAAACCCAACAAACTGCCTATCCAGCTCCACTCCCGCCCATTTTCCATCCTTCCCATCAACTTTTCCAATCCACCTTACGATCCCTTCAAATCCCATCGAGTTGACCCTCACAGCCGTCCCGATCTCTGGCACCCATCCTTCAGGAATCTCAGTAACAATCGACGTATCAACCTCGGGTGGACCAGGTGTTTTCGGCAATTGTGCTTGACGGGATTCTGGTCGTGAGACAGGCGTACGGGCACCGCCTGTACCTAGGTTTGAAATGCGTCGTTTTGGCGTTGCTGTAGATGTGCTGGCTCCGAGATGCGACGCTCTGAGCGCTCCGCTTGCGACTCCAGATGGAGTGGTGGCTGTTGTTGCAACTCTAGATGATGCGGTACGAGGGCGCAGACTCATCCCGCTTGGAGTTCTAGGTTGATTGGTGGCGGTTCTGTTACTGGCGGGTGTTCCTGATTGGGAGATTCCAAGATTCTGGTATCGCCTAGAGGAAGCAGCATTGTTACCATCTGTGGCGGTTTGAGTAGTGTTGTACGAAAGAGGCTGAATTCCTTCTGGAGTTGTGTCATGTGTTTCTTCATTGGTCGTAGATGAAATGGACGCTCGAAGAAGATTCGATGGATTCTCCATTAGCCCTTTGAAGGCTGCTTTGAGCTCATTGTCGGGAGCCAGCACGGACGACCGCAAGCCGGTCGACACTCTTCTCCTCGATGATGATGGTCCTGTCGGGGTCGGTAAGCCAGATTGCGGCAACGGCTGCCTCCCTGGTGTTGGAATTAGCGATTGACGGGTCTGGCGGGGTGTCTGCATCGTGTGGCGAGTCGCTTTCGAGGTTTCACAAGATGGACCTACCGTCCCTTGGTATAAGGAGAGCCTCTTCTGGCGTCTTGCTGGTATTCCGCTTGGGAGAAGAGCTTGAAACGGTATGAATATCACAGTAGATAGATCGTGCTTCAACTTCTTCGTGTGATTACCGCGCGCAATGTGATCGGGTTTGTTTACCCGCGTTTCTCTCAAGTTGCAACGGACATGCGCCTCTTGATATTTGGATGTCTGTTTAGTGTTCGAGATCTGAGTTATCTCCAAATTCCTATACAATCGACCCCAACGCAGTGCTCGTCCCCTACAACTCAACGATGCCCGCATCCGAGTCTGATGCTATCATCTGCACAAGACCCGGATTTTTGGATGCTTTCATACAACCGACTGTCGAATCAATCAATACCTGCGATACTCGGCCGGGACACGACGGATTCTCACTACCTGTCGTCAAATAAATGTCTACCAGCTACCCTTTTCACGTTCCCATTCTGCGGAGAATGATTGCTGCGGTTCGCGATGGCAAATCTGCCTCGACAAGGACGACGACAGCATGAGCGCTTCAACATCTTTCACCCGAACCACTCACGGAGGCATTCACCAAGCGCTATTCGCTATTCCCAAAGATTATGACGAAGAGTGGAGGTTCTAGGGCTCATCGGTGCGGTGTCCGGCGTTCTGGGCTGGGGACCAACTCCTTTTGTATGCTACTCTTCTTCTCCTGTCACAGATCGGAGATCAAAGTCGCTGGCGTTGCCTGAACTCAAAGATATATAATGCGATCACTCAAGGAAGCGAGACCAGCAGGCCCTCTTGAAGCAGTAAAGCGTCAACAACGTATCGACTCGAACGTTTCAGCCTCAATCAATCCAACAACCAGTACACCCATTTCGATACACACAACATGGTCCGAATTATCGTTACAGGAGGCAGCGGGAAGGCAGGTCGTCACGTAATTCCCTATCTGATCGCTCAAGGTCATGAAGTCATCAACCTGGACATCATCCCGTTCCCTGACCCGAAAGTTGAGGTATACACCTTGAAGACCGATTTGACCAACAGCGGACAAGTCTTCAACGCCTTCACGTCCCTCTTCTCGATGGAAGAATACATGATCCCTCTTCCTGGACCTCCTCGAGTTCCCGACGCGGTTATCCACCTGGCGGCATATGCCAGGAACATGTTGGTTCCCGACAACGAGCTTTTCAATGGCAACACTCAGTCCACGTACAATGTCATTGAAGTCGCCTGCAAACTTGGTGTAAAGAAGATCATGATCTGCAGTTCGGAAACGACGTACTCTGTATGTTTCTGGCAAGGGGAGAGGGACTACGATGTGTTCCCCTTGGAGGAGGACTATGATGTCAACCCAATGGGTAGGTCTCACTTTCCCTTTCAATCACCTTTTGCAGAAACCTAACTCTTGCGCGCATCTTAGACACGTACGCACTCACCAAAATCATCGGCGAAAAGACCGCACGAGCATTCGCCAACCGCTTCCCGGACACCGACATCTACGCCTTCCGAGTCGGCAACGTTATCGAGCCACACGAGTATGCTCCCAATTTCCCAGCGTACTTGAAGGATCCGTCGTGCAGGAAGAGAAACGCTTTTTCGTACATCGATGCAAGAGATCTCGGACAGATCTTTGACAAGGCTATCCAGAAGAGTGGATTGGGTTTCCAGGTACGTCCTTTCTACCTCTTTCTCTTTTTCGCAGCGCGGCTGACGTCCTCCCCGACGGATCGCTCTACAGATATTCAACGCCACAAACTCCTTCATCACCACCATCGAACCCACTCGCGAAATCCTGCAGAGGTATTACCCGAACGTCAAGATCACGCGGGAGATGGACGAGTTCGAAGCGCCGCTGTCGAACAAGAAGATCCGAGACGTACTCGGTTTCAAGGATGAACATGATTGGCGCGACTATGTTGATGTTGCAGCTGTCAAGAAGGAGATGGGCAAATAATCTGTCGGAGACAGAAAATAGATATAAAAGTTGAGTCTAGTCGTTAGGGTGATTTTGATAGCCACATGCGTATGATATGTCGCATCGCTTGACATCTCACCGACCTATGCAATCGGGTATTCAACCTGATTGGTGCTTCAGGCGCTGCCTGTCTTTACAAAATAAAAACCGGGGTCGTGAAAATGCTCTCCGCAGTTGACAGGCGGAGTCGACGTATATCAGAAGGTTTAGCTGTCTCCCGTGCAACCGCCTTGCAGCCGTCGTCGAGTATTAGCAGAGTATCAAAACTCGTGAGTAAGAAAGCGAGGGAGCTTACGCACGGCGGAACAAGTCCCGACTTTCAGCAGTATCGTGGCAAGTGTACCTGTGAAAAGCAGGATGCAGTGTGACCTTTGGCTTGCGATGTTCGTCTCCGGACAGACCCGGGTTCCGTTCGCAGTTACTTTACTTTCGGACCTGATGATCCCGCAGCCTACGCTCTTTAAGTTTGCGGAAGAAGGGATGCGTCAGATTGATTGAGACCAACATTGAGCTGCAACCACAGCTTCCACCACATACTGCGCCTCTACCTACCTACTTTGCTGTTTAGCTCTGTGCTGTACCTGTGGAGCTGCTCGTCGTATGATCGCATACAATAGCAGATTGAGCTGCTGATGGAATCCAGCCACTAGTGGTGAGTCACAACTCACAATCAGGCGCTGAAAGTTGTTACTGAATGCAGAAATATAGCAGTATTTTGCGTTTGCGGATACTGCGACCGATGATGCTATTCCTGGAAACCTGGTACTGCTTTTGCTCATGCCGACGATCAGCTCACCTAACCTCCCCGCTCCAGGCAGATTTTGTCTTTGTTCGACATCCTCACTGTCGCTGAAGATGTACCTGCAGGCTGGTTGAACTGCTGGTAAGGCTCGGGATTCTCGGGATCGCTGACTTTAAGCAAGCTGGTACTTTACGATCAAGAAAGTGACTGAAGTTGTCTATTTGGGGAGCTATTTGGGATCCAGACTGATCCAGAATCTCTGTGTCCCGCGCAAAGCTTATTTAGATAGTAGTAAGACAGTACGTCGGAGGAGGCTTGGTGAGCGGTATCATATAAGTAGTCTGGAGTGGCGTACGAGTGAAGTTAAGATGTAACAAGCTGTGGGTCGTATGTGCCACCAAGTTGTCTATCCTCAGAATCAACGGTCAGTCAGGACAAGCTTCGGGACATCAGGACATCAATCAGACGAACGCAATCCTCGACCCGAGCTGCTGTACTTGGCGGCGGAATTTCAAGATCGGAAGTGAAACATTTGCGGTACGCGACATCAAGTGTTGAATATCAATCAGTTTGATTCGAGTGATCATCTCCAGCGCCATCAGCAACGACTCTTGGACTGTTTAGGGGTATTTGTAGTACTTGAAGGTGGGCATTGTCCAGATCTCCACTCCATGGCATCGTCGCTCCGCTCTTGTCCTTATCGCACGTTTCCCACAGCGGCTGGACCGTTTCATATTTCCGTATCTCGGCCCCGAATTGACACTGGCTGTCAAGGTAGCGACGACGATTGACTAGCTCAAGGACATTCCGATAGCCACCAGCATAGCAAGAGGAAACTGCGATTGTCCGAAGGCAAAGTTCTTTAGGAAGGGGTTGCAAAGGCTCGCGCTAGAAAACCTGAAACGCCAGGAATCGAGAACAATCAACAACTCGCAAGCTGCAAGCATTCTTTTGAAACGAGCCAGCCTTAGCCTGCGAGGACAACTGGATTGCCTTTCTGATCGTCTACACCAAATTCCCGTTCTTATCGTCAGTGTCGATACAACATTCCATCCGAGTGACACCCAGCAACGCGCGAATCTGTGGTCCTGCAGTGCCGGCACAGCCTGTACCATTTCCAAGCAGGCCTTGAAGTGGAAGCCATTCGTAAGTATTTGTTTAGCGAGGGGTGCATTGGCCTTTGTTGACGCTCTCGTCTCGTACTACCAGGTGCTGGTTCACGTTTCTTCCCGATAAATATTTCCAGTAATACGGCAACCAGGAGCAGCACATACCACAAGAAAACCTGGCCAAAATGGACACGCAAGCTCACGTCGCTTCGCATGTTAGGTCACGGATGATGAAGCATAACAAGTCTGTCATGCGTCGAGCAACATCCGAAAACGACGAGAATTCCGAAACCGAGGAAGGCGCCGATGATCCCAAGCTCATTGTCTTGGTGGATCCAGAGGACAAGGCGAACGCACACCAGTATGGACACGGACTTGGAGCAAGACACATGTTGGACATGGGTGCCGATGTCTTTTCTCTCGCTGGGAACTCGGGTCAGCTGTCCCCTGCTGCGATTGAAGCGATGCGAGATGATTGGTCATGTAAGCAGTCTTTCCGAATCGATCCTATCGTGCCAATCTGCTAGAATGCTGATTATGTATATTTCCAGATCACACTATGGCATATGCTTTCCTATCAGCCGCCGCAGGCCTGTACCTCTTCTATGTCATTCTCGACTACCCTCGACTGCTCGCTCGTTTTTTCTCGTCTCCGATCCGGCCAAAGAAAGCTGAACAAGTCTTGTCCAACGACAAGCCAGAGAAATCCAAGGCCAAAGGCATTCGCACAATGGGTGGAGAATTCTGGACAGGCTGGGTCCTCAAGGCGGGATCCTCCGAGGTTCGAGAGACAGTCATCACTGCACCGCTTTCCGATTCCAGCGATCGCTCTGGATCACCCTCGAGCTCGACCGCTTCGTCGGCCGTGGATGAGAAACAAGAATACTCGGCAGCTGGATCGCCCCGGACGTTGCCTGCCGTGCATCCGCGCATGGTTTCCTCGCAACCAAATGCCAAAACGTCTCGCTCCGATGATATTCTGTTCAACTACTATGGGTCCTCGGACCAGCCTCAGGAGGTGCCAACATTATCATACCATGGAAACTCGATCGTGGTCCGCGCAGAACATGTCATCGAGATGGAAAACGATCCAGACACGGGTCTACGAAGACAGCCAATACCCCAGACAAGATGTCTTACCGGCCCTGTAGCCGTTGTAGGGCATACAAGACAGCAGGGATCTGTCGATACTCTCAGCAGCACTGGATCCTCGACAGTTTCGGATCTCAAACCATATGATGTCGATGTCAAGTCCGAGTCTGTCGTTACGCACGTGTATCATCTCGATACCGAGAAAGCGTTCACGATCTCCCGTCGTCAAGTGTATGCTCCACCGCCGCATATCGGTCCTCTTACGATCTATGCGCCACGTATTCAGCGATTATTGCTCTGGACACCAATGCCTGGCTTTCTTCCACACGTCACTCTGGCCTCGGTGATCTTGGTTAGCCTTTACCTCTTCCTGGTTCTCTTCGCCACCTTCTTCCGAGCAAGCTACAAGTATGACTGGATGGGCCCGGACGTTATGCGAGGAGGCATGATTGGTATGATGCAAATTCCCATTATTTTTGGGCTCGGCGGGAGGAACAGTCTCTTTCGGTTCTTATTGTTTGGACGGCACACGAATGCGGCAATACGGATTCATAAACTTGCAGGTCGTCTTTGTTTCTTGTGCTCGGCCCTGCACGTGGGTTTGTGGAGTAAGTCCTGGTATACCAACAATTGTTTCATTATCAAGCTGATTTTTTTGGCATCACAGTGCAGAAATGGGCTGTTGCGGGCAACCTCGCTGTAGCTTCTGCGAGTCCTCACATCATCTGGGGGTATATCGCCATCGCTTCTCTAGCGTTACTCAGCATCACATCGCTTCCTTTTATCCGACGAATGGCACATGGCTTCTTCATGAGCTGTCACGTCGTTGGTTTCACGATGTTCCTCGTCGGTCTCGCGATGCACATTTCGGCAGCCTTGCCTTATTGCCTGGCTGGAGCCAGTCTCTATGGCGCCGACATTCTCTTGCGAGCTTCAAGGACACGAATCGCCGAGGCCAATTTGCAAGTTGCTCCAGGTACAGATTCGACAATCATATCCGTGCCCGGTCTCAAGGAAGGATGGAGAGCCGGTCAGCATATTGTAATCCGAATTCCAAAAATGGGCGGTCTAGACGGAATTGAAGGGCACGAGTTCACTATCGCTTCTGCTCCTGGCGCAGAGGGGTTAAGGCTGATCATCAAAAATGTAAGTTTTGCCTGGGAGTTGGCACAACGCTAGACGGGAGCTTACCGAGCTCTTGCAATTAGGCTGGTAATTGGAGCAAGAAACTACGGGACATCTCACTGGAGAGCGACAAGAATGGATCCGGTCTATCGACTCGCGTTATCGTTGAAGGTAGGCAGGCTCAAGCGCTGATTGGGGTATCTCGCCGTACTGATCATTCCTCTATCCTTGCAGGCCCTTACGGTGGTCCTGGAAACATGATTTTCCAGAGTTTCTCGGCGGTCCTGCTCGTCGCCGGGGGATCCGGTATCACTCATTCCCTTGGCATTGCGCATGACCTTATACGCAAGGCCAGCCTGCCGCCCTACAATGTTCGCGCTCGAACCATCGAAGTCGTCTGGGCAACCAAGACCCAAGAGTCTGTGCAAGGTTTCTTGCCAATTTTCCATCAACTCATTGCGTACGCAAAACGAGCGGAAAAGGAATCACCGTATGGAACCACCTTGAAAATTCATATCTACGTGACTCGACAGCCTGCCAACTTTCCCATGCGCATCGCATCAATCGTTCCCACAGCCGATAAACTATCACCAAACGCTGCCGGTAACGACCAACCGCCGCCTGGTGCGGGCTACCATCAACTTGCCATATCTGGACTGCGTATCGTTCCTGGAGTCCGCCCAAACTTGGGCGCCACTCTCAACGAGATTGTCGACTCAATGACAACGTTGGGACCGGGTGCGGAAGAGGCTCATCAAAACCGCCGTCGCAAACCTCAGGGAATTGCGATAGGAGTATGTGGGCCTGATGCTTTGGTCGTCGATATGCGCCAAGCCGTAAGAAATGCTTTGCAAACCAAGGGAGCGGCCGTTGGAGGTATCGAATTGCTGGAGGAGTCTTTCAGTCACTAAAAAGCTATTGCTCGAGGACGACTGTTTGCTGAAAAGTATTGTATTTTCGTTCTTTCATGTATATCCTTCTTAATGGTAAAAGGGCAAATGTGTCTTGTTGTATGTATTATCTCCTCTTTTGTATCTATTATGGCGGCGGGTGAGTGGCAAGCTCGAAGCTGTCGTTATGTACCAGATGTACTACTTGCATCATCAATTCGTCGGAGCCAGGCCGGACGTGCAATTTGTCATATTTTGGCAAGCGAAGTTCAGATACCGACGTTTGTTCCCGAGGCCCAAGGGTGGTGCAATTCCTTGCAATGTCGCTGCAATGTCCGCTCGCCGCTACAACCAAATCGTCGAGACGGAAAAATGAGCGATAGGGGTGGAAGAGCCGGGGGACGCCGCTCTCATGTCCCGCCGGGGTGAGGGAGCTCCCGGAGGAAAAGGAAAATATATCAGATTGAGTCACCAGCGAATCACCTGAATGAGTGAGCTGACGCAAATGGCTGATGAATGGCGGTTGAAGATGAGCTGGTTTTGGGGGGAGCCGGAAAAGGGCCGTAGAGTGGAGGCCGCTCTGATTAGCAATACATTGTATTGACAAGCAGGATCCGCGTCATTACTAGGCGTTTTCGAGAATTGTTGCAAAGCACAGGACAAAGGACAGCTCAAAGGAGTTTCATCGACTGAAACATTTTCAGCCTGCATGGCGCTTGGACCTCGTTGCCACCCCGATAAGCATAGTGTGTTATTTGTATATATATTCAGTACCCGTGTTGCCTTGTCCATATTTCCCTCCTGGACACCATCATCGCTTCTCACGCAAAAACACAACACTCATAGAAAAATGGTCGCCACTGTCGATACCGTCAACACGAGGTCCGCACCTCAACCCGACTCCCGTCTTCTCAAGACCGTCAAGCTGGGAGCTGGCTCTCAGTATGA
The DNA here is from genome assembly GCA_030039255.1 of Naganishia friedmannii. Taxonomy (NCBI): domain Eukaryota; kingdom Fungi; phylum Basidiomycota; class Tremellomycetes; order Filobasidiales; family Filobasidiaceae; genus Naganishia; species Naganishia friedmannii. Next base: position 180,393 of record JASBWT010000009.1, on the reverse strand, counting down.
GAAGGAGCTTCACCGAATTGCTATGGCCCCCTTGACTCGATTCCGAAACACACCGGGAACGCAAGCACCGACGGATCTCGCCGTCACCTACTATCAGCAGCGAGCCTCGCCAAAGGGTTTGCTCATCAACGAGGCGACTTTTGTTTCTGCCGAAGGTGAGTCTCTGCTCCTGCTGAGCTTGTATTCATCGACGTTGGTGCTAACGGATCCTTTCCATTCTTTAGCTGGTGGTTACCCCACTGCCCCTGGTATTCACTCCGAGGAGCAAGTTACAGCCTGGAAAAAGGTCACCGATGCCGTACACGCAAAGGACGGATACATCTACCTCCAGGCATGGGCTCTTGGTCGAGCCAACGCGGGACAACACGAAGGTGTCGAAACTGTCGCTCCGTCGCCCATTGGTTTGAAGGATCACCCGGTGCCGCGAGAGATGACCACCGAGGACATTGACGCCTTTGTCGCGGCGTACGGTACCGCTGCCGTCAACGCCAAAAAGGCCGGATTCGATGGTATCGAGCTTCACGGCGCCAACGGATACCTCGTCAACCAGTTCTTGGAAACCGTTTCCAACAAGCGAACCGACGCATACGGTGGTGATTGGCAGGGAAGGAGCAAGTTCTTGTTCCGAGTCCTTGATGAACTCATCAACGTGTTCGGTCAGGAGCGAATCGGTGTGCGATTGAGCCCATGGGGTCGATTCCAGGATATGTTGGAGGAGGACCCGTATGCGACTTATATCCCTGTCGTTCAGGAGATTGTCAAGCGATACCCCAAGTTTGGTGTAAGTAAACCTCTGTCATATTCACCCCTAGACACACTTTTGACCAATCATTTCCCACAGTACATTCACTTTGTCGAGCCTAGAAACTGGACCGGCATGCCCGAAACCAAGTACCCCAAGGAGGGCATTTTCGAGTCCAACGACCCCTTGCGAGCCATCATCCGAGGTGTCGACATCTCGTCGTACTCTTCTCCTTCCGACTACGCCAAGACCAACCCGTCGTTCGAGGATCCTACTTCAGAGCGACCTACGGTCATCCTCTCTGCCGCTGGCCACGACGCCGAGAACGTCGAGGAATTCGTCGAGAGGACTGGAGATGTCGCTGCGATCGGCAGGTACTTTATCGCCAACCCCGATCTTCCCGAGCGAATCTTCAAGGGATACCCTGTTCGAAAGTACGACAGAACCACCTTTTACTCGCCTGGTCCTGTCGGATACGTCGACCAGCCTACTTGGGAGGAAGAGTCGAACGCCAAGCACGTTGAGAACGCTGCTGTCCAACCTTAGATGAATTCAAAGAATGTTTATAGAGTTGTACAAGATTAGAAGCATATAGACGGCAGTTTATCCATCATAGATGTCGACCTTTCTTTGTGCAGCTCTTTCAGCCAAGTCTAACAGCCAAATCTCGCCCCTACCGATTCACCGATCGAGACGCTCGGCCTTTACTCCGCACAGCTTCCGACTCTACAGCTGTAGAGTAGTCTTCCAAGCTGTCTTTAATACCGTCATGTCATCTTGAGCAGTCGGTTGAGGCAATCGATCAAGCAATCAACCAATCAAGGCCCTGTCGACGACAGATTGGAGTTCCTATTCACCATTCATCATCACTAAACGACACCTCACGAATCGATTAACGACCTAGCAGCCCCGCCTTTGATACCCCCCGGGTTTATCCTTTAGAGTACGCCAGTTGCACACGACCAGCATACGGCAAGCACGAATGATGAAACATTAAAAGAGGACCTCTCGACTTATCAGTTGAAGACTTCTGGTTTGCCCACTTTCGGATACGTTAACAAACATTCAAGCTCGACATAGACTGTCGTTCCGCTTTTCAGTTACGCAATTCTGGATCGAGAACAAACCTACATCAATCAACCCTTCAGCGTAGGCTGTTCTTTACCCATCCGCACGAATTCTGGTTGCGACAAATAGACAATTCAGTAGGTCGATAACATACACAATCGAGGCTCGGCTACCATGACGGACGGTAGTCGACCGAGCGCTTCTGTCAGATCAGGAGCGTCCACGGCGAGTCACACGCGTAGTAATTCAATGTCAAATAATAATACAGCACTGGTGCGTTCCTTGTGACTGCCGTTGATCGTGGTCATAGGCTGATCATTCCTATGTAACAGCTTGCTTCGGCCTATCAAGCACTGGGAGAGGAACTTGGGAGTGAAAAGCTAAAGGTAGTCGGAGGATACACGTTGGGAAGGGTGATTGGAGAAGGTCGGTGGATGATGCACACTGCACAAGCTTCTTCTCTTGCTCAGGCCTTTGTTCCTTTTGTCCTCCATGTCAGGCACCTACGGCTCGGTCCACATTGCCACTCATCGGCTGACGGGAACGCGATGTGCCGTCAAAAAGATCCCCAAAGCTCTCACCGCCCAGCTGACAAGAGAAATCCACCACCACCGACTGCTGCACCACTCCAACATTCTACACTTGTACGAAGTCCTCGCGACAGAGAATCACATTTGGCTCGTCTCGGAACTATGCACCGGTGGCGAGCTTTTCGACTACCTCGTTGAACGTGGGAGACTGCTTGAAGGCGAAGCACGAAGGATCTTTGGAGAGCTGGTCGTCGCGGTGGGGACTATGCATCGAAAGGGCGCGGTTCATCGGGATTTGAAACTGGAGAATGTGTTGCTGGATGGAGAATGTCAAGTCAAGCTTGGAGATTTGGGATTCGCGAGGGAATGGGCAAGAGGGCAGAGGTTGTTGGAGACTTTTTGTGGGACGACGGGGTATGCTAGTCCTGAGATGTTGCAAGGCAGAAAATATGCAGGAGGTGGTAAGTCCATGGAATACACGATAGGCGACGGGCAATGCTTAAAGGTCTTGCTGTTACAGAGGCCGATGTCTGGTCTTTAGGCATCATCCTGTATACCCTGCTTTGCGGGGGTCTACCTTTCGACGATGATGATGAAGAGGTCATGAAAAGTCTGATTTACAAAGGCGAATATGAAGAGCCGGAATGCCTGAGTGAGGGTGAGTAACGTTTTTCAGTACAGCGCGCTGTGTATGAAACTCGGCTCATAGCTTTAAACAACGACCAACAGAGGCGAAAGATTTGATACGCAACATTCTTCAACTCGAGCCCGTCAAACGTCTATCAATAGAGGAAATTCTACGACATCCATGGTTCAACAAAATAATCATTGATCCACCTTTGGATTCGATTCCAGGCGCAGAAGGCCCACTTACCCCCTTTTTGCCGTCACCCGATCCTACGGCGCCTTCGTTTTTCTCGGAATCCACCTTGAATCCTACAGACAGGAGTCTTCGTCCTGGAATGCACCGTAATGAGTCTGCATTCAGTTCCACACATGTCTCGCCACTACAGACTCCGATGAAAGCAGACACGGTACAATACGTAGATACCGAAGACACGTATGTTGGACCATACGGAGAACGACACTCCTTCGGCACATCAAATACATCCGACTCTGCTTCTGAAGACGCGGCTTCATGTATGGATGTGCAGGAATCCGAGAATGCGATGACGTCGAGCACCATCACGACGCCTTCGACACCTGTTATAGCAGAGGGCGCAGAAACCCAAATACTGCAGGTGCAGGAAGACGACCATACCGACGATACACCACGGCGGGAGAATACAGAGCAAAGGTTACCCTACCAGCATTCAAACAGCAGCGAAAACACTATCAGGAAGTCCGAAGATTCTGTGAACCCTCGACAACCGTTATCAGCTACCGCCTCGAAGAATCGAGTGCAAGTGCTCTCGCAACAGCGGGAGGAGGACGAGGACTCTCCTGATGCTCATTCGAGGAGGCAGTCGTATGTCGGCTTTGACGAGCAGGCTATGCATTTGCCGCTAGCCCAGCATTCCCGAACACCAAATAGGACGAAAAGGCGGTCGGTTTCTTCGACATTGTCTGATTGTCGCCCATCGTTGCTACGAGGGGGGTCCACATCCACTCATGCTCCTCTAGTCATCGATTACTACTCTCAGCTGAATGTAGTGCCACTGCCGTTCTTCTCGACAGAGCAAGAGCAAGAGCTCATTGCATCGCTTCGCTTAATTGGCCTCGATGTCGGTCAGTTACAGCACAGCGTCAACAACAATGCTTGCGATGCCAGTTCAGCATTATGGTGGATGCTTCGAGTCAAGCAGAAACAAAGGCTTGAGACCCCCTCGCACGAGGAACCGGCTCCTCGCACTGACGTTCGAAACGCTGGGAGGACCTCACCCGAATCGCGCTTGAAGGTCGTTGATTTCAAGGATTTTTCTGTCAATGCGATATCGAACCCTGAACGAAAGAGTCAGCCACGAATGGTGGAATTAGGAGCTCCGGTTTCTGCATCCGAGAATTTCCCTATCTCCCAGCCTCGTTCCGTCAGCACTGCCGAGGCGAATCAGCTACCGAAACTTGGCAAAGACTCTACATCTTCAACCAACGGAACTCCAAGCACGGAGCAGAAACATACGCGGACTCGTAGCATTCCGAGCGGTCCACTCGCTCCCACTGGTCAATTGCTATCGTCACCGGCGAAAGAATATTCTCAAGCCGTGCTTGCAGACATCGAAGCTCCCAAGCCAGCCGAAAACGACGCCCTGACGTCTCCGGATAGAAAACGCGATGGCAATAGAACTCGCACGTCGTCGTTCAACATGCTTCAGAGAGCCACTTCGGCCTTTACCACCGGTAGTCTTACCAAGAAGAAATCCGACGAGAAACTTTTGGAACAGGCCGCGGCAGCGAATCATGCTGGTCTCGAGAAGACTCGGTCTCCTGGCAAGCTGTTCAAGCCGCCTGTGAGAAGCCGAGAGAATAGCGGAGCGGAAGACTCTGACGTACAGAGCTCGCAAGCTGTATCAATGTCTTCTGACCGTCAGGCGTCCCCGCCCAAACTGCCTCATTCCGTTTCCCATGGCACGGTTCAGAGTCTGGCGTCGATGGCATCAAGCGCAGTCTCCATGGACGACACGCCATCCAAGTCTCAAACAGGCAAAGGTCGCAAGAGGGAAAGCCTGTTGACGACTTTCCGATCCTGGTTTTACGAGGATAGAAAAGGGAAACGTGCGCCGGCTCCCCCGATGCCTACCTTGCATGTCGCAAACAATGCTCACGTCAATCGGCGTCCCCCCAGCTACCAACTTCCGAATAGCAGTTCGAATAAACGCTCAGGCGCTTTGCGTCGCACTCCTAGCGACCAACGACCAGCTTTACACTCTCGTCGTTCGAGCAGCGTCAATTCTCGTCGTTCATCAGTCACGTCTATGCATATGGCTGGAATGGAACTACCAGTCGGTTCTCCTTTGGATACCTATGGACTTATACGACGAGGCAGTCTGGGACGCCGATCAGCGGGGAGTCGCACGCCGACCAGTGAAAGAGGCGACTTCTTCGTTGGTGGCAACGGCTCGAGGCCTTCATCCGTACACTCATTTACAACCACTGTCAAGGCGCCGCATCCGCGGCATCTGGAAACACACTCTATGGCGGGATCGCTTCGAGCACATACCCCCTCTAGAACAACACACAATCGGTCTCCCGGTTTATCCCACTATCAGCGAGTCACAAGCTCTTCTCCGGCAAATCGAAGCAGACACGCGAGATTCGCTTCTTCCGCTCCAGCACCAGTATTGAGCGGAAGAGCGGTCTCCACCGCGTCCTCACATCGATCTAATGCATCCTCCAGGCGTTCGTCCGGAGAACACTCGACTCACCTTATGGCTGATGATGCCGAAGATGAAGCAGATCTCGCAGACGACGCCTCAATACGATCTTCGAGAAGAAAACGAACGGGTCACGAGCGTTATGTATACCCCTCGTCCCGCAGAATTAGATCACCACATGGTAGCTCGACGTCCCTGGTATCACTCGCTCACACTAAACCCCGCCCACCCATCAGGGACGTCTTTGCGAAGAAACGTGGAAACGCAGGTGGCTTGACAGACGATGACTGGGTCAGTGATGAGGAAGACGGCGCTTATGCTGGTGGTCTGGGGCAGTGCAGTTCAAATTCCGGTCAGGCCAACACAACAGCAAAATGGAAACCTGGAGGCAGTGGATCAGGCTTTGACACTGCCCGAAATCAAGATTCGCCGATGTTAAAGGGGGCTTCGTACGCCGCTTCAAGTTCTCATCGCAACCGGACTGGAACTAGTCGGGGGGAGCCCTTGAGATCCAAGCCATCTGACAATACGACCAGTACTGTCCCTACGCCTAGCCAGGATTGGGGACGGCCCACCCGAAGTCAAATACCGATAGCTCGACCCGTGCGGATCATCGAAGAGGAAGAAGAGGAAGAGGAGTAATACTCCGGATATATGGTTCACAACAGAAGCAAGTTTATATTATTCTGCTACATATTATACACGTTGTATAGAAAGGTACTTAATGACGGTCCGTCAATCAATCCAATCCTGCATTATTCATCCAAAGGCAAGCACGCCGAGCCGTTCAAAGCTGACAAACCTAAACATGAGCGCAAGCTTTCGTCAGCTGTCGTCAAGGCTACCCAAATCACCAGATGTCACTTCGTGGCAGATCTGGAGTTACTCGACAGGAAGATGGGGCCCGCCGGCGTCTAACATCATCGGTCGTTTTCACTCTTCGAGCGGAAATGGACCGAGGACAGGAGATAGGAAGAGAGTTGTGCGAACTCTCGTTGGACTCGAGGGGCAAGCAGGATTCTCAAGCAGTGCATGTATTATCCGAGCTTTCACTTAAGTCTACTTGTGACCGCGATTCGTTCGCCAGAGTGACAAATTCATCATGAAGAAGTAACAGAAGCAGCAACTAAAGCAACCACGCAATTAAGCAACTGATCAGAGTTCTGATCACCTGCTGCAGTGGAGAAAGCTGTTCACCGAGGTATACATGCAATCTGGCGTTATTCGGTTCGGGCCCTTACAATGGTCCAGGGCAGGCATACCGTAAAGCAGCTGCGCTGGTAAAGCGAAGAAGCTTTCCACCACAGGCGCCCGCGACGTGCCTCAAGCTCGCTCGGAGTCAGCTTGCGGGGACTGAGGAGGAATAGTACTGGTATACCACTGTAAGTTGTATAGAGGAGCTGTGATTTGGCAGCCTATAGCTAGCTAGCTGACATGGCAAAAAAGGCCAAGAAGACGAGGCGCGCCGCGATAGGCCAACAAGCTCAACAAGAGGTCCGCCGTGCTTCAACTGTATCCGCCAAGAGTCGCTCGGCCAATATAATTAGCTTGTTCTTGAACATTGACTTGTCGCGACGTTCGAGTATGTGTAACGAGCTGTGTAAGGACTAGGGAGGGGTACCGATCTAGGCAGATTTGGGAACCTGGCCTGTCAGGTGAAGCGATTGCAGCAGGAAACGTGTAAGGAACAAGGGATATGGATAGACGCAAGCGTGCGAAACAAGTTAGCCAAGCTTCTCTGGGCAACTACTCCCTCGGCTCCTGAATGGAAATCACCGCATGCTCGGTGGTGCCAACCCTACGTACAGGTGCTGGTCCTATCAGCTGTCTTGTGTCTTCGAGCTGTGATAGAGACATCGCGATCCTGCGCAACTCTGAAAACGGCTTGAAGTCGCTGCTGTTGGATGGCGAAAATGTGGCAGCACAAAACGTCTTTGCTTTCACAATCGGAAGGCTGTTATGACGAGCTTCTGGGCTACATAACAATCACAATCAGCTTACATGACATGACATCTCCAAGCACCAAGCAGTCTGCTGATTGCAACTTGCGGACCTTGCATTTCCACTGTTCAGACCACTGATCAAGTGGTCAGCTGATAGTCGGCATCTACGTCATGCTCGCTCATGAAGATTGCTCTGGTAGCAGTGCTGGCAACGCTCTGGCATGTTTGGCATGTGCTTCGGCGATCGCATTCAAGGTATAGTCAGTCACCTCAGACAGTCTCTGACATTTCCACACGATGTTCATGGCAAACTATGTATTGTTGAAGGAGACGGCTTCGATTATGACGTACCGTTTCGGAGTGTTCATAGGGGTGACCGCAGTTGTAACCAGCTTCTTCATTTCATGACGTGGTCTCAGGTTCAATAGACTTTCGGACGGAGAGGGGAGGAGAGATGATCATGCTAGATCATACTGGACTGCTACGGCTAAGGGCGGCAAGCAGAGCGGAGCACTCCATCATTCAACGCCGCATCAGCCGATGATAGTAAGAGATACCGAATCCTGCACCAGCATGAATGTTATGGGCCGTACTTTGTCTGCCTACTGCCTAATAGCTTTCTGAGCTTCAACGAATTGCCGTGTTACAAGCGATCTCCGAAGAACCAAGTCGTCATTTTCGTATTGTTTAAATGTGCCTATGGTTGCGAGTACCATGGGAAATGAATATGGCAGCTCACAATAGGCCGGAGAAGGAGGTCTCGTATAGACATGGCTTCATACTCAACTTTGTCAAAGCGTGGGATTATACAAGTGAACGAACGGTTCGTGAACGCTTGAGCTGCCTTGGTCGGATTGTGCGGCTGTGGGAAAAATAATAGAACATGGACGAACAATTTTCGTTAGTCGCACGACTCGCAGTAAAAACTAGAATAGCTGTTTTGCTTGTTTATAAGGTAGCGCTTTGCCGACGGACGACGGATGCTGCCTAAAAGTAGGCTCCGGAAGTGTTCGATGTACGGGAAGGTAGCTAGACAGATACGGAAGAGTGGCCTTCCAGCTGGCCTTCCTGGTGAAAAGGGAACAGCTCAAGGGATGTTACGCGGAAGGCAAGCTATCTGTGTTGGGGTTGAGAAAACGAGTTTGGGACAAAGTCTTGCTGCGACCCTTTGACGGGGAGCCTTTTTTGACGCTACGGCAGTTTTGTGCAGATCACCCGAATCTCGGCACATAGGAAAGCAGAAAGGGGATAGAAGATGTGTCATATCAGACTACATGTACTCTGATCGTCTGATCAATAAAAAAGGGCTCCTTTCGGCGGTGCAAAAATGCGCAACCCAATAACAAATAGCTCAATTCTCAATGCACGAGGGAGCGTTGAGCGTACAGCAACCCAACAGTTTGGTATCTCACGATGGGTTTGCCTATGTACGCCATACCAATTTGACTGAATATCAGGCTGATTGACAGCTCACGCCGGATGGCCAGAAGCGGCAATGCAAGGGGGAACCGCGACGAAAGAAGGCCTAAGAATAAATCTGCCGGAGCTGGCAGGTGCTGGCGCGAAAAGTCCAGTGGTGTGCTCCGCTCTGCTTCCACCCAACGGCAACTAATGTACCCATGTAAGGGCGGCGCCGATACCGCATACAGCCCCCTTATCAGAAGTCTAGCGACCAGAGTTGTGGAGAGAAGAGCTGAGAGAAGTGCAAATGTCATCCCGGCGGGGACTTGGACGCAGGACCCTGTGGCCTTTGCTCTGCCCTCTGAATCCGCCCACCTCTCGGCTTGTGGTTTGACAGTTGCCCCATGACGGCAGTACATTTTTCCTCCTGGCCGTCGAGATTTTTCTTTCCCTTGCAGCTTGTAGCGCGCGTCGGGGAAAGCGCGGGCAATGCGCTTGGGGCAAGCCAATCAGTGACGCCCAACGCTTCCAGCATACGCTGGTAAACAAACAGCGGCAGGCCCGGACTATATGAGATTTACAAAGGGATGCCGGATCCCCCCTCTCTTTTCCCTTACCCTTTTGCTTCAACTCGCTCTGGCTTCAACCATCAGAGTAGTTGACATACTACGGGCGAATTCTTTGTTGCGATTCCGTCTATATAACCTCCCAATCCATCCACCTCCGCGTGTCGTCTTTCTTTTACCTATAATTGCCACCTTTACACATCAAACAACACACGCACGCGCCAATCATCCGACTGTCGAACGTCACTCGACCCTCATCCCATCATGAGTCACCTACCACCACCGATCGCGCCACCGACTGTGGGCGGTATGAACGAAAAGGTGCCCGTAGTAGAGGAAGCTCCTACCAAGGAGTCTGCGGGACCTGAAAAGCGTGTCCGAGAATACAAGTAGGTGTTGCGAGCGTGTGTGAACAGAAAGAGGACGCGGTAACTAAATAATCAACGTCTATCAGGGACATGGAGCACGAGAAGCAAGATGTCGCCAAGGCACTTGTTCCTATGAACGAGATTCAGTTCACAGCAGAAGGTATGTTGCTGACGAATGTTTTCCGTTGCAAGATTAATGTGCTGACTCTTTCCTGTTGCAGACTTGTACGACAAGGACAAGGTCGATATCGAGCATGTCTCTATGGAGGATGTCTTCACCTTGCTCCAGTGTGACGAACACGGTCTCACCGATGCCGAGGCCGAGCGACGATTGGGTATCTTCGGTCCCAACAAGGTATGTCTTCGAACACTTGTCGTTCCCGGAACATGTTTCTGACGCGATTCCTCCTCTTCTAGTTGCAAGAAAAGAGTGAAAACGCCTTCCTCCAGTTCCTTTCCTTCATGTGGAACCCTCTATCATGGGTCATGGAAGGTGCCGCTCTTGTCGCCATCGCTCTCTCCAACGGTCAAGGCCGACCTCCTGATTGGCAGGATTTCGTCGGTATCATCTTGCTCTTGCTCATCAACTCGACTATCGGTTTCGTTGAAGAGCGAAACGCTGGTAACGCTGTCAAGGCTCTTATGGACTCTCTCGCCCCCAAGGCCCGAGTAAAGCGAGGCGGTGCGTGGAGGGAAATCGAATCTGCCGACCTTGTTCCCGGAGACTTGATCGCCTTCAAGCACGGTGACATTTGCGCTTCCGACTGTCGATTGACGGAAGCGATTGATGTTTCCATGGACCAAGCTGCTTTGACCGGTGAATCTTTGCCTCAGGGAAAGAAACTCGGTGATGAATGTTTCTCCGGTTCTACCTGTAAACAGGGTGAAGCCGAAGGTGTTGTTATCTCTACTGGTCCCAACACTTTCTTCGGTCGAGCCGCCACCTTGGTCGGTCAGGATAACGATCAAACCGGTCACTTGCAGATGGTTCTCGCCCGAATCGGTACCTTCTGTCTCGTTTCCATCGGTCTCTTTGTCTTGCTCGAAATCCTCATCCTCTACGCCGGTTTCCGATACCAGTACCGAACCGGTCTCGACAACATCTTGGTCTTGCTCATTGGTGGTATTCCCATTGCCATGCCTACTGTCTTGTCCGTCACTCTCGCTGTCGGTGCTCAACAGTTAGCCAAGCACAAGGCTATTGTCACTCGAATCACCGCTATTGAAGAGCTGGCCGGTGTTACCATTCTTTGTTCCGACAAGACTGGTACATTGACTACCAACAAGCTTACCATCGACAAAGAAAACGTCAAGTGCTACGGTCCTTTCTCCGTTGACGAGACTGTCTTGCTCGCCGCTTACGCCTCCCGAACCGAGAACCAGGATGCCATCGATGGTTGTGTCGTCGGTACCTTGGCCAACCCGGCCTTGGCTCGAGAAGGCATCAAGCTTTTGGACTTCAAGCCTTTCAACCCCGTCGACAAGCGAACTGAAATCACCTACCGAGAAGAATCCACCGGCAAGCTCAAGCGAGCTACCAAGGGTATGACCGGTATCATCATCGAATTGTGCTCCCGAAACAAGACTGCCGAAATCGAAGATCAACTTGAGAACGATGTCGAAGAGTTTGCTCGACGAGGTCTCCGAGCCTTGGCTGTTGCCTTTGAGGAAGTTATGGGTGACACCCCTGACGCTCAAGGCAACGGTTTCGAACTTGTCGGTCTTCTCTCCATCTTCGATCCTCCTCGATCCGACACCAAGCAGACCATCGACGATGCTCAGGCTCTCGGTGTCAAGGTCAAGATGGTAACCGGTGATCAGCTCGCTATTGCCAAGGAAACCGGTCGACGATTGGGTCTCGGTGACCACATGTACCCCGCCAAGGTCTTGAAGGACGGACCCGCTCCCGGTTCTAAGCACGCCAACTTGGATGAAATGATCATGGACGCTGATGGATTCGCCGGTGTATTCCCCGAACACAAGTTTGAAATCGTTAAGCGAATCCAAGCTTTGGGTCACTTGTGCGCCATGACTGGTGACGGTGCCAACGATGCTCCTGCCTTGTCCCGAGCCAATGTTGGTATCGCTGTCGAAGGTGCCACTGACGCTGCCCGAGGTGCCGCTGATATCGTCTTGACCGAACCCGGATTGTCTACCATCGTTCACGCCATCCGAGGTTCCCGAATCATCTTCCAACGTATGCGAAACTACGCCGTCTACGCTTGTGCCGTTACCATCCGAATTGTCGTCTGTTTCGCTTTGATGGCCTTTATCTGGAAGTTCAACTTCCCGCCATTCATGGTGTTGATTATCGCCGTCTTGAACGATGGTACCATCATGACCTTGTCCCTCGATCGAGTCTTGCCATCGCTCACTCCCGACTCGTGGGATTTGGCCGAAGTCTTCGTGTACGGTATCGGTTACGGTCTCTACTTGACCCTTTCCACCATCGTCTTCTTCATTGTCATCCACGACACCACCTTCTTCGAGCGAAAGTTCGGAGTTGACGCCTATAAGGGTGTCAACGACAAGGGATTGCACATGGTCATCTACCTCCAGGTTGCTATCATCTCTCAAGCTTTGATCTTCGTCACTCGATCTCACGGCTTCTCCTGGACGGAACGACCTTGTAAGTTTTTCCGTTTGGTGGTTTTCGGTTTTTGTAACATGGGACTCACCCTTTCTTTCCCTTCTCAGCCGTCGCTCTTATGCTTGCCTTCTGTTTGGCCCAATTGGTTTCTTCCATCATCGCCGGTTTCGGTGACTGGGGCTTTACGGATGTCGCACATATCTCTGGTGGATGGATCGGTATCGTCTGGATCTGGAACATCGTTTGGTACTTCCCTCTCGATCTCGTCAAGTTCGCCATGAAGTTCACTGTCATCAAGGCTCTTCAAAAGCGAAAGGCCAAGAAGGCTGCGCTTGCGAACCCCGTCGACTCCGAGGGAGCTCCTATCCGACGAACTCAGTCTCGACACGAATCTTTGTACTCGAACCGAGCATCTTGGTTGTCCCGAAGCATCAACCGAGTCGGTTTGGGCAAGGGACAAAAGATCAACATGTCCAAGAACGAGCTCAACCGATTCTCCTCGATTCAGGCTCAACAATCTGGAGCTGCTCTTCAGAGATCAGCTTCCCGAGTATAGATGTGTTGGGTTATGACATACAAAGCGTTGGTTTTTACGCTAGCATGCTTTATATTTCGAGATAGAGTTTCCGTACTGTAGTAGACCTGCATCATGTCGTGTGTTTGGCCTTTTGCAAACTCGACATTGTTGTCAGTAATTGTTTCCATTGGCATTTTAATATCTGTTTGATATCACACATTGTTTGGCGCGGTCGATAGAACTTGAACTTGAGCAGAATGAGTCTTTCGAGGTCTCGATTGTCTACGTAGTACCCTTGTCCAGCTCATTGTCCATACTTCTTCATCGTCATCGGCTTTTCCGTTATTCCTTGAATTGTCTGTTCTTGTTCATTTCTATGAGCTTCCTCGGTGCTCGTCGCCTACATCTAGCTCTACATCTGGCTTCAATCACAGTGCTTCGATCAATGCTGTTATCGCGGTAAATGTGTATTCGAAGGCTACGCTGACTAGCTTTCCTTCGTTATTCCACAGTACATATTCGATTGTGTAAGACTACTAAACTCCATGAACAAATAGCTGGGAAGGGCAGCTGAAAGTTCTGCTACTACCTCTTGGCTCTTGGATACATCATTGAAACTCGACAACGAGATAGGATAAAAGATGTGGGAAGCCAGAGGGAAATGAGAAAAGGTAAGATCGAAATGTAGAACGGAAACGGACAAGCTGACAAAGGTCCGCTGCCTGTTTCAGATTCATACTGATCGAATAATACAAGCTCAACTTATCACCCTATGCATTATACCTTTCTGCTTGTTGTTGCCGTGTTATCAGTCGAGTGCCTTTTACAAGCTGTTTGACCTGCAGTAGCTTGCCAAACTGGCTAGGAACGACAGATCAACCAAAACGTTCACCGACGCAATACCGCACTCGGGTGTCGACAAGCTCAGGAAGCAGCAAAAGCGACTGCTATAAACGGCTACCAACTTCAACATTCACTTGATATTGCTGTTGAATTCTGGATTCCCGTCTGTCGTCCTAGCTGGTGCCATCAGTAGACCCAGGAAGAGGGAAGCAAACAATCTGTTTCGCGCGTTGGCTTTCGCCGGACAAAGCATGCCATTTGTGAGTCTACCATCGCAGACTTTCAGAAGACTATACTGACGGAATACACACCAACTCGTCGCAGTCCTGCATAATAGATCGGATTCGCCAAAATGAGCAGACCGATTCCAAAGGATGCTATCGGTCTGAACATGGAAGGTCGATCTTCATTGCGAGCAAGAGGAACAAGTCCGACTGGACGGACCAGTAAACACTTCGAGAAGCAAAAAGAGTAAGCCAAGTGCGACAGGCGGAAACGCGAGGTGTCCGACAATGGACATTGATGCTTTCTCTCTCTAGGTTCAAGCCCATTCCTATAGGCGTGCCTCCGATGTATCCACCTCCAACATCTGTAAGCTGACCTGCCGACCGTATAAACTCCTATGCATGCCCGTATCAAACAAAACTTCCGCCGTCTGTACAGACTTACGGAGGAACGTCAGAAAAGGCAGGTATGAATGGAAAGCAGAAGAAGAAGGGCAACCAATCGCCGTTTACGGTTGGACCACCGAGCAACTCGAAGAACAAAGCGAAAAAACCGGCATCCACCTTGACTCCTGTTGCGCAAACGCAATTTTACACAAATAGCTCAAGCAACACGGCAAGTTCCAGACGTAACCTCACACCAATCCCTTCACCTTCCAATGGACCATCCAACCTCGCTGACGAAGCAGCGATAACGGGACAAGAATTCATCGAAGTAGATGGGGAATCGGACGACGATATCGAGAGTCCAGAAGTTACCCATTTGTCGTCTGTCGGTCCGATCAACAGAACATCGACAGGAACTGCAGAAAATCGAGCCACCAATGGCACAGAGAAAACAAAGACGGCGTCCACGAAGGCATCGATATTCACAGGCCGAGATGCGGCCGGACCATCGTCTCCGCAAACGAAGAAGGTCAAAACAATGCTGCCAAGGCCTGTTGCATCTAAAGTACGTCGTCTCCCTTGTTTACAAGTCCATGATATATATCAATTTAACCCTTGTCTTTTTTCTTCAAAAGAACGGCCTCGTGGTTCCTTCTTACATCGGTCTCTCACCACGCGACACGTTTCATCCTATCAAGTCTGTTATCATCGATAATCATGTCTTACCGCCGGAAGAGGTGAATAATAGATTGGTGTTGAAGGTGGCTCATATGGGCTTTCAGGTCTGTCGCTTAGACAATGCGGGCAGCAAATCCAATTTGCAGATACCCATAGAGTCTGGTACCTCTTTAGTATGTGCTCCAGTACCTGGTGCTGGGGAAGCCCGAAGTTGCTGAACGCCTTGCCTTGCAGTGGTTTGCTTCCAAGAGCGGTGGTCCGGTGACCGGCTTGATGATCGATTGTGAAGCTTCGCAAAAGGTTAGGACAGATTGGTATGAAGAGTTTGCAAGCATTCGTAAGCCTGACTATGCTTTCCCACAGTTTTATCTACTCCATTTGTTGGATTGCTAAGTGTCTCATTTTTCTCTGTCCGACAGACGACGAAGTGTTGGAAACTGGTCGATCGCGCTTCATACTGCTCGTCGAGTTAGGAGAGCCTATAGTCATGGAGAACTCCAAGTTGCTGAAAGCCTTAGGGGATCTCAAACCGCAAGTCGTGATGAGCAAGTAAGTCGGAGAGGCAAAGTTGTCAATCATTGTCTAACCACGAAATCTGCCATTTGTTATTTCCAGTCAAGTATTACGGACAGCCTACAAGGCGCAGATCCAGTCCTTCGTAAAGGTCCCATCACCTACACCGAAATTATCGGCCAAGCAACTGTCTGGGGCGGTGTTGCCAACCCGTCCTACGCCGAAAAGGAGAGCGAAACAAGATCAACCGGAAACGTCTGATCGAGAATCAACACGTCCAACGCGAACTCAGCCAGACAGAGGTGCCCGCACCGCTGCTGCTGCAGCAGCACCTCGAGAACCACCGACCAAGAAAAAGCCCTTGCCTAAAAATCCAGACGAGATTATGCGCGAGTGGCCCTCGAACGGCCGATCCGAAGTCAACATTACGAACGGCGACTTCTACCGTCTAGAGGAAGCGGAATACTTAAACGACACCCTCATCGAATTCGGCCTCAAGTATAATTGGGCTGGACTTTCCGAAGACAAGGCCGAAACCCCTCAGCAGTTTGCTCGAGAGGACATCCACATTTTCAACTCGTTCTTCTATAAGAAGCTTTCCGTTCGTAACCGACCGAGTCTCAAGGAAGCCAACCCAGATACGCCGAGTTGGCCCGCATACGAAACTGTCCGGAAATGGACGAGAAAGGTCGATGTATTCAGCAAACGTATGCTGGTTATACCCATTAACGAGAACTTACATTGGTACTTGGCCGTAATTCTCAACCCAGGCGCCATATTGCGAAAAAAATGGCGCAACGGCAGCGAAGACGGTGCTGATGAGCCGGCCGACCAGAAGGACGCTACGCTTTCAGAAGAGCTCGAAAAAGACCGTCAGCAAGAAATCCTCAACCAAGCGAATGCGATGGCGAATCAAGCAAACGGTTCGGGAAACCTGGAAAATGCGTCGGCATGGAAATCAGACCGCAACTCTGACGACGGAGAGGATCCTTTGAATGTGATCGATGAGGATTCTACAAACGTGATTGACAAGCGAGATGAGAATGCCGACCACGCAGAAGAGCCGGAGATAGTCGAGCTTCTGCCTGAACAAGAATCCGATTCGGAAAAGGTCGAGAAGATTACTACCGACAGCCCTGCGCCGTCCGCACAATCGACCGAGACAATTCCGCCAGTCACTTATCAACCTGTCTCGCTCGTGCCGCCCGAGTCTGTGCCTCTCCCATCGGGAACATCCACTCGCAGGGGCCCGATTCCGCCTCCGGCAGCTAAAGCACCTAAGACCGAGTTTGATGAAAACGAACCTGTCATCATGACCTTCGACTCTCTTGGGGGCAGTCATCAGCCTGTTGCAAAGGTGCTCAATAAATGGCTCGTCTACGAAGCGCTAGATAAAGCGAAGGAGAAGACTACACTGGAGGAAACGAATTGGGATCTGCATTTTCCGGCAGCATACAAGGCCATCCGGGTTCCCGGTCAGGACAACTTTGCCGATTGCGGTGTCTATGTTCTGCACTACGCCATTGAGCTCATGAAGGATAAAGGTGCGTTGCGGGAATACATATTTGAAAAGAGCACGGTGAAGAGCGACAAAGAAAAGGAGAAAAACAAGGATCTGTGGAACGCTCACGAGATGTCGAATCAACGCGAAGTTTGGAAAACGCTCATCCGGTCTTTACCTTCCGAGAAGGATGACGCGGCGGAGGGCACACCAAGAAAAGAGACGGTGACGGTAGCGGTCGAAAACAAGGAAGAGGATTCGGTACACGAAGTTTCGAATGACGACATCGAACCCCAACCTCGCGAGTTCTCTGCGCATGAGATGCAGCAATCACGGGAATCAAGTGAACTTTCGGAGCATCCGCCAGCGATTCGTCGGCCTCGACAATCTACAGACAGTCTGGCTGAAGAGCTTTCTCGAGCGGTCGACAGCCAGGATTATGATTTTGTAACGTCAATGCCTTCGCCTCACCAAGAACGTCCGACATCCGAGATATCTCTTGGAAAGCGTAGCATTCCGATTTCTCCTACCGCTCTTGAAGATGGTCCTTACAACAAAAGACGACGGATCGAGATGCCTGTAGCAGAAGACCCGGACGTAGTTGCGGATTCGCAAGCGGACGAGTCCCCGTTGACAGCGAATCAGCCTATGGATATCGATCAGTTGGCGTTGCATGAAGCACAAGAGATAGGGTCGCCAGACATTTCGACTGTGTTAAACGACATCCTTTCCGCGGAACGGAACTCACATATCTTTATGAGCGAATCAGCGGTAGCCTCCTCGGTTACAGGGCTTCAGGATCTGACGAATGGCATTCGCGATGTACAGGTAACGAGCGGAGGACCTTCTGTCATGCAAAGCAAGAGTGGTCGGCCATCAATGGAGTCATCGCAGGCTCCAAATCAAACTTCTACCATCCGTGCTGTCGGGACCGACATCGTCATCCATGAGGCTACAGGTTCTTCGCGTCAAGAAAACATTCAAATGCAGTTGCGCCATGATCACGATGCCGAACCGCGCAAAGAATATCCCATACGATCATCGATGCACCCATCCGCAAAGGACGTCCGTGTTTTCACGGTCCACAAAGGAAAACGGCAGAGACACGGTCTCCAACAAACTCGACCGGCAGTGTTGGAAGATATTGGATGTCATCTCGAAATGATTCAGCCTGCTCTTTCGATCGATCAAGCGATGCCAACACAAACCGAACTGTTGGAGATATGGTACCAGCCTTGGCGGGAAGGGATGAATACAGGCGGTGCCGCACTGGACAGGGTACTATCTCATTCTGCTCGTGCTGCACAGGGTGAAGACGGTCTCTTTCAGGGCGCAAACCTACCTTTGCAGAGTAATGGAGTGCAGCATGATGGCGTCAGTAACGGCAAGAATGGCCACGCCGCCGTCGTAGATGTTTCCAGTGGCGAGGAGGTCTGATGACAGTTGAAGCTCCTGCCGTTTATGATTAATTCGCCGCAAAGGTATACGCGAGTTGTAACGACCTTATAGGTATGCGAAGTCGACTTAGATAGGATCGGCGCGACAGCTTTCGTAAGTAAGCCGCCGTGGTAGGCGACAGGCCAGGATTGTCGATGAACAGAGCAGCAAGCCACTCTTCAAGCCCACAGCACGTAGCAAGCCCGAATCTTGAACTGTACTCAAAGAAGGATGTTCAAGCAACTGGACATCCATCGCTCGAACGGTCCGACGTCCTTTGCTTGCGTCAATCGTTGCATTATATGGCGCTGGTTTGCTAAAGCTCAGCAGCAGATGAAGGTCTTCTGCGCAAAGGTGGACCGAAAGATACTGAAGAAATTGCGATACGCAGACCTGGGGCATTCTCCAACTCGGATCGGTTTGGCTTTCCTTTAACCGAGTATTGATGATAGAAAGACGTTTGCTCTCGCTACGAATGCAAGAAAAGGCAATGTTTGCCAGCTCGGGTTGCCTCACAGTTGGTCCATGAAGGCAGAAATCGGCTGTTTCTATGCCAATTTGAGATTGTTTGAAGCGAGCGAGGGCTTGTCGACTTGCCTCCCAGTCGCCAGTCTCTGATAATATTGCTGTAGTAGGCGTGCAGGGACAACCAATGTCAACCCGGAAATGTCGCTTCCCTTCCGTCTCTATCCTGTTGATCACTACAACAAGTATTATTCAGTACGTATAAGCTGACGATGGATAGCATGTCCTACAGCGGTGTATCGCCACTAAGTACAAACCGTTGGGATGTCAATGCGACTGAGTAAGGAAGGGGACCTACCAACTATTTCGTCTTGGTGACCTTCCCATCAACTCGCGGATACGCTACACCAGCGTATCAAGCACATGTCTAATGAGATCTCTGTAAGAACCCAGAGCTATAGTGCTTCGATTGGAGATGCATAGCTGAACAGTTGACAGTGCTCCGGCTGCATGCAATCTTCTCACAGTCGCGTTTTCGTTGCTGTCGTATTTTCTGGCCCAAGTCCAGTCGGAAATACATGTGCGTACTACCACGACGTAGCCCGCCCCCAGGTCATATTCCTCCAAAAGAAATCCGTCAAATTGTACTCCCCCCCCCGAATAGTCCTCTCAGCAACAAAAAAGAAGATAAAACGACAGACCCAACTTTGAAACGCCGCCAAACCTTCAAAAAAGCGTGCCTCTGCCCAGAATCGAACTGGGGTTGGCGGGTATAACCCCGAGTTAGAAACCCGAATTAGCTATGAATCCACAGTGATGACCGCTACACTACAGGGGCTGGACTGTTTCCAAAAAGTCTTCATCATACATCACGATTGTGGTAAGTACCAGGTCCAGATGTATCAGTTTATGAGTCGTATCACGGTTAAGCAGAACGATGTCGTATGAATCCTCAGTGATAAACATCTACACTATACCAGCGGCACATGTTCTGCAACGTCGTTTCCACAATACAAAACGTGGAAAAAAAACGAAGAGGAGGACGAGGGGACGAGGCCTGGCTGTGATGACGTATACATTTATTCGCTTTTTTATAGGTATGGTCTCGACCATGACTACCCGACAACAGCATACCTGCAACTGACCATGGTGGCCAAATGGAAAGCTTCATGAGCATGTCATTCATTGAGCGCATGTAGAGAAGAAGGAACTTTTGGGTGCAAAGGCTTTCTTGTTTATACAAGTGTTCTCTTGCCTAATTTAATCTTGTTTGCTCAGCTGTTTGCTCCAAGGATGCCACTGCCTCGTTCTGTTGGCTCCCTGACGACCCAACAGAGCGTATAACTGAGCATGCTCTAAGACCGTTGCGACTCGGTATTTGGATGTTGAGAAGGATACCGAAGATGCCTGTCACGTCGTTTATGAAGCAGGCAGAAGCTGACGACATACGATTCCGGTGAAACGAATCCGAGTAAGCTTCCGAGTACCTCCACTTGTCAGTAGCTTGTTACGTTTGTAGTGTTTCACCTTCTTGCTTCTTCTTCTTCAATACCGCCTCGGTTTTTGAGGTCACATCTTTCCTCATCAACTACCACCCTCGACTATCCCGTCTCACTAGATCAGCAATGTCACACGATGCCTTTTCACCTCATACGACGTCTGATCACAAAGTTACTGCCTCCGTTCCTCCGGTACGTCTTACCTCCCTTTCTGTTAGGATGAAGCGTTGACGCTTTGAGTGGTTGCAGGTGACCGTGGAAGGAAAGGTGAAGGTGGACGCTGATACTTCTCCAAATCCTGTTCCCCTGGCTCATCGTTCGCCTCCTGCCAATGACGTTCCCTCCGCCATTGACACCGCTCCTCGCTCGCATGACGAACCCACCTCCGAAACGGACTCGGACGACGACTCGGACTCGGACGACGACGAACCCACCTCGGACGCGGAATCCGACTCGGACCCGGGAATCTTCCGACCTAGTCCATATTTTGATGCCTCACCATCTACTAGCACAGCGGCTGGACGGACTATCGCTTCGCTGGACGATGTAGCTACCTTGCTCAAGACCGGTACGTTTCGCGCTCCGCTTTCTTTACCTGACGATACCGGTGCAGTGCCGCGATCATTAGGAGCTGATTTGGTTTGTCGATACGTAGCGAAGAATGTGATCGTGCTTGTTGGTGCTGGCTGCAGTGTGTCTGCCGGTATTCCAGATTTCAGATCTCCAGAAACGGGGTACGTCCGCTCGTTTTTCCTCATTTCCTTTCTGCTTCTGCTCCTTCCGCACGGCCTTTGACACTGCTTCCCGGTTCTCCTTGCATACTTTACATTTACTTACTCCCCATCGTCTTTCTAATCCTTATGTACTCACCTGTCGTGTCCACAGACTATACGCGAACCTCGCACGCTTCAACCTCCCAGCACCCGAAGCAATCTTCGACCTAGCATTCTTCAAAGCCAAACCCGAGCCGTTTTTCATGCTCTGCAAGGATCTGTATCCTGGTACGCGCCTTCCTCCCTTCTCTCATAGAATAGAGGTTGATGCAATGTTTGGTTTACGTATATTTCTTTGTGGACTGGTCTGGTTGAACGAGTTTCAGGCAAACATCTCGTACGTCGCTTTACCACTCCGGGCAAATGAATGTCCTGTTTGACCCGCGTCCGAACCCATGTAGCCAACACTTGCACATTACTTTTTCCGGTTACTACACGAACACGGAGTCTTGAAACGAGTATTCACGCAGAACAGTACGTCCGGTTCCCCTCTCACATCAGCTTTCCTTGGAAGAACCATTATCCTAATTCGCTAATGTCCCGGCATGGAACAGTCGACACACTCGAGACAACAGCAGGCCTCCCCCGTGACGCTATAGTCGAAGCACACGGCTCCTTTGCGAAATCACATTGTATTCGTTGTCATCGGGAGACACCACATGAAGAGATGGTCGACAGGGTGAGAAAGGGAGAGGTCGTCAGATGCAAGGAGTGTGGGGGACTCGTTAAAGTTCGTTTTCAGTGTTTTGTTCGCGTTTCATGCTGTGGATGCTGATGTTTTGTTTGCGCGGTGGTGTAGCCGGATATCGTTTTCTTTGGCGAAGGACTCCCGAACGAGTTTTTCCAGAGGATGAGAACGGCTAGTTTATCCCTCTGTCATTTATGCTTGCCCTTGCTGAGACTTCCGTTCTCCCTCCCTGACCATTACCTTTTCCGCCTCCACCCTCTGCGTTCTCATCGCGTCCACTCGCTCAGGACCTACCGCAATGCGACCTCCTCCTAGTCATCGGAACATCACTACAAGTCCACCCATTCGCCTCGCTGATCAACTACGTACCACGCTCGTGCCCTCGGATACTGATAAACAAAGAAAAGGTCGGGGAAGCGAGGGGACGGTGGGATGATGATGGGTTCCGGTTTGAAGACGGAACGAGGGATTTCTTCTGGGGAGGAGAGGCGGATGTCGGTTTACGACAATTGGCGGAAAAGTTGGGATGGAAGGTTCGTATCCTACCTCTTCTGGCACATCATGCAAAGTAGTATACGATGGCTGAACTTGGTCACGCCTTTTTTCCCTCTTGTGTCGCGCAAACGCCATGCAGAACGAACTAGACGACTTAATTCATACGCATCGCACACAGCTCAAGAAGGAATGGGGCATCGTTCCAGGCGAAGCCGACACCGATGCGCAAGGTCCATCGGCAGCCCCGTTCACCGCACCTCCTGCTGGCCAAGGAGCCAACCGTGATCGTACAAGTGCTGGCGATGAAGACCGTATAGAAGAGGTATTGGCGACATTGGCGGAGGATCTGAAGAAGGTGGGGCTCGAGGAGGGGGGCAAGTCCGAGTTGTAGCGTATCTGATATATGTAAGGCATGAAATGGGATGGGATTTTCGCATGTTATATTTTGGGTTAGTGTCAGGTCCTGGGCATCTCTCGTTTGGATTGGGCATTGGCATCCCTCCAAACGAAGTTGGCCTGACAAGTTCTGTACCGGGAAACTGCTCAACTTGTAAACAATCACCCGAGCGTCGATTGAACAGTCGTTTCACCTCCGTTTTCACATCATGTTATGTAATCACCAAGCCTGGGACCAAATTAGGTCATCAAACGAAAAGCGACCGAACGGAGAGAACATCGAAGGAAAAGTGACGGAACGGAAGCAGCAACTGTCGGACATGTATGATTCCATCACCATCAGACAGTCGCATCTGTCCCATCATCATCATCATCCGTCGCTTCCCGTTTCTTCCACTTCCACACCATCATTCGTCGACTCCCTCATCTTCTGATTCACTTCCATCATCATCTTCTGATGGCGCCTTCGACTCCTACACGTTCTTTACACCGCCTTGGCACCACTCCGTTATGTTTTTATTCATACTCGATTTCAGCTATATAAACGACTCCATTTCCCTCCATCTCTTTATACCTCCCGACCTGTAGAATAACCATCATACTTATCAGTATCCCACTTGTACCATCAGGTACTTACTTGTATCTCTTCACTGCTTTGGACATCAGTTCTTAGTACAAGTTGGTTATTCTACAGCAACTTTCCCTGCGTCATACGTACTTACCCAGGTAACGGTTATACATATTTCCTGCAGCCCATTTCCTGCAGCGCTGCTCTCAAATTGCCCGTAGGATCGTCGAACCCCTGAGCGAATCTCGAGACGCTCTCAAAAGGACAATTCGCTTTCGACAATTCCTCCCGCCGCCACGGCATGCATCATGGTAAAAATGCATAGGTTGTGGAGTACAAAGGAACCCTGACTTTGAAGGAGTCGTAGCATGCCGCTCGGCAGTTCAGGCTGGCCGTCTATGCAGGTCTCGCCTCGAGTCGATACATATAAGAAGGCAGGAAGGTCAAGAAAACAGGAGGTGAATATCGTGGCAGACGTTCGACCTCCAGTAACGCAAGCATCATCCCTGCTTCTTTTCATCCCCCTTTTTTTATCCTCGCTCCCACGCCTATCCCCCCAAAGATATGTCGACCTGGATCTCTTCGCCCCGACCGTCGTCTCCTGAAGAATTCCTCAATTCAGGGCGACAAGCCTATCTGAAAAGTTGTCTTCCAGAACTCAAAGAGAACCTTGGTGTGATACAGGAATGCCTATCGCCGAACAGTAACTTGTTTCGTGACCTCGAAAACATTATCAAGCTTCTCGATCCACAGTCTCCAGACAGCCTCATTGAAGACATGCTCAGAAATGACTTTTTTGGCCTGATCAAGTTTCGACGAAAAGTTGTGGGGGTGTTTCTACCACAAACTGCCTTTCCTCCAGCTAACACTGCGACTGTGGTGGGCGCTACTGCTCTCGATAGACTGCTCGTTCAATGGAAAGAATCGCAGGAAAATCAGACAGAGAAAGTGCCAAACGAGGAGGGACTGGAGGAAGCTATTACCCATGCCCAAACCCTGTATGCGCAATTGGATGGTCTGATTATGCAGCCACGGTCTCAGGCAGGTATCCAATGGTGGACTGACACCCTTGGAGAATACCTGGAGACATTTCAGGTTGAAGGATCTCATGAGGTCGTGGGATACGAGAGTGATATCGTCTCAGGATTGACAAAGTTTGCGGAACAGAAGGGGATTCACAGTGAAAGTAGTGTTGTCGAGATCGGCTCAGAGAGGGGAAGCTCGGTTGGAGTGACTGCTACTTGGCTTAATTCACGCACTCTGCCAGGTATGCGGACATACGATGCCAGTTTGGCAGTCACCACCAGTACAACCGCATCGCTGAGGACTCGCGTCGCACACGACATCTTATACGAGTTCGTGCCGCCCATGAAGTTCTGAGGGGCCGGGGAGAATGCGACGTGACTCCTCTGATAATTTCGATAGAGGTCCCGCTTGTTGAAGATGATATGTATCATGATGTGAAGCTTCAATATTGTTGTGCGAGTAAAGTCGACTTTTCCACTGAATGGTCCCTCACTTTCGAGCAGTATGGCATGTTCCTGAACTCCCACAAGCCGTAGCGGAGAACGCAAATGTCCCATGTCTGTAGGCGTCGACAAAGATGTCAATTTGCGCGTCGGGAACGGCCGTAGAACTTCGCGCGAGGATATGCGAACCTTCGTGATCATCTTTGTCGCAAGTGCCTCCTTCTTTCTCAGCTCTCTTCCAGCACTCTAATAGTCTAAATCGCAAGCAGAATATGGGTAAAATGCTTCTCGTAGGCTATCCTCCAGACTAATGGTATAGAGAATGAAAGACAGTCGCACGCACCTTCCCAAGTGAAATGCCCCACCTTCATCATCAATTATCGTGCGGATTCGTGCCCGATGAATAGCGCTCTCTGGAAACTTGTGCCTCATTAGACCACTCGCATGCCAGCTGATAACCACAGCAATTGTCTCACAGATATTCATGACATGACTGTCTTGCTACCAGCAACTTGATGTCATATAAGACGTGCAATGAACGCAGGAGAGAGACGAAGAGGTAAAAGGCCCGGAAGAAAGGGAGAAGGAACTTGGGGCTCGAGATGCGTACCTCGCAAATGCTCCACAATTATGATGTGTCCCATTTGTCTCTTCATCCTCTCCTCTCGCCGATCCACTGATCCAATCTAAATGTCGGTTAACTTTCATACTTCAAAGTTCATGTATGTTGTCATGTATATCCACTTGCTTTGTCTGCGTGTATTATGCTTTCTAATTTTGTACAATCGAATTGTCATTGTCAACGTGGATCTAATTAGCAATGTCGGTTTTCGAGCCCTTCATAAAAAACGGCGTTGATCATGCCACGCTCAACCATGGCGTCGACGAAATCCAGGTGCAGAGCTCTACAACTCCTTCTTTCCCGCTCGATCCTGCATACCAGCAACCGGCGAAATCGAGACGTCCTGCTCCTGCGCCTGAGTCGGAGTCTTTCCGCCAGTGGCAGACTTGTTCTCGATATCCGAAGCCCATAAAGCGGCACCGACGCTGCTTGTCACTACTCAGTAGAAAACGAATCAGTCACATGGCCGAATAGGAGAAGAGGTAGCATGGAATGGCCTCGCCAAAGAAGAGGAGAAACGTACGGGTAAAGAACACAGATACCACAGGAATCAAGTTCAACGCCATCGCAACCGTTCCGAACGCAGTGTATGCACCACGTCGTTTGTGGACTACTTCACGCTTCTTTTGCGCATCCCAGCCTTTGAGCTGGAAATATCGTGCGTGGTAAGATGGTCCGGATTTCATGCCGTTGTAGCCTGCGAAATCGAGAAGTGTATCAGCGCTCGCTTCAAAACAGGCGAAGAGAACGAACCAGAGTAGAGGAAAGGACGGTAGACGTACCGAGGAAAAAGACAGTTCCAACAACCGGAATAAAGTTCAATGGCAGACTCAATACGTATCGTACCATTCCATCGGTCGATAATTTACTGGAGAGAGGCTTGGTGATTGCGCGGCCGAGTTGGGTAACTTTTCCGCCGTTTGATCGGGAAGAGGGGTTGAGAAGACGGCCTTTCTGGACTAGTTCAGTGTGATTTCGCGCGAGGAGGACCTGCGGCGGCGAGCGTGCGAGAGATAGATTAGTGGGAGTAAAATCAGGGAGGAAGAGGGAGGAGAAAAGACGTACAGCGTCGAATAGATCGACACCAGCTTGTCCGACCAAGAACGTTCGGGTGAGGAACGTCAATACGATGTACGACTCTCCGAGAACAAGCGGGACGGCGGCCACGAACGCTACGTCGATCAACCAAATCCAAGAGGTTTCAGCATACAGTTGCTTACACTGATTTGCGCAAGCGGAGGGACATACCGAGAGGACCGGTAACGAATGCCAGGACCGCGACTTGAGGAAGGTAGGTGAAGAAGAACATGCCGATGAGTACAGCAACTGCAGCTGCAGCTGCTTTGAGCAGAGTCGGAATCATGGGCTGGAGTAGCGATGGGTCTAAAGGAGAGTAGGTGTTCATATTAGTCGCTGTGGTGAACAAGTAACAGGGAGGAGGGAGGACGTACGCGACAAGAGGTAGACGATACCCTTCAACACAATACAGCATTAGCACACATTTCCTTCGCTCCTCTGCAACTAACACCTGCACTCTTAGCGGTCTGGACGTGTGTAACTCACTCGGATAGGGTAAACCCAAGCACCACTCGTAACGGCATCTTCACTAGTCTCAATAACCTCTAGTAGCTGTCGCTTGGCGGTTTCTTTGAGCGCGTCGGGAGAGAACTGAGACTGGTGGGTTTGCTTTCGTTGTGACATTTTTGCTGGTTGGTTCGTGATTGTGTTGATTGCTGAAGGCGTCGAGTTGACGAATTGATAGCACAGTCTGATATATATTTGCGTGTTTGAAGAGGACAGGAATGTCTTCGACTCCCACCCAAGTCGTCGTCGCCAAGTCGTTGGCAATGACGTCAGGGAAGTGGTCACGTGACATTCAAGCTGACAAGGTGGTTAAGGTGGTTAGGTGAATGTGAATTAGGTGTTAGGTGGAGCTTTAGGTGGTTCGCTAAGGCATCTTCTATGAAAGCGACGTCTTGTCTTGTCTCGTTGTCTTGTCAGTGCTCTATTCAAGGCTGAACACATTGTTTTCAGAGTATGTATAGCTGCGCTACACGTAGTAGGATCATGTTCCTTGTCAGCGTTTTCGCAAGGACCACCGCTGCTGCATCATATGGACGGGTCATGACAGGGGCGACGCGACGCTTTTTGCTCATCATCGTGTGGCATCATGATAACACCGCCGCCGTACCTATACAATTCTTCCATTAACAGCGGGTCTCCGGAATGATACTCTAGTTGTCAGCCCCCGTAAACACATCTACTGGAACATTTCCCTCAAAGTCGGAATCCCCATCGGAATTGGAGTCCGATCCGCTGCTATCAGAATCTAGAGAGGGCATAAATAACGTGGGATTTTGGATATCGTTCAAGACTTGACCACATATTGTTGCCGCCTCTCGACTCATCACTGTCGAAGTTATGGACTGAATTGAATCAGCCTGCCCAGTAGCCACACTGAAGGAAACGCTGTTCCGAATGGATTCAATCCGTTATATCTGAGGACGTAGTACTGATCCCGATTGTTGAATCAATCTTCTTGACCTGTTCCAGTAGGTACGTCGTCTCTGTCCACTCCGCAAACTCCGCTGGGTCGGGTTCGGTGCAGTCATCGGAAGGCGGTCTTTGGCGGATGAACCTTCCTAAGGCTGCCGCCCACCAGTCTATATCGGCGTGAGTTAAAACGCGCATGTATACCTTCAACTTCCTACATGCCGCCTTAGCATCCATAATAGCTTGCTGTTGGGATGCTATGGCATCGTCACCTCCGCCCGCTTGCCACGCCGTCGTGGAGAATAGAATCTCGTTGCAGATCAAGAACAATTTGGGCAACACGTCTCGAAGTCCCAGGACCGCGAGAAAGTCTCCATTTATAACTCTTGAAGCGAGGCTATCCGAGTCGGTGAGGTCAAGAACTCCGATAAAGTATCTTAGGTCACAAAAGAACTGATACATTGGGTCAACAAGTTGTATAATCAATCTGAGTTGTGATTGAAGTTGGTCCAGGTGCCGCTTCAGATAGCTTTGCTGTTGGCTTGGGGCGCGAAGACTGAGCTGGAGCCTGGCCGCTGCCAACGTGGGTCCCGCCGTAGACGATTTCCGAGCGTACAACATGCTCGAAGAAGTGGACAGGTGTGTTGTATCACCCGAAATTGTTTATTAACGTAGCTCAAACAGGGGAGACCAAGAAGGGTGACGACCAAGAACGTCATGCCCGTCATGACCTGTTGGTCCCGCTCACAGAGCTCTTGATTGTTATATCGTCCTGAGCGTACAACATCAACATCGATCGGAAAGGAGCCTGCTGTGATGAACGGATGTGAGAACCTTTCACCTCCGGGCTTCCTTTCTTGTTGATCTCGCCGTTTTCGGTTTCACCCTGCTCGCCTCTGCATTGGGCAACTTGGAGGAAAGCATCAGCAGGAAAGGCGCCGATCTTCACGGCAGATTCCAGACTGTTGCCATATTCAAACTCTTTTTGGTCATTGGATCATAACATCGGTGGTGAGAAACATTGCTCAGACACATAGTAGCTAGCACACGGCTGTCGCCTGCGTTGCCAGGCCTCTTGAGTTATCCCCTACAAAAACAGAAGTTACGCGTTTCTCTTTTCAAGTGGCGGGAGCCTCAACGTCTTCGCCTATTCTGGGTCCCACAGATTGTAGTCAGAATTTTGCTTGGAAGAAGATGCTACTGCCGCTGAATCAGATTTCAAAGGGAGGATGAAAGTTGGCGTATATATCTTCCAGCACTCGACGCTTCAACGAATCGATTTTGCTCATGGCTTCACGTGAGGAGGTTGGCTATGAGGATTGGCGATCGAATATGCTCGCCACCGGCCACTCTACGTAAGAAAGCACTACTATTCTCGCTGGCATTCTCCTGGAAGGATTCTCACTTAGTCAGTCGCACAAAATCAACAAGTTCCGCATCGTAGGCCAACAAAATCACATGATCCTGTTCGAGTGATATACAAATGACGAAAGCAACTGGGATGGGCAAGTGCACATGACACCTGGCTAAACCAATTGGCTAATATGACCATCGGTGGCCGGGAATTACACAGGGCTGCCAGACCCGGAGGATACGTCATCTTCATCGGCACTGTCTTTAACGATAACGTTCGGCGTACAGGGTCCTGAATCAGGGAGTGACTGGAGCAAATCGGTGTCGGAGACCGTTGAACGACTATACTCATCGAAACCCCTCTCGCGTATTGAAGCCCCCCGTAACGCTGAATCGGAGCATCGAACCCCAAGAGTTGTGCGGGAAAAACGTCAATATCTGCGCGAGCTTTCCTACACAGCTCGTTCAGAGCCGTCTGGGACTCGCCGATACGCTCACTGATTCTTGTGAAATCAGACGAATACCCAGACCTGATCAAGCTAAGATAACCCGCCCCGAATATTGATTCGATCCTATCGAGCTGTAAACCCAAATATCCATCCTCTGACCATTTCAGAAATGACGATATGCCCCTTTCACGGCCGAAGTGGCTTTGAGGCAGTTGGTCAACTTACGCTTCATAGGTGCAATTCCAGGATTCAGACCCGCACTAGGCAATCGTTGCATAAAATGATCCACTTGAAGCACAGTGGCGTAAACCTCTTCAATAGCTTCTTTCAGCGCATCATCATATGGTCCTTGTCGCTCCATGGCACACAGCATCTGATGGAGAAGCCCCATTCTTGCACGGTCTGGAGGCCCGTCTGAAGCTCTGTGTATATCAGGCAAACACAACTGGTCCAATACCTCGTCCCTAAACGTGAAAAAAGCGAGAAAGTCTCCTCTAATCACCTTTGAAGCCAGACCGTCACATACGTCTGTATCGACAGATTCGTTGGAGAAAGCAAACTGTCCGGGCTTGATAGGATCGGCCTCCTGTATATGAGGTGCTATGGGCGCTAAGTTGTGTTCAAGTCTGTCCAGAACCCATCTCATATCTTCGGCGCTGTGAGCCTGAGGGATTGACGAGGTCGAAAGATGAGGCAAGGTCGACACTTGCAAAATCGGCGACATGCTTTGGATGTATGGTTGTCAAAACGTGTCTCGAACAAATCAGGTAAGAAGGCGCCTATGAGGTGGGGGTGAGAACGAAGCTTTCAGCATACAAGCTCGAGACTGGGAGATGTTCGCGTTACCTATTTATTTCAGCGTTCGGCCTATTCCATATGGGCTTGACAGAGCCGAGCGAAATAGGTCTTGGAAAGGTAGCTGCACCGCCGAACGGATGTCAGGGATTTTCCCATATCCGAGCTTCCTTTTGTGTTTCAAGGCGCTGGATCGGTGGAAGGGCATCGGCAAAGATACGAAGTCAAATTGGACTGCGAAATGTCCTGGAAAAAGAGGCGCCGGTGACGAAGAGCTTCTGTGACCTTAGGCGTAGTCACGGTAGTCGCGGTTACATTTCTGCCGGAAGTCTTTCCCACAGAGGGGCATCCACCGGACGCACGGTATAGCACGCTGCAAAGGATGTGTTCAGCTTTGGCAGAGATGGGCATTTGCCTCGGAGATCGTTCAGGTGGCGGTACTGCAGCCTCCCTTGGTATCGCCGATCTTGACGAGGATTCTCCATTCTCTTGTGTCAACGTTGTCCATTCTCTTGCGTCGACGTTGTGGTAATGGTAACGGAAATCTTTCGGCAAGTATGGCTGTGAATCGTATCAGTGCATTGTGCAGATCGCTACCTGTACAACCGATAAGGTGAAGGACGAATGATGTGTGATGAACGAACGATATGGTGAAGCAGCAGTCACTACTTCAGACGTTCCTGACCATCCAAATCCCCACCCTTCTTCATCACCTCCACCGCCTCCTTCACATTCCCAATCAACGAATCATCCAACACTTTCCTCTCCTCCGCATCAAGTTCGTTCATCCGCACTCCAGCACACCTCGCAATAAACCGCACGATCATCTCCTCCGCCTCCTTCGAATTGCGAGTCAACGCATGATCATCACCATCATATAGCTTTAGTTGTCGATCGCCTTTTGAGCCGTACCATTCGTAGAGCCGTTTACTGCATATCGGTGATAATGTTCGATCGCCGGTGCCGTGCAAGAGGAGAAGAGGTCGCGGTGGAAGAGAGGTGACGCCTTCCGTTTCGGCTGTTTGAGATGCGATTGTTGCGCAGCCTATGACACGTTGGTCGGAGCCGCCGACGGTGAGGACCGGTGCACCGCCAAACGACCACCCGACGAGCACGAAGCGAGAGATATGATCCGGGTAGGCGGCGGTGAGGTGGTCCATGGCTGCCATGACGTCCGCGCAGCAGTATTTATTGCGTGCGGGATAGCGGTAGTCGAGGCGTAGTGCAGGGATGGCGAGGTGTGCGATGCTGGAGAGTTTGTCGGCGATTGAGAGGTAGATACCGGAGGGACCTGTAACACCGCCACCTGCTCCGCTGAGGAGGATGACCGCTGTTTTACTCGCTGCTGTGTCTGAGGAGTCAGATGCGAAGCCATGTGGCAGATGTAGGAATCCCGGTACGCTCCCTCCTTGGCTGTCCTTTACGCCAACGCTAATCCGATCCACCCTACCTGCCCTAACTTTTGATGCTTCAAAGAGCAGGGGCGCATGTTCTACTTCCGCTGGAAACGAACTGACCGTCCGAGGAGCGAGCTTTGGAGGTGGTGTCCCCGAAAAAGAGGTTTTGGCGAGTGGTGATTCAGTGCCTGGACGAGCCATTACGGTGATGCGCTGAGCGAATGGTTTGATCCTGGATTGAAGACGAGCTCGGAAAGAGTTCATACGATAAATGGCGGAACAGCGTTATATGCCGCGAAGAGGAAGGTATGTATGTATCGCTCGTGTCCGTTCGTCTTTGACGGGAGAAGTGGCCCGTGTCTTACTAGCGGATCCGCAGTAGGCAGCAGCATTTTCAGTATTACGGAATCGCAATTCGGTGGTGATGGATGGTGGTGGCGAAGGCGTTGGACGGTGAGCAAAGTCACGGAAACGAGGCAAAGTGGATTCTGGAATCAGTCGCTCTTCGGCTACCATCATGTCTTTGATCAAGTGGTTCCAGTATTCCAGTACTTCCTGTGTTTCAGTTTCCAGTGCTTCGTCATCAAGCCACGTGATATGCGCGCGGCGCGGCGACTGTCTCTTCATTCAACTCTTCGACTGACAGGTGAGGGCTTAGAATCTGCCTACAAGGGGCGGGCGGGTCACGTCGCGATTATGCCATTTCGGTAGTTGGTCAACGACACACAGATATTTGACATGCATATGAACACATGCTCTCCTGAGCACAAACCTCTGCTTGATTCACCATGCAACACTAGACTAAAGGGACAACGCAATCAATATAGACAATCATGACACTGGAAACATTGCGGGACCAAGCTATCTGGCGGAGGATCTCCTTAGTGCCCTGAGAAGAAATCAGTCAGCCGGCCTTAAGAGGAGATAAACTAATGAGGTGTTCACACCGCTCTGAAGAGTCGAAGGTGAAAGAAGTCCTCCCAGCTGCTGGAGATTCCAAATGCGACATGTGATGACATCTTGCTTGACCATCTTAACTGACACAGGCTTCTTGATTTTCTGGCCAGAAGCGGACGTCGAGGTGATTGACCGGCCGACTGCGCCTTCTCCTGTTTCCACACTGAGGCGATCACTGCACACGCTCGCGATCTTGGATCTACCACCGTCGTTACCAAGAAAGGCTAGCTTCCTTTGTTCCCTTTTTGATCCGTTGTTGGGGCATATTTCGGGAAGAGAGAGGCGTACACAAATGAGTTACAAAGGCACCTTCGTGCAACACAATCCCAACGTCACACGCAATCCGGATGTCTGACATCGAACTTATACTACGCTACATTTCCAGCAATCGCTACCTCCCACTATCACACCCACCCCGGGAACAAGCACTACGACTCGCTTTGATCCTATAGCTTATGAGTCACGTAACGATGTCTCTCAACCTACAAGATGATTTGAAAGGCTTCCCGAAGTGCACTATCATGTGGACCATGCGACGGAGTGGGAAGCATCATCGGGGAATAAAGGCTGCTGTTGCAGTCAGCATCATCTGCCAAATCGGGTAAGAACAAGGTTTTGATATCCTCACAGACACGACACTCCAGTGTGTCATTCTGCGTCGACACGTGCGAGTTGTTCGAAAGAATCAAGCTGCCAAACGTTGTTACGATGGAGAGAGTTCTTGTACTGGGTGGCGTGTCGTGAGCGATGGCAGCGATACTCGCATCAGAGCTGTTGTTCATGCTCGACAGCACGCTTGGCAAATGTATTTCCGTCGTCCAGTGGAGGAATCCCGATAGATCCTGACTGAAGCCATAATCATTGTCGGGCCAGACGCGAAATGCGTTACGCCAAAATTGCAGTTTGGCTAAAGGGCGGTCCTGCCAAAACTTGACGAGCTTCAGCCATTCTGTACGAGCCATGTCTACCGCCTGCTTTAAGGTCTCGTCACCCTTCGCAGTATCTTTGAGCTCCTTCAGGAACGTTTCGAGCGCTCCCTCTCCACCGTCTTCTGCGTAGTCGAATAGTAGGCCTGGTAGCTGATAATCCAGTTTGAAAAAGGGCTCAAAGCTCCCTTCGCAGAGTTGTGTAAGAAAATCTTGCGAAGTCGGTGAGTGGCCGGGGTCGAGCATATTGAGGGTACCTTTCAGATCAGAGTACATGTCTCGATGACGTTGCTCCTTGTGTATAACATGCTTGAAAATTTGTTTTTTGATCATCTTCATCTGATCTTTGAAAGTGCACGCAATTTGGCGATACGGGAACTGCGACTGAGCGTCATGAGCGAGCGCGGGGTCCGGTACAGCCCTAGGAGTCGAATTGTTCGGCATACAAAAAAACAAGGGGAGCTAGAGTGTTCGGAAATGGAGGTAAGCGTGCAGCGACGGATATCAAGTCAGGGCATCAACAAGAGACAGGTGACGCATCTCACGCCATTTCAGGAAGCAGCAGTTGCCCAGCTCGTTTATATGTCCACTTCTCGAACCAGCAATAGGTCTACACCATGCCACGCTTGCCTCTTCGAGTCCTTTAATTTCCTATATAGCTGAGAATCCTTTGTCTGGAAAATCAGGAAGAAGTGCCGTCAGAACGCTTATCATGGGCTACGGGGATTCTTTGCATAGCAGCATATACAGTACCCACAGATGATATGATGATTTACCCCAATGCTTCGGGAAATTGGGCATCTGAAAGGCGAAGCGAGCGATTATATGCGCACATAAAGCCGTCATAATGATATGCCGTACCGCTTCGTTGAGAAATCGGCTGATCGAACTGCCTTCCGTGGTCTTCATGTTGATTCGCAGGAGAAGCTGATATGTCCTCTCCTCCAGCGCCTTTTACAAACATCCCAAGGCGTCGAAACAGTACTACATCAAGGACACGACGCTCCCAGAGAATTTTGATATCGAAACTGATATCGAGGAAGCGGTAGTACCAGAAGTGGCGATTTCGACATGAAGCGAGAAACGTGATGACTTGCAAGCAACATAAATCCGCTTGCGCCATGTGGCGGTAGCCCAGACGGAGTACCGAGATTAAGAGGTATGGCGGTCGGTGCTGGAAGTCTAAAGATTCCGTCAATGACACCGAGGTAGTTCCGGAGGAGACATAGTCACACCCTTCCAGCTCTTCACGATAAGACCCTTTTGTATGATGCAGCTGCCCGGAAGCCGAAAGTTAAGCTACAGGGCAGATGCCAGTAACCCGGCCGTTCTCCCTTCCTGACTATTCGTGGTACCAACATTGACGCAAGAAATTGCTTACAGAAACAGAAACTGAATCATCAGGATTTTCAAACCGCTGCGTACTTCCACTTCCGCTGAGCAAGCTCAGATCCCCGCTCCTTGTATGGAAGAGCTCAATCTATCGTTGGTGGCCGTTCGTGAACAGCAGATCCGCCGGGCACGGGAACGGTCCGGTAGCACGATGCGCCAGCTTCGGTCCGGTTATGGTATGATACTTGATAGTCGCCGGAATCTAGCACCGCGATAGCGACGGATAGGGTGGGTGGATAGCGTACACAATTGGAAGCCTGACTCTGGAATGAATCAAACTTGACGGCCATAACATCAGCTTGAAAGCATCGAACGAACGTATCTAGCTATCTGGCTTAGACCACCGAGGTCACGTCACGCGCGACTGTCTAGCAACTAAGTGTGCCTGCCACTGAAGCAACTGAACATAGATACGACTCACGAGTAATACAGCAAAAAAACCGTACGGAAAGGAAAGAGCTGGTAGTGAGCTTGGTAGTGGTAGGAGACCTTTCACATTTCTCTATATCGACGGGGCGCTGGCTCCCGGCCCAGCTACATCAACATCGCAGCGCCGACTGTACGAGTATTGGAACATGTGGAATTTTACCAAGGGCTGCTGACTGCAGCCTTGTCAGAAAGGGAGGCTTCCTTTGTCCTTCTTATCAATAGCAACGACATCGAGATGAATGAAGGGGCTCGCACGATACCAATAGACTAAATCATAACAGTAACTTTCCGGAAGGACAGAGCAGGGCCAGCCTTCCATCGATACCCTCACCCTAACTTTGGTATCGACATGCAAGGATGAGCTATCTGATGATTAGCAACAAGGAAGATATAACATTCCGCCAGTGTCGTAGATGTAGAATAGCCTGCAACCCAAAACATCACTAGACACCTTCAGCTTGGCTAGCTTTGCGTTTCAGCGTTGATGAATGCTGGCCCGAATGCTCGGTAAAGTCTAACCAGCTCTGAACTGTATTTCTGGAATACTTTGCGTACTTGCCAGACAGACCCGTAGAGTCGAGGAACTTACCTCTCCGTGCCTTGTTTGGGCTGAGATTCGAAGCGTACGCCGTCGCGTCCACAAGCTGGTACCGCCACGCCTTGTGTAATCCAGCTGCAGATGTTCACATATGGTGGACACATCTATCTCGCTGAACCGCATCGCCGAACTTGTGTCAAAATTTGCCTCTGCAACGTCTTCATCTACTGCTCGAACGTTCCCTTCCAATACTTTTTCGAAATTGTTTTTACCTTCTCATAAAGGACTTAGACATCTTCCATCACTTGCCGTATATCGACGATTTGCGGCTTGAGATCGTTGCCCGTAACCGTCCGTCCATACAGTTCTATGTTGAACAAGACGACATTCAGCTCAGTCTCACCCTCCCCTTGGCCACTCTGGTGTCTAAATAGACCATCTGTCAGGAAGTGCAGTATCGCATGTGCATTGGGATCCAGCTCTGCCATTTTGTCGATGTGAACATCCTCATCCTCCTTCGAAATCGGCAGTCGCAAGAAATTAAGCAAAGCATCGACGCGAGTGAGAAACCGTGGTGAGTGTGCCGTCATAGACTGGGACCGTTCATCCACTGTAAGTTTGCACCATTCTGTCCTGATTTTTGAGCGCCGGACCCTCAAATCGAGTAGAAGATGTCGAAGCTCGTCTCGATCCGCTTGCGATTGCAACCATTGCTCCGAAGGTTCGTGCTTCGGCGGGAGGACCCCAACAGAACTGGATGGAGGTCTTGGTTCATCGGAGATGCCATGTATTTTGTGGACGATCCGAAAATTGAACGGATCACTTCGGGTCAATCACAAAGTTGAAGTGCCTTGGGTTTCGCTTGACGCACGTTTGGTGACGAAAAGAATTGCAGAATATGCAAGCGCTTCGAAACACAACATATAGATGTCCAAACAGACAGCCCACCACACATGACTGGATATGCCCACGGAAAACAACCCTTTCGATCTCGCAGCCATCGGTTCTCTACGTCGTCCTTTGCGGCGTAACTCCTGATGTGAGCCAAATCTCCGATGAAGCAGATATGAAACCTTTATCGCGATTGTTCGCACCAATTGGTTCGCCGAGAAGGGAAGCATCGAGTCGGAACAAGTGTCGCCAGCAGCACAACGTCCTCCGATATTCCAGTTCGAGCATTCACATGTGTTTCCATACGCATGCAGTCTACCCAACGAACAAATCACAGGTACCCTTCTCCTGTACCTTTTGCAAACGTCTTGACTCCCGTATCGTCCATTCGGTATTGTAGGGGATGTGCACGTGGTATCTGAGGCACAGAACATGTTGAGGATGTTTTGGTGTCGATCGGCAGTGGTAGGAGTGGATGTGATGAGATCTGCGTAGAGGGAGCAAGTGT
Organism: Naganishia friedmannii; assembly: GCA_030039255.1. NCBI lineage: Eukaryota > Fungi > Basidiomycota > Tremellomycetes > Filobasidiales > Filobasidiaceae > Naganishia > Naganishia friedmannii. The sequence continues at coordinate 142,671 of JASBWT010000009.1, read as the reverse complement.
AAGCGGGTTTCCACAAATAATGAATAGTAAATCAAGCGGTGAGAGAGACTGACCTCCCCTGTGACAACTCCACTTCGACCCGTCCTCAATCCTTCTATTCTCCACCACACACCACCTCCGAGCCGCACAAGTCGTAGTAGTAGGTCCAGATCGCTATTTGTTGTCTGTTCACGTGCGTTTGGCTGGAATGAGATGATTGCCGAGTTGGAGCCGAGGGAGTCTGTATGTAGATGTGTAGCAACGATTGCATTATGCTATTCCGTCACAAGGAAAGTGTCAGTAAACACGTCGTATCTGGGATAGAAAGCGGTCGAACCGACCTTTCTTGATAACGAGATGACGGCTCGCACAAACCGTGTCACTTCTTGCGGTGTAAACCCAAGCACCAAGAGCTGCGACAGGTCATCCAGTACGATCAAGCTTCCTTCCTTCCCTTGTAATGTCTGCACGATGCACCGATAGATGGGTTTAAGTGACGGTTCATCGTCGTCAGTGAAGAGCGGAGGTGATGTAGGAGCCGTAGGCGATGAGGTGGAGAATGTATGGCTTGTTGGTGTGATGAGGGTGAAACTTTCAGACTGTTTGAGCGGTATCGGAGCTCCCTGTAAACAAGAAGGATTGCCCAAAGTGCCCAAAGTCAGGGATTGCCGGCAAACTCGATGAAATCACGCAACTCACCAGCTTTTTCCCTATCGCTTCCCAATGCGCAGCACTTTTCCTCCCGCCTGAAAAGTCAACAACCGCTACCGATCTCGTGGGTCCTGCCGATGGAGCTCTTCCCGAACGTAATGCTTCGACAACAAAGTGGTAGATGACGAAATCGGCAGATGCGTTGAGGGTGTCGGTGACGAGTACGTGTGACCCTGGTGGTGGAAGCGGTTGCTTCCCGGCTGATGCGGAAGAGAAGGAAAAGTGCGATGGTGGAAGGAGAGGCATGGTGGGACGATGAATGACGACGTGGATGCGATTGAGATGTCGCAGTCGAGACCAAGGAAAAGCTGTGAACAAACTCAAGCAAGAGCTGGGTTTGAAGATGGACCGGTCGAAAGGAGGAGAGCTGTCGAAGGTGGAGGTCAGATGAGGGAAATCTTGGTGCTCCCGCTGCGAATGCAACCTGGACATCGAGCAGCTTCTTGTCAGTTTCTCAAGCTTGTCAAGCTGTTTCTCAGGCTCTGACAACCTAGAAATTGGCTTGGTTTTGTGTGCATTGGGTCCACCTCTCTTTCATTCTCGCAGTACACGGAATGGACACTCACTCAAGGGTAAGTAGGCGGGTAAGTTTTTCGTGCTCCCCTGAGCTGGTCAAGCGTTTTGCTTGAATATACTGTAGGCGGACCGATATACTCTGAATGATGAATGATGAATGAAAGCCCGAAGGAGAGCAATCCGCAAGCCTGGTTACCCCGCAAAACATACATTGCTGCAAGATCGTCTGCCTTTGAGAAAGAATTGCGAGGAGGAAGCCGAATCAGCGATCACTCCCGGACCGGAATAGCCCATCGATTGCGGTCATCGTTAACGTGAACGAAACACAGTGGGAGTAGTAGGACGGAACGGATCAGCAGGGATGTAAGGCCGGTAATACCTCGAAGGGAGCTGTGCCATATCGTTTTCAAGGTATGTCTCTGCTATGCTCACTTGCGTCTTGGATTGGATTCAAAACACAGGATGAACTGTTCAACAAAGTTCAACGAAACGTCGGTCACTTCGAAAGAAACAAGATAATTGACTCATACATGAAACGATAACATTCAAGAAACAGGAAAGAATACAACAACAGGAAAGAATACATACAGCATCAATTTCCTCTATCTACATCACGGGACACGAGGCAACTTTCAGAGGTCACAGAGCTTCGTCTGGAATCTGTGGCACTGGGGCGCTCGATTCTCGACATCGCCTGCAGGCTCTCTAGACAATTCGGGATGGATCCCGTAAGCAAGGTTGGGTCAGCGACCGGTGATTTGACATTTGCCTCTGTTTCGACATGTTCCTCATCGTTTTCGCCAAAATGTCGCCTTGCAGCGGGCGAGAGCAAAACATCTACAAGAGACACAAAATCCAGTGTGTAGGGCGTGTTCAGATGCGCCTCAAGGTTCCACAGTGCCTTCTGGCTACGGGCCTTCCGGGCGCTATCGCTTTGTTCAAGAGAATGCGGCGATTTTCCTTGGCCATGTATTGTCGGGCTCGTGCTTTCCGCGGAAGACCCGACAACAGTTTCGGTAGTGGGTGCGGACAACGAAACAAGGCGTGCATACAATACTGAGATATCAATAGCATTGACAGGCGGCAACTGAGGGTTGAATTGGTCTGGCAAACATTCCCACCTTTGCCACGCTGCAGCTGCCTCATCGTAGATTGTCTCGAAATCGCCAATGTCCTCGTCGGAAACACCTTGCGCGGATCTAAGAAAATCAAATAGCACATGAAAGGGCGAGGATGGATACGGGGACATTGATTTGTGTCCCGCATCGAGAACTCTTTCCGCAGCTTCGGCTCCTCCCTCTCTCAAGATCGCATCTTTCTCTGCTGTGACAACATCGCAAAACGCTTTCTTGCTTTCCTGTGCAGTTTTTACCTGCTTTCACACCCTTTCGGTAAGCCGTTCCATACCACTGTGTTTAAAGCCGCTTCCAGTTCATCGAGCTTTGCACCGGTTTGAATCAGACTTGTCCGATATTGGTCTTTCGTGGCAGAAGAGCCATTATTCCACGCATTCTTAAAGTGCATAGTCGTGTACAGTCTGAAATTCAGAATGCAAGTGCCTTTCACGCCACGGCTGCATCAGGTACGTGCGATTTCACTATTCACTATATGATCGCACGGCACAGGAAAGGCTTCGCTGGATTTGCGACCAAAGAAGTCAGCGACATCTTTCGGACCTCCATTGTTCGGCTTATCGCTCCAAAGGAACGCAAGTCGATATCATCCGCGGCCCAGAGAAGAATCAGGTTTCATCGTAGGCAGGGATAGGCAGTCATCGAAAAACCGGTGCAGGAAGACGCTCGGGTTCTAGCAAAGGCTGTGCAACATCATTAAGGTACGGGTGATTCGCTTTGCACAAAAGTTTGTTAGGCGCCGAGTCTGATAGTATACGTTCATGATTCGATGATCGATTTCCACAGCCAGTAGCTGCACAACATTCATGTTGTACCAAAGCATCACATGACCAACACCAAATGCTAATCATCCACACAATCACTCTCTGGCGCAAGTTGTGCGCGGACTGTAGATGGGCAGCCGTGCGGGAGCATGACCCCCCGCGCATATATCGATACAATACTGACGAATTATCTGGCGGCAACCGCCATTCGTGGAGGCTACGATGGTGGTCATAGAGCTCGGCATGACTAGTCAGTCATGACTATAATAGTCATTTTTTTTCAAAGTCCAAAGTCATAGTCTAGTCATAGTCAGGCGAAAATATGACTGACTAATCATTAGTCAGTCACCAGTCATGACTAGTCAAATAACGAGCAGGCTAATCATGACTAGTCAGTCATTCTCGGAGTTGACTAGTCATATTCTCTGTTGACCATCGTGACTAGTCACGCGTGATTAGTCACTCTTTTCCACTAGTAACCCATTTTACATGACAATGTACATGGTCTAGTACTGCATACAGCCGCTCTCGTTAAGCTCTCTTGGTGTGAGATCACGTAAGCCCTTTTTTCAACTCACCGCAAGGTCGTCCATCGTTTCAACTAATCAAAAAGTCGTCAAAGTCACGATTAGTCACCAAAATTTTTGACTAGTCGACTTTCTCGACTGACTACGATTATTCAGTCATTTTTGAAAACGCAGAATTGTCATAGTCTTTAGTCAGTTATAGTCACATGGTGGATATAAAACATTCCAAGTATGGAAACGCAACCATGTTGTTGTCAGTCAGACCTGACACGTCATTTCCGACCCTTCACTCGCCATCCTTCAAATCTGTTGTTTAATGTCTATCGTTCGGAATTGCCAGTCAATGTCAGGCTGGCACCCGGCTGAAATACATGAGGATCGACAGGCAGACGGTTTGCCCTTTGGTCTTGAAAAAGAGCTGTACTACACACACAATATCAGATATTTCGAGACTGATCTCCTTTGTTGGGTGCCAGCGATTCTCCTTAATCGCGCTTACTGGACTTGTAAATCTTTTTGATATTTTCTATCAAAAATCACAAGTCCAAAGAAAGTCGCAACTTGTACTTTTGGAGTTTCGAGACAAGCAACGGATTTTCTGGATACTACACAGTTGTTATGTAATACTCACCTGTCTTGCTGACTGCCAGACCTTGTTACTATCCTCAACTAAAAGGGTAGCTAATCCGGTCTTGAAGCCGGATTGGAAGTAGTGACAATTACTGATCTAATTTGCGTGAATCATAAATCTAGTGGCAAATACATTTCACAGCCAAGAAGGCTGGTTTATATAGACGTTCAGGTGTGCAGCAAAGGCATTTGCCACCATATTGTTGAGTCAAACCGAGTCATAGAGTAAGCTGGATCGACTGTCGGTCAACTGTCGGTCAACTGTTGATCAATTGTTGGTCAAGGGTTGATCAATTGTTGATCAAGTGTTGGTCGAATACTGGATCATCCATTATTATTACATCTGAGGCGAGATAGAGTAAAAGGCGAGAGTAGGCGCGAAAGTGCTTGGGCGCGCGGTGTTGGCGCATAAGCGCAGTTTCCCAACATCCTTACGTGCTGTTGATACAAGTTTCAGCTTCTGACACACCTATCTGGATTTGGCCTTTTGAGCATAATGCCTACACCATCTCTGTTTATCGAAAAAGAGGAACGCAACAGCAGGAAGGGTCAACTATCTGTCGGGGACTCGGGGGTCATACTCCGTGAATTTTCCGTTCGACTCTCAGAGGCTAATGTCGACTGATCATCCTTCAAGGCATCCAATCCGGAACAGGTAGAGACTGTCTTCAAATACTCATCATTCAAGACGGCGACTTTACCGTGCGACTGGGTAGCTGCTTCATCAAGCAGGCAAGAAAGTGCCGTCAAACGGTTCGCGAAGTTTTGGTAGCATGCTGATTGCGTTTCTCTGTGCGTTCTGCTATCAAAATCATCAGCTGCTGCCGAATACGTGGCTTGACCTGCTATCGCTTCGATACTCGCTTGAGGTGAAGCGATACTATCGGTCACAGAGCACCGGTCGGCAACGTAGAGCGCTCACTGATCATAGCAAGCGCCCTTTCCTCGATGTCATCCTCGTGGGTGGCCCATGGCTTTCAAAGACGTAGACATCGTCGTACTCGGCCCAATTCGTCAGGCTCGTAAACTTTCCCTTTGTCTCCACTTTCGTTAATCTCCTTGTGCTAATGCAACGCCTCGAGGAATGTTGCCACCTCTGTCTGACAGACTATCGGACAACAGACGATCGCCTTCTTTGCGATTAGCGACACGTGGGTAGAAAATACAGAACTGTCGACCATCGATATGACAGAAGCGACGCCTCCCGTCTCGACTGCGCCTCCGGATGAGAGCAATTCGCTGAGGACTTTCGAAAGCGGTGCCAAAATTTCGGACAGAATGTATTGGATCGCGATTTTCTTCAGGAATCTTGGTCGAGCCTGTACCGCTACCATGCTGGGCAGGCAGCTCTAGGACTCCTCGCATTGGATTTTCCAGTGCACTCCACCCATTATATTTGCAGTCATGATAATCTTCGTTAGGAATTCGAGTCTCTCTCTCTCCACCTGCTGGATCGCCGCGCAAGGTACGCGAAGCGTTCTGCCAGGTTTCAGGATGTTCAGTACACAGAAATTATCCCGGGCACCCTCGCACGCTACTACAGTCGGCTGTCAGTAGCATCCTGCATTAGTGATTAGATGGTGTGGATTGTGAAAACACCCACGAAGCGAGATCAGAGAACGCCATGTGCAACTTCTTGGGATACGCTTTCCTGATAAGGTCGATCACCTTGTCACTGGTGTCACTCGCATTCGTAAACTGCTCGAGATGATTCTCGGCTACCACTTTGAAAACTTTACCCACCTCGATGAAACTTCTGACGAAAATCTCTGAGTTGCGAAGGTCAAGTATTTCCATGCGAAATTATAGCTTTCTCGGTTCGCCGGCTGGACTTCTTTGATGGTCCACTGGCCACCAGCAAGGTGTCCAGCTCATCTTCTACCATTTGCAATTGCTTCGTCATATCATGTCATCCGCTGTTCATCCCTAAAATCCAGACGATGTTTTCAGTCGACGAGCGGGCATACTTCGAGGTGGGTGTAAGCGCTATGATCCCAAGGCCAGGTTCGTCGCAGCGGCGGTAACTGGGACACCGGACTCAAGCAACTCCAGACTTCTTGCCAATTGTAAGATCGAAGGAGATGCCTGAGTCGTCATGAACAGTACTTGAAGTTCCTCGGCGTGAATAATGGGACGGTGGGCCAAAAGATGTAAAGAGCCCGGTAACGTTGTATTCGAATAGTATAAAATGTATTATTATACTAACCGAAAACAGTACAAGGTCTAAACTCTAAAGTGGGATCAGTCAGAAAGGATTATGCTTCACAATTATTGGTGTCTAATAAGGTAAACGGCTGACTTACTAGATAATATATAGAAAGCTGATATAAGCAAACCTAAAGGTATTATCTAGATTTGTAGTCAGTACAATCAAGAAGGCGCTTCTTGGAGAGTTAGGGAGGAAAAGCGTGTTTTCATAAATCATAGTGGCAAAACTTACTACAAATTGGCGTATCTTATATAGACGTTAGAAACGGGTGGCGAGGCCTACCCTGCTCAAGGGCTCCTAAGGAGACCTTGGCGTACAACCTACCTTTGTCACTTTGTTCCGAAAATGGCACAAAGTGACAAAGCAACAAAGAATGACAAAATGACAAAGTGACATAGAAAACTATGTCACTTTGCTATTTTCAGTTGTCGCGGGCCAGTAATCAGTGTTACGTAATATACGGATCACAGTACCGCCGTTGTATTGGGATCCTAGCACAAGATATTAATATCCTTATTACGTAAGACGGAACTGCTATTTGCCTATGGTGAAAGACAAGGGTAGCTAATCCTTGAGAAAGTCTTGCACTCAAGGTAGCTTCGTAATTAAGAGGTAATCAAAGGGTCAGATAAAAGTCATAAGCTATCCTACAACTGAGAGGCGAATAGCCTCCTATATATACCTTTAGGCTCTAAGGCTGTCCTCCCTAGTACCGCCCATACTGGAGATAATATCTGTGAAATAATATCTACTGGGAGATAATATCTGCTAAGAGGATAATATCTGGATAATGACATTATCGAAGTTGTCGATATTATCTGATGGAAGTGCAGGTTTCCTTAGTAGCGGTACAACTTACAGTTCTGTTGAACAGTCGTTTAACACGTCATTAGTTGTTATGTAGAGCATCTTATTCATAAGATGTTCTACTACTACTATAGACAGGTGTGTTGAATAGTCTATCTACAAGCTATATGACGAACGAATACGTTTAGAAGAAGTAAAAGGTAATAAGGGGAAGTGGGTGTCTTTACATCAGTACAAAGTGACAAAAGCATAAAAAGACTTGCCAGGCTCGAACCCAATTCCATAACTAAACTAGACTTCCAAATAATACTACATACAAGGTGGAACTATAGAAGAACTGCACAAGTACAAAATAATTGTAAGGCACGCAGTAGTGGAGTTACTCTAAGTCCAGTATTACTTGGATACCAACCAGCTCTGTTACTATAGCTGATGTTAATGTGGAAGTTGTATAGCAAGACTTATGATAACCACTGAGTGTTTACTGTATCGAGATGATACACAAGGTACTAGGTTCGTGTGATGATGTTATCTACGACTAGCGGTAATGTGTAAGCTGGTTAAGTTATGATCGAAGTGATGATGAGGTTAAAAGGCTAAGTACAAAGTTGGTACAAGGCCAGTGACGCTTCTAGTTACTCTGGTAAAGCGTGTCATAAGAAGTCATAGAGGCGAATATTACAACTGAGATAGACGGCTATATATACACGTTTTGGAATGGTGGCGAATGTCAGTTTGCCCTGGGTAGCCCATGAAGTCTCTAGGGTAGGTGAGTTGTTGCATTGTTAGCTGCATCCTTTGCAGTGTCAGCTTAAGCAATGGCGAGACGGGCAAAGGATTGTGGCAGAGCGGGCATAACTGGCATCGCTAGAGGAGCGCATAGCGATTAGCTAGAGGCTAAGTCCTCCTTAGGCAGAGTTGGCAGACTTTGGCAAGCGCAGCAAGCGGGCAGGCAAAGTTGGCAACTTAACGGCCTATGAGAATCCGATTAGATGTGGTTTGTGACGTGTATATCCGGCCAACAGTAAGCGTTTGTAAGCACTGACGGGCTTGAGCACAGTGAGCGGTAGCTCAGCTGTTGCGAGGTAGGGGAATCAGTTCGGCTTCTGTGTCATTTACAACAAGTTCCGGTTCTAGGCTTTACGGCGATATTATTACAAGTCAGTTCAGTTACAAAGCTATCCAGTTACCAGTACAGAAGGCTCCTTTTGTATTTGGTTCTATCTTTTCAGCTACAAGTACAACAGTAGTGTTCCAAAAGAATTCCAGACAGGTTCCAGCCTTCTTCTTCTTCTTCTCGTCCTACTCGATGGCCTGCCAGACTCGGAAGAGAGGGGCGATGGCAGCCATGGGTGCGGGAAGGCCGTAGCCAGGAGGGCTGTGTACGTAGCATCAGTCTCCTTACACCAATAATAAGCAAGAGGACAAAAACGGTAAAGTGTGAAGTACTTACGAAAGATGGGCAGACTCCCACGTAATAAAAAGTAGAAAGTACATTAGGCTGGGGTCTGTCGCCAGGGGCTCAAGCTGAACTATACAGTGACAGCTATGTTCGTCAAATAATGTAGTCAGACCACACCAGTACTACTATCTCATAACCCTCGAGTTGACAAGACGCTGTCGTCTCCTTCCTCTTGTACTCTTTCTATCGCTGAAGGGACCAATCTAAACAGTGCTAAGGCAACCCTGACAGGCGGGAGAGAATTTCTGCACCAGCTTGGAGTGAGCTCATTTAGGGTCAATAGTCAATACTGTTGCTCGATCAGCAGTCTTTCGAAGACGAGAACGTAGGCGCATACACCATACAAAAATTCCCTGTCTGATTACTTCGTGTCTCTTCAATCAGACATCGCAATCTCGTAAGATACGTCGTAACTTCCTGCTCACTGGCTACAGAATAATATGTTACTGACTGGTCTGCAAGTGTCAGCGTGTTGCTTGGGCAGAACAACGTATCGGTTATCGATGCGACCGAACCATCGTCGGCCGATATAGAGCGTCCTGTTACTAGTGACATTTCCGCAGACTGACTACCGGCTGTCAAGTTGCTGACGGAACGCATTGCGGCGCTGATCAAAGAATACGCATCTCGGGGTTCTTAGAAGAGATTCACTTTGGTTGGTGAAGCCGTACTAGGGGCAAGAGGCAGCCGCAGAAGGATTGGTCGTAAAGTCTTCCAGAGCTCTCTAGCTTTGCCATATGCAGTTTTGATGTTGATCACGAGTAACTCGACCACCGTGTCCGTGCTCAAGAACGATTCACCAGAGAGTGTTTCAAGTAGGCAGAGATCAATCTGGTACACCCTATCATTCGCCGATGTCTTTTCTGGGAATAGCCGCAAAGCGAGATCGAAAAACGCCGATTGAACTTTTACTAGGTTGGACTCCGTCCAGGAGTTTTCCTATCGCCATGTCTAAATTCTCACCCGAACTTGCGAATTGTTCGGGATGATCTCGAGCTATCGTTTCAAAACGTTTGCCCACCTCCCCGAAGAGTTTCACAACCGCTAGCGAATTAGAAAGTTTCCACATCTCCTCCGAAAGAGATTCTGGCGTATCCCGCCCGAAATACAGGGAGCTGACACGAGACTGCAAGAAGGCCAGGTCATCATCCACCAGCGTCAGCTTACGCATGAGAGCGACCCACGTGCTCTCGATATCTGGCTTCCACCTCGAAGTCACATCGAAAGCGACTTGTTTGCGACGTGCAGAAGGCATAGCCTCGTTCGCAAAGTCGTGGATTCTGCTGGACAGTCAGGCGAGTGGTAGACTGCAGGTCAACCTCAGGAGATTGGCGACACGACGCGGTGAAACTGGTTGACGATTGTGAAGACGGATAGAACTGTGAGTATGCGAACCCGACAGCAGGATTGTATACTTGTATTAGTTATATATATACCGCTGGTTTCACCAGAAGTGAATGAGGGGCGATCCTCTGGGAGGTGTAGCGGTTCTTTCAAGCGACACTCTTGACGATGGAGCAAAGAGATGCGTCTCTGAACTTCTGCCACATGGTTCTAGCCTTCTAGGCGAAGGAGTTTGGGGTCTGAACGAAAGAACCAGAGAAGCGACTCGGCAGAAGCAAAGACTCACTTCAAATGCTCGGCAGACAACCACTTCTCAATGACCTCCTGATTCGCCTGCCAGCGATTCTTTGGGACAAAGGATCACCACTCACTGCTGCTGGAAATGCTTCATCCTCTGTGGCGGAAGATTCTGGGAGAAAGAACCACGGATATGAGCTAGCGGAAGTGCAGCAGACAGGGAATGTGTAGATCATTCCCTGAAGATGCCGGTCTTGCGATCTCTCACCTTCGCTTGGGCGTCGTGCTTGCGCATAAGGCAACAACCGAGGCAACCAATCGTCTGGCAGGAGGTACATTGCGATTCTCCTTCCCTTTGCGACTGTCGCTCACGGACCTGATAATATCATAATCCAACACGAACTCACCTCTGAGAGTCCATGAAAGTCGCCTACGGCGATCTAGCAATTTCCTAGCGACAGTCGGGCTGCCAGCTAGAAGTATATCCTGAAAAGCTCAAGAGGTAAGGATTTGATTGCTCTATTCCCTTCTTTGCTATTCTTGCGCATATCCAGAGTCTGATGCAGTTCCCCAATAAGGCTTGCTGCGGACGAGGACTCTTTCTAGAAGAGCGGTCCGTAGTAGTAGGCAGCAGCAGTCGATCAGTCGGTCGCGCCAATGCTCGATGAGTAACCACCGAGATTTTTTCGATATGCAGACAAGAAAGAAGCAGGCTGGGAAGGTTAGGATGAGCTGCGAAGTCATGGCCAAGTATCCGACTGAGTTGCAGTTGTGAAGTGGATATTCCGACGAGCTAGCTATTCCGCCGTGAAAACGGCGCGTAGCCCCAGTCCCGTCTCTTGTCTCGTTTTAATTGTATTCCGTCGCTATTGTCTTTCCAGGAGGCGGGATACGCTTGCCTCTGGGATATAAGATATAGTCATCGTGCTAAGCTCTTGTTTCGTCGTTGTAGTTTGACCATCATCATGCAAGTAGACTCTTGCGTTATAAACCAATCTCCTTATCGCCCTACGCCTTATCTTGGTGGCTTTCACGGAACGCAACACTCCCATCTCCGCCCAACCCTCATCTTTCTCGTCCCTTCTCCCTTCGCGCGAGGATGACGGGCCCGGTCCGCGTAGCCGGCGTTCATTCCCGCATTGCCTCCCAATTGGCTGACGCATTGGGGATTCCGTCGTCACCCGTAATCTCTCTCTTCTCTTTGGCAAAACATCGTGGGGATAAGTAACCTTTTGCTTCGGGTTGTCAAAAGTTGATAGGATTCCAGTTTTCATCAAACAACTCTATTGAACCCATCTTCCAATCATGTCTTTCACCAAGGAAGCAGCCGACGAGAGGAGCGTAAAGTGAGTACTCGATTTTGGAGCGAGGAGGGTAGCGGCGTTGAGGAATGAGACAAGGTCGTTTTTTTACGTCGTCGGAGGACGGCTGACTTGTTTCGACTCTTCTTGCTGCCTTCTTCCCTGCACACCTCTCGTCTTGACACTTTGCTAACCGCTTTGGCCCTCCTCTTAGCACTATCCGAGCCCTTGCGGCTGATGTCGTTGCCAAAGCCAACTCCGGACACCCCGGTGCACCCATGGGCATGGCTCCTGTCGCCCACATCCTTTTTACCCGATTCATGCACTCGAACCCTAAAAACCCCAAGTGGTACAACCGAGACCGATTCGTCTTATCCAACGGTCACGCCTGTGCTTTGCAGTACTGCTTGCTTCACTTGATGGGCTACAAGGTCTCTATGGACGACTTGAAGCAGTTCCGTCAGTTGGACTCGATTACTCCTGGTCACCCGGAAGTCGGTGTTACCCCCGGTATAGAGGTCACTACCGGTCCTCTTGGTCAAGGTTTCGCCAACGCTGTTGGTTTGGCCATGGCTCAGGCTCACATGGGCGGAACATTCAACAAGGACGGTTTCGAGATCTTCAACAACCACACCTTCATGTTCACCGGTGATGGATGTTTGCAGGAAGGTGTTGCCTCCGAGGCCGCTTCCCTCGCTGGACACTTGCAGCTCGGTAACTTGATCGCCGTCTACGATGACAACCACATCACTATTGACGGTGACACCAACTGTTCATTCACCGAGGACGTCGAGATGCGATTCAAGGCATACGGATGGGAGGTTTTGCACGTCAACGACGGTAACAACGATCTCGCAGGGATCGCCGCCGCCATCGAGGAGGGTAAGAAGAACACTTCTCAGCCCACCTTGATCCGATTGCGAACCATTATCGGTTACGGATCAAAGGAACAGGGAACCGGACACGTTCACGGTGCACCTCTCAAGAGTGACGATATCGCGCAGATGAAGCAAAAGTTCGGCTTCAACCCGGAAGACAAGTTTTTCGTTCCTTCCGACGTTTCCGACTACTACGCCAAGGTCGCGCAAAAGGGAGCCGAGGCCGAAGAGGCTTGGAACAAGACTTTTGCCTCGTACAAGGAAAAGTACCCAACCGAGGCCGCCGAGGTCACTCGACGAATGGAAGGTCAGCTCCCTGAAGGTTGGGAGAAGGTTCTCCCTACCTACACTACCGATGACCCTGCTGTCGGTTCCCGAAAGCTTTCCGAAACTGTTATCACCAAGCTCGCCACGGTTCTCCCCGAATTCATCGGTGGTTCTGCCGATTTGACCGGTTCCAACTTGACCCGATGGAAGTCAGCTACCGATTTCCAGCCTCCTTCGACCGGACTCGGTGATTGGAGCGGAAAGTACATTCGATTCGGTATTCGAGAACACGCCATGGTTGCTATTGCCAACGGTTTGTGCGCATACGGTGGAATTATCCCCTTCACCGCCACTTTCCTCAACTTTGTTTCCTACGCCGCCGGTGCCGTCCGTCTTTCCGCGCTCTCGCACTTCCGTGTGTTGAACATTGCTACCCACGACTCTATCGGTCTCGGTGAAGATGGACCTACCCATCAGCCAGTGGAGACTGTTGCATGGTTGCGTGCATTGCCCAACATGCAGGTCTGGCGACCCGCGGACGGTAACGAGACTTCGGCCGCCTACCTTGTTTGCCTCAAGTCGACCCACACCCCGTCCACCTTGTGCTTCTCTCGACAAAACTTGCCTCAACTCGCCAACTCGTCCATCGAAAAGGCTGTTCGAGGTGCCTACGTCTTGGAGGAAGTCGAGAACAACAACAAGGCCGACTTGACCTTGGTCTCTACCGGTTCCGAAGTATGCTTGTGCCTCGACGCCGTCAAGATCTTGCGTGAACAAGGCTTGAACATTCGACTCGTCTCCATGCCCTGTCAGGAAATCTTCAAGGTCCAATCCAACGAATACAAGCTCTCCGTCCTTCCCTCCGGCGCACCCGTCATGTCCGTCGAGGCATACACCACGTTCGGCTGGGGTGAATTCGCGCACGAATCGTTCGGTCTGCCCTCGTTCGGTGCTTCTGCACCCGCACCGCAGGTGTACGAAAAGTTCGGATTGACTGGCAAGGGTATTGCCGAGAAGGCGCAAAAGGTTGTTAGCTTCTACAAGAAGAGGGGCGGAGAGGTTGTTTCTCCCTTGATCACCGCTTTGGGAGAGATCAACGACCAATAGGTCTTGTCTCTGGTGGACTGTGTCGTGAATAAATAGAGAACAAGAGTCGTTCGTCGGCCTTGTCGTTGTGAGAAGATTTACTGGAAATTTTGGATTGATCGTAGATTTGAATGCCTTCTGGGCCTGTGCTTGTCTATTCAATCACCGTCGACACATGACGACTGTGACGCGTGTCTTGACAATCAAACAGAAATACACCGCTGGTTCCACACCGTGCCTATGTCGACAGCCATGTTCAGTACTACGGACATCGCTGGTCAATACGCTCGCGGTGCGAATACGCTCGTTCGTGAAAAAGGACACACGGAATGCGACTAAATTGATATCATGCGGCTTGTTCGGACGGTCGAAGGCCGATGGATTATCGCTGGTGCTGACTTATCGCTAGTACTGACGTTCGCTGTGGCATATCGCCGATCCGTTACTCGGTCGGGGCATGGCATTTGCGCACAGGAAAATTACGGGTACGCATGCAAATTAAGGTCGTCGACAATTGCGCTTATTATTATCACGGTATTCTAGGCGCATCTGAAGCTGTAGTATAGACCATCGGAACGTGGTTGTCCTTTGTCTGGAAAGATTTGTCGACTACATGGAGTACGGATTCTCAAGATAGAGCATGTATCTTGACATGTTTGTTAAATCAGATTCTGGAAAGACTTTGAGGATATAACAGTGCCTACTGGATCTATACCAAGACTAGCTACTGGAAACCCAGTCTCGATCCGCTCACTGCTGAATGTATAGCTGACTCCCTCGTCTGTAAGCAGTTGCCAATCAGAAAGATCTGATAAATATCACATTTCACGCATAGCTTCGACTTTTGACCTTGAAATAGTTGCGTCCGCCCGTGGATCTCAACCATGCCCTTAGCCATAAACGAACATCGTTACTCGGGTTGGGACTGGCGAGTCGATGAAACCTGGACGGCGATGATGAAACAGATGTGCGTGATAGAGTCTGTGTTGGGTCGCTGGCACAACGTGGTCAAGAGAACAGATATACTACGATCCGAGGAGGAATGCCTGATATTGGACGTGGACAAGGAAAAGCTCGAAATAGCTAGTGCAAAAATCATTGTCAAGACCTTCTTACACGTAGGAAGAGTGTTTCGAGCGCTGGCAGAAAGGCACACTCAGCGGTATAACAATAACACAAAACTCTACATTAGCCCGGAGTTGCAAAGCCTTTTCGAGAAAGCGCATCCCGGAAGCGTTCAAAGGGCTTTTTTCGATATCGCTAGAGAGATATTCCCGCCAAGTCCGTCCCAAAATTGCATAGAACCTAGGAGCTCTAGATTCTACTTGCTAGATTTCCTTGCATCGAGACAGGATCTTTGGGACGCCTTCTGGATACCCTTGCTCGTGCGGTGTCATCATCACTACCCTCGAGAACAATGGCCGCAAACCTGGCTGCAGCTGGCGAGTTGTGCTGAACACGGCGAGACGAAGTTGGCAGCCGCCTACGCTGAAGCTAAAGGCTGCTGGGAGGCTATACTGCCAGATCTTCAAATTCTGCCAGAGTTACCAGGTATGTCCCAACCACTCGTCGGTAGGAATGAATACAGGCCCGCGGATCTCTTCGAGCTGTTCAGCATTACGGTTCGATCTCACGACACTTTCATCTCGCACTCGACATCAATCCCTTCCGAATCCCTCCCATCAATGGTAGGCCCTATGCCATTCAATCGCACACTCGTATCTCATAATGACACACCGAGCACCGAGGGGCAGTTGGCAAACCATTGCGAACGGGTAACGCAATGTTTAACGAAGTTGAACCGACTCAGTGAAGCACACCTCAATGGTCTCTGGCACATAGACGAAGGCACTTTGAAATACACTGTTTTTTCCGCTCTATCTTTGACTGCCACGTCCGCCGCAGCTTCCGTATTACAGACTCGAGAGCCCGACGACGTACAATAAAACGATGTGTAGGTCTCGCAACTGTTGCAGAGCTGTTCTCATAGCTATTTGTACCGATTTCGCTGCTTGCGACAGGATCGATCTCGTACATACAGCACAGACAAGAGTTGCGTATGTGGCCAGATGTCCGCGTAATGAAACAGCTGAGGATTCGGACTATTGTTGTGGAGTAGTGTATGTGGTCTAAGACGGGAGTTTTACAATTTTGCGTAGACATAGCTCACAAGGCTTCTTCACCGTCTTGAATGATCCGACACAAATATTATTGTAAAGAAGAAAGACGCCTTAGCTTATTAATTGTTGTAGATCGGTACAGCTAACGCTGTAGTCTTGTACGCAGGCTTGAATTATAGGTCGATGTATGGGGCAGCATATCGCAGATGTGGTATGTATATAGAAACTGGGATGGGTGCGCCTCTAGGTCCGGCAATCCCAAGAGTCTGGTTGCAGAGACGCTGAGGAGTACATGGCTAGCCTTTCTTTCACAAGCCCGGACGGGATTTTATGGGTATAGTGCAACGCGTCCCCCTATCCGTGGCGGCTGCACCCTGGTTCTATGGGCCTTTGCTTCTGCCCGAGAGGTATCGTGCATCGATATGATGGTATTTCGAAAAGCTCGCGTTTTCTGTCCCGGTCATAGACTTCCGCGTAAGATTCGGCGTATCAAGAGTAGTCGAGTGGTCTGACCACTCCCATGGACCCGTCAGCGCAGATAAGCGGCGACTGAACATCCGGTGGAGGTTTACTAACTCGATTAGTGCTTCGTGAGATCAGGAGGGATACGATTGAGTGCAGGCTGAATCCGTGCATCCTCCTTCTCCGTCTTTCTCTAATCTTGAGTTTTCGCACAGCGTAAGAAAAATCAAACACATGCATACTGTAGCGCCTTGCAACCACCGCAGTTCATCCGAATCATGCATACATCTGGACCCACGGGCATGGGAACACTTAGCTCCTCCAGTGCCCAATAGGACATTCCTTCCACCCATCCACCCTTGCCCACCCACGCATCCTTTTCCTGCTCTCATCCTCATCTCCTGCATCGTCATCGTCGACTTCAGTTATAGTCGCAGTACTTTGCCGCTGCGAAGAGATCTGGCCTTGGCGCAGCATCATCTAGCGTACCCAACCACAGGAAAAGGAGGAATGAACACCTGAACACTGTCACCGCAAAAAACATTCTCCGCGAGTCGCAGAGGAAGAAGGAACGTACCATCTTCCTGAAAGTCTCTAACCGATGTTCCATATCCTCCAAGGACTCCTTCTCCCTGCTCTCTTCGCGCAGCTCATGGGCATCGCCGCCGCCTTCTGCAAGCCGCCTCACGAGCGCCTCACATACCGAATCACCGCGGATGAGGAGTAGAAGGAGATCCTCCTTCCTATCAAACCCAGAAATAAAACGAAAACACAGCACCGCATTAATGAACCGCCGAAACGAGATACTTTCAAGGGTAAAGTCTGAGGGATGTGGGGTTCTCACCTGACCAGCTTATGCGCCCTTTGCTCTCCCTCGCCCTTCCCTTGTTCGCTCTCCTGTCCAAGCATCTCCCAAGTCCGTCGCACAACATCCACACTCAATCCCTTAACCAGCTCTCGAACGACCATCCTCCTCTGCTGCGGGGCGACGGTCCACGCGCCGCTTTCCTGCGTTCCACCTACTGAGATCTCCAGGGGAAGGGAATCACTAGCTTGTCCGGTACGACGTCGTTTCCCTGTTGTCGTATTGCTGCTTCCGCGGGCGTTGGTAGTTGTCGTAGAGTTGTTCGGAATGGCAGACGACGGAGAACCACCCAAGAAGAACGCAAGCCATCCAACCAGACAGGCCATGAATTCCTCCTTTTCCTGCTGCTCCGCGTCTCCTTCTTCCACACCGACACTCTCTATCGGGTTTGATCCGTCCTTCTCCTCCTCCTCCTCATCGTCCGGAAGTCCCAGGTAATCCGCATCGTGCGCGAAAGGCACGACCTCTTTCCCTTTACCTCCGTGTTGTTTCCGTGTCTGCCCGGTAGGTCGAAAAACGAGAGGGTTGGTCCATTGCAGGCGTTCATCTCGTGTTTCAATATACGAAAGCACCAGACGAATTCCTTCGCTTAGACACCACGTCGACCATCCCATCCCGCCTTCTTCCTCGTTATCATTGTCGTTGAATCCTTCGCCGCTGTCGCCGTCGGACGCCGCCGCGAATTTATCGGCGATAAGCGCCAACAATGGTGTCCAGATTCGGATTTCTGCCTCCCCTGGATGTGGGAGACCGGTGGAAGGGTTCCATTGCGGTCTTTTCCTGCACATGTAAGGGATCATGTATAAGCACAGGTTTGTAGCATTCAAATTTTGCAAAAAGGGAGGAAACGCCGGGAAAGAAGTGAGGTGTAGAGAAAGGGGTACGTACCGCGCATTCGGAACAAGTCCACCTCGTTCAGCAAACAATACCCTCCGCGCCAACCAACGCGCCTGTTCCTCTCTCTTGTCTCCCTGTCCACGAGCCGACAACCCCTCCAACTTGTCCTCCAACGCACGTAACGTCATCCGCAACTCCCTCGCGCCGCTCCATAACGCGGCGTTGGTGCTCGTCCGTTCCCGATAAAAAGCACGCAAGAGAGATTTATACTTTTTCACGAGTGAGAGGTATTCCTGTGACTCGTTTTCGGTCGTTTGGTTGTCTGTGTCGTTTGCCGGGTTATCGGTGTTGTTTTGCGGGAACACTAGAGGGAGCATAACCTCGACTCGGATCCATTCGGTTGCTTGTTCGAGTGCGGTACGAAGCGCTTCGTATGTGGGTAAATCTTCATGAGTTGCTGCATGCCTGATCGCTACCAAGCTGCTTGGAATTCGCAACTGCCTTGCGAGCAAGGAAATCGGTTTGGCGTACGCGGTTGTTTGGAGTGGGTCGACCAAGGAGTTGACGAATCGGATGAGCGTGGATGATATGGCGAGCCGGGTCGTGAGAAGATGTTGAGCGGATAGTGGTGGAGACGGAAGGAGGGCCGATGTGAGGAGTGAGTGGAGAAGCGGGAGGAAGAGCGGTGTTGAGGGATGGGCGAGGTATGTTGCTATCTGTTTTTATTTGGTCGTTGTCGGCACAAGAAACAATACAACCAAGAAAACCAAGAAATCAGCACAGGGGAGACAGTGAGCTCTCGTATCCTGATCGCCAGAGGAAGACAGGAGAGAAACGAAAACGCCACGCAAGAGCACGTACCCTAGCAACGGCCCTGCCCGTCGACGCCTCATCTTCCGGCTCTTCCCATATCCACGCGTAAACCTGCGCGAGCTCTTGCGTGTTGGTCCATGGTAACGCGCGGATCGGTGGCATTTTTGCTGAAAATACGTCTCTCGAAGTATACGGTGATCGTGAGATTGTGTAGCGGCACGATGTGAAAAGACGGGCCAAATTGGTTAGGTTAGAAAGACAAGAGGAGGAATAGTTAGTGGTATACAAGGGTGGAGGTCCTAAATTATTCGATCAACCTCAGCGGCCGCCGACACGCAATGCGGGCAGCTCCTCCTCCCAAGACCTCCCAGCCATACCAATTGACACCTATACACCTTTCCAACTTATCGCTCTATACACCTTTCCAACTTATCGCTATCTGTTCCGTCACAGAGACAACCCGGAGTCTGCAGCAGCTGCCGAACACGGAACTGAACGAAGGACCGCGGTACTGCGTCCAGTGAATTATTCGCGACTCCATCTTTCCCTCCTTTCCACCCGAATACAGTGGATATTGTAGAGGCCTTCGTTGATGGTTGTTATAATTACCATGTACAGCTCATGCATTCGCAGACGTCATCTCGACTGACCGGTGTAGGAAGCTCGAAGGGTGTTCGTGCAGGCGGAACGCGACTGAGTGAACAAGACTGATGGAGAGAATTGTAATTGACTGTAGTAAGATAACATGATTACCCGTATGACAATCATCGTAAGACTAGTAACAATTGCTGAGGTACAAAGATGGGAACTAACTAATCCGAGTCCATTCCCTTCCTATCCTTGTGCTAGATTCCTTGCTGACGTATAAACATGACACTGTCGATATTCGATTGTACCTCAAGGTACTGGTACCTTCGACGTGCTGAAGACTATGGTGGCATGGTGGAGGCATGACACGGACCGAACGCAACGTTACAAGCACATGCAACACTCTCTATCAAGCAGCTTTTATAGGATTCCAGCAGGACTCTTGAGAACGTAGAAGAGATACGTGCTTAGCATGAGTCTTTAAATGACTCGGTCGCACTCACCTGGTGGCGCAATGGATCCGTTACCTCCGGCTATGATAGTCAACTACCACCAGGCCTCTAGTGAGTGAAGTTGAATAATTTCATGCCTTCTCAACCCGGGGTGATGATAATGGGTAATACGTCAGTACCATACTCCGTACAAAGCTCCGTACAAGCTGTTCATGTCTCTGGGCGAAATGGGTATTTCAACGAACCGCGGTCTTGAATGTCACCCATTTCGTCTCGTCTGCCAGATTGTAATAACTGGAGCTCCTTTGCGATGCCAGCGTCAGAGTCTGAGCTAGATAAACGGCTGGACACGGTGGCAGGGAGCTGTTGAGGAGCGACATTCGAGCCAGCTGAAAGCTGAACGAGCTACTGAGCGATGAGCGACGGCCGTCGAATGATTAGTGAGAATGATGAGTGAGCTGAGTGGCTCAAGTGAGCAAAAGAGACCGAAGAGACTGAAATGATGTCACAAGTCAGGTGCTACAGGGGGAATAAGCGGGGAATATGTAGTAATTTAGCCGATATTTCTCGCCTGGAAGGGTGACTTCCGCAGAGCTTTCCGCAGCCGCTGGAACAGAATTCCAGGCTTTTTATTGTACAGTCGAATTCGACCGTGGGGAAGAAGATTTCGAGATTTCGAGGCAAAGATTGCGGTTTGTTTGGTTTGGTGGTTTTCGTTTTGCGCGAAATGAGGAGGTTGGAACGATCTGTGGTCTGCCCATGACACACTGGCTGAACGCAGGAACAGATCATACTACAACCTTGCCTTTAGTAGTGGTGGTAGTGGGTCACCAACTCATCCCGGAAAGCACAGCAATATGACGGAAGACATCGAAATGTCAACACCAGCTCATTCGGACGACGACCAGGCCGGACCTTCCGCCGCGCCACATAAAGTGCATTGGGACCTGGAGCGTGGACTGTCCACCCAGGGAGCGATGAACGCAAGAGACGTCACGAGAGAGGAGGAAGATGCTTCTCGTCAACGAAAGCGTTCAAAACAGCATCAAGAGCAGAGCAAGAGGAAGGAGCGTGAGCAGTGGGGTAGAGGAAGGGTAGATGCGATGAATGAGATGGATAGGATGGATGAGCACGAGGCTCGTGAAGAGCGGCTGAGGCGGCGACGTAGAGAAGAACGACGGCGTAGGGAAAAGGAAAGAGAGAGGGAGAGGCTGAGGGATGAGGAAGCCGCCCTGGAGGAGGAAGAGACGAGCAGTCTTGATGACAGTCCCGCTGAAAAACGTACTATCCCGACGAGTAAGTTAAGTTCTACCGTCTTCATGCCTGCTTTTACTGATCCGCCTTTTACGACAGAAAAAACATCTCATGACGCCGAAGAAGACATCTCGAAAGCAGCACAGGACATGGATTCCTCCGCGGACGAAGGAACTCCGGACGCTGCTCCTGGTCCTGCGCCAGCCACTGGATTCACCGAGAAGCACCAAGACGGAGGAACGGGTGAAATGGAGATGAAGATGAAGACTATGAAAGGGGAGAAGGGAGCTGGTGGTATTGGGAAGCGGGACGGTGAAGATGCTGGAGGGAATGTACGTAGGCGGAGGAAGGGAGTCGTTTCGTCTCTTCTCGGAACACGCAGCCGTAGATTCAACAATAACGATCGCAGCGACGCCGACAACGAGGAAGGAGGCACTCGTCGAGCGAGACGGAAGCCGTCACTCAAGATCCTCAGAAAACGTAGAAGGTGGGAGGAAGGCGCGTTGTTTGCTCGTTCGGTCGAAGATGCTGGTGCATCGGATACATCGAGTGCCGATTCGGGTTCCGAGTCGGGTGGCTCAAGGATGAGTGCGAGTGATGATTCAAGTCAAGATTCGGATACCGCAGCGGGATATACGAGTGAAGAGGATGACCGGCGGCGACACCATCCAGTCAAAACCAAGCATCGCCACCGCTCTACACCGGGAAAACAGGTGGACGACTATAATCTTCCTCGTGGTCTGGCATCGGCATCATCATCACGCCGATCCTCTCAAACAACATTAACGGACCACTCGAAAGCGCTTCCTGCCGCTCGCCGTGGCTCACAGCACGACCACGGGTCTCGCTCGTCACATACAAGTGACCGTTCGTCACTCCGTTCCCGCGACCCTCGGCAGCTCAGACACGTCCGTCGTGCGAGAAGAGCAATGAAGGAGGATCTCAACGAGCCGTATATCCCTGCATACCGATCTGGTTATACGGATCCGACCAACCCGGGTTCCAGTCTAAAATTGAACCAGTATTGGGATTCGGCGTTGAGGTTTGTCAGGTTGCGGTCAAGAGGGCTGAGTACAGAAGAGGCAGAGGACAAGGGCGTGATGACGGGCCAGTATCGGACGATCGCTGCGTTGATTATCGCAACAAGTGGTCTTGTCGGCCCTGCTGCTCCAAGGTTGGCGCATTTGGCGCCGGCGTCGGGGAGGGATGCGGAAACGAGCAAAGGTCAACGTAAACTCGCCGAATATACCAACCCAAGGGAAAAGAGCGCCAAGATGATCATGGATATGACGATGGATGCGAGAGCGGAAGCGCAAGAGATGGGTGTCCCGCTGGATTCGAAGGAAAAGGTCGATTTGGCGAATGAGGCGTTAATGAAGGTTGACAAGGAGCGCGGCAAGGGCAAACCGTTGAGAGGGAGACGTCATCAGCGGGAGATCAAGATTACGAAACATATTTCGGATGTTATGGAGCGACAGGAGTTTATTGAGCATCTTGCAAAGGCGCTGGTCAAGTGAGTAGACGAAGCGCAAGGGGCGGGTACATGGTTGCTGATGTTTTGTGTTCCTAGTTTCGGTGCGCCGAGTCATTCGATAGAGACGTGGCTTGAAGCCACTTCAGATGTTCTCGAGGTAAGCAGTTCTTGGGTGTGTTGCGTCTTGTCCTTGCTAAAGACACAGCCTTGCGCAGATCGACGCCTCATTCATCTACTTTCCCTCGGTGTTAATCGTAAGCCATGGTGCAGTGATCTTCACTTCACCGGACTGACCTTGGGCTCGACAGGTCGCTTTTCGAGATACGGACGTACATTCTACAGAGACTCTGTTCATCAGGTATAGTTGCCCGCCTATGATATCTCCGGTCTATGACTGACTGCTTTTACCCTTCCAGACCGAAAGGCGGGCTGGATTTGTACCGACTTTCGTTGATCCATAAAGTTTACAGAAAGGTCGTGCACGATGAGATCAGTGTACGTCAGGGAAGCCGCGCCATCAAACGAATCGTGAAGGAGGTAAGGTCGTCTGTCAGTTGCGTATTCGATGCAAGCTCACCTTTATATACGAACAGAGTAAACCCTACCACTGGTCGGTGCTGTTCCTCGCTTCGATTATGACCTCTGCCGGCGCCTCGGCTGTCGCCTTTTCCGGTTCTTTCGTGGACATGATTATGGCGGCTATTCTTAGTCTGCTGCTTGCCTGGGTACAGCTGTTCCTGACTGCTCGGCAGAGGGTTGTGACCAACATCTTTGAGATTGGTACTGCGGGTATCATCGCTTTTTTGGCTGTGAGTACCGTTGTCTGACAGGAAAGGGCTAGTACTGATGCTTAAAATCTGTAGCGTGCACTCGGCTCTACCGGCCACTTCTGTTACGGTTCTTTGGTTTCCGTGAGTTGTCCATATCGGTGATTGCGATCGTAACCTGATGCTCTACGCTTTCAGTCCGCGATCATTCTCATTCTTCCTGGTTGGTTTATCTGCCTTGGCGCGCTGGAGCTCGGATCGAGGAACATCGTATCTGGTGCCATGTACGTATTGATCCATCACACTCGCCGCGTTTTTGACTCATCGTTGCCTCTTTCATGCAGTCGATCCGTCTGGGCGATCGTATATACCCTTTTCTTGTCATTTGCCATTTCTATCGGCAGCGAAGTATATGATTCATTTGGCCCTTCGCAGCCCTCTGCATCGACCACGTCTACCGAAGGGTCCGCTCTGCAGACCGTTGTCGTTCAAGGATCGTTCAGTTCGAATAATACTGCGTTCGACAATCAGTTTTCAAATGGTAAGTTCGGCTTCAGCACAAGTCCAGACTGTCTTCAGCTGAAACCATTTTCCAGGCACTTTCACCTTTCAAAATGGCACCTCGAGCACGTCAGCAACGCAGGTCATCTGCTACAGGAACCCGGCAAATACGCAATGGTGGTACATTACGCTTCCAGCGTGGACGCTGTTCTTCATGGTGCCAATTCTGGCATTCGGTCTTGGAATATGGTTCAGAGCGGATTATCGGTCCAGGGATATGGCCGTCATGGTCACTGTCGCCTCTTGCGGATATTGCGTCTATTATTTCGTGAAAATGGCAAGTCTGCATATGAATATTGACAGCACATCTGATACGACCGCTAACCTCCGTCCTGCTTTATCAGCAATTGCCAAACCAGACCGATATCGTATCGGCTGTCGGCGCATTCACCATCGGGTAGGCTCTGCGACTCTTCTCGTCAAGAATTGGAAGACTTACCTTTCTGCAACAGTATTCTGGGTAACGCATATTCCAGATTGTTCGGAGGATCTGGTAAGTCGCAATGGGAGTATCAGCCACCTGGGCCTTTGTCTGACATCAGAATTTGCTGCACAGCTTTCCCGTGCATGGTGACTGGTATCCTGCTGCTTGTCCCTAACTCCATTGCAGCTGCAGGCAAGCGACTCATTACCCTGTCGCCACGAGGCGGGCCCAACTTACACGTTATTCTACTTGCAGGCGGTCTGAGCAGCGCTTCCAGTGATACTTCAAGCTCCGAAGGCCAGTTGTCCAGCACGGTACTCATCGCCGTGCGAATGGTGCAGACATCCATCGGGCTCGCGGGTACGTCACATCGTTCTGGCTCTTTCTGCACTTGTGCTTGATGGCGCGTTTTTCTTCTCCTAGTCGGTCTGTTCGCCTCTGCTGTCGTCGTTTATCCCTTCCGAAGAAGCAAGGGATTCATTTTCGCCTTTTAGGACTGTCATGCCTCCAACATGACACCATGACACCATAAACGTCATCACCTCGAAGGTACTGTAGGTTACAGTTGACTGTATCATGTCGATACGTCAGCAAGGGTTTGCTAAAAGGAAACGAAGGGGATTGACTTGGACTAGCTCGATCCCACTGTTTAACTCAGAGCAATTATTACTAGTCCTACGATTTTCATTCGGATAGTCATACTACGGTTCTACAACTCTCGACATCAGTCCAGTCCACTCAGTCGCGTCTCGCCTGCACGAACACCCATCAGTCTCAGCTGTTGAACGTAGTCTTGACAAGGACAGTACATCGAGAAGTATAATTTCACAAATGTATCCGTAGAAAAACCTGACAATTGTAGCTATATATACACGCAAGGCAGAATAACACAATGGACAATCACAACACGTCGTCTGAAATCGAACCGTTTATCATTCTTCACATCCAGCTTTCCTTTTATTGGGTGAACCTAATTGCTGGAGGTCTTCCGCGTAAGCAACCTTGATGTGTTTCCACGCCGTCTCCTAATCCTGATTCCCTGATACTTTGCTTCCATTGAATCATAGCGAGGGTTGCAGTGATATCGAATGGAGGATGGGGTCTTCTTCGGCACCAGCACACCCTCGCCCCAGTGTTGAAAGGTGACGAAGTCGAGCACATTGCCTGTAAGAAAACCTCCAAGGTCGAAGTCCAGCTCTTGTAACGCTCGGGTCGCGTAAGTCTGATGACACCTATCCTCGCCTTGGATATCGGCAGCGAGTGTTCGGATATTTTCAGACAGCCCATGCAATTTTGCGCCAAAGTACGCGGTGTTTGCTGCGCCTTGCCTGTCATCGAAGTGATGTCTTGGAATGCAGAGTTTTTCTGGACGTGGGATTCAGAGTTGGAAAGGACTGATAGATGAGGGCGAGGTCGTCCGTCAGTATAGGTGGGAATGGTCCCGGACCTATGAGTGGAAGAGGCTTGCAATAATATTCGCAGGTACGAGTGGCACGGTATTACATGATTTGAGAGCCGTCTGATCTGCCACTGACTATCTACATAAAACCTTACGAAAAGAAGGTCGCTTACAAACTTACACACGAAGAAGACGTCGCTAAAAATGTACAATTCCAACACCGGGACGAGGCCGGCTAGGCATGACGAAATTGGCAGGAAGGCCGACAAATAGCATAACGTCGTTCTCGAATATATCGTTCACCGCTGCCCTGAAGTGTGGACGCTAGCATTATCCGCATATAGGAAAGGATTCTCCACTGTAGTAGGCAGTCCGAATTCGGTCGACGTTCTGGTGTCCCGGGGACAGAAGAGCTGGACTGGGTTCGACATAAGCTGCATCGTCACTGAATGGGTTAACATCATTGGTTTTTGGGGACATTCCTGATTGTGTCTCCCGAGAGAGGATCTTACTAGAGCTTAGGGCGCCCAGAACGTGCGCGCGAGAGCCTTCTGATAGGGCTGGGTCGTTGGCGAGGTCGGTCAATATCGTTACAGGAATGCATAGCGCCATACGATTGGGACGTTCTGATGATGGATTCGAGCGAGCATCTGAATGGTCCGTAGAAACTTTTTCAAAATGATGTCTTATCTCATACAGAGGTCGAGAATGACAAGATACCACCGCTTTGCGATTTCACTTTTATCTTTGTTTCAAGAAGGCAACACCATCGTTTTTCGAGGTCCATAAACTAATTGCTAAGTTTTTATTCCAATACGACCGCTGCCAGGACAGACTCTGATTATCATCCCACGAAGTCTCTTTTGCCTTATCTTCATGAGGTGGGTTTTTCATAATGTGCTCGAAATCCTCCAAAGCACGGAGAACTTGGTCGACATTGAACGAGGATCCGTATTTTGTTTTCCAGGCATTTAAGTTCTCCTTCGTTAGAAGCTGCTTGACGACGCCATAGTTCCCGCCCTTCTCCCAAGTTTTGACAACGTCTAGCCGCTTTGCTGTAAGCAATTCAATGGCTCAAGGAAAATTCCGTTGATCCAACATGACAGGTAATCAGCCTCTTGACGCTCTTTGTTACGTGAACCATCCTTGTTGGTGAAACTGTGATCTTGCTTCAGCGCTTCCACAAGCGGGGGCAGTGCTTCATTCAAGAATTTGAGAACGGTAACGTGTTTCGGAGGCTCTGCATCATCGACATCAACTGAGGGAGCCTGGACGGATGCCCTCCGGGGTCGTTGTACCTCAATTCTGCGGCGGTCGTTGTTCACCATAGCTGCCAGATGGTGTGTAGAGGGAGAGAGACAGATATGAGTGACTGAGTTGCGACAGAGATACTACGTAAAGAAGAGTAGGAGATGTAGAGGCGTGCTTAGAAGGCTTTTGGCTGTGAGTACATAACCATCTCTCCTATAATGCAAAAGTCCAGTCTTGCCAGGTCGTAGCTGAAAAGATACACAGTTGGCTTCTAGATAAAGGAAAGCGACTCGCTTCTCTTTAGGCATTAATCGGCCTAACCTCATCCATTGGCAGAACTCGCTCAGTGCCGTTTCTTCGAGAAGCCTTTCCCACGCGACGGTAGTAGTAGCGATTGCAAAAGGCAGACTCCTCCAAGATATTCTGGTGTTAAGCAGACTCTGCTGATTTTATCGAACCTAACAAGCTTGTAGTGTCTAGATGTTCTTTCAATCTCTCCGGGCTTATCGGTATGCCTGAATAAATACCTCAGGCTTGTACTGGCCGCTTTATTTTTCGTCCTCAACTTCTAACTTCCATTGCTGCCGAGAAATTGTTACTAGAAGCAAACAGTTGTCGCCCACATTGTCTTTGTCCTTAGTAACGATACAGTGTATGCAGCCCGCATTGTCACCGTAAGAATACTAGGTAGAATGTTACAGATCAGTAACGAGTAATAGCATAAGAGGAGAATGATATGTCGGCTTGCGCTCGAGTCTCAAATAAGCCAGCACAATATTACGTAATCCAGCCTACTGTCACGCTGTTGCTCCCGCGAAACAACTTCGAGGAGCGCTCGAATCCTTTCACCTATTTCGTAAACGCTAGATGAACAGAACAGTTTCTGTCGTTCAGCCAGTCCTCGTTTAACAGCTCAAGTTGGTCCTTCTTGTCTCTCTCTCTTGTCTCTTGATTCGCCTTATTCTGGTCCCAAGGGTTCTAGTCTTGTGAGGACCGCTCGAACCAATCGCTACACAAAGGGAACACGAAAACAGGAAACTCGAGCGGCATCTTCCATCATGGCATCCACACCGCCTGTCAACGCCGACCAAGCGACGCAGACTACCCTCTTGGCTATTCAAGCGCTGTTCCATGACCCGGATCAGCAGGCGAAACGACGAGCGAACGAGTGGTTGAGCGAGTTTCAACACACGGTGAGTGAAAGAATACAATAATACCGATCGCACCTGTAGTCAAGTCGAGCTTGCTGCTGATATCCTTGCCTTGTAGAACGAAGCATGGCAAACATGTCATACTCTCCTCACCGCCCCTAAAGCTCCGCAGGAGGCCCGAATGGTAGCTGCTCAAACAATTCGGTCAAAAGTACGTATCTTTCGATTGTCAGCTGCGTATGAATCCTAACAAACGTTCCACCTCACCTTTCCCCCTCGGTCTAGGTCGTCTACGACCTCTCACAACTTCCCAAAGAGTCCTTACTCCCCCTTCGGGACTCACTGCTTCAATCTTTAACACACTTCACCAGTACCTCAGCGCCTACCGGTTCTCGCGCAATCACGACGCAACTCTGTCTTGCGCTCGCGGATCTCGCCTACCAGTTGCCAGATTGGACGAATGTTGCAGCTGGGATGGTCGATATGTTTGGAAACAGGGTGGAGAGTGTGGAGATGTTGCTGGAGTTCTTGAAGGTGTTGGTTGAAGAGGCCGCTAACCCAAGAATACCGCTTAGTGTGAGTTTGATTCGTATCGGTTCTCTCGGAAAGGTCATCTTCAATCGAATATTCTCTACATCAGTCGGCAGAAGCAGCGTACATGTCACGAGAGCTGCTATCGGGTCAGACGGAAAGGGTTCTTGGACTGCTAGAGATGTATCTGAGCGCAGAGGGTGAGTCGGGTATTCTTCTTTTGCACTTGGCTTGAGCTGATCGCTCTAGATGAATGCTGTTGTCAGGTGTTACCGCTCGTGTCCAGACAGCTGCCTTCGATACTCTACGTGCATGGCTTCAAGCCGGCGAGATCGACGCCGCCATGATCGCTCAAACCCGACTCTTTCAATTCAGTTTCGATGCGCTCGGAAATATCGAGCTGTTCGACGCCGCCGTCGACGTCATCTGCGACATGATCCACGAAACACAAGAGGTCGAGGATAATGTGCAGGTGATCGAGATGATTGTGCCAAAGGTCATCGCCTTGCGTCAACCCTTCGACCGGGCCGTCCACGACGAAGACGACGATTCGGTTCGAGGTTTCTGCCGGATCTTTACCGAAGCCGGCGAAACATATCGACAACTCATCTTGGCACATCCGGATACCTTTTTGCCGTTGGTCGACGCTATCGGTATATGTGCAGCATACCACGACCTCGATATTGTGCCTATCACATTCGCCTTTTGGTGGAAATTCGGCCAGGCGTTGGGTAAGAGAGTTCGAGCGGATGATCGATATGACGAAGATAACGAGGCCGGTCGGCCTTCCGGCGTTGCGCAGTCACAGGCCATATATGGACCTTTCTTGCAGGTATATGCCAACCTTCAAGACAGTATGATCCGCCACCTACAATTCCCTCAAGGCGACAATGCAGGATTCACCAATGCCGCCGCCCGAGACGAGTTCCGGTCGTTCCGGCACGACATGGGCGATACGCTCAAAGACTGTTGTGCGGTATTGGGTGCGAGTGTGTGTATGAAACGGTCATACGACTTGGTCATGGCTGCTTTGGCCAAGGGTGACGCCATGGTATGGCAGGAAGTCGAGGCGCCGCTATTTTCGATGCGGTCGATGGGCGCCGAAGTTGACCCGAACGACGATGAGGTCTTGCCTCATATCATGGATATGCTGCCGACGTTGCCTCGCCACCCGAAAATCCAGTATGCAGCTATCTTGGTCCTCTCCCGGTACACGCAATGGATCAACCAACATCCAGAGTATCTCTCATTCCAACTTAACTATATTTCGTCCGGCTTCGAGATACAAACGGACGATGTAGCGGCTGCTGCCGCTCAAGCGATGAAGTGGATGTGTAAAGATTGCAAGGAGCACCTGGTTCCTTATCTCGGACAACTTTACACATTCATCACAACCGCCGGAACAGCTCTCGATGTTGAAGACCGGCTAGAGGTAGCCGAAGCTATCGGCTTTGTCATCAGCACCATGCCGCCAAACGACGCGGCAGAGGCTCTACAGCGGTTCACGCAACCGTTATTGCAGCAAGTCCAAACGGTGACTGCTGGACCGTTACTCTCTGGAAAAGAGGATTTAACACCGTTAACAGGTATGTTACTAGATTGCGCATAGACTGACACGCAAGCACCTACTCATGCAATTTGCTTACTATAGAGGCGCTCGAGCAGATCGAAGCATATATTAAAACTGTCGGTTCAATAGAACCGCTTCCATCCTCATGCGTCAACACCGCCGCCGCAGTGTACCAGGTTCTCGATCAGCTAATCGACAAATACTATGCGGCATACTCCGTCGCGGATCGGGTTTGCAACCTACTCCGGAGAGGATTGGCCTTCTTCCCATTCAACGTTCTTCGACCGATACTACCGATATTGCTCGAACGTCTGA
The DNA here is from genome assembly GCA_030039255.1 of Naganishia friedmannii. NCBI lineage: Eukaryota > Fungi > Basidiomycota > Tremellomycetes > Filobasidiales > Filobasidiaceae > Naganishia > Naganishia friedmannii. The sequence continues at coordinate 111,986 of JASBWT010000009.1, read as the reverse complement.
ACACGAGCTTCGAGCGGTCTGGCCACTCGGCATATGTCTGGATCATCGGGAAGTGTGTCGGATTGTTCGGGGACGAGGTTTCGGCTCTCGGACATGCGGCAGCTGATATTGAGTCGGCTTTCACGACATCACTCGAAAGAGTCACGCTGCAAGTCAGACAGATGGAAGCTGGGCAGGGTGCAAGTGAAATTCCGGATAGTAAGCTATAATTTCCTACCTATCGGCGTATGAGGCAACCTGCTGATCGCAGTCCCCACCATCAGCTTTGGAAGATTACTGTCAATTTGTCTTGCAATATGTGCTGCGTTCCACCGACGTCATTTTCAACAGCTCACAACTTCCGAATATTATCGAACTTGCCCTTGCCACCACCACACTCCCGGCCCTGCAATCTGTCATGACTGCCTTGGAGCTTATAGAAGATCTGTTCAAATATGCCGTATCGCCAGAAGATGTCGCCGCGGGTGCAGTGTTGCCGGCACAGCTACCTGTTCTTCAAGCTCTGGTCCAGCAGTATGGTCAGAAAATAGTCACTATGGTGCTTCAGGGCGTTGTGCAAGACTATCCCGAAGATGGCCAGCAAGCTGTTGGGGAAATCATCAAGTCAATTTGCAAACTCGCCCCATCAGAGAACGTCCGTCAATGGGTAGCGTCAGCTATAGAAGGTGTCCCTGGGCACGTCATTCCTGTCAGCAGTAAACAGGAAATCATGCAGGCATTTGATCAGTGCGTAGTTCCCGTTCGGAAGTCGTGACTCCGCTAATCTTATTTCTCTGAAAATCTAGGGTATTTGCTAATGGCTACCTTGACTCGATCAAGAATACCATCAGGACCTATGTGCGTGCTGCAAGGAGGGCACGCGATAGGCGGGACAGGATGAGGGATACCTTGGGTGATAGGCGGTAGATATGAGCCGGACTGGAGTCGAGACTGCCAGACGGGTTCCACATACATAGGGTGACACCTTTATATAACATTGCATTGCATCTTCTGAGAATCCTGTCCCTCCGATTCTGCAGCATGCTCTGATCAAAAGTCCTTGTCATTGACGTTCTACAGCCTTGCGTGATATCATTAATTCGAGGCGTCTCTGATTCCCGCAGGAGGATGGCATCTTTGAAGTACCATACCCCAGTTGGTAATACTCCTCAGGTAGAAAATCCCATTCGTTACGAGCCTCTCCACAGAGGGCGCGGCAAATGGATGGCGATACCTTTTGTGCTATGTTGAACCCTCTAACCTTTGTATGAAGCGTCCGACGATGATGATAACTGACACGCTGCGAACAATGCAAAGATGATATGCAGTATGTACCTATACACGTTTCGACTCCGATACACGTCGTGCGATTTCCTGATTGACCAAGTCTTCAGGCGAGTCAAGAGGTAAGCCTCTGCCCCAGAAACTTATCGAGACGGCAACTATCCTCCTCCACTTGGAAACCTTCAGTCTTTCCAATTGTACCGCTCCCCCTCTCCGCTCGATCTCTTTGCCAATCTCGAAATAACTAGCGACCATCGCTCGAGTACCCGCTCTCGCCGTACGAGGCAGTCGTTCGATATAAGGCGCTGCGTTTCGGCGTACTAAATAGGCAGATCCCAACAACGGTAACGTGTAATACGCCCAATCTCTTGTCGTGAGAACCTCGGGATTGCTGAACAGTGATTCCAGATCTTCTTGTCGGTCTCGGAACGTGTTCAACGGGATATAAAGCCGTCGCATGAGCGCATCCGTTCGGATATCCCGGGTGATGTTTACGAGCTGCAACGCTTGTCCCATCTGCCTTGCGTGTTCCAGAATCTCGAACTTTTCGTTGTCGGATATCTGTCCGCCTTCGCGATCCAATATAGCCCACGCCAGCAGGCAGATCATACACGCCACGGTGCCCGCGACTCGGTCCGCATAGACCGCCATATCAACCTCCGTCTTGAATGGCGACCGTTCGATGATGCTTCTACGAGTATCCCTCCTACGGGTGTTCAATTGTTCGTTCCCTTCGTTACCGGACGAAAATGAGAGGTCCATCTCGTATCCCTGGAGGAGTTCATCGAATAGACTTTGTGCGATTATATCGGGGAGAAGCTTCGAGAAGAGGTAGAATGACGGTACCGCCGCTTCGGGCACGCGATTGCAAATGAAATCGTTGACGACGTTTTCTTCTCCTTGCACTACTGGCGAATAGACGAGATGGAGGAAATCTTTCATCATTTGGAGCATATCTTCAGCTTCTTGCCGTGAGGTCGCCTCGTCTATCAGATTATCCTATCAGAGACCAAGCAGCCGTCAGCGTGTAACTCGAGACCCATGTTTCTTTTCAGACTCACTGTAATCCTGCACCAACCATAAACGGCAACAAGTCCACACCGTATCTCCCTCTCCCATCCCAGCTTCGCCAACGTGAAACTCTTACTCCCCTTCCGCAATGTCTCCTCACTTAGATACAACGCCTGCAACACACCTTCATCCTGCGCCGGTCGATCCAGCGCAAGCAATGCTAAGACGATGATGTGAAGTAATGGGTTTTTCGGCGGGCATCGGTGCGGGTGGCAGTCGGGTGGCACGGCGAAGAGGAGGAGGTGGTGTAGGTGCGATATGAGGGAGGAGGAGAGGAGAATGAGATGTGTTGTGAGAACGAAGAAGATGGCCTCCCTGCAAAGAAGGGGTTAAGAAGATAGTCCAGTTGTTCAAGGAGGATACACTCACTCAATCGGAAGTCCTCGCCATAGGTTGATACCCAAAGTGGTCTGCTCATTAATGTGCCAGGCATTTGAACGGATACCAATGCTGCATCAGGCGGATCAAAACGAAAAATGTCAAACAAGCCTCCAAGATCGAAGCTGCATTCCCGAAACTCACGTATCGACCATCCAGAGGTACCCGATTCCCACGACATACGTCCATCTTCCGCCCTTTGTATCCAACGAATTCGCTCCCAGCCTGGTCAGAAACGCAATGACAGGACAAATCCATGCAAGGATGCAACCGAGGTAGAATACGCGTGATTTGCTGTTAAGTGTGAGCCCATGCCGGAGAATGTGCTTGAATGCGGTCCAGATGTCGCTTGTCAAGTTCCCGCCGGCCGAACCAGTCGTTGGCCAGAACAAAAGACCGAAGCCTAAGAACGCGACCGCGATCCATCCTGTTGCGACCCACGGTCTCCTCCGTAACGTTTGCACCTTCTTGAAACCCCCGCCATTCATTAACGTCCTCTTCATCTCTGCCGGGGTGGCGTTCCGGATGTGTTGCGGAAGGCGGTAGGGTATCATATATGGCAAGGTGAATATGCTGTGCAACAGTATGAGGAATATTGGCTGCAGTATAAAAAAGGCATGTTCTTCGATCGGGACATGGAAAATAGTGAAGAGGACGCTGTTCGAGGGGTAGGACCATGCCTACGGGTTGCGTGGATCAGATACGGTCCAGTGTGACACTATGTCAGGACAGGAGACTCACTCCTCGGGAAATTATCCACTGCAGCAAAAAGTGAACGATTAGCGGACAAGCAGTGTCGATATATCGACCGAGACTCACATTATCCCATGGTGTTGTCCACAACGTTGCCTATCCTTCCGTATCATCAATATGCATCCCACGGTTACCTTGAACTGCAAAACATACCATCAGTGCAAGCCACCAGACCTTGACTCCATCTCTTCTACCGAATAACGGGGAGTAGAGGTATCCGAGGAGAGCTATTGGTGGTATCACCGTGTATAGCAGCCTGTAGCGCGAAAATCGTCAGTCCTTGGCGTTTGAGCTGTTTGGGGAGCTACTCACACCTCATAATACCGCAACATGGCGGGGTCCAGGGGATGTAGACCTGGTGGAAGCCAGTGTAGGGCTACTAGCGTATAGTACACCCTTTTCGCATTGCAACCAGATGAGATCTAGGAGCAACGACCAGATTTAGCCGACGCAGGCTATTTCAGCTGCTATTTCCGACCTCTTTATCCAAAAAGTTGAGATAAATCAAGTTGAAGAAATATACCATAGCATACGCCATACGCCGCGATATTGGTAGACCGACTAGTAAGGATACAACAGACACAAGATCCGGCTACAAGACAAAAGTACAAGGACGAAACTAGCCCGACATACGACCAACCACTCCTCCCGCAGGATCTAGTGCTTCCTCTTCTTGGTCGCCTTGTCCTTGCGCTTCATCGCCCGCATCTCCTTTCTCATTCGGGCATCCACAATCTTATATCTACCCTTGACACCATTCGGTCGACCCTTCAGACCCCTGTTGGCACCACGCGCAACGATAACCTTGACCTCTTTCTGCTTGGGCTTGGCTCCAGCTTTGCCTAGCGTCTTGAGCATCGCAGTTGCACGATCACGTTCGCTCATATCCGGTGCATCAACCAGGCCCTCGGCCTTCTTCTTGGCCTTTTCGAGTCGCTGATGTGCCTTGAACTTCTTACGTGCTTTGGCTTCGGCGACCTTCTTGATCGGTCGAGCGTCGAGTGCACGTTGTTTTGCGCGGAGAGCGTCCATCGCTTCTTTCGTTACTGGCAAGTTGGCTTTCCAGTGTTTACCCTCGTCGTCGAGGAACCAAGTTGGCAGGCCGTCCTTGTGGTTGAAGTTGTGCTTGTTGAAACCGTCGTCAATCATTTGACTGACTGTCGTCCGACGATTCACCAAGTCGCTGGCAAGCGTAACAGCTTCACCGGTCAAAAGACCCTTCTCTACAAACGTGGAACAGGGCGATTGATCAGCGCAAGGACTTTTCTAGGGCAATGAATCGACACATACTCTTGATCTTTTCCTGCTTGACGACATCCTGATCCTCGTCTTCAACGTCCCACTCGGTACCATCCTCCTCGGGGTCAGCGGGAACCACTTCAAAGTCGTCTCCATTCGCCGACTGGAGTGAATCATCAAGTTAGCGGACTTGTCAAGAACTTTAATGGAAACCTCTCTTGACATACCTTTCGATCCTCCATCTCGACATCCGACACTGCCTGGGCCTCTTCTTCCTCCTCATGCTCATCATCGCTCTCCTCTTCATCCAAAGCCGCCAGATCACCGATACCCTTGAACACGGACTGGTCGAACCAGACCTGAGTCGCCATACTCAGCTCGGCCTTTTGTACGTCGGCACCCAAGTTGGCGACCAATGACTTTGGTTTTTTGGTAGCTGCTCCCGAACCGGCCGGCAAGCTTTTCCCTGGGAGGGCAAGTCGGACCTTTCTGACTTTTGGCTTGTCCTCGTCTTCATCGCTCATTACCGAATCCGAGTCTTCGTCCGAACTGTCGACTTCCTCTCCGATCTTGGCTTTGAGCGCAGCGACGTGTTCCCAACCACCTTCCTCTGATTCGGCATCCGAGCCTTCCTCGTCGTCTTCTCCGGCATTGTGTCCCTGGACCTTGACAATTCGTTCGTCCTCATCGTCAGAGTTTTGGGCGACACCGTGCCATGCGTCCTGATTTCTGTCCCGAAGTCGAGCCTGCTTGACCTTCCACTTGGCATCGCGCTCCTTCATTCGCTCCTGGTAGTTTTCGTAGAGACCATCAAGCGCGCCTTCGAGTCGTGCTGTTCGAGCCTCCCGTTCATCCTCGGAGTCCAAGAATTCCTCTTCCTCTTCGGCGACTTCTTCCTCTGCTTCGCTCTCGTCTAGTCCGTCGGCATCACGAAGTGCGGCGTCCAGTGTCTTGGCTTTGCCACCTCGTCGTTTAATCTCCTTTTCACCTTGACCCAAGTCGAAAACGTCTTCACCGCCCAATGCCAGATCGTCCTCCATCGTCATGTCCTCTGGTGCAGTCATGTTGAGATGCAGACGTTGTATCGTACGTGCCTTCTTTTCGTTGGCCTTTCGCCTTTCACGCTTTGCCTTGGTCATGGCTTCCGCTCGCAGTCTCGCCATCTAGAGAGCAATGCTGATGAGTACGTTGTATAACACGAATCTCTCGTGTAGTCTTAACTTACCTCTTCAGTGACCTCTTGTTCCTCGTCAACATCCTCATCAATCTCCACCTTGTCCGTGGCATCATCCTCATCCTTCTTCTTGACATCCAGACCCACTTCCAATCGGATGTTTACACGCCACTTCATCAACTTTTTGAAATCACCTTTACCGAGAACCTTCAAATCCGCAAGATCCCGCTTGATATCATCCGTCGTCCGTCTGCTTTCAGACCACGCTTTTTGCTGCTCAGCATCTGGCGCAGAGCCGGAGAGGTCGAATGTCATGGCGTTACATGTACTGAGTACGCGCATAGCATCGTCGATTGAAGGGCTGAGAATAAAGTCTCGAACGTTGATGGATCGGAAGAGAGTGTAATCACCCTCTGCGTAACCTTCTCGCATACGCTTCTTCTTTTCGGGGGCGAAGACGTTGATGGCTTGTCCTTGGAGGGCCAATGATGCTCCCGGGTTGGTCACGCGGGGCTTGCCGTCCTGTTCGGCTAGGATGGATACTGGTAGAGGAGCGTTGGATTGAGCAAACTCCTTGAAAACGTGCCTCGGGTCGAGGAACTTTGGGTCGATGGATTTCGGTGCCAAAAAGTCTTGACAGACGACGAAAATTTCGGCAGATACGTTACTGTAGGATCACCGTGGTTAGGACAGCAAAGGCAAATAATGAGATATCGAAAGACTCACCGAGAACTGGGAGGCTTGGTAGCTTCAACCTTGCTAAACAGCTGGTTAAAGACCCACATCAAACTGTTGTAGTCACCACTTCGGAAAACCTTGGTGACAAACGATCCACCCTTCTTCAAAAACTCTGTCGCCAGTTTCAACGACTGCAACACCAACTCTGACTGGGTGTAAGCATCCTGCACCCATGCTGTACCGACGTTCGGGGCACCATCGTGCATGACGAGATCCGCTTGGAAATGCTTGAGATGTCCTCGAAGTTGTTGTCGACATGACGCAGTTGTGATATCGTCGACAAAGGTTGTACAATTCGGGATGGCTCTAATGGGATCCAAATCGACACCGACAAGTAGAGACTGCTTGGGACAGTACTTTTCGGCTACTTGGAGCCAACCACCGGGAGCAGCACATAAATCGATAACGACCTTTGATTTACCGAGAAGATCGTATTTTCGGTTCAGATGGATCAGCTTGCTATAAGTTGACAATGCATCAGTTTCTGAATTATTTTCTCTCTCTCTCTAATGGCCAGACTTACAAAGCTGAACGAGCTCGATAACCCTGTGTCTTGGCAAGCGTATAGTACTTGTCCTTTCGGGCCGCTCCGGTCTTCTTGTTTGCTTTCGCCATGTCGAAAAAACGGCGATAATATTGAAGCTATGTGACGGCGTGCCTTCTCAGTAGGCGAAAGTGGGAACAACAGTGGCTACTGCTGATACTTTAAAGTCACCAATATGCCCGTCTCAACTTGCCATTCACTCTCAATCTTGTAAGTGGTGGCTGCCTTTTCGGAAATCTGGCTCGCACGTGACCCGTTTCTGCGCGGAAGCAAAAGGACCTTGAAGGAGTTCCTCATAATTCATTGTGCTCACGGCTTTGGGCTTTGGTATCCTCGCTTTCACCCTCTACCAGCTTGCATCGGGCATGTCACAATGCTTTCAATTGACACGAATTATTAGCTCTCACTTATCCTTATCACCTGCGTACTCGTTGCTCGAGACGATATGGCGGGAAGCTCTTTCGCAGCCAGCCTAAACGTAAATATGCCTCTTCTTTCTGCTTGTTCGCGCGCTCCCCTTCCCTCGTCTATGCGAACAGTCTTCACAACGCTCGGGTCACTATCGGAGCGCAGGTTGGATGTCAACCTCGTACTTTCATCATGTAGGGCCTGTGCCGGTTGTTTCAGGAAATCCTCGGCGGACTACTCTGTGCTCCGGCTCTCCTCTTCAACGTCTCTTATATTTGCTCGTATACAACCTCCTCTAGCCTCCCAATGTCCGGACTTCTATCTGGGATCGCGGCCCGAAGGCAAAGATCGAATTCCAGGAGTAAATGAGAAGATTGAGACAGCAAGGCAAGCCTCACCATACAATTGGTCCCTTGGCGGCTATGGTTGTCTCATTTGCCGATCGCTGCAAAGGCGGAGGATGCTGGTAAAGCTTGAAGAGGGATGTGGATTCAACGATCAACGATCATAGCCGCCGCATCGACTGGTTGTCGAGAGTGACAATAAGACGTGTCTGACAGAATTTCGGACAGCGCTGGCTATGGAGCTGGTTATGTATGGTGTTGAGCCTGAAGGAGTGAAAGACAGACCAGCTCATTCGGTCGCGCCACCCGCGTAGTTACCGCGTGCGGTCATTCAACAATCAATAAAGCTTTCCGAGGTGTTTTTGGGTAGTACGAGTGTCGAGAGACCACCTTCTTCCTCTCACACTGCTGTTCATCTCCAACTCTGTTTCATGTGTTGAAGGAATCCAACATCAACGACGTTGCCAGCATTCTCCAGACGCTAAATCCTCAAACAGCGATGGAAGACGGTCCCTGGCTTTTGCGGATCTGGTTATCTCTCATAGCTTCATGCAAGAAAAGCTGCGTAAACATTCTCAGTTGCATGTGTCCATGTCCTAGGTGCAAGCGGACCACTGCAACTTGTTTAAACTAACAAGGTAATAGACTGCTATTCCTGAGACCTAAATCGTAAGAGATATTCAAACGCTATCCAAACTGCGCGGACACACACTGAGAAACTGGGAAATCTCGTTTCCGGCGAGGATTGGGTCGCCGGTCAGAAACCTCGGGAGATATCTCTCGCTTAGGCAAGCCCGAGGCGGAGGAAATCCAAGCGGAACAAAGAAACGTCTGGCTTTCTGGGCTTTCATAGCGCCTTGACCTCTATTCCGTTGTCGATTGACCCCATGCATGACCTTCCTCATGCAACGAAAGTGCGTCGTCCTATTGTTTCAAGCCGACGAGTGTCCGGCCTCAAGATCACTTGCTCCGCCGTTGCTTGATCATGGACAGGTAGACGTCGGGAAACATATTCAAAAACGTCCTTCGCGATATCTCTCGTTGCAAAGTTCATGGTGTGCCGTCTCTGCCTCGAGTGTTGATCACGCGCAACGTGCCAGTCAAGAGAACGATCACCAGTAATCGGTATCCATAATCTTGGAATCCCACAAAAAACGTCGTCCATCTGCAACGCGAGAACCACATTGTTCTCCGCCTTCCCACGCCAGCTGGTCTGGTCTGGTGCTCTGAGAGTCTTCAGCTATAACACAACCGTATAATCGAACCCAATTTCAAACTTCAATCCCGTATACCCTCCTCCATCTCCGTAATGTCTGGCCAATTCACCGATCATCCAGATAGACCCTCGACCGTAGTCTTTCCTCACCAGACTGCACAAGCAATATGCTTTGCCGTCTTTTTGCTAGGTGAGCGCTCTATCGTTTGACTTGATAGAGTAGGCCAAAGACTGATCGGAGCATCGCTGCCTCGTTTCGATTCACTCCGCAGCATTCGCTACCATTTCAGGAATGATCACCCGTAGAACGCTACAGGTCAACTTTTTCTCTTTAAAGTCGTGGTCCAAGTTGAGCGTCACTAAGATTCTGTCAATATGGATATTTATCGATAGGTGAGCAGGTCTACTTCATGGCAGGTTCATGATACTGACGGCCTGTGTTTTGTCTTTAGTTGGGTATTCCTGCTCTTTGCTGGTATTCTACTTTATGGGGTGGGAACGTCTACAAATAAGTAGGTCCTCTCTGCCCGTCTTTACTTGGTTTCCCGCATATACTGAATGTTCGTCCCTTTCCGCCTTTACAGCACGGCCTGCACGGCTGGAGTCATTGCATGTATCACATTCTACTTTATCTCCAAGATCCTCATCTCATTCTTTTTGCTTGAAAGAGTAAGCCAATCTCTTGCACAACGCCGCATCGTTCCCGTGACTTATACATTCATCACCTGCTCATCTACAGGTACATATTGTGAACAATCACGACGGAACACCACGATTACAGTCCTGGACGTACAAGATTTGCCTGGCCGCAATTTCTCTTTACGTCGGGTACTTGTTCCTGGCTGCTTTCGGTATGTTCTGTTCCTTCAAATTCACACACTGCAAATGGCGATGAGAGGTCTGATTGATCGAGGTGTTGTGTGTTATAGGTCGAGTGGCTGACATTGACGAGCATCGTTCTTGCCATATCGGTCTGAAAGTACGTACAAGGCATGTGCAAAAGGCAATTCAGGATTGCTCACCTCCTTGCATCTTCACTTGCGTCGTCTCTGCAACAGCTCTGGGTGTACGCTTGTCGTTTTGTCCTATGCGCCAGCAATAAGTACTGACTTGATCTGATAACATAGCACCATCCCGATGATTGTGTATGATATCGCCTTGAATATCGTCCTCACAAGCTGCTTTCTTTATCCTATTCGATCGTGAGTTGAAAGCGATTGGATTGCGCCAGGGATCTTGACTGACAGCGTCTACTTGGTCATCCGGCAGAGAAACGCAATACAACTATGCTTTACGACGAATGGCTTTCCGAACAGTACGTCTATAGGCGGAGGTAACACAGACAGCAACGCTTACTCCAATCCCCACTGTTCCAGGTCTTTGCGAGTTTCGCTTCCTTCGGTTCATCGACCATCAATATCGCACTGGTCGCCGCCTGGAAGGGACACCAACAAGGGTGGTTCTGTCTCCTGGCGTGTTCCTTGGATGTCTTGGTCAACGCGTTTGCCATTTACTGGGTGACGAAACCCGGTGAATGGTCACGCAACGCCGAGGGATTCAATCCGGCGCCGCTTCTCACTACTCGACGGAGTATCGATACCCGTGCGGCAACGAGTGGTCAAACGAACACCGGAAATCCCGAGGTGAACAAGCAACCGAGGCAATCCAATTCGACGGGTTCAGCAGGAGTCGGAAAGACATCACGGCTGATGGAGGACAAGGATGAATATCTGCGTCCGATGCGAGATGTCTATTACCCTATGGGCGAGGGAAATTTCCGGTACGGCGAAAGCGTGCCACCACCACCCTTATCATACGATGCGGAACAAGGCGTATCAGGACCACTCCGCCCACCACAGCCGACACTTTTACAAATCCCACGCAGGCAATCCGAGCTCATGCGTGCACATACGGTCTCGCTCAATGCCCTTCTACCAGCGACACCACACACAGCAGCTGGGTCTTTGAGCCGCAGCGATACGGGATCCGCGGAAGCTGTTGTTCCAGTGATGGAATTTGCGGATTTCTTGAATGACGAGGCGGATCGTGCGCCGCTGGATGCACAGGCGGAGCGCCGTCGGATTAGTCAGGAGCAGGCGGAGGGGAGGATGCAGAGGTGTTTCTTTGATATGGTGCTGGGGAAGAGTAAAGCCGGTGCTGCTGTGAGTACTGACCATTAGATGCGATCCGAATGGTTTTGAGCTGATCATTGGTTTGGCGTTCCTGCTACCAGAACGTACGCGCATCGAGCTCCGCATAAAGTATAGAACAACACGCTGGAATCTGCCGTTTTTATACCTTTGACGGCATGAAATCTTCGACAACAGTTTCTGCATTGTGCATCTGGGATTGTATCAGGGACTCAAGGGAAAAGCGGCACTGGACACATCATAATTCATCAAGTCAAGTCAAACGGCACAGCAAGTCAATGTATCTAGTATAGCATTATCATCAATACGTTGTATCCCAAAACCTTCTGACTGAAGGCATATGTACCATCATACAAGTACAAGTTATGCGATGATGCTGCATTGGATCGGCCATAGTCTTGTGCATGAGAGGCGGAGGTGCAAACGGTGTGCAGCGTATTTGTTCGCCTTTGCCACTGTCCAAGCTCCGATGCTACGGCAAAAGCGGCGGCACAAAGTCCAGCCAGGGAAAAGGGTCACTGAGCAATCATACAACTTTTGCATCTTTTGCATCACGTTCCCCATCATTGGATCGGAGCAAAGGAGCAAGGACTATGTTTAGTTTGGCAGACTAGGTGGTGGAAGTTCACCCGCAGCAGCAGATGCAGCAGATCCTCTTTATACGGAAGCAAAAAAACAAAGCGAGGAGCGCACGACAACGACCTGATTGAAGTTATTGGACAGCTTACATGTCCTGAACGAACGCACCGACGTCTTCTGCATCAGCAACCGGCAGTCAGTAAAGTGCAACGCATTGTCGTGGATTCGAGTATAACAACATCCAACATCAAACGTATCGCTTATAAGAATCGACATGTCAGGCGGAACAGCGTGGCCGGACAGCCTCAAGTAAGTCAAGGCATCGAGAACACTGCTCCCATGATTCCTGTATCCTGACGGGGGTCCTTGTCTTTCGCTCGATAGACGGTTCGTCAAGCGAACATTATCAGTGGCACCGGCAAGCATGAAAAACGCCGTCAACGAGGAAATGAAAGCTGTGAGTCTCTGTCTGTGAATACGTGCATTTTACGATCTATTGTGCTGATCATCTGCATACACCACAGATCATCTTCGCAGCGTATCGAGATCCTTCAATACTTCAGCAAGATTGGGACGCTTTGGACCCTTCAACACATCTGGAAACGTAGGTGTCGGGAGCTCGCGAAGTAAACATTCTGCTTGGGCTGATTTGAGCGGGGTTTCACTAGACTCAAAAAGCATGCAGCGAGGACGACAGTGTCGATACCGACGCCAAGCTATCCTCCAAAGTCCGTTCTTGGCTATCAGCAGAGTGCAAGTTTTTCCAACAAAGTAGGAGGAGGAGCAGCAGGGAGGATGCATAATGGTGGAAATGCGGGACCCGGTGATGATGGTTGGTTCGAGGACAAGGTGGGATCGAAGAGAAAGAAGTAGGTCGGCTTTAATCGTCCGTTGCTCGACTCGACCCTGACGTTTCTTTTGCGCAACAGCAAATCAGACACTAAGTCGGCTACCGCAGCTGCCACCAAGAAACAAAAAGCATCAACGTCAACCTTTCCCTCAGCATACACATTCGAATCACCAGAAGAAGCTGAAGCAAAGCGACGCCGAGCACAACGTTTCGAACGAGAACGGGAGATTGAAGCATCAAAAAACGCAAATCAGCTTCAAGGGTTCATTCCGCGTCAGGTGGTTGGACATCCGGGTGTTGGAGGTGCGCTGGATGTGACGGCTGGTGCTGATGGGGGTGGAGCAGTGCGGCCGAGTCAGATGGGTATTGAAAGAGGAGTTGGTGGGTGGTTAGGAGGGAGGATGGGTGCTACGGACACCGAGGTGGACCCAGTATGTTCATGTGCCTCATTTTCATCTTTGCGCTCGATTTTCTGAACCGTTGTACAACCTTGAACAGAATGTTATCAACTGGGATCAATACACCATTCGCGGAACCAGTACGAACATTGAAAAGCGCTATCTTCGATTGACAAGTGTAAGTTCTCCTATCTAATCACTACTACCGCCCTCTGCGCCCTCCGCGACCTGTCTGAAGCAGCAACTTGTTCACCATCCAGGAACCCGATCCCGCGACGATTCGTCCGTTACCCATCCTTCGGCAAACTCTGGAATACCTCAAACGAAAATGGCGAGCCGAGCATAATTACGCGTATATTTGCGATCAGTTCAAAAGTCTGCGACAGGATTTGACGGTAAGCGCTTTGTCGAACCATGGTTCCGAGCGGCTCTGACTGGGTTGCCTATCATTCTTTCCAGGTACAACGTATCAAGAACGAGTTCACCGTCAATGTCTACGAGATTCATGCGCGAATGGCACTAGAAGCTGTATGTCCCTGACTCCCACCCTTTTCGGCTCCAGGCTTGTCTCTCATGCGCTCGTCCTTTCTAGTCTGACCTCGGGGAGTACAACCAGTGTCAATCGATGCTGTTGATGCTTTACGAACATAATCTGCCTGGTCATCCCGACGAGTTTTTGGCATATCGGATCTTATACATGTTGCATACGAAGAATCGAAGTGGTACGTAGTTTCGCCTACTGGAATGTCTTGTCTACGGGTGATCTGACCGCAGCCTCGCTCCATTTCGTCCCCTTGTAGAACTCGGCAGAACAATAGGGCATCTATCAAAAGTGGAGAAGGAGACTGCCCCAGTAAAACATGCGCTGGCCGTACAGAATGCACTTGCAACGGGAAACTATCATCGTTTTTTCAAACTTTACGAGGCGGCGCCGAATATGGGTGCTTATCTGATGGATCATTTCGTGACGAGGGAGCGGATGTTTGCGCTGACAATGATGTCGAAAGCGTGAGTCCGCATCGTTTCATTTCCTGCTGATACCCTTCGCTGATCCTGTGGATCTTCGCGTTAGCTACATGACCTTGCCGTTAAAGCATATCCGGACCGAGCTGGCATTCGAATCAATAGAAGAGGCTGATAAATTTATGGAAGATCACGACGTCGCTAACTATGTCAAACCCGCAGCACCGACACTGCCAGAAGCGTATCCATCACTCTCGAGCGCAATGGCACAAACCAATCTCAGTCGGAAACAACAAAAGGCAATCCTTGCACAGCAGCAGCAAGGTCCGCCACCGATTCCGTTGACAATGAGGGTCTGGGATTGCAGGGCGTCCCAGGCTGGATGCGAAAAGGGCAACGAGCGATATAAGACGGTGGACCTGAAGGGCCAAATATAATCAACACTCGATTGTCAAGACTCATGTCTGCTCGCTGATCCGAAGCCGTTTCTACACGAACGCTACGAACCATTGTCCAATTGACCATGTCTCTTGTGGCAGGATATTTTTACTAATTCATCATATTCAGATCGGTCGTCTACCTGGTCTGATGTATCGGCTGTTTTGGGGAAAAGGGAAAGCGGGGATGTCCTGAAAGTTGAGGCGAGGCTTGTGTGGAATGTCTTTGGACCGGGAATTGCCTACGTTGTAAACTAGTCATGGGAGCGCATCTCGAGAATGCATCGGTTTCGTCTAATCACCTAATCTTCATCTTGCCCATTCCTCGCTGCTTGACCTCCTCCGGCTCCATCCTCGCAGACCTAGTCCCAAACTGCATAGCTCGCTTCTTTTTACTTGCAGCACCCATGAGACCGGCCTGATGCGCTGCAATACGGATTAAGCTCTTGTCGCCGACACCTTCGGCGTATCGGAGATCGCACTTGGCATTAATGTGCAATTGGGCAATAGCATCAGCGAAGCTGAGGGATAGATACGGAAAACGTGTTTCTACTCCATGTGACGAGATGATGCGATCGTCCCGTCCCAAGTTTCGAAAAGGCAATCTGTCGAGATCCATTTGCATCTGCGGACATCGAGTTGTCAGCGGGAAGCCCGGTCGAAGCACACGAGGAGTACTCGCTCACCTCATCCATTGCACCTTGCCAGCTGTTCATCTCGAACGCTCTTCGATGACGCGCGTATCCGCCTAGTAACCTGTAGAAAGACAACATTTTGTTCAGGAGGCAAAGTCTCTTCGCAGTTGCTTGTCCACATACTCGTCAGCTCCAAGTCCGCTCATCAATACCCTAGCCGCACTAGTATATGGCCGTAGTGGGCCACCTAGTGCCGTCTGGAAACTTCCGGTACGTCGAGCGGCAAACCAAAGTGGTAAAGCGAGACTCTGTTCATGGAAAGAAATCATACCTTAGGAATCCGCGACGAAACTGCGGATAGGAGCGATTCTTACCAGGTCCATCTCTGTATAGTAAAGACAAGGTCAGAGTATGAACGCGTGTCAAAACAGCCCTGTGCGGCTTACCGGTATCCGATGGGTACATAAGGTCCAGAACTGTTGGCTTGGCAGCTTGACAATCCTGCGACGAAACATGACATCAAGCAGTTGTGCTATATCGAGCACAGAGAATATACTCACTTGGTACTCGACGTTGATCTCGACGAACCGCCATTCTCGTTCAGGATGAATCTTGCGCAACTCTGCTATAGTTTCTCTTCCTGTGATTCGGTCAGGTACATCGTAGATGCTTGTTATATCCTCTATCGGAGGTTCTGGGTTCGTGCTGTCCAGGTTGGCTACTATATCGGATGCTGGCGGGTTGTGTTCAAGTTCTTCTGTAGGTTGCTGTTGCCATTTCCAGCGTTTGTTCGCCTTTTTGCCCCTGTTCTTCACAGCTCTGTCAAGCGCTTTTTCATGCTCCAGCTTGGCAGTGGCAATCGCTCGAGGGTTCTCGAACGCGACGTTTAGTAGGTCTATCGGTTCGTCCAACGGCAAGAATCTATATCAAGAGCGGGGTGGCCAGGCGTCAGTATCAGAATCGCAAGACCTTGTGAATGATGGCGGCTGGGACATACTGATGTGCGAGGTGCGTCATAAACGCACAATCAACACCACCGGAAAACAATATTGCAAGCCGTGCATCGCTATACCAAGATTCAATCAGACGACCCCTTGGTTCGATTGTGGAGAAATTACCTACCCCTTGACTTTCGGGGGAGGAATATTGCAAACCCGAAGTCGAACACTTTCCGATAAACTTTGTACAAACCGATCGATGTGGACTTGCTCGGTCAAAGGATATCCGGGTCCGACAATCGGTAAAGGTGATGTTGGCACACTTCGGTCCAAGGACGGGATCTTTGCCTAAAGATGAAAAACTGGACACATCAGCGAACTTATACGAAGGTATCGATTCGAATACTAACAAAGATACAAGAGTCGTTTCGGGAAGCTACTCTTGACAGCTGACGCAAGGCATGCGACCATTTTATCTGTTGACGGGCAACTGGGACTGCAATGAGTACGGAATAGGCGACACTTTGCAGGACAATTGACGACTCACTCCTGAAGAGGTGGAAATGATGTCTTGCAACGAAAGTGCCCAGATCCATCTGCAATCTACCTCCTGCATCGCGCGACCGCCATCCGTGGAAGTCGCGGAGCTACTGACATTCATCCCCACGTTTCCAGGTCGGACCGAGGATAGGATGAATGGCGGAGACGAGTTTGGCTCGGGAGCCACGGGCTGGTCCTCGAAACCGGTCGTTGCTGATTGCGGCGTCGTGATAGGCATTAACAAGGAGCGTCTGCCGAAGACGTCGCGGCCAAAGTAGATGGTTTGCGATTGATCCTAAAGTACAGCCGTGATCAGACATGATCGGAAAGAGACAGCAAACCAAACATTGAGCGAATCTACGTACATCGTAGTACACAAACGCATACCTGTTGGGAGCCATTCTCAGTTAGCAGAAGTCACTGTTGTGCGAGAATGCAGAACGGGATACTTACGGGCCCTCAATATTTGCAAACACGTTCGTCACGATATCATCTACGTCGCCCTTCGTTCCTGGATCTTCCAGCCGCCTTGCTGCGATCCGGTCATTCAGCGTCCGGAAGAGGACTTCGGTGTCATTCTCCTCAAGCTTTACCGATATGCCCTCGAAGATCTGTTTGCCAAAGGGAAACCCTGAGCAGGTGAAGAGCGGAGAACAACCGTGGAAAACATACCTGGCCATTCCAGCATAAGATATTACCCTCCGCTCCTCCTTTTCGAGTCTCGACGAGAGGTTGCGCACAGACATGGTCACCACGGAGAGCGAGGACGGATGATAGGAATCGCAGATGTAGAGGATGCGAAGGCGGTGTGTCGGTATATGGGGTGTGGATGTTTCGTGAGATTTCCTGAAGAGAATCAGGACCTGTGCGTGAGATTAGTGTGTCCGCTGGAGGCCGAGTGTTCGCGCAGGTGAAGGGAGACTCACCTCTTGCGGAGATTGCCTCCTGATACCGGTTCCATGTGTTTTTGGAAAGATCTTGCTGAATGGGTTCTCCAGTGATTGAAAAGAGGATGCCGCACATGTTTTCCAAGCTAATGAAGGAGGCACATTCCACTTGAGGTCACGATTGTATTAGTTGGGGATGATGCCAAGTTGAGAAAACGAGAAGGGAACACCATTCACGCAAAGCAAATATCAATGATGCCAGCAACTATTTCAACCCACCACAAAATAAACAAAGCGATCGGATTCAGGCAGGACTTCATTAGCAATCTTCATCCTTGGACATCTGCTTGCGGATTGGCAACCCCGGATAGAAGTGCAGAAGATGATTCCACCCGTATTGCCGGCACGGGAGAAAGAGTGACATCTACCTTGATTTTGCTAGTCTAGTGTACTAACTAGTGTCGATATAATGTTGAAGAATGAACACGTCGAGGTGTACGAACATGGTCGAACATGGTATGGTATAATAAATAAGCTGTATAATAGTAGCAGCACGAGGTAGCACGACTCTTAACCGACCCTACGTCATAAAGTAAACAAAAACGATCGAGGCCATGCAACTTCATCTCGAAAGCTATCAACGACGACTGATCTTCAACACTTTACGACATGTCAGATCATTGCTCAATGACAGTCGCCGGCCCATCAATCACCCAAGATGGCCTCAGTGTCCCTGAATCAACCAACGATGTACGCCTATCGATAACCCCGGATCTCTACGAAGCCTTGTCTGGCCTTGTTCGGTACTCGGCGCAGGTAGAACTTCCAGTCGTACTTGGTCAAGCAGTGCAGGTGTTTTTGACGTCGTACGAGCAAGCGAATGAGAAGCATGAGGCGAGGTCGGAGGATGATCCGAGCTTGAAGACGGACGATGGTGATGTGGCGGTAGGTAAGAATCCTCCGCGTATGCAGGCCAGTCAAAGCAGCATCGGCAACTACTGATCTTGTAATCTATTTCCCAGCCACCGCGACACCGGACGACGTTCCACCTAAACAGCCCGGGGTACCGAGCAAGGAGATATACATGCCTCGCTCGATAATCGTCCAGGTAGCACAATTCGCACGAAGCAGAAAGGCAACCAGAGCAATAGAACGCGCAGGACTAGGTGAGTTTATTGCCTCTCTATATCGCAATATCTCTAACGCATCTTCGAGCTTGCGGAACAGACGTACGTCGGTATAGCCTTATCGCTCTTTGCGCCGGAACAAGGACATACACGACGGCCGCACAGGAGCGTCTTATCAAAGCGGATCCCGATGCGGTACGCACCATCTATATCACCTGATGCACGGAATATAGCCGCCAATCGTTACTATTCCCGTAGGCATCCCACTTCCTCCCTTCCCATCTCGCACACCCACCGTCATCCTCCGTATCGGCAAAACGCAGCAAGTCCGGCCCATCGAGCTCGTTGGGAGCGGAATACCGCTCGGCGTCCAAGGAGATCTCTACGGTTCTCAACGTGCTTTTCAGTATCGGCGGAGTGGGCGGAGCGGTGTTTGTCGTTGCAAAGACATCTGCGGGGATGCGGCAAGAGACGGTAGGTGGCCTTTCGCTAAAGCTCTCGTCCTCACGTCTTTCTGCCGCTAAAATGTGGTGTTTTTTCCACAGGCGGTCCTTCTTGCGTTTCTTGCGGCGGTCGTTGTCGGCATTGCAGAGACATGGCTGTACATCTCCCATGCTCGACGATCTGCAAAGAGATATGCCGAGGGGGAAGAGATTCGTCGTGCTATTGAAAAGCAGGCGGGGCCGTCTTTGCCTGATTTACTGGTCGAGAAAGTGGTCGAGGAGGTGAAAGAGGGTGTTACAGAGCTGAAAGTCACGGGTGGCGATGTCGGTCTGGATGATACGGCTAGGAAAACGGATGATACGGCCGGATCGACAGTCTTTGATTCAGGCTTGAACCGAGTGCAACAGACATCGCGGGAGGATCCTATATCCCGGCACTCTGAAATCCGATTACGGCGTAAACCATTAAACAGCACTAGCGTCTAATTGTATTCTATTCGTATTCCATGTGATTATTGTCCATACACCTTGCAGTCGAACTGCGATACAACCCATTTTCTTTGCGTGAAGGCAAGACTATAAAACCCATAAGCTCTCCGCTGCTAATCGACAATCCCGCTCCCACAACTCTTCCACGACCCATCCGCCCGCACGAACCCTGCCGGTATCCGTCCCGTGAGCTCTGCGCTGCGCCTCGAATGTCGGTGGATCGTGGAATTCGCTGGAAGTGACGTGGGTATCTGTTGGCTGCGAGAACGGGTAAGGGATATACGGTCCCGCGTAAGAGGGCGACAGCGGCGATGTGTTTTCCTTGCCCAGTGAAGCCGTCGGCAGCGGTAACGCCTTTACAGGAACAGATCCGACTGAACCAGCTTTCAAACGCTTTAACCGCTCGTACGCGCCCTCCCCCGTGCCACCTTGTGCAATCTCCTCCCACGCACGCGCCTTCAGTCCTTCCCGCTCCGCTTCACCTAGTGCCTCTTCTTCACGTGCGCGTTGGGCGTTGGCTTCCCGTGTGCGTTTGGTGGAGAGATCGAGCGCGCGCTGGCGCAGGGATTGTTCGCGTGCGCGGCTGGCGTTGGAGGTGATTTGAGAGGTGTTTTGTTGTGTGTATTCTGTGATGCGGCGTTCGGTTTCAGCGCGGTCAATGTCGTTTATTAGGTTGAATGCTGCGGGCGGGCGAGCGGAAGGGAGCGGAGGGAGGAAGCGGAGGGAGTGATATGAGTTTTCAGAGTGGTAAATTGTGGATGGATGGGGACGCACTAATATCTTCCACCATTTCAAGATAATCGTTGTATGCGCGTTCACTATCAAAGTCGTCCCGTGTTTTATTGAATCTGGAGGGTAGAGGGGTGTCAGCACATGGCAGAAAACCATTTTTATGCGCCACAGGTCAAGGCGTCGAAGAGAGTTTAGCTATGGCGTATTGCAAACATGCACGGAGTTTGAGCATTTCTCGCAATGAATGCCGCCCGATAAACGCCATTGTCGCCACCCTTGCTCAAGCGCCTGTTCTCGTTTCATGAGCCTTTCCTGAAACGACAAACGGCAACAACTACTACCCAGTGCGAGCTTGACGACCGCATCGAGTTATAGAGCGCAACATGAGAAGAAAAACCCCGCTGCCGCCGCGAGCACTTTGACATCTACCTTGCGTCCGACGAACCTGCATCGTGCACCCAGCGAACGTGTTCCGTCTCGAACCTGGCCTTATCGGGAAAATGTAACCTACGTCTACTGGTCTGACGCAGCCGTACAATACCCTCTGGTAAACATACGGGTAGACGACATTCCACCGACGACTCGCAGACACTGAAGGCCTGCATGTCAGTAGAGCCCCGGTCAAACTACTGCTCGACGAGAACGGTTACTCTTCACGAAGCGTCGGCTCTCTGTGTGACACGTGCCACCTGCTAAACAATCGTTCCTCTGCTACCGATCATGGCGCTTGATGCCCGTGACGCCAGACCCGTGCAACAGGGACCTCAAATACCGGGAAACACTGCGGGCAGCCTACGCGGCGCCTCTGAGGCGACCACCGCTCGGATTCTATGTGCTTGCCTGCTCTACCGTCATTAGGGGCTCTACACGCACTTCCACGACGGCTCCGAGCCGTCAGAGATCGAGGAAGCGATTTCTTCCTTTATTCACGAGGTTTTGACCTGGCTGCGTGCTCGGTAGAAGGTTTCAACAGTCTCGGAGGAGTCAAAGAAGCCGAAGAGAACTGTTGTCAACCACCCTGCGGTGGCGTGGAAGCCGAACGGTACTGATGTTCGCCGCAGTTCCACTCGGTAAAGGCATCGTCTCTCGGCCGCTCTACAACAGCCTCTCTGGGTAGTCAAGAAGACGAAGAGAACTGCTGTCAACCCTGCCTACAGTGGTCTTGAAGACAAACGGTAGTGATTTTCGCGCTCGGTGAAGGCAACGTAATCTCGAGCGGCCTATGCCGTCCTCGGGGAGGCAAAATCCAATTGATGCTCGCTCCGCTCGTCGGAGAACTGATTCTCGCTTTGCTCGAGGCGAGACTGATTCTCGCTGCGCTCGTCGAAGACGATGATTCTCGCTCGGCTCGGAAAGAAGAGACACTGATTCTCGGCCGCACGGCGGCGGCCTCGACGAAGCCAAAGGTAATACACTCAGCCGCCCTACGGCGGCTTCGAGAGGAAACACTGATTCTCGCTGCGCTCGTCAAAGCACTGACTCTCGGCCGCACGGCGGCGGCCTCGGCGAAGCCAAAAGCAAGACGCTCGACCGCCCTACGGCGGTCTCGAGAAGAGTTCTCCGGACTCGTAGCCTGCGGTGCATACACTGATGCTCGCTTCGCTCGGGAGAGACTGATTCTCGCTGCGCTGGGAAGAGACTGATGCTCGCTGCGCTCGTCGAAGGCGATGATGCTCGCCCTGCTCGGGAAGAGGAGATACTGACTCTCGGCCGCACGGCGGCGGCCTCGGCGAAGCCAAAAGCAAGATGCTCGACCGCCCTACGGCGGTCTCGAGGAGAGTCCTCCGGACTCGTAGCCTGCGGCGCATACACTGATGCTCGCTTCGCTCGGGAGACACTGATTCCTGCTTCGCTCGGGAGACACTGATTCTCGCTTCGCTCGGGAGACACTGAATCTCGCTTCGCTCGGAAGAGACTGATTCTCGCTTCGCTCGGGAGACACTGATGCTCGCTTCGCTCGGGAAGAGTAGACGCACTGACTCTCGGCCGCACGGCGACGGCCTCGGCGAAGCCAAAAGCGAGACGCTCGACCGCCCTACGGCGGTCTCGAGAAGAGTCCTCCGGACTCGTAGCCTGCGGCACATACACTGATGCTCGCTTCGCTCGGAAGAGACTGATTCTCGCTGCGCTCGTCGAAGACGATGATTCTCGCTCTGCTCGGGAAGAGAAGACACTGACTCTCGGCCGCACGGCGGCGGCCTCGGCGAAGCCAAAGGCAATACGCTCGACCGCCCTACGGCGGTC
Organism: Naganishia friedmannii; assembly: GCA_030039255.1. Classification (NCBI taxonomy): domain Eukaryota; kingdom Fungi; phylum Basidiomycota; class Tremellomycetes; order Filobasidiales; family Filobasidiaceae; genus Naganishia; species Naganishia friedmannii. The sequence continues at coordinate 89,446 of JASBWT010000009.1, read as the reverse complement.
TCGAGAAGAGTCCTCCGGACTCGTAGCCTGCGGCGCATACACTGATTCTCGCTGCGCTCGGAAGAGACTGATGCTCGCTTCGCTCGGGAGACACTGATGCTCGCTCCGCTCGGGAAGAGACTGAATCTCGCTTCGCTCGGAAGAATCTCGCTGCGCTCGGTCGCTACGCTCGGACGCTCCGCTCTCCTTTCCCTCCTCGCTCCGCTCGTCGGGGACTCACACTACCTGCACCCTCCCCCTCACGCCCACCTCCTTTTCCACCACCAAATCCTCAAACGTCTGGTGAATAAAATTCGTCCTCCTCAACACCCGCCCACACCCCTCCCTCGGACACCTCGCCGCCCCGACACTAAACAAATGCTCGACACACCGCTCACACAGTTTATGATAGCACGGACTGATGAGCAGCCGCAACGAGGGTTTACTGTATCTGTCTGTCTTGCAGATGGGGCAAATGTCGTTGGGGGACGTATATTCGGGCAGGCGGTTGGACGGGTCTGTGATGCCGGATTGGAAGAGGGCGGTGTTGCTGTCGGACGAGGTGGACGAGGGGCCGAGGCCGATTTGTTCGAGAATGTCTGCTGTGGTAACGTTCATGTTGAGGGTGAGTGGTGGGGCAAGGCAAGGCAAGGAGATGAATGGTTGCTGAATTATCAATCATCTTACTGCGAGGTTGCGTTGGTCGTGGCCGTCTGCTCAAGCTGTTCCGGGCGCACCCCCGGGCCCCGACAGCCCATGCCGGGCCGCGAGCTGACTTATCCGGGCCGGTCCCTTTTCAGCGCCAACTTGAGCCGTCTTCTTGACTTGAACTTGTGCTTGATTCGTTCCGTCCCAGCACTCACTCGAAACACGCCCAGCCAAGGTATATAACGCACCATCCACGACGTTCCCTTTTCTGCGCGGACTTGCACCACCACTGCGAAAGGATTGGCTCCCCCGCGCCGCTACGGGTATTTCGTCATTTCCTTGTTTTCGCGGTAACCCTTGCCTCGCACGCACGCGAGACAACAGGAAGGCCGATTAAAGGGCGCGAGCAAGGGAGGTACGGTTGGGTAACAACTTTTTCAACGAGGACCCCTGCGTATAAAGGGAATCCCCGTCCGATATTAAAGCAGCCACCAGGACTCCAACTAGAGGGAACCCATTTCAAGCAACAGCAAGATACGCAGAGCAGCACCACGCTTATTACAAAGAATGGCGGAGAATCGACAAGCACATACCACGAATGCCGGCTCATTGGCGCGGAGCAAGTCGCTTTCGGGCAAACAGGCGCAGCAGCCGGGAATGTCTTCAACACCCACCACGAACGGAACCGCAGCGGCAACCCACCCGGCGCAACCACCGACTCCCATGCGTCGCTCAGCATCCCAACGCGCCCCTCCTCCTCCGAACGCACGACGCCCCTCGGATGCAGGGGGAGTCAGATCCGGGTCCGGTGTGTCTGGCTTGATGTCGACGACCGAGTTGTGGAATGCTGTTCCCGCGCCGCCGCCGCATTTGAGGAATGAGCCGGTGCCGCCGTCCCCGCTTGCCAACGCCAACGCCAACGTCCACGTCAACGCCAACGCCAACGCCGCCAATGGTGATGCAAACGGGGAACATAAGTTGGTCAGACCTCTACCTGTTGCGTTTGCTGCGACATCAACGGCGCAAGGAAGCGCATTATCAACCACCGCCACACCCGCAACGAGTTTCTACGGCGGCGGCGGCGGCGGGGGAGGCGGCGGAGGAGGATTCACAGCCTTACCCGAAGGATCACCCCTCTCCTCCCCCTTCTCCTCCGCCCCACCCTCACGACGCGGATCATTCGTCCTCTCCCACCCACACGCATCGGGGCCACGACCGCCCGTCATCCGGCGGAGGGACTCGAATGCCTCGGGGGCGGGGGCTGGGTACGGGTATATGGGTGGCCCAGAGTACCCGCCGCTGGTGGGAGGTCAGGTGTATGTCGATGTGGATACCGCGGCGACGCCGAGTATGCTTTCCCGGGCGGGGAGTCCGACGTTGCCGCTCATGACGCAGAAGACTGCTTCTAGGTCTTCTTCCCGACGGGGGTCGATGGCGGATGGGGCGGGGTTGGGTGGGAGGCCGGTGTTGGGTGGTGGGTTTGGTGGGTTTGAGATGAGTATGATGAGTCGGGTGAAAAAGACCGAGGAGTTTGTGGGGAGTATTGATTGTGGGACTACGTGAGTTTGTTGGTTTTTTCTCGTCGAGCGGAGGGGAGGTGGCAGGCTGGCAGGCAGGCAGGCCACCATATGGCCTCGGTAGTGGCGTGTTGCACCCATTTCTTCGCAGATCGCATCAACTTACCCTCGCACCCTTGCACCCTTGCACCCTTGCACCCTCGCACCCTTGCACCCTTGCACCCTCGTACCCTTGCACCCTTGCACCCTTGCACCCTCGCACCCTTGCACCCTTGCACCCTCGCACCCTCGCAGCTCCACCCGGTTCATCATCTTTGACAAGTACGCCAAAATCATCTGCGAACACCAAACAGAGTACCCGCAACACTACCCGCACCCCAACTGGCACGAGCACGAGCCGCAGGACCTGGTAGACAGCGTCAACACGTGTATCGCCGCTGCGGTGGAGAAACTCGAGTTCCTCGGGTTCAGCGCGGATAGCGTCAAATGTATCGGGATCACGAATCAGCGGGAGACGACGCTGTGTTGGGATAAACAGACGGGCAAGGCGTTGTGTAGGGCGATTGTGTGGGATGACGCGAGGACGGTTAGTATGGTGCGAGAGTTTCAGAAAAAGTTGGACGAGGAAGGGTTGCCGCCGTGTGAGGGAGAGCAGGAGATTCGGGATTATGCGCAGACGGCAAGGGAGGTGGGTGGTTGATGTTTTCTTGCGAGGTGCGAGGCTACGGCTGATTGTCTGCTTTCGGCCGTGGCAGATCAAGCACGACGTGCAAGCAAAAGCCGCCGAGGCTGCTACCGCTCTCTTGCACAAACTCGATATCGACATCCACGGCGCGGCTTCACCGGTTCCCAATCACCCTCGACCGGAGACTGGCCAGTCCGGTAGTGTCACCGCGTCGCAAGAAGGCTCATCCACGCCCGTCATCGCGTCCGCCGCATCCATTCAACCCGATGCGAAACGGAGGAAAAAGGGAAAGGATGCGTTGGTGGATGTGACGGGTTTGCCGCTCAGTACGTATTTCAGTGCGATCAAGTTGAAGTGGATGGTGGCGCATCATCGGGATGTCAAAGAGGCGTATGAGCAGGATCGGATGGCGTTTGGGACGGTGGATAGTTGGTTGCTTTATGTGAGTCTGCGGGCGTTCGTGGCGCGAGATGCGGGTGTAGCTGACGTCGAGGACCTCGCAGAACTTGACCGGCGCTGCGGATGGAGGTGTACACGCCATCGACGTCACCAACGCATCGCGAACTCTGTTAATGTCGATCAAGACCCTCGAGTGGTACGAACCGCTTCTCAAGTTTTTCGACCTCAAACGCTCCATCCTGCCCAAGATCGTCTCCTCGTCGGAAGTGTACGGCAACATTAAAGGCGGTCCACTCGACGGTATTCCCGTAGCCGGAATGATTGGTGATCAACAGGCCGCGTTGGTCGGCAACAAGTGCCTTGGCAAGGGCGAGGCCAAGAATACGTACGGAACGGGTAGTTTCGTCTTGTTCAATACCGGGCGGGATGTCGTGCGCAGTGAGAATGGGTTGATTAGTACGCTTGCGTACCAGTTGGGCCCGAATGCGCCTGCAACGTATGCACTGGAAGGGTCGATTGCTGTTGCGGGATCCGCCATCAAGTGGTAGGTAGCGTGTGCGACGGTTGGTCTCGCTTGAATACTGACGACGTTCGCTCGGTATAGGTTGCGAGATCAACTTGGTATCATTGGCGACTCGAGTGAGATGGATGCGCTGTGTGGACATGTCAAGGATACCGGTGGCGTCTACTTTGTGACGGCGTTCAGTGGGCTGCTGGCTCCGTGAGTAGCGTTCCTTGTTGTTGTGCCCTTTCACCCTGCTTACGTGCCTCTGCGACCGTAGTTACTGGGACCCTAATGCTGTAAGTACACAATGTTATCATGCCCATGACGTCGAGCTCTGCTAATCTTGTATTACGGCACTTAGGGAGGCATGATCGTCGGTCTTACCCAATACAGCACATCGGCACACATCGCACGTGCAACGCTCGAAGCCGTTTGCTACCAGACTCGAGCAGTACTGGATGTCATCGAAAAGGAAAGTGGTGTACGGCTGGAAGAGCTAAAGGTCGATGGTCAGTAACTCAACTGGTGGTGTCCGCATACACACCTAACCATCGTCTCGTTTGTGCACAGGCGGCGTCACCAACTCGGACCTTGCGATGCAGATTCAAGCGGATATCGGAGGATTCAGGATTTGCCGTCCAGCTATGCGAGAGTAGGTCGTCCATTCACTTCTAACACCATTCCACAACTGATTGCAGACCCCGCACACAGGTCAACCGCACTCGGATCCGCCCTACTCGCTGGCTCTGCATGCGGCCTATTCGGCTGGGATCTCACCAAACCCGAGACACTGAAAGAGGTCAACACGGAAGAGGCCATGTACTTTGAGCCTGTTCTTCCCGAGATAAAACGACTCAAGCAGATCAACGGGTGGAAAAGGGCGGTGGAGCGGGCACGAGCGTGGCATACAAATGAAGAGGAAGACGAGAATGAAGCCGAGTTTGAGCGGCAGTTGGAGGAGGAAGAAAAGAAGCGGGTAGAGGGTTTGGCGAGTCCCTCGGAGGTCAACGCAAAGTCGGCTTGAGGGGATTGAAGTGCGGAGGGATGGCACGATGGGCAGAGTTCTTCAGTTGGTATACAATAGATGCATTGAAAAAAGAAAGACGCAGCCTAATGCATCAGAACAATGCCCACGTTACTTTTAGTTGTACAACAAACATCCAATAGAAGCTTAACAGCATCACGTTCCTCGTATCGAACCATGATGAGTTGGCACCGCCAATCCGAACTTGCGAGGGTTCGGTAAGGCTCAAGCGCCAAATGGCGCGCGAGAATTTGAAATACTATGTCGAAGATGATATGTATTTACTATATGCTGCGATTGGTTGGTTGAACACTTTGCAAAGCTGCTACATGGTGCTATATCACTTACTTCACTAGCCCTCTAAAACCCCGTTGAGCGGCAAATCGCCAATCTTACCTTGCCGTCAAATCCATCCCGAACCGCATCACTGCTGCGGAACCCTAGCTTGGAAAAAGTCGACAAAGTCGAAGAAACTCCTCTTGTACGCCCGTTCCTGAGTCGTCCGGTTCACGGTCTGCATACCAAAGTGCGGAGCAAAACTTCCAAACTCCCAGTTATCGAGCAGCGACCAGGCAAACGCGCCCCGAAGGTCGATACCGTCCTCCCAAATAGCTGCAAGCAGTTCCGACATGACAGACAAGAGGAACTCGGATCGCGGCGTATCGTATCGTTGGGCGTCCAGATCCTTTTCTGCTTCACCAAAGACGGGGAAACCAAACTCCATGAGAATCATGGGCGTTTTGTACGTGTTCCACAGGTAGTTGAAAGCCGTGCGAGTTAGTCGGGGAGCGCTGTAAGGAGAAGCCGATTGGGATTTATATCCCGTTTGCCATCCAGTCTCGGTGAGTGTGGTTGTCGACGTGCAATAAGGCCATCCGGGATCGGTCTTGTTGGATATGCATTGTGCGGCCGTGCGTCCACTAGAAGGGTCGATCGGTTCGACCAAATTCGCCGAGTAGATGTTGATGGCGAAAAGATCTGTGTGAGAGGGCTAGTTAGCGAGAGAGGACATACTCGTCACCCTTACCAGGTACTTACCAGCGGTTCCTTTGAAGTACTCCAAGTCGGACTGGTTGAGCGGGACGTAATCCTTGACCGTCTCCTTGTACGCATCAGGATAGTCCTGTCCAAGGTAGATGGGGTTGGCGAATACACCGGTGTAAAAATCGTTGTATCGACAGGATGCATCGACATGCGTAGCATTGGTAGGGTCAAGAGGGATACCGAGAGGCCCGCCGGACTTGTAAGTGACACTGCCGGTACCATTGAGGACATCGTGGTAGTAGTGGTACAGCTCTGCGTGCGATCGAATCACGTTGTACGCTGCCTGCGCATTGGTGGTGACGGGCCAGGGTTCGTTGAAAGTGACCCAGATGGGGACCCGATCCGCAAAGTGCGCCATGATGGTTTTGCCGTATTGTACAAAGCTGTCAACAAAGTCGTCCCGGTAGTAGCCACCATTGGTGAAGCCGCCAAATTCACCTCGCCTTGCTCGGTCGGTGTTGTTGCCCTTCCAAACGGGCAACGGGGTGTCCAGATGGGCCAAGGTTACGACAGGCGCGATTCCATTCTGCAAGCAGACGTCTATCAAGTCATCGTAGTGGGCGAGACCAGCAGCATTCAAGGGCGACCCAACCTCGGTAAAGGGAAAGATTCGAGACCAAGAGATTGAAAATGAATAGTACTTGATACCCATCGCTGCCAATCGCTCGATATCTTGCCTGTAAAGGTAGTAGTTTTCGTCGGCACTAAAGTTGTCTACAAAAGAAGGAACCTCGCTGGACGAGACGTCGAGTGCGTTTGGACCCTTGCCTTCATCGGCGACGGCTCCTTCGAGCTGTCCGGCGGAACCAGCTACACCCCACATGAAGCCTTCAGGGAACTGGCGACAATCCGTTGGTCCAAAGTAAAGTGGATCCGGCTTGACAAGTTCAGCGGTCGCTACCGGGGTCGGAGCCACTGTGGTCGAGTAGATTCCTCGAGTAAAGTTGACCGGGTTTGCGAATTGCCAGAGGGAAGTCCAAGCGGCCGTGCCATAGGGTTCGAATCCGGTGGAAGTGCCGACAGGAGATCCACCGCTTTGCCAGTTTCCGTAAGTGCTGGTGCTGACTTGGGGCGCGAGCGAGCTCAGAGAGCTGTAATGAGCGGCGTAGGTCGGAGTCGACGTAAAGGTCGATGCACGCGTGGCAGTCTGACGGACTTGGGTCTGGGTGTAGGCAAAGCTCGAGTAGCTAGGGGTAGGTGCGGCTAAGAATATATAGGGCAGGGTTAGTGAGAGGAGGCACTCAATTCGTCTTTTGGCTATAGGTCACTCACTAGCATTGCTGTATCCATCATTGCAGCTGGACGCGGTACCGTTACCAGACACGTATCTGTATTGAGCTTGTACGGCGAGAAGTGGGATCACCAGGCAAGCCGCGAGGGCCACCGAGACTCGAGTCATTTGTGAGAGTCGCGTGTAGCAGCTTTGTGGACGACGAATCTGCCGTTGGCGTGTTCCAAACCATGCTGGGCTTTCAGAGGGTATGCGATGTTTCCGAGAATATATATATACCTGCTGGTAACTGAAGTAGGTATGTCGTCTGTGTCGTGGTAACCCTTGTCGATACCATGTCTGCTCGGAGGAGACCTGTCCGTAGCCAAATTTCCTGTTTGGTTCATCCAATAGCTCATCCGATTCATCGCAAAGATGAAAGTATGCAACTTGTACCTCTCTTGCTTCGGACAGTCACCGGCCGGGCCAGCGCTTTACATAAGCGCGTCATTCGTCGCGCTCGCCTTTAGTATGTATGTGTGCCAGAAGGGCTAAAATGAACATCCGTATTTACTCCTGTTTATCAATCTTCACAGCATGATTTCGCCTATTGCGCTATCATTGGAAAAGCCATTGTAGAAGAGACACAGGACCGGCGTTGTCAGGTCCAGCCATCCCGTTTATCTATCTATTGGAGTGGAACACCCGATGGCCATCAGGCGTACCATGAGGAATCGTTGTCTAAGCGCCATGACCGTCTGCAACGTCTTTTCAATACGCTCGATTCATCCGAGTTGAATATCCCCGAATCTTACCAGGGCGATGTGCAATACAAGTCGTACACGATACGACGACTCGCTGCCGACAGTTAGGAAGAAGCGGATATGACGGGTATAGGCGAGATAGTAATGGCAGCAGCTATCATATGGTACAGTAACAGTCGTTTCTCTATAGAGATATCTGCAGCCTGGTTAACATCGATAACATCGCCAACAGTTTTGATGGATGCATTGCACCTACGCTCTGCAGAACTGTGAGTTCATTTTAAGCGTGAAGTAACAGCAGTATCACATACCAGCATATATTTCGAGAAATGCAGTTCTCGGTAGTCCTGCAGCCAACATCGAGTCAAGGGAAACAAGTCAACATGCCTCCGTTCCTGAACCTAGCTTTCCGAAATTCCGTATCCGTCTTCGACAACAAAGATTTGAGCGATATGGCGCATATGAGCGTGATGGAGGGATCATACTGTAGTGAATAAACACGTCATTACGACTCTCAGTCGCAGGCTTCCTTTGGCTTCCATGGTGCTTCCTTTGGCCATCAACCTCCTCTCACTCCGTTTGATGGCAGTACTTAGAGAGACACACAATGTAGTTAGAATCCAGACCGAACTGTAATGCAACACAACGTATTCAGTACACTCAGTAGCTGATAGTATATTTGTGTCGCATTCACTTCACATACGACGAAGAACACACCGACGACCAGGATGACCTTGTTAAAGCCGACAACATCTCTTCATCTCTTGACACTTCTGGATAGGACGTACCAGCGACATCAGTCTTCAGGTTCGACACAGGTCTAGCAACATGTATATGACCGCCCAACAACTTTCCGACAGATTCGATAACGTCAACATTTCTGTAATGATACCCACTTCCCAAACTATCTCACATACTCCTTCGTAGTATGTTGTACACAGCTAGTTCAACCTTCCTGTCTACTAGTCAGTAGTAGAAGCAATATCAATAATGATACTTCTATGATTGACTTGACGGCTAATGACGTGTTGAACAGCTACTTGGCCTCGTGCTCTCCCAGATAATATCTACTACTCTGATAATATCTGATATTATCTCCGATATTATCTCGAGTATTATCATCTCCCATGATATTATCCCTGATATTATCTTTAATATTATCCTTCACCGCTTGTGCTAGGATTCGCAAGAAGTATATATAGGAGGGTGCTAGCCTCTCAGTTGTAAGATAGCTTATGACTTTTATCTCACCCTTTGACTACCTCTTAATTACGAAGCTACCTTGAGTGCAAGACTTTCTCAAGGATTAGCTACCCTTGTCTTTCACCATAGGCAAATAGCAATTCCGTCTTATGTAATAAGGATATTAATATCTTGTGCTAGGATCCCAATACAACGGCGGTACTGTGATATGTATATTACGTAACACTGATTACTCGCCCGCGACAATTTCAATCTGGACTTGTTGAAGGGAAAATTCCAGGAAACGTGAACGATTTTCTTACATCAAGGTTCGCGCTTACTTGGGGACGGTTAGTTGACGTTGAAGGTTCCTTTTCTGACGTACTTTGTTGATTCCTCACCGTCAATAGACCTCGCGAACTCCGACAAAGGCGTCGAGATGGAACACTCTCCGGTTACCATTCCAAGTATTGTATGCTGTCATGTGTAAGAGAGGGCTTGATAGTCCACATAGAGATTGGCAGTGATGCGCTCCCATCCCCTTTTTTGCTTCGCTGACCCGGCTTCTGCCATCAGGCGTGCGTCTATCTGCTTTCCAGTGCCTACAGTCATGGATCCACCCTCAGGTCGAGCGCGCGGGCGTCCCCCGCTTCGTCTTTCTTTGGCTTCGTTCTGCGCATTCATCGCGGCATGGTAGTCGTGCGTCAAGATGTCGGCACTGAGTGCCATCTCACGCATCCCTTCTTTACCTCATGCCACAAAGGTGAGTACTCGTGTTGCCTTCGGTCCGTGATATCCCGCTGATTGACAACGCGTCGTAGGCCCCCCCAGCGCTAGTGGAAGCTCGGATGATGACGGTTCGAGTGTCACGCGGGGTTGTGGATGGCATTTCCGGTACGGCCTCTGCCCCTTCTTTCGCTGGCTTGTCCGCCATCTTCTTCATCGCTACTCCCGGGTCCCAAGGCATTATTCCAGCCTCTCGCCAGGCAGACCTGATTGTCGTTGTCGTGTACTTGAACATCTCTTTTCGGATTCTCGGCAACGCCGCAAAGAAATCGCTCTTGTTGAAGCTCTTCAAACCCATGCCGGCAGTGTTGTTGACCTCCTTTTTATGGAAATGTTTGTATACCCTGAACGCCTTCAGATCCAGAGGCTGAAGTATGTGCGTGAGATACGGTGGCAACATCATGAAGACGATTTTGTTTCCTGCGCAGTACGTGACGAACTGCTGGGTGACGTGGGATCCATGGCCATGGATTAACAGCATTCTATAATTCCCCCTTTGAAACCCCTTCGTTCGCTTGCCGAAATGTTCAATCCACTTCAAGGCAATCACGTCCCTAGTGAATCCCTTTTCGCTTGTAATGGGAAAGGTAGAAGGTTCCAGCTCGTTTCGGAAATTTTGCGTTAGGTGACTTTTTGCTTGAAAAATGACCATTGCCGGAATGTACGCGCCTGCTGCGCTAATTGCCTCGACGATCGTCAGGGACTCCCGGTACATGTCGCTTGTGAAGTAGTACTTATCCTTCCGCTTGGCTGCGAAAGCAATGACCTGTCGGTTACCTCCCATGCCAATCCTGAATCCTGCCTCATCCATGTTCCACAAGTCCGATTCTACAATCCTGTACTTCCTCATCTCCTCTTGCAACCTCATGAAGTAATCCTGCACTCTATGTGGCTGCTGCGGCATCGCACGAGCGACCTCTAGAGGCTTCTGGACTACCTTTACCGGTTCGGAATGTCGTTCAAGAAATCGTCCAACCGTTTGATCGAATACGGCCTCGGGTGCTGGCTCGTCCGGATCGGCGACCTTTTTGATCAACAGGTTCGCTGCGAATTCGAGCTTCTGAATCGAGACTAAGCCTCCCACTGTTTCCAGGCTCTTGATATACAATACAGAAAAGTCTTCTTGTTCCGGGGTGAGGCGTTCGTTAGTGCCAGGACGACTAAATCGGGAGTCATTGCCGAAATACCTGTTCCCCATGTTCTGATAATTGACCTGTTTGTCGCGGGCGCTTTGCGCGAGCTCGGATTGACTTGTGAACAACGGGCGGTTTGAACGGCCTTTTAGATTTTGGCCTCGATATCGTAGTCATGAGCTGCCATTCCGTGGCAGTGTCAAAGTGCTATATATAATAGGAAGGAGTATATAGCTTTTGTAAGTTCCATGCAAGTTAGACATTTAATTGAGCTGAAATTATAATTGAGCTGTCAGACTTCTTGAAGAGATACAACAGAGCTCTCTACAACATCTTCTAGTCTACCCTCGCAGAATGTGACTGTGCCTTCGTCCATCATGACTTCTCTATTCTTCATTTGACAATTCTTCTCGCCGACTTCACTTCGCCACTTCACTTCGGGACTTCACTTCACTTGCTTCAGTTACTTCACCTTCCGTGAGGACACTTTGTCTCCCTTGGACAGCTACGCATTCTAGATAAGTATATATAGCTGGCACTTTGCCCTTTTTGAAATAGCTCTCATGCTTTATGATTGACCCTTTGATTTCCTCTCAACTACGAAGCTACCTTCGACTGCAAGTCTCCTCAGGATTAGCATCCTAGTCTTCCATTCAAGGTATCAAAGATTAGTCTAACCAATCTCATGATTGCTGTCACATGAAGGGTTACAGTCATCGATGCGCCTATTTTTGGCAAAAATTAGAGATGACAAAGCCAAACTCTAGTTGACATGGCGATTTCGGCTGGGTAATCTATCTCTGGCCTGTCATCTGGTTTGGCTGGGGATTTTAGCGCCGTCTCATCTGTCCTGTCATCTCGAGATGAAATTTGTAGATGACAGCCGGAGATGACATATATTTGAAACGCCCTTAAGACAGTAAGTGTACATCATTTGTGCTAGTTTCCTATACAACGGCTGGCTATCTCACCTCGGTAAGATAGACCTCTAGCCTGCGACAATTCGACAAGCTTGCGGGTATAATTTTTGACGCGATCGCATTGTGTGTTGGCTCTAGACAACACCACAACCTTGGAATCGACTAGACGGACAAAGTCACAAAAGTGCTAAGATGACAAGATGACAAAATGACGAAGTGACATAAAAGTGAAATAGAAAACTATGTCAATTTGTTATTTGTCAGTACAAAAGACGTCAAAGTCACAGAGAGACAAAAATTCTGCTAGGCTCGAACCAAATTCTACAGCTACTAAACTTACCAAATACTAGCACAACACTTGATGGCGAACTACAGAAGAACTGCTCTAGTTCGAGAAATAAGCAAGTGGACTGAGGTACTTATATCAAGGGGTAACAACTTCCATTGGTGAGGGGGATGTGTCGTAATACGGTGCAATCTAGCTGAGCATGACCTGATATTGCATTCATTCCTACTTCACTTCAGGTACATTTCATTTCTATCTCGTACCTCAACTACAGCATTCCACATCAACCTCCTTCCCCGTCATACACCGACACCTTGCGCCATCCGACAACGTCTTACGAAAAAAAACTATTGCCTTTTCCTCGAATCCATTAGCTTCACGTGGACTACGCAACACTCTCTCTTACCTACTGGGCCACAACTCCACGAGTATCCTCGCGTTTCACGCGAACCTATTTCACGTGAACTTGCCCGTTTTACGTTAGTAAACGACATCGGCTCTCTGTCACGAGCTAGAGGACTATCTTACCAAATCGAGATAGTTCAGCCGTTGTAGACGGAACTATACACAAGCGATGTACACCCAAAGGCGGCTTCGTAGTTGAGTGGTAATCCAAGGGTAAGTCAATGGTCATGTAGCGGCTTCAGGATACAAATGAAAAGAACGGCTATATGTACGTATTCTGGAGAACCTGCCTGCAAAAAGCGAAGCGCCTTTTCTTGGAAGGAATGTCCTCGGTTCCGTGATGACTGTCGCGGGCCAATGGCTAGCCTTACGGAATGCATGACACTACCGCTGCTGTGACTAAGTTCTAGCCCAATTTACACAATAGCTTATTAAGTAAGATTGGACTCACTCTTGCCGGAAGTAGAAGGCAAAGAAGGGTAGCTGATCCTTGAGAAAGTCTTGCACTCAAGGTAGCTCTTCGGAATTTAAAGATGTAACTAGAGGGTGAATCATAAACTACAAGAGGTATTACAAAATGAGCAAAGTGCTAGCTATATATACTTATATATATTGTATGGCTGCTCAAGGCAAATGTTGTCTTTCAGCTAACCCCTTACTCGATACAAACAGCTGACCAATTTCTCGCGGAATCCTGGTCGACGGCGTTGACGCACGTACGCTATCACTGCCCGACCCTAGAGTCTCGTGAAATGAAGACGGCGAAGGACTGGAATCGAGTGTTGATTTCCCGGATGGAGACTGCGTTGATGATGTCCCGCCAATGCTTCACCACCAATTTATATTGTTCCTCCGTCATCTTCCCTTTATGTGCAGTCAATACATTTTGACCGACATGCCACCGACACAGTATGTGCTTCCATTCCGGACACACCGCTTTCAGCGCTGCCGAGAGGGCGGCCTCCGCATCCGTTACCATCGCTTTGTTGGGCAATGCCGGGATAAATCTGACGAGTTCTTGGAGAGCTCGGGTGTAGTCGGCGATAGTTTCTTGCATGAGGAAGCAGACCGCCACTGTGGTATGGGATGCAGCGTAGAACAATGGCATGTTCTATTTGTCGGTCAAAGACAAGGAGACATTCGTATTCCTTGGAACCCCGAAAGTTCTTTGTTCCTCTGTTTCTGTCTCTTCTCACATATCGACGCGTGTTTTCGAGCATTGCTCTTCTTGGCAGATCCATATGTGCCCATTTGACTGATCATGGTACACATCTCAATGAGTGTCATATAACGGAAGTCCAAAATCAACTCAAATCAGACTCACCAATAGACGCAAATCCACATTTTTTTCGCACACCTTACACCTCCACCTTTTTCTAGTATGCTCTTCAATGACTTCCTGCATAACAGAAGAACTAGTCAGACATAAGTGCTTCTCAGCGTTCAAGAGGGTCTGTTTTACCGCTTGTCTTCATCGAAGAATGCGAGGTCTTCGTAAGATATAGCTCGAACGCCACTATCAAATGCGTTTTGTTCGGTGACGGACTTTCCCAATTTACACAAATGTGCCCGTACATGTCTCAGCTGATTGTGATATGTTTTGGGGCCAGGGTTCGTGCTGCACTGTAGATCAGATGGTGTTGTTTTTCGGCATGGGATATAGACGTACCATTCGCGAACGGTGCACATCCATTTTGAGGCTGAGAGCATGATGGTCTGGGAATCGCCCGGATCCCTTTGGAGCAGGTTATTGTCTGGCGTGAGTAATTGCCTTTGATCGGAACAGGGAAGAAACATACCTGGCGAGCGCAGCGATAAATTTGTTCGCCGCCTCGATATCTGAATCAGGGAATGTCCGAGGTTTGGTTTGGCTGATAAGAGCAAGCGGGAACGCCAATCAGTACGCATTCTACCGATTAGCAGTGATCTGCTGCAAATTTTCTGGCGACTATACTCACCGAGACGCACGACTGCCTTTTTCGCTTGCTGTGTCACGGTGAGAATTTCGATGTTTCGCCTGGGAAGTTGCAGTGCCTTGCATGGTAGTCGCATCTCGTATTGGCATCATTGGTTCTTGCGACTGTCGGGTCTCGCTAACAACAGGCTGCCCGACAAGCCATCTATCAGATTCTGCGTCGCTATGGGAATCGGACGGACCGGCGGTAAAATATTCTTGTGGTAACGTCCCGTCAAACATTTCCGGAAACAACTCGAACATGCCTGTAGCTGTAGCAGCGTCAGGAAATGGATCAGTCGTTTCGTTTCCACTTCTTCCGTGCGTTGTGTCACTTTTGCTGGAACTCATGATGAAACTTTTGTTGCTTCACTATGCCAGTGAATCACTATGCCAGTGAGTCTTTTGTTATCCTCAGGGAAACTTGCAATCTGCTTCAAGGGTCGTCTTATTACAACTCGATACTGTCAGGATTTATATGCTCCAACGGTCGAGTAAAGCAAAGATGCTTTACAAGGACATTCCTTTCAGACCGTTCTTGTGATTTTCAAAGGATGACGACATCTTAGCGTCTTCGCCATCGCTCTGGAAATAGTCCTAGACCGTTCCCTAATTCGGTCAAAGGCGGTGCGACAAAGAGCCGTTCAAGCTAAACGGCGTGTGTTCAGCCAAGTCGCACCTTTTTATTTCCCGTAACCTCATCTCACGCATGCTTGTGTTCCGAATCATTCGCGTACCGATACGCTATTAGTATGTGACGGTGCACGCGAGTGAGTCTGGTGTTCCGGAAGAATTATTGAAGTTGAGTCGTAATACCCAGTGGACACCGCGGTGGTTATATTTCTATCAATATTCAGATTCACTCGTCAACGAGATAATATATCCAGTTTTCCCTCTACATATACAATTTTATTCACCCAGTTCGGGTGGCGCATATTCATACGTTTTCTCATATTCAGATCCCAGTAGATGATCGTGTCTATTCAGTACATACACAATCAATCGAATCACTACGCCGCTTAGGGTTGAATGTTCGGCATAGAAAACTTAGGCTTCGGACACACCTCAGGGGGTTCGTTAGCAAATTTCCTATGTTGGGCTCAAGTCAACGCATCGGAACTATATTGTAGTCAGCCTGAACTTCGTAAACCACGCCAAACGATAGCCCTAGCGACTACTCGCACAGGTGCACCCATTTAACGCTGCCACTAACGCTGGTTGTGGAGAGAGGGGCATCTTCCTCTTTCCCTGCGAATCAAGCAACCAGCCCCCTACACGAAACTTCCCCTTCTCATCTTTGCTACCTATCCTGCTTACCATTGCATGTTGGAAGCTCTTTACCGAATGTTGTCCTAAATACATATTTCACAGGGATAGCATGTTGAATCAGTTGCCGTCTCTGGGGCTCGTGTATTCACGGGTAGCTGAGGAAGAGTCGCTCTCTAGGGTACCCGGCACGCCGAATCAACCGAGCTGTAAGGTCTATTCTGGTGTCGTTTCTTAATCCTGCAGGCCCCGGGGAAAGTCAAAATTCGCAGGTTTGTAGGCCGTTTTATTGTCATCGCAACAGCTAGCAACAGCGCTGAGTACACCGTACGATTCTACGTAAGACTATTGACTGCCGTTGTTAAACCAGTTGCGAGATGATTGCCAATTGAAACGGTTAGTTTCTGAATGGTGACCCGGTTGAGAAAGATCACGCCGATATAATGGCAGCCTGGGAAACAACGTTGACAGCTGCCCTATGGACATCTGTCTGGGATTATTCTCAGAGGAGTCTCTCGAGGGGAGATGCTGCCAAATCTTGAATGGTACACAGTGTAAGGCTCGCAGTCTTTGTATTAATCCAAGCCCGGTATTACTTACACAACAACCAGCTAGGTTACTATGGCTGATGTTGATGAAGAAGTTGTATAACAGAGACGGGCAAGTTATGTGGCAGAGCGGGCATAACTGGCATAGCTAGAGGAGCACTTGGAATTCAGCTAAGGGCTGAGTCCTCCTCAGGCAGAGTTCGCAGATTCGGCAAGCGCGGCAAGCGGGCTCGCGAAGTTAGTTGCAGAACGGCCTTTGAGATTCCGATTTGTGTGGCAGGTGACATGTATAACATAGCCGTCAGCAGTGAGCCTTTGCAAGCACTGACGGGCTTGAGCATAGTGAGCTGTAGCTCAGCTGTGACGGTAGGTGAATCAGTTCGGCCTCTGCATTAAAGTACAACAAGTTCCGGTTCTAGACTTCAGGGCGATATAATCAGAAGTCAATCCAGTTACTGCAGTACTAAGTTACAAGTTCGAACAGTTACTGTTTGCCTTTTCAGCTACTAGTACAATAGGAACCTTCCAAAGAGTTCCAGACAAGTTCCAAGTTCTTCTTCTTCTCCATTCTACTCGATGGCCTGCCACACTCGCAAGAGAGGGGCGATTGCAGCCATTGGTGCGGGAAGGCCATAGGCAGGAGGGCTGTGCGTATCACATCAGTCTCCTTACACACAGCGTATTGACCTGCGTTTGGCTGACATGTTCAATATACTGAGATTACGCACTGCTCTGCTTCGTTCTTCGTATTGTAGACGTAATATCGTCTGCTGCGTCACGCTTCTCTACCATCCAGGAGAGTTTCAATGCCGCATGAACCCTAGTACGTCGGGCCAGATAGCATGCGGAAGCTACATAGGGACATCATAATGTATCGGCAACGAAAAGAGGGGAGAGGCAAGGAGAGAGACACGGCCAACCCCATTGTATTCACGCTAATCTTCGTGACCACCCTCTGGCACCAGTCTAGATTACCCTCTCTCTCTGACTCCAATGAGTACACACGCGGCCGACATGATGAAGGAATGTGAGTAGGTGGATTGGCCAATAAACGAGGCATAGTTATGGTTATTGTGTTCGGTCCCTCTTGCCAAAAAGATATACGAAGCAGTCTCCCCGTTTTCGGTCTACATGTTGCGCAGCGTGGTGAGCTTTGTTGTCTAGATGATGTGCAAAATAACGGATCCTACAATGTGTCCGACGAACGACACCTCAATCGGCCGCAGCGACTCAAACCTTGCCCACGTACTGCTCCTAGCTTGCACTTAGACCGTTCACCCTGCCATAATGTATACCTTCCTAATAAAAGAGGTGGTGAACTGGTATGAATGCGGACTGGCGGGCAGACCGTGTGGAAGAGCTGATGTAGCAATCTACGGTTTCACTATAGAACATAGAAGCAGCCCGCAGAGCTCATGAGGCCTTAGGGTTAAATGACATACGGACCAGCGTGTCAACTTCCAGTTATGAAGACTCTGGTATTGGGCGTATTTATGGCGATGTTAGCTTCGCAGCTACTTGATTAGACTCCCTAGATATCCAGGCATTATTTTCAGATTAAGCTACAAGACTCGGAAGCCCTAGTACTGACCCGATTCCAAGACTCTATCAGGGCAGCTTAACTGTACCTTGTAAGTAGCAGCCACTACCAGGTGCCTGATGAGCATCTTTGCCTACAAAGCAAGTAAGCGTTGCCTCTGCGAGATACTCACAGGGTCATGATCGGGTTAGAGACAAAGTGGATCAGCATCACTCTGCAAGTGACCTTCGCAAGCCCAAGATCTTAGCTTGATGCGGCGTAAGCATTCAAGTGAGGAAGTGGGAAGGAACAGTTGAGATGGACAAGAAAAAACCTAGTCCTTCCCCGCTGTAAACAAACGAAGACGGGGAATGAGTGTTTTCAACATGGGCCTGACTCGCTGTCTGCTATTCTCTCATTCCACAGAATTTTATATTGCCCTAAATGAAATTCGATATCACAAAGAAGTATGAACGAGGCAGGAGCGAAATGCTGGTCATAGATGGATCACGACTATTGCAAGCGACCGTGAGGACTTGTTTGAGGAATGCTAGGTAGTCCAATGAGCTTGAAGCTTGAACAGGTCTAGCAACACAAATAGACAAATGCAAAGTCCGCCTGTAAAGGACTTTTTCGAAAAGGTTAGATCACGGGTATAAGCGACAGTCGCGATCGCGTTCAGGTCAAAAACATGTTCTGGCGGAGCGAGAACTTCTAGATTCAAACGTGCCCTCACACTAGGAGGCAGACCTTTTACCTAACTACGTAAAATGGTTCCAGCCTGACTGACCTGCTTCATTCCATAACTGGTGACGCCATGTTCAGACTCCGAACATACTCTCACTCTGGAACGTTGGCCTGCAAAGCCAAAGTACGTGCCGTAATAAAATAGCTCTGGTCCCCTGGTCAGAATTCGGACATCCCCTGACACTGGAATGCTGGCTTCCTGCAAAGCTGAGGCAGATAGTGAGAGCTACGAGTCCTATGTTCTCATGTGTAGTTTACACCCTATCGCATGCTCTGAGTCGGTTATTCGTCGATGTGAATGTTTTGAGCGTCAATGTGTCCCAACCTCGCATATCTCGACCCGGCCCCCAGACACCAGTTCGACATAGGCCCGACGCTATGGGAAAACTGAAAGGGTTTATGCGACGCCATCCTGACGTCGTGAAAAAAATCCTTGTCACGACTTTGGTGTAGGGCCTCAGTCATGAAGCTTGTCAGGTAACCAATTCAGGAAGCCCCCGGGCAAATTACTGCAAAAGGAGAACACAAATATCCCGTCTCCGGGTTCGACCCTCCAGCCTCCGAGGCAGGTGCCAGCTCTTAGACAGCTTCTCGAACTATGACCCTTCATAGCCACTGCGCTAGCAACGCTTTCATAGCAAAACTGCAATATACCTACCAGAATAGGCCATCAGAGAACTTTCTTCTGCAGTCAGTGACTTTGCTCTCGTGATGGAGTCATGATTAGGCTTGTGACTACATTTCATGACTGGGTTTCAGCGGAATGGGCTACTGAGACCCTGTCATTTCCCATAGTGTACAGCCCAGATCTGACTTCGTCTTACCGTGAACATAGTCCTTGCCGGCCCTTCAACGAATTAATACAGTTCGAAAACGAAAGCGTTCTCGGCATGCCTTGCAAACATTAACGTGTCTGAAAAGGAGACTTCAGCGGCATGCGAGACACAAAGAAGCGGAAGAGCGGGATTCACCCTTGATAGGCGAGAGGCAATCAGCTTACGTGGCGCTCACCAACGGAGACACGCCCATACTTTCAATGCTCCTTCTGCAACTGAAATGCCTTTAGGCAGCGATACACGATGCCAAAACTCCGGGAAAAACATCCCGTTGGCTGGACCATCTGCACGTAGACACGGATATAACAGCGCTTGAAGACTCTCCGGCTACTGACTGGTCGATAGGCTAATTTTAGTCGACAAAGTTTTGCTTCAGAGTGTCAAGGAAGACTTCTTGAGGATGGCTGTCAAGATGCACTAAGTCTGCGTCTACGTGGTCAGTGAAAACTGGCAGCGCGGATGCAGTCAGGCAATTCGTATATAAGCTTCCTGTATGCAAGTTGTTAGGCTAACGGGTTAGTTTATGAAGCTGAACTCGATGTTGAACGAAGGCCAGCTAGACCGACGGTCAACGATTAAATCACAAGTCAATTAAATGGTGAAGAACGAGCTGAGTTACAACGGTCTCTTTGGTTGTGGGTTTTGCTTTATATAGACAAATGAAGGAGACAGGAGGAGAGTTTGGATATGCGGTTTACACTGGTTCTGAGAAGTCTGACAAGTCTGGTTGTTACATCAACTCTGGTTGATCTGGCAAAGGTGCCTTTGAATCCTTTGCGTCTCCTTCCAAAGCGCATACTTTACAATGGCCGCGGAATATAACGTTGATCAGGCCGAAGACACAGAGGCTATCCTAAAGCACTCAATTCCGCGCGTTTTAGCCGAACACACTGGATGAATACGAATATGTATTCAGATCTGAATATGAATAAGAATATAAATATGGGCCGCTCGAACGTTGTGAATCAAACTGAACCAGAAGGGAGGCGAGCGACGTGACGTGTAATATCAAGAGATCTGACCATTTTATATGGATATCCATGCTCACACGCCAACATAACATGTCATTCTCCATCTCAGCATTATATCTGTCATATCCGGGACCTTTCACCGAAGAAAAGTAACCTGGTTTGCTCACTTCGATCGTCGGTGTTAGTTCCATAACATTAAGATAAAAGAACACCTTTATGTGTCTTCGCAGCTTCAAGTCTCGACTAGAGTCTCGTGACAACCAGGAGATGCGGCTATTGTGATTCCGGCCCTGCTGTTGGAAATCTGAACACTCATGTGGTCTCAGGAATCTTTATATTCAGACAGTATCTTACCCACAAGCCTAGTGACGTCCTGGAAACCGGCCCACCCAATGGAGCCTGCCATGAGGTCACCCCTACTGCATCGATGATCAAGATACTGAACAGCCGCTTGTGACGATATTCCGATCCGCACAGTGAATGATGCTGTATGGATTACAGAGAAGGCGCGGTAATAGCAGCATCTCAACTAAAGTAAGGTAGGTCGCGTAAACTTGGCAGTAAGTGTCCCTGACAAGAACTTGCCGGGAAACAGGAACGGCACGGTCAGTTTTCTGTGTAACGAGGAGTGAAATATCACGTCAGCGGATCTGGTGCTGTTATCATGAATGGAGAGTCTCCGAACCTGGCGACCAACCGTAAAATCTCTGTGGGGGAGCCGCCGTGGGTTCTTATATGCTTGCGAGAGAGATCATTGCAAGGTATATGGCATCACTGCGTGCCTGTCGCCATGAACATGCCCACTTTTGTGATATACCGCACTGCAATGATATAGCCTCGTCCTGTGTACTTCAAAGGCCAGAATAGTTGGAGGCAACCTGCGGACTTCATCTGGACTGTTGAGCTAGGGTTGAGCTGTAGTGAGCCGCAGCACGATCGCTCTACAGTTGTCGCAGGCGAAGAATCTATCCACGAAGAACGCGAGATAGAACCGCCGTTATAGATGGGAACTAGCACCATGTAGAGCTCGATACCTAGTCCGGTGCGGCAGCGGGGCTCGAGCTAATATCGCTAGCATATTTCATCTCGTCTACCCTAGCCACTGCCATAATGACAGGCTATTAAATATACATCTTGTTCTCAAACCTTATTCCGAATATTGATGTTCGTACTTAGCAGCGAATTTCCGAACTTTCACACCTGTCAGAGGAGCTTTTGTCACAAGTTTAATCTTGACAAGTTAGAGATGCTTTATTGCATTCCAGAAGCGATCAATGATGCTTGCTTCTGTAGGGCTCAGCGGGAGGAACAAAAATCTGACCGGATGACGGGTTCGTAAGTCTTCACGTTAACATCGTTATAAAAGAGTCTTTCAAACGCGATTGCAAATCTGACCTTGCCTATCTGTGCCGAATTCAACGTTACAAGGCTAGACTGATCTGAAGAGCGTTCGAAGGTCTCTTTTGCCTCTCGAATATCCACATAACTCTGTTAGTGCATCACAACGCATCATCATGGTCCGAAATTACTCGGAAATTCGCGTAGTAGGCGAATTCGCGTAATAGGAAATCAGGCAGAAATGAGGTATTGCGACCTACTTTATTCTGCTCAGCTCCAGCCCGCTGGTCACAGCCGCTAACGCTCTCCGCTTGACCCCGCGGTATTTAGGATTCTCCACTTTTGGCGAGGCGGCCCTGGGATCAGTACGATGACATAGCTAGCCCAGTGGGTGATTGCCCATGGCTTCCCACCCGTCCCCATTCTCTTTGTATCTTGTGGTTTATATTTTGGGAAGCCATGTCGTGGAATAGCCATTCTTCGACTACAGCTCCTTCTTCTTACCGTCAAATGTTCTCCGCACATAACCCTTACAAG
Organism: Naganishia friedmannii; assembly: GCA_030039255.1. Classification (NCBI taxonomy): domain Eukaryota; kingdom Fungi; phylum Basidiomycota; class Tremellomycetes; order Filobasidiales; family Filobasidiaceae; genus Naganishia; species Naganishia friedmannii. Next base: position 67,243 of record JASBWT010000009.1, on the reverse strand, counting down.
TTCTCAACCTTTCTCAATATGGTTCAACGGGATCTCAGGTGTAAGTCTACAGCTCATAGAGTTTAGACTATACACACACACATCCCATGGAGCCCTATACGCGTTCACCCAGTTGCAGATAAAATGGCTAGTATCGTGCGGATCACTATCGACTGAGAACTGGAATACTAATGCTTCTTTCCTTTCCTCTATCGGCTATAGCTGTTAGACACACAGAGGTGGTACGAAAACGGCATGAGGGAAGGTGAGGAAGAGAATGATACGTTGCGAGAGAGCTGTGACGAGCTGCAGATGACGGTGACGCAGCGGGAGGAACAGATTCAGCGTTTGCAGCCGGAGAATGCCATGTTGGTTGCTCAAAAGGAGAAGAAAGGGCGAGAACCTGAGCTTCAGGTTCAGTTTCAGGTCAATGGTATGGAGTGGTATGGAGGACCCGCTGCCAACACGCGACTGGATAATCGTTAAATTGGGCAGTCGTCTCAGTGTGAGACGGAAGGAATGAGACTACTCAGGGACGTGATTGATAGTGGAATGTTTCCGGATCTTCGAAACGCAGAAGTGTTATCCGAAGGTATGTGCCGCGACCTTGTGGTATTCTGATCGCTATGTCTCGAATACGACGGTATCAGCACGCTTGACTTCATGCCTGGTCAGTGGTCACCCTTAATGAGAGTTCCGGGATTAGAAAGGCAGGAATCGGCTTCATATACGCGGTCTCTTCAACTGTCCGATCGACAAAATCCGGATTCCATCAACGAGGACGCCCGACAGGTCGTATGGGTGTCTAACGTTACCCATTTCGGGAGCAAGGATAGCTGGTCCTGTAAAAATGTCTTGCGGGAAGCTAAGCTTCGGAATTAAAAGTAAATCAAAGGGTGAAATAAAAGATCACAAGAGAGTCTACAGAAGATGGCTCGAGCCAAGCTATGTATACTAATTGACTGTGCGAGTGACTTCCGCTCTGTCCTGCGTGAAACTCACAGGTCCTCGCGAGGACTGCTAAGTGGTGCGAACGTCAGCGGTTAGCCCGAGGAAACCTACTGCTTGGCCCGAGGGTGAGGGTGCCCGGTATCGAGTGGCGTAAAGGAGTGTGGAAGAGAAAGTTGGTAATGGCGTGGGGGCTGAAGTTGAGTGAAACTCGAGTGAAGTAGGTAAGAGCGCGGAAGTGGAAAGGATAAGCAAGGTAAAGAACGAAAAGCACTCGAAATAAAGCAGAGATGAATGTAGTGATTTCAAGTCTTGCTGCACTGCTATACACATTCTCACTGCAACGTGTCATTCCTTTGGCTGACCCTTGCAAACATCCTCACCGGAGGAACGCTCTGTTCGTTTATGGGGTGACTACAGGTGAAGAGTACGGATGACAGGGGACGGAAAACAGAAAGTTTGATCAGTAAGCGGACCAGTCGCAAGCAAGAGGGAAAGCGGAATAGAAATGAAGGAGTGAAACCCAACTTGACGTCACGTGATTTCATTGGCAGCCGGCATCCGGACCGGCCAGTTTCACGGCGCAATACTGTGACCCCTACTCTACCTCTTCCATCTCTTTCATGTCAACTGTCTACAGCACATTCCTTCTACCCCACCCTTCTCAGCCCAAGTATCTTGCACCTTATCTCTGGAATAATGTACGACGTAACAATCATCGGCGCTGGGTTCGCAGGTCTTACGGCCGCCTACACTATCCTCAAAAAACAGCCCAAAACGCGGCTACTGGTCTTAGAGGTAGGCTTCTTATCTAATGGACAATTAAACAACTTGCGTTGACAACCCTCGTCGATTAGGCACAACAGCGAATAGGCGGGCGATGTATCACGTCCCACGAACTGCCAGGACCGGTGGATGTAGGATGCAGTTGGATTCACGGGTACAAGGAAGGCAGCGTGGTTCGGGACCTCGTCGAGGAGTTGGGCATTGTAAGTCGCCTCTTGTGCTTGTTCGGCTTTCGACAATCTTGTTCACTCGGCGGATGTGGTCGGTGATGCATAGGAATGCTACGTCCCTTCGAAAGCCAAGAGTTTGGTAATCTCCTCCGAAGGTACGTCCCCAGTCATGTCCTAACAAGTACTGTTCTGCTCTAACGTTATCTGTTACAGGACCACTCGACGCTTCCCTCGCTTCTCGTCTCACCAAGAACCTCTCAACCGCGCTATCCGCCGCATCGTCCAACACTTCCGCTGAATCGACCGCCTCACTCGCGTCCGAGATATTCTCACCTTCCTCACAACTGTTCAACACTCTATCCACCGCCGAACAAACCCACGCCCGCGCACTCGCACGAACGCTCGAAATCGGAATGGGCGTACGACTGGAGGATGTCTCTTTGCGTTGGTTTGGATACGAGGATTCCGCAAAAGGGACGGATGCAGGTGTGATGGGTGGGTACGACGTGGTGATCCAGAAGCTCGTTCAGGAGGTGAAGCGGCTAGGTGGAGAAGTCCGGGTCGGGCAGCAGGTGGACAATGTAAAGCCCGTGCACCATGGTGAAGGAGGGGTCGAAATCAGCATTAAGAGCGCAGACGTCGACACCAAACCTCTCGGAAGCAAGCTCGTAATTTGTACCATCCCGCTATCCGTCCTTCAGCAATCGCACACCGGGCTTTTCCCGTCGCCTTCCAGCTTATCTCTTCGAAAAATACACGCCATCGCCAACACACACGTCGGTCAACTCGGCAAGATTGTGCTCTCCTACTCGGACGCATGGTGGGGAACGGACGTAGGAGTATTCAATGTGCTCCCTTCGACCGATCGGGAGCAGCAGCGGCAAGAAGGAAAAGCAGATCAGGAAAACGCTGGTTTGGAAGCGCTCGTGAGAAGTGTGCCGCTTGTCGTGGCCTCGTTTGCTGTCCAGCCCACCTCAACTGGAACCGGAATCGAACATACCGCGACCACCATAAAGCCACATCCGACACTGCTCATCTACCTTCCAGTACCCGTGGTCAACCAACTCGAGTCTCGTTCAGCGTCCGAAGTAGGAGAGGCGGTACATGAATACCTCGCCTCCTGCCTACCAAAGTCTTCGGACCAAACCGTTACAAAACCAGTAAAGACGGTCCTCACCAATTGGTCACATGACCCGTACTCATTGGGCGCGACTTCGACACCTCTAACGATTGGCGCTACCTCCGCCGGTGTTAATCCTACCACATTCATCGACCTTGGACGTCCTGAGGCATTAGGCGTAGAAGGTGGCGGGCCGAAAGTGCTGTTCGCAGGGGAACATACCAGTGTCAACAGTCGTGGAAGCGTCGCTGGCGCTGTCGAGAGTGGAATCAGGGAGGGAAGAAGAGCGGTGGGGTTGTTGCAGCTGTAGGAGGGCGAACAACATGTTCGGACGTTGTGGTGCTCGCAGTTTGCGGGACGGAATCGGAATTCCAAGGATGGTGTTCCTTGGTGACTGAACAAACTGAACGTATGTAGAATCACGGGACTGAATGAATCTAAACCGAAGGCTTTTCGTAAAATACGCTAGTATCAATGTACTCGTTGATGGGACGCGGATACAGCAAGCGGCGACCAGGAGCTTCCTTCATGGTCAACACTTTAGTTGCGACGCTATCACGGCAAGTCGGTTCTCAATACGATTGACAATAGCGAACAGGTGGGATGATCATCCTGTCTGTCTGGGCAGATGATACACCGGCGCTCAGATTCGGCAGCCAAGGCATGTCAGACGAGATCCTGTCGAATCAGTCAACAAAGATTCGTAGATGGGCAGTCGCAACTCTCGGTGAAAGGCCATCTTGAGCGGGAATTAAAAATTGCAAAGTTTATCAACGAGATATCAAGACATGTTGGACTTCGAGAACGGCTTTCATTCCATATTGCATTCCTTCTGTGGGATACAGGGCAGTCAAAAACATTTTTGGCCATGGCGAAGTGTAGCTGTTATATAACGAGACTCGACGGCTGGAAAACGCACATGATATATCACATTAGCGTCTACTGGGAAGCAGAATGTACGACTTACTTGTGACGACGTCTCGAACCCTATCTGTCCGAAACATCTCTCCTACCCTAAACACTCGCCTTCATCCCCCTCACCGTCACCTCAAACGCCTCTGGCTCCCTCCCAAGCAACTCGCGCAAATAAGGCGTCACCTCAGCCGCCACACCATGTCTCAGGCCCTCGAATGCCGTTGCCCAGGGTCTCGACCAGCTTCCCGAGCCGTACGTCAAGCTTTCCTATATGCAATAAGGCATGCTCGAATGAGCGTCGTGAAAAAGCGGAGAGACATAGAGGATCTTACCTTGACCGCTGGCAAATCGGCGTACTCGTCGACTGATACCTCTTGAACGGTAATCTCCCGACCGAGAACGTCGGAAAACACCTTTGCCGTCTCGTTGAGCGAATAAGCCTTTGGTCCGCTAAGCACCATCAACTTGTTCTTCCATGCAAAGTTCTCTGGATCCTGCTCGCGGATAGCAATCAACCTTGCCACCGCCTCTCCCAACTCTTCCCTTTTTGCCCACGCAATCCCCGGTCCCTCTCCATTATGCGGCACCCTGATTTTCCCGTCCTTTGGCGGATGGTTGATGTCGAACGATGCCGTATAGATCGGAAAAGACTCGGAATAGAGGCCGACACGAACGACGGTGTAGCTGAGTTTTCCTGGGTCCTGTTCGTGTATTGACCGGAGGTAGGCTTCGGTGTCGAGATGTGCGAGCATGACTTGCGCACGGAAGGGAGGGTTGGATGTGAAACCTCCGAATGCAAGGGACGAGTAGAAGATGTGTTGTACGCCGGACGCTCGAGCAGAATCGATGGCCGCTTTGGCGACCTGAAGGGGGCCAGAGCAATAGCCATGTGTCAGGGTCGTCAAGGACGTCAAAACATCTCGAGCTCTTGCCATTAACTCACCTCGAACCGATGTTCATGCTCTATACTAGGATACGAGATCAAATTCAACGTCTTGACACCCTCAAACACCCCCTTCAACGACTCGACATCGTCGAAATCCGCCTTTCGCACCGTTGCGCCTGCCTTTTGTTCTTGTTGGAGCTTTTCTGGATGTCGAGAGATCAAGACGACGTCCTTGGGATTGAGGAGCTTGAGGAGAGCGCTGTAAGTTGCGCCTCCGAGACCGCCTGCAGCAGGAAAGATGGCGACGGACATGACTTGTTGTGTGGTAGTTGTATGTAAGGAAGAGGGCTATGGACCTGGTGAACGATACGCATGTTGACAAAACTATATAAAGTTAAAAAAGTGAGCAACAGAAGAGTGACCACCAACCTCTTTTTCAAACGTCATCTTGCCTCGGGTGGAGGTCACGAAATCCAGCCAAGCCACAGCAGCAGTGATTGATCATCTCGCTAGGGGCGCAAGGGGGAGAACGGACGGCTCGGTTTGACGGCTTTCTGACATGTCTAACGAACGCGAATATCCGTCCATAAGCAGCAGTGGTCGATTGGTGCAGAAGCGCAGGAAGGTAGTTTCATAGGACATTCTATCTATCGTTGATCATCATCGCATGAATCGCATTGCACGCATATGCACAAAACAACAAGTCTCACAAAGCAATTGTCATCGCGGCAAAAACGCTCGTAGCCGTGACCGATCATCATTACTCTGCCCTGACAAGTTGGACATGCAAGTATCGCCTTGATTCAACGTACCGGGTAAGTTCGATGTTATCGAGTGATCGAGGAGCCAAAAGTCGCACGTCTGAGTTAGCGTGAGTGTGCCAAAAGGTGTATGACGAGATGCATATGTATGAACGACGTTGATTCAGGTCTACGTTTGTGATATACTCTCCGCACTGGCACCAGGTCGAGATCACGAGGTCGTCGTCGCCGCCTTGAGAAAATGGACTCTTCGGTCGCGCCTGAAAGCGGACGCTACCGACGGTGATCCGCTTTTATGGAGAATGAATGGATGCCGCGGCCTCGGAATATAAGATAGTGGTGGACATGCACGCACGTAAAGAAGGCAGCGCCGGCCTTGCGTTCCCTGCTGCGTAGGATTTGTTTTACGACGTGGTCCTGCTATGTGTGGACGAGGAAGTACGACGACGACGAGTCTAGGGAAGGGGTAATCAAGTCAGCACAGGCGGGACAGAGAACAGTGTACGGATGACCTACTGTTTCGATAACGAGGACCTTGATTCGATTGGTATGCGCCATGCGCAAACCTAAATAAGCCGATTAACAGACCGAATCGGTACATGGTGGATCAAGGCCATGCTGAAACCTTGGTTCTGGATGTGGAATGGCGTGTACTGATTGCACTGTCTGGTATTCGGGTGTAGAGAGATCAGTGCATGATTCGGTAGGGTGCAAAGTCGGACTCGATGAGAACATCTCCAGTAGCACCTGCTTTGGCAGTTCGAATAGACGATCGATAGCCTGCTTTTCCGTGACAGCGTTCTTGTACAACGCATGCAATCCTGGGAGGTGAGCAGATGACATAAGTCTAACATAGCCTCCAAAACATCAGTCCGAATCCAGACCTTACTCGACGAGGCACATCGCTTACCGACTAGCCGTCGTCCTCATCTCGTAGAACCCTGCATCCTCTTGCGGTGGTCCCGAACCAAGACAACAATTCTGCATGGATTCGTTCACAGGCCTGACCAAGAAAACGTGCACCGACGAGTGGGAGAGGACTTGACGAGGTTCGTATCCTTATGCAGAAAGGCAGAGTCGAGGAGAGCAAGGTTGCACGATCCTTTCGGTGCATATCCACCGTAGTTCGTCATTGACTGGAATCAGGGAAAAGTTGAGTCGAGTCGTGGTCCCGGTCACGTTCGTTACACCTCGTCCGTACTTCTGTTGATCCAAAGATTGGGCAGGTGGTCGCCTCTTCACATGGACGCAGGCTCGAACATGTTTTGATGATCCTTTGACAGTGAATGTAGCTTGCTTGATATCGAGTTGGATAGTTGCTTGGATAGTTTAATTTCTGTCTAGTGGTGCTGGCTTTGTGGTAATTTGGATCCGCATTTCAGCCTAGGATCACATTTCGATATTTTATTTTCAAACATTCAAACAAGCTGCATTCCATTACACCTTTTCTGTCAATCTCCCCTGGACTCGACTCGAATCGGTGCATCATGGCAGACGAAATCAAACCAGAAGTTGCAACTCTCGTTCGACCTCGCTCGGAATCGCCACAAGCGGATCAACCGACCAAACGACAAAAAGTCGAGGAGGAACCCACGGTAACCCTGTCGCTCGAAGAAGAACTAGCGTCCAATACTCTTGCACCGTCCGCCTACAGTGGCTTGCCAGGATCAAACTTGCCGCAATCGTCGTACATTTTCGCAAACCCGGATGGTCAGATAGGGAAATTGGATCACGGGGATGGAGTGTATCATTTGCGGGAAGGGGATGTGGGGATTTCAGGGTATTTGACACGAGGGGCGGGTGAGGTGAATGGGATAATAAAGCAGAGGTGAGTGCGGAGCGACCGAGCGCAGCGAGAATCAGTCGAGCGAAGCGAGCATCAGTGTCTTCACCGAGCGCAGCGAGCATTAGTGCCTTTGCCATCACCGAGCGCAGCGAGAATCAGTGCCTTCTCGAGCGCAGCGAGGATTAGACCCTCCTCTTCTCGAGCAGAGCGAGAATCAATGCCTTGCGCCGCAGGCTACGAGTCCGGAGGACCTTCTTCCCGAGGCCGTCGTAGGACGGCCGGGCATCAGTATCTTCGACGAGCGCAGCGAGCATCAGTGTCTTTGTCTTCTCCGAGCGAAGCGAGAATCAACGCCTTGAGCCGAGAATCAGTCGAGCAAAGTGAGACAGCGCCGCAAGCTATACCGCGTCGAGCGAAGCGAGGAGCAATCTCTTCCGAGAGCGGTCCTGGCCGCTCGAGCATCACAATCTTCGTCTTCTCCACACCGCTGTCAGGGTGGAGCGATAATGATTCGCATGGAGCGAGATTCGGCGTTTTCCGCGAAAGGCGTAGGCACGCTGTCCAGTAGCTGCCTCTCTCAAACTCGCAAGTTTCAGCATCAGTATCGTTTGTTTCTGCGAGGTTGCTGCGCGCCGGTCGTGATTCTGGTAGAGGGAAGACCCTATCGAGCGCGGCGGAGGCTGGCCAAGTGTCATTTCCTCATAAGATTGAAGGAAGTTGCTTTCAACAAAGAGCGAGCTCCAGGTGTTTGTTTTCCAAGGTTGATATACGACGGCGTACCAGTCTGTGAAACAAGGCGGAAACCTGTCGATAAGAAACTCCGCCCGAAGACATTTGTCTCATGTGACGCTGTTCAGCGAACGCGAGAGCCAGCATCTGAACGATGCGAGTGAGACGGCGTACGCGCTATCTACAGAGGGTAGCAGAGGCCATCTTGCAGTGCTCATAAGGCCACCCTCAAAGGAGCAAGATGAACGAAACAAAGGCGAGCACGGTTGCAAGCAGGTCTATCGGGAGATGGGAAAGAAGAGGCCTCCACGAAGAGTGACAGAGGCCGGTCGAAGATCAAGAGCGTCATCCGTGTCGGTTGTTGTCGCCACTCGACATTCCGGATGGTGTACAGATGCGACTTGCCGAGACTCAAACGTCGTTTCTTGGCTGTTGCGAAACGGGTAGAATTCTGTACGGTAGGAACAATCGGGTGACAATGCCCTCCTAGCCGACACAGGTAGCAGAGTGCGAAGTAGCACCCTCTAGGGTGATCACAGAGCGCATGTCAGAAGCACAATCTTCAACCGAATAGCATATTGATAGCCGTGCGCGAAACGATTCCTTTCGCAGGCGACTTTCAGCTTCTTCGAAAACGCATGAATAGCATAAATTCATCGCTAACCCATGCTTCGCCGCAGATTCTCGGATTTCATGGTATACGAAGTTGGACTGGACGGCGAAATCCTGCATCTCAAGGATATCACACCTCCACAGGATCCCTTCAAGGTCACTCAGTCGAAACCGACCGCCGAAGGTTCCGCTGCGGCAGACCCGGGTTCCGATAAAGCAACTCCCGCTGCCGAGACACCCGCTGCAGGTTCCGCTGTAGCGACACCCGCCGAGTCTCCCGCTGTCACGCCTGGGCCTGAAGTTGCCGTCGGCGAAACTGCCAAAGATTCCCTCGACACGCCGACAGAAGGCGACGACGCCGCTGACCCTGTCGAAGAGCTAGAGGAAGCGGTGGCACCTGCTGAACCCGACAACCTCGACCTTCCCGAATCTTTGCGTTTTGATCCAGCTCCTGAATGGCCGACAGAAACGACTCGAGCGCTACTCAAGCTCTTGTCTGCCGAAAAGATTGTCAACCTGCACGATTTGTTCCTTCAAGGTCGCACGCCACCCAAATCTGCTCCCTCCGTTCCAGCCTTGTCTGCAGAGGAAGCAGCCATGAGTGGCGATGTTCCAGACAATGCAGGAGGTGCCCGTGGACAAGGAAGGGATCGAGGTCGCGGAAGGAATACCAGAGATCGTGGTGGACGTGGCGGAAGAGGTGGACGCGGTGGTCGGAACGGTCCCGGTGGAGGTGGCTCGTACGGTGAAAGAGTAGAGGATCCTCGAGAAATTCAGTCCGACGTACGTCGGTGTTCCTCTCAGCCATTCGTGACGTCGCGCTAATCACTATCCTCTTCAGTTGATCTCCGACAAGCAAGCACGAACCGAGTTCCACTCGACTATCCGCCAGCTGTTTGACGAGACCTTTGAGACGTTTGCTAGGGACGTTCCCGGAGAAACGGGAAGTCGAATCGCGATCAAGTGGGGTATGAGCCCAGAGGCTGCGAAACGGACACAGGAAAGTCGGGATCGGCAAAGAAAGCAAAAGGAGAGCAAGGAAGGTAGGTACCCCTGTCTCGCTCGTCACTATACCCGCCATTGACCTCTTCATAAAGCGGGTAACAAAATGCCCCAGTTTATCCACTTTACATTGCACAAATCCAACAGAGACACTGCCGATGCTATGCAGTCCCTCGCCCGGTCACTCAAGGTGGAAAGCAGGAACCTTACCACCTGCGGTACCAAGGACAAACGTGGCGTCACTGTACAACGTGTATGCTTACAGCGTCGTCGACTGCGCCTGATGGATGTGTGGAAGGCTGTGACGGGTGTCAGCTCGGGGCGAAAGACGATGAAACAGGCGTGTGAGGAACGTGCAGACTATGGCATTCGAATCGGGGATCTCGAGTACTCTGACAAATATCTCGAGCTGGGTATGCTCAAGGGAAATCATTTCGTCATTACACTGCGGTGAGTCGCGGCAACACCTTTTCAGCGTCGCGTGAGCTGATCTCTTTCAGCCAGAAACGTACAAGCGGAGAGCACCGAGATGATCGACAAGGTCATGGAATCTATGAAGACACGAGGATTCATCAACTACTACGGAATGCAACGATTCGGCACTGCCTCAATTGCTTCACACACTGTCGGTCTTGCTCTGCTCCAAGGAAAATGGGCGGCTGCATGTGAGCTTCTGCTTGCTGCTCGACCGGGAGAGCACGAGGATACTGCCGAAGCGAGGCGGATCTGGAGCGAGACGCGAGACGCGCAAAAAGTTGTCAACATGATGCCCCGAAGAAACGTTGCAGAGCGTGCGCTTTTGGAGTACTGGGCGAGGCCGTCGTCCCGTGTTGAAGATGCTTTCAACGCGATCCTCAATGTGAGTCCCATGCGGCATGCCGTCTGGTGCATCATACTGATATCGTCGTACAGATCCCCAGAAACCTTCGTCTACTTTATGTCCACAGCTATCAAAGCTACGTATGGAACATGATCGCTTCGGAGCGAATCAAGATGGATCCTTACAAGGTGATCGTGGGTGATCTTATTTTGGCGGAAGAAAAAGAGCTCGATAACACGGATGCCGGTGAGTCAAATTGAGGCGAGGCGCCAATGAGCAGCACTGATGCGCCCAACTCTTTCAGCTCCTGCGAGCTACCGAGGCAACCCTGACCGAAGCTGGACTACTGCCTCGAGCGTCAAAGTCAAGGTTCTCACTGCCGATGACCTCGACAGGTATACCTTGGCAGACATCGTATTGCCATTGCCCGGCTATGACATCAAGTACCCAGAAGGACCGTTGTTCGAAAAGTACACGGAAATCATGGCTGCCGACGGACTCGATCCGAGCAAGATGCGTCGAGATCAACGGTAGGTCGCTCGGATATCGTGACGGGACCATATGCTGAACCTCGCCGTGTTAGTGAATACTCACTCTCCGGCTCCTACCGAAAGATTGTCCATGTTCCCGGTCATTTGAGCTGGAAGCATATGCGATACAATGACCCTGATATCGCACTTTCGCAATCAGACGAAGACAAGTTGCTGGGTCTTGACCCGCCTCCCACGGACGAAGAAGCCAAGGAAGGGAAGTTTGCGGCACTTCAGGTTCGGTTGACCCTGGGGACTAGTTCATACGCAACTATGGCTCTCAGGTAAGACTTTCCGTTCATTCATCAGAAGCATTACGCTGACACCCTTCATCTGATAGGGAGATCACGAAAGTATCGACCTCGTGGTACAACCAGAGTCAAATGACCCGGGCATCAGAAGATCAAGCGCATAAAGCGGTGCAGGCGGACGCCTCAGATGCGCTCGAAGCTGGAAAACCCGATGTGCAGGCCATGGAGGGTATGGAAGCGAACGTGTAGTAAGCGTGAGCAGGCAGGGGTCTTAGTTGCAGAAAAGTCGCGGTACAGCGACGGAAGAAAGGGGCGTTTACAAGTTGACAAGCGATGAACCGTATGCAAAGCGCGACATATGATCGTGTATGACTGTCGCATGCACCTTTGGTGTTCATGGCAGAGCTAAAATGTATTACATCGCATAGAGTGATTTTGCATACTTTACTCTGGCCAGCATATTAGAAGTCAAGCAGTGTAACATGAACCAATGGACAGGGTTTAACGTACAGAAACAAATACACATCCAGTATCACCCGGTTTTCGTCGATCCAGCGACGTCAGAGGGGCATTGTGACATATGAAGTGAAAGGATGTAAACTGTGGCCTTGCGAAGCTTTGTCAACGTTCATGACAGAGGTATCGTCTGTTTCGAACGATGGCGGTAATCGGAACGACAAGCGGTTTGAAGGACGTAAACCATACAGACCAGCTGGGGATACGGACACACGTGCCATCGCAATATGAGCGATACATCGTACAGATTCGACGCCTGAGATTGCCATGAATCGAGATATATACAAGGCTTTTGGCAGCGGCACCATTAGGTCTACGCGAAGCATGACGCGACACGGTGTTCACTCACCTCCATCACTCATTTCGTCTCCTTTGGCCCTTTCTTCACGATACTCTCGCTCTCCCCGAACCGCCGAACATGGTATCCTTCCTCCACACCCCGCATCTTCTTTTCCACGGTCCTGTCATCTGGGTCCGTGAGCTGGTCAATATACTCGACTGTCTTAACGGTCGCAGAGGGTGGTCCGCGAGAGAGGTATTCCTTGCTGCAGAAAGGGCGGGAAGAAGAAGACGTCAGTCTTCGAATCGCCACAACGGCGTCGAACACGTGGCACGCCCCAGCGAGGGAGCAATCGTCGCCGCCACGGAATCACAAGGTCGGCCACATGATTTCTAGCAGGCGTGCAGGACGTTTTGCGGCTCTAATCCTTTGCCGATATATAACAGCTCGTAGGGGCCCAGTGCTTCGGCTGGCATCGAATTTCAGGAAGGCCAGATTGCTTTGCGAGCCAAAGTTCGGCGGAACTGCGTCGACGTCGCGTAGCGTCCGCCTGAATAGCTGATGATCAAAGACGGGTCACAGGGTTCTCTTGGCATCGGGAGATCTCTACAGGCAGCCTCTTGCAAGGTGACTCATCTACCAGGTAACCCGCGCCGCCTGGGCAGTCCGAGCATCTTTTGAGATTCAAAACCCGCTGCTCAGGCGAATGCCCTTCTTTTCGCTCTATGGCATCCACGGCAGCTGCGAAGGTCGATGAAACCGATGATCGCCTCGGGACAGCTCTACTTCGAGGCAGCCCTGCGACTGACGTCGGACGTAGCAACGGACAGGTTTTGCATGCCAAGCCGGGAGCGATGGATAGAATAGGAAAGAGATGGGATAGCGGAGCGAGCCGGTACCCATTCTTTCCTCGGCAGATAAAGATGCAACGGCGGGGCCTTGTTGCACAGGCATCATCTCTAACGGTCTTGGTAATACGCGAACCGTACACCGGGTGATGCTAATTGTTGTCAATCACCCTGCCAGCGACTTGAGAGTACCGGTTGGTGTTCCCACGGGCAGAAGACTATCGTCGGTCTCTTCGTTTCCCTGCTTCTTCATGAAAGCAAAGTTTGCCTCTACCTACTCTCTCGATGGCAGCGGAGCCTACTCGTACTTGTGTACGTCAGATGGGCCCCAGACGAACCCTGGCGCATTCGGCACCTTCTTGACCCCGGCTAGCAACAAACTGCCTCTTTTCTCCCATTTCGGTTCCGCCGTTTTTTCGCCTATGGCCGTTGGAATCGGCCCATCACGCCGCCGACTATCCTCGCTTTTCCTTTCCTCGACATCCCAAGTCATATTCGCTTCGCATCGCACTACGTGTTTCTGTGCAACTCTCTTCGCCTTTGGATACGATCCTCGAGGATCTTGAGGCACCGTCCCGCGCGCACCCGTTCGTGAAGATTATACACAACCCCTTCAATCAACCCAAACAACGGTCGGAGCACACAGCGTCCGAACCCTTTTCCCCCTCATGCTGTATTTTCCCGCCGCGCGCGTTTTCCGCTCTGTGTCCCACGTAAATGAACCGCCGGAAGCCTTAGAATTGACCTCCCTGCTTGTGCCGCGCGCCACGCCACCTAACCAGCTATGCCGGAAGACGGGTCCCTCAAAGATCTTGCAAGGCAGGCCCGAGAGAGACGTTGTTTGCAAAATAGCGAAACAGCGAAAAAGGAGAGAAAAAAGAAGAGAAAAGAAAAGAAAAAGAAAAGCAAAGGAAAAAAATCCAGCCCTCTGCAAACGCTCGTCGTTCATCATGCATTCATCCGTCATCCCAGGAGTCATACTATATTTTCTCCTGGTCCTTTTCAATCTCCTGACGAACCACGGGAGCAAATTACCTTCGTTGTTCCCCGCGCCCATTTGTAACAAAAGGTAGACGAACGAATGGACTAGCCGTCCTGTCCTGTCCTGTCCTGCTTTTGCCGTAGAAAACATCCACACCGCTCCGTCGAGAAAAACAAAAAGAGAAGACAAAAAAGGAGAAACGCTCGCCCCCGGACGATAGCGGTCCTCCCGTCCGTCCACTGGCAAACGTGTACCTATTAGTTTTCGCAGCTTGTGGCTCAACAGTGAATGGAATCTGCACGATATACGTCGTGCCTCCTCCTCCCTCCTCCTCCACCTCTCCTCCTGGAATTCACTCGGTGCACCCCTTGCGCTCGCCGACCACTGCTGCCCGTTGCATCCCATTCATTCCATTCATCCAACCATTTATCATGTTCAATTCAATTCAATTCAATTCACTCCTTTCAGCCAGCCAGCCAGCCAAAAACGAAACCGGAAAAAAAAAGACACAACAAACCACGACCCGAACAAACCCAAAAAAGACGGAAAAACTCAATGAAACCAACTCACAAACGCTCCACTTCCCCCGCCACACCGACCGCCACCCCCTCGACGCTCTCATCCGGCCGATTATGGCACCATCCTTGCAGTCCTAGCTTGGTTGCTCTGGCCGTAGCGGGATAAGTGGACAAAGGACGGAAAAGGTAAGCAAAAAGAGACGGGAGACGGGAGACAGAGACAGGCTGAGAGCGAGTGGGAGTAAGAGGGTGGTCGTCGTCGTCGTCGTCGTCGTCTGCCTTTCTGTGAATGGCTCGGACTGACTACCATTCCTCTCAAAAGAAGCCAGCGCCAGTGAATGAAGACAAGACCGTCGAATAGAGAGGATGAGGGAAAGAACAAGGATGGGAAGAGGGGGAGGAGCGGCGGGAGCGGAAAGGAGGGAAGTGAAGCGAGGAAATGCGCACGCAGATGGATAATGGCAAGGCAAACTCACTCTTTTTGCGTATAATAACGAAAGGAGACGCCCTGAACACCCGGACATTACCAGCAGCACCACAGGCAAGGCAATCAGCACCACACACATAGTATCTGTGTCCGTATTCCCTTGTCCTTGTCCTCCTTGTTGATAAGAAGGTCACGGCCGGGCGTACCTGTACTTTCCCGATCCTAACGCACGCCAGAGTGAATAAAGGTCAGTCCAACAAAGCAGTTTGCGGAAAGGAAGGAGAGGGAGGGAGAGACTAGGGCGTACACTCTGTAATGTATCAATGCTGTTTTGGTCATCATTATCCGTCAAGGGAGCATGCTCATCCTATCGTCCATCCATCCACTTATCACCCACCAAAATGAAGAGAAGAGCAGCGATATCATCAACACCCATCATGCTGCCTGCCGGTCACGCTCCTCTCCCTCCTCTCCACCGACCAAGACCTCGCAAAAAGAATGCGACGCTGACATGATTCGAACATGCGCGGGAAATCCCATTGCATCACTAATTTTGGTGAATTCGAGTGCAACCCAGTAACCACTTTGGTACAGCGCCTGGTCGTGGGAGTGGACGTCTCTTAGACGTGAGATGCTCAAAGACCGGGGTTATTTATAGCGCGTCCTCCCGGAGCTAGGGCTCAAGATAAGATAAACA
Organism: Naganishia friedmannii; assembly: GCA_030039255.1. Classification (NCBI taxonomy): domain Eukaryota; kingdom Fungi; phylum Basidiomycota; class Tremellomycetes; order Filobasidiales; family Filobasidiaceae; genus Naganishia; species Naganishia friedmannii. The sequence goes on along the minus strand of JASBWT010000009.1, from coordinate 51,680 downwards.
CGCAAACGATCCTCCTCGTTTCCCCTATTCGGTAACGTACGACAACCCATAGGCGGATGATCTTCCCTCGCCACCATCTCATCATCCCAGTATTACACTCAGTCCGCAGCAGCATGTCCACGACAACAACAGCAGCAACTGCAGGGAAATCACGCGTAGCGATATGTCAAATGAGGTCCACGCCGGGTGTAGAGAGGAATTTGGAGGTGGTGAGGGGGTTGGTGAGGATGGCAAAGGGGGAGGGTGCAGAGGTGAGTGGCGCGCGGAGCGATCGAGCGGAGCGACCGAGCGAAGCGAGAATCAGTGTCTTTTCGAGCGTAGCGAGTCTCTTCCGAGCGAAGCGAGTATCAGTCTCTTCCCGAGCGGAGCGAGCATCAGTGTCTCCTCTTCCCGAGCGCAGCGAGAATCAGTGTCTCGTCGAGCGATAGCGAGCATCAGTGGATAAGGACGGCGGCTGCAGGGGCTGGTCGTCGCAGGACGTTACCCGTAAGAGGACACGTGAAGCCAAATCGGGCGTTAACTGATCTAGAAAGAGCAAAAACGCCTAATCTTAACACTCGTGGGAGTGAACTCTATATAAGCACTTGGGAAACTCGCATCTCGCATGTCAGCTGAAGGACGGCGTCCTCCGCATAGTAGTGACGTAATGTCCATTTATGGTACCGTGGTTGACGAGGCTCCCACGGGGAATGTGGGTGAGTTTGTAATTTAATATACGTATTTGGTATTTAATGAACCCCCCCCTTTTCGCAACACTGCGCTATCGGAAGCGCGCGGGGACACAGGCTGGGACGCGAGTCATGATACCATAGTAGGAGAGGTAATATAGTTATTTATATTATCTACATGGCCAGAGATTGAAGATGAAGGAAGGTGCTCAACAGCGGAACAACAGCAATCCCACTATTTCACTATCCTCACAACACTGCCACTCTGCATACAGCAGACCATCCGGAGTAATCTTCATTCACCACCGTACTGAATGTTGGGTGACGTAGCCCGCTCTCACTCACCTTCTAATCATGGCAGACCCACCAGGACGGCTTGTGAGTTCTGTCACAGGCGCAAGGTGAGCAGACTCCGCTCCAATGAGCTATTCCTCGATCAGGTTGTCGTTGACCGCCATCTGTTCTGAAGATGAAATGCGACCTCAAAGAACCAACATGCTCCAACTGCATTCATGCAAAGAGGGAATGTCGTCACGTCGAAAGAGTGACACGACCACGGTGAGGTTCACCACAACCCATAATTTTCATCCAACGGTGAATGCTGATCAAAGCCTTTCCATCAAGACCTACTCGTGAACGAATAAAACAACTCGAAGATGACATCTCACACTATCAACATCTCCTCCACCACCTCTGCAGAATATCCGACTCACAACGAGATCAAGCCCTCAAAGCATGGGAATCATCAGAGTCTGGCAGAGTCGACCTCTCCTCGCTAGATCGATGGCGACAATCATCAAGTTCACCCATCGTACACGACTCATTCAATGAGAGAGACGTTGACTCGCCGAGGCGTCCAGAAACTGTTCCAAGACCACCGGACATGCTGACTCGCGGGCCAATGAGTTTCGGAGATTCTAGAGATGTTGACATGGGAGAAGGTAGTCCCAATCGGAGGAATCGTTTCAACGATAATGGGTGAGTGATAGGCCCCTCCATCCAGTCGTGTTGAATTGGCCGAGGGTGGACATGAACGAGAACTCACGTTTTCGTCCTTTTAGTCGCACGTCAACCCACGGTCCCACCTCTGCCTTCTTTGATGCTCAAGAACCGAACCTACCTTCCCCCTATTCCACCTCCCAACGACAACCCTACCCGTCGACTCAATTCAACACTCCCATTTCAGAGGATGGACTGCAAGCCAAGGTGACAGCCGACTGCGCCGAGCAGCGGAGTATGGAAATCATAAACGTTGCTAGTGGGAGACTAGATTGTGGGTATTGAGATCTCTGGATTGATTCAAAGACGCGTTTGCTGATGGATTAGGTCCCTTGAACAGTTGATGGCGTCGAACCGGAACTAGCTATGCATCTTCTTGGTCTTCATTGGAATCGACAGCATTTTGCTTTCTTGATAACATACCGACCTGGTAAAGCAAACCTATCACTGTCGCACATCTTGACCAGTTCTGATATCATCTATCTTACCCTCCCCCCGCCCCCCTCTTCCACTCACAGCCTTCACTCGAGACATGGCGTGTGGTGGACCCTACTTTTCCAAACTCCTATTGAACGCCATCCTCTTCTCAGTTTCCAAGTTCTCCGACCGCCCAGAAACATATGATGACCCTGCGGATCAAAGCACGGCCGGAATACGTTTCCTGCGTCGATGTAAAGATCTCTTAGGATCAGCTTTGGATCAATCCTCGATACCAACAATCCAAGCCATGTTGCTACTTTCCAGCTCGCTATTCGCTCTGGGATATCAGAGTGCCCCTTGGTTGTATAGCGGAATCGCCATCAGGATGATATTTGATCTTGGGTTACAGCACGATGGGCTGAGTCCAAGCATCAAGGCTGAGGATCTGGAAGTAAGAAGAAGAGTCGTTTGGGCTGCATTTGGTGAGTTCCGGATATTTCCTCTCATCTTCGCCTACCGACACTCAGCGAATAATCAACGCTCTCCCCGACAGTTTCGGACAAGATTATCTCACTGTACCAAGGCCGAGCGGTTTCATTCCGTGAATCTGACATGCACGTCCCCAATCGATTTCTTGACCGCTACGAAGAACTCGAGCTGTGGACACCGTTTGCCTTTGGGAACAACCTCAGGTATCCTGGTGCTCCAGCTCGTGCTGTCAGTACTTTCACCTCGCTGTGCTCATTGTCTGTTATCATGGTGAGTTCGTCTTGATTCTTCGTCGAGATTCAAAGCTAACTTCGGTCCCCGGACTTGCCCTCAGGGACAAATCATCAGTCACATCTATGCCGAGAGAGCTAAAGAGCGGCCTGAGAGGTATCTGGAAACACTGGCCGAAGGACTGGAGCGATGGGAGAGCCAATTACCTCCAGAAATCCGATTCAATCCTTCCGATCCAGCTTGCTCTGTCCCTCCACCTCACGTCATGTCCCTTCAGCGAGTGAATCTTGAATATGTTTGGGGACTGTGAGCTGACCCTCAACCAATATCGACAGCTCCATCTATCATATTCTGGTGATCCTGCTTCATCGACCATTCGTTGAGGTATGTAACCTTCTCTGATGTTTCCTCCTCGGAGCGGCAGCTTATACTATACCTCTGCACGTCACACAGTCTGGGCACCTACAACTTTCGGACTCGGCACTGGTAGAATCCTGTTGGGCCAAATGCGAGAAAGCCGCCACAAGCGCCACGTTGGCATTGAGTCGATATCGGGAAACGTTCACCCTGGCAAGGGCACCGTATTTGATTGTGAGCTGTTATCTCGCCCTCCTTCTTGCTGCGTCGCTACAATGCTCAAGTCTAACCTCTCTCAGTCCTACACGACCTATGTTGCTGCCACCATCCACGTCCGGAATGCAGCGCAAAGGGGATCACAATCGGAAGCTGGCAACCTGCTCTCAATATGCTTGGAGGGCTTGAAGGAGAACTCACTTACGAACACCGGCGTCTCCAAGATGTACGATATCATCAGGGGTTTGATGAGAAGGTTAGGAGTCGTCTTGCCCCATTTACTACCAGAGGGCAACCATCTACAGGGTGAGGGGAGTTGAGTCCGTATAACTGTAAGAGCAAGCCGGGCTAATCATTCTCGCCATCCCAGGACTAGTACCACCCGACGGCCACCTAGATCTAGCTGCAATCATCAGGTGATCTAAGGATGTATGACATTCAGAGGTTCTCGAGCTGATTTTTGAGCTTCGAACAGGTCCTTCGATTTCGATCACACGACCGTTGTGAACGCATCCGTCTCGTCTTCTCTCGCCCAGTTCATTCCACCACCCGATTGGATCGGAGCTCCGGAGCATTTAGCAGAACAACCGGATAGTCTATACGGGATCTTGGGCTGGGAATGGGATGACTTGCCCAATCCGAACGACGTAAATAGTCGATTACAATGATGTTGTTGCTTTGATCATCCACTCGTACACAGTGAACACTATTCCGCCGCTCAACTAAAAACACGAACACCATTTAATTACAGCACGTTGACACGAAGGGTAGACGTCAACTCACTGTTAATCTCACTAGTCGAGGTGTCGTACCGCCCCACAGTCGAAGCACTCCCTCCTCGGTGACGATCTGTATAAGTCGCGATCAGCAAAAAGCCTCGAAACTTCGTTGCGTCTCCGACTCACCCTCTGCAAACAATGGAAACTGTTCTTGTATTTCGATCTAGCCTCCAAGCCCTGCATCCTAGTTTTGATGTTATCCAAAGGCATTGTTGAGTCTAGAGGAAGAGGGTGAGCTCCGGGTATAGCAATTGGGGTAAAGAATCGCAGAGAACTCTGACTCACAAACCGTAATCAACCCAGCCACAGCTCCCACCCCGAATGTAGCCCCGGAAGACAGTTTCCCTGACGCAGGTGCGGTCCAGTCGATAGCGAGTTGGGAGAGGGTAGAATAAGAAGAGAATCGAACTGCGCTGTTGACACCTTGTTTCATAATCTGCAGCGGTGTATGTGAACGTTGATCAGAACTGATTTCAGCTTTTTTCTTTCCCCATAGCTCACCGTCGGAAACAATCCACGATAGATTCCTCCCAGCCCTTCACTTCGACAAATCCCAATCGTCCCGTTTGCCATGTTCGTATATCGAGATTGAATCCTGGCCGCATCTTCTATTAGTTTGGTCCTAAGACGACAAAGAGGGGTCAGCTGGGTGTGTGTAAGAAAGCAGACGGTTACCACAGACTTGATCGTCTCGGAGGGAGTTACAACAAGGACCGCTTCACAGATGCCTGCCCCTAGTCCAGCTGTAGTGAACATGTGAGCTACATCTCAGGTCAGATCTACTAGACCGGTCACTACTTACCCAGCATGCTCTGGGTGGTTGTGATCTTCTGTTCACGATGACTCATCGGTCAGTGCTGGATTTGGCTTCCTTCATCCAGCCCACACTCACGGTATTGCCATTGCTCAACAGCTCCTTGAAGTTGTCGTAACAAAGAAAGCGAACTCCGGCTTTCAGTCCATTCCCCGTTACCAGAGCTCCTGAACCCGAATATAGCCCCTTGATTCCTTGTCTTTTGATGGTATCTCTCAGGATGGCAGTGATGCTGTTCGACTGTGAAATGCGGAAAGCCAACAACAGTCAGGCATTTGCACCAAAGACTCGGGGTGCTCGATAGCTCCTTACCTTGGACCCTGGAGTAACTGAGAATTGTGCCTTCGTCTTAGTGAATTCGGCTGGATATGTAACAGCGCCTTCTACTGCTCCAGCTACGATACCGGCCAGTAGGCTCTGGATCTGGGTTGGCTTGTAGTCTTGAGGCATGGTCTCAGGGGGAGGAGCTTCATTCAATCTTTGGCAATACGAGTGCTCGGACCAACTGTCTATATCCCAAAAGTGACCCGACAGTGGGACTGCTTCAAGTGGACACCTCCGGCCACTTTAATCCCCATACCCTCCTTCCACTCGAAAGACCTTGATCATCCTCCGTTCCAACCAAGTGAACCCTCCAATCCAGGACTCTGACCGTCCGCACGGCTTCTCGTCGTCCGTGTCCCGGGCCGAGGTCGGATAATGAATATCTTCGTCGGGCTAATTGAGAACGCGCTGGAATGGGGAGAGCCGAGAGAGCAGTGGTCCTTCCCACCGAAGACTTCGCTGTGGCGTGTCGTATCACTATTCGCCCCCCAGACAGACATCGCGGGTGCCAGTCCTGCCTGATTTGACTTGATGGGCTCCTTTCTCCCAGAGGCTGCCGCGCGTGGCGTGGTACGGTTGGCATTGCCCATCCGATCGACCGGTACAAGGCAAGGTTAAAACCGCTCCACTTTCCTCGCAGGGCAATGCAGCAGCAGGACAAGCGAGTAAGGGGGACAGCCCCGAAGCTCAGCAACTCTCGCTTTCATCTCTTGCTCTTTCAGGCGCCAACGGTTTGGAGATATAATTGACCTGGTTGTTAACAAAGCAATATATTTACGGAATCACTCGTTTCAACATAGTGACCCATGGCACCCTTACCTCGCCGCATTATTGGGGCTCATGAGGATTATGAAGAAGGAGAAGGAGGGATATTCAAGACAGTTGCGTCTTCGTGTTTTAAGAACAACTCAAGCAGATCGACGGCAGATATCCTTCGAAAGATGACATGACATGACCACGATTGCTACATTTGGGGCGAGAACAACCGAAACCAATAATAAGAACAACCATCCTACCTCTCTTATTCAAACGCTCTCAACGTGAAGAAATTTCCCTTTGACCTCGTTAACGTCTTCCTCGGGCGTCGGAACAGCCGAGGGACTCCTCTCCATTGCCAAGCGTCTTTGGATTGCGCTTGACCCCAAACGAGGTGATCCGATGCGTTTCGTTGGTTGCCAGCCTGAAAACAAATGATCCATCTCTTCCAGACTCCGTCCTCGAGTTTCTGGCATGTAGAAGTATTCAAGAATCGCGCCGAGTGTCGTCTAGGGCAGATATACGCAAGAAAGTCAACGACCGCGATCCGAAACGTGAGATTAGCAAAACCACTCACACATCCGGCGAAAATGAAGTAAATCCCATAGGTTATGTCCTTGAGCATGTACGGAGTTGACTTGGCAAGCATCAAGTTGAAAGCCCAATGAGTTGCGGTACACACCGCCATGCAGAAAGATCGAATTCGTAGAGGGAAGATTTCTGAACAGAAGATCCATGGGATGCCGGCATACTGTAGGTAGTTTGCAGGAAATATCAGCATGAGGTCTTCTCACCACATGACAAAACTACCGCTCACTGAGAAACAGAAAGCCACGGCCCACACGAAGATGAAAGTGATGGCTGCATACTCTGCGGGCTGAATCGACTGCCCTACCACTGGCGGATGAATAGCGGCGAGCGCTCCAACGATCCACATGCAGAGCGCCATGATGCTTCCTCCGATGACAATCATTTGAACTCTTCCAAAGCGATCGTTGAAGGCCACCATGGCGATGAGGGTAGAAACAAAGCGAACCACTCCGTAGATTCCAGTTGCAAAGAGCTTGAAGTGCGAGAACCGGATTAGCTGTTGGTCAACCGCGCCACGGTTTTAGAACCTTACCTTTGCACTGCTCGCGCTGAGACCCAGTGATCTGAAGATCTCGGGGCTCTGATAGAAAGAAGACGATACTTCAGCCAGGGCAGTCGCAGGGAAATATTGTTAACCTTACAAAGTAATTGACCGCGTTCGTTCCAGCCAGTTGGAAGAAGATCACTGGATGCGCAAACTTAAGATCAGTATCAGCCTCGGAAGGCAGCAAAAACGAGACGTCAAGACTCACTAATCAAGCAACCAGTGATCAATCTCCTCAAATTATTCTTATGGAAACTCTCCCGCACAATAGCGAATCCATGAGCACCATTGGTCATCAGTCTCTCATGCTCCACTTGCGCGGAAATACCAACAAACTCGTGAATTACGTAGGGATGATCAACAGGGAGGTTTCGGAGCCATGCAAGGGTGGCAAGAGCTGAGGTAGGCAATGAAGAGGTCAGTTGATAGGAAGAGAGAATGGATGGGCACGGAACGTACCTTTCTCTTCGCCATGCTGCTTGACCATGAATCGCGGAGTCTCGGTAAGGAAGATGAGGGCGATGAGTACCAACTACAATCGCAGTCGTCGTTAGTGAAGGGCAGATGCTACTCGTGCTCGTTTTCTCACTCCGGAGGGCACCAGCTGAAAAGCCATAGGTACACGCCATTGCAACGACCCCGTCACAGTTTGCAAAAGCGCATACGCGATCCAAAAGCTGACGGAAATGTGGTATCAGTGACCCATCGGCATTCACAGATTATGGACCACATTCACCCAATCATAATTCCAAATTGAACTCCCACTTCGTATAAACCCACCAACCTGCGAGGAATCGAAATCAACCATTCAGTTAAGCAGGAACCCAGCGCAATCCTCGTTCCCATGACTTACCTTCCTCTTACATGAGGTGGTGAACACTCAGCGACATAAATAGGAACGAGCATGGTCGAAGCCCCTACTCCCCACCCAGTAATGATCCTTCCTGCGTACATCATCGGAATTCCTGCTTTTCCTTTCGCTGCTGTCATCAGAGCAGCTCCGATCATGTAGAATGCTATGTTGCCCATAAGAGTCTTCCTGCGACCCCATTTGTCGCTGATGAAGGCACTAGTGATGGCTCCGAAGATGGCCCCGGCCTACGAGACGATTAGCTTCATGATGAGCTGTCAAAGAGAAGTAACGGTAACACCCCTGCCTCACCTGAAATACAGAAACTACGTTACTCGAGAAGGCCGTCTTCTGAGCAGCGGTCTTTCCAGTCTCGTCAAAGTCCGACATGAAGGCAGGGAGCGTGATTACTCCTCCAATAAAGCCTGCAAACCATACGAAGCCTCCATGTCAATCATGCACCGCCTCACTTGCTTGCGCTCACATACCTAAGTCATATCCAAAAAGGATGGCAGCACAAGACCCCGTTAACGCAAGGAGGATAATTCTGATATTGACGGTTTCTTTAGGTGGAAGCTGACCATGTTGATCTGGTGCGACTGCAAAGGCGTGTAGCAGGTTGACCATGATGATGTGTGAGAAACGAGAGAAGAAGATGGGTCGACATGTTGCAATGAAGTCTCCCAACAGCCCTATTCAGAACCAACATATGTAGTCGGTGGGAAGTGAGAAATGCGAAGTTGAGCAGATTGGTTTCGCGGTGGTCGGGAGGGGACGGTCCTTGAGCGTCCGTGTTATTTGACGCTAGTTCCGCACTGGGGCGACACGCTGATAGCTATGTGGCTTGCGGGGCCAGGTGTCTCCACAAATCCGGACAGGTCCCGTCCGTAAGGGGTCTCCTGCTTCTATGCATCCGGACGATGAGAGCCCGGATACGGACCTGTCTGGTCCTTGCTAACACAAGGCTGGATTCTAGTATGTCTGGTTATATAGAGATGACTGTCCCACCGTCTGGTAGAGCCTGTACTAGCTATATGCCTATTCGGATACCTTCTACCAATCGAACATGCCTTTTCCCCTCATCCTCACTCTTCAACGACAGCGCATTCCAGCCGTCTTCATGAGGGCTGGGACAAGTCGTGGGCTCTTCTTCAAGCTCGAAGACCTCCCAGAGTCACGCGAAGATTGGGCAGAGGTCATATCCCATACAATGGGTTCCCCCGACCCTTTCTGCAGACAGTTGGATGGAATGGGAGCGGGTACGAGCACTACATCGAAGGTGGCAGTCGTCAGTAAATCAGCAGATCCAAGAGCAGATGTTGATTACTTGTTTATTCAAGGTGAATTGGTCGCAATATATCTGACTTACGATGTCCGCTAATGCCTCATTTATATACACCATTCCCTCTTGGCAGTACCCGTTGCCGGGAGCATCCTCGACTTCAACGGGAATTGCGGTAACATAGCGAGTGGTGTAGGACCTTTCGCCGTGGAGTGAGTTTCAATCTTGACAGAGACTTGTCAGAGGCGAAGGCTAACCCTTTAGCCGTGGATAGTGAAGGACTGTTTCATGTGAAGAACACAAAGGAACACGAAACTAGAGTGCGCATAAGAAAGTCAGTACTGTCTCCTTCTTTCTTGCCTTGAATCTCGAGATACTGACCTGCCGATTCGCCCTTCCCGAAATTTCGAATCAATAGCGTCAACACGGGAGTTATCATCCACTCCCACTTTCTCGTCCGAAACAAGGTTCCTGTGGAGTCTGGCTCCTTTCAGCTGGACGGAGTAGGAACACCGGGAAGTCCAATACGTCTCGATTTCCAAAAACCAGGAGGCTCTATGACAGGCAGACTTCTCCCTACCGGAAACCCAACCGACACCTTCATCCTCCCACCTTCCTTTCCCGGTGGTCTGTCCCGAACGGTCCGAGCGAGTTGCGTAGACTCAGGCAACCCGGTTGTCTTTGTCCAAGCTGAGGATCTAGGATTCAACGGAAACGAAAGCAACCAAGCACTTCTGGCGATCACGCCAGAGCTGCTTGACATCCGAGCTCTCGCTTCGGTTAAGATGGGGCTGTGGTCAACAGTGGAAGAGGCAGTTCGCTCGGAAGGGGTGCCAAAGGTGGCCATCATCGGTTCTCCAAGATCCTATGTCACGCCGTCAGGAAGAGTGGTCAGAAAAGAGGAGATCGCGATCGTAATCCGAGCCTGGAGCATGGGATTACCTCATCCAGCCTTCCAGATGACTGGGGCTGTCTGCTTGGCTTCAGCGTGTTCTATCCCTGGCACCCTTCCCTACGACATTGTCCATAGCTCGACGGGAAACCGTAGTCCGCTGAAGCTAGGACATGCGAGTGGGACGATGGACGTGAACAGCGAAACGGGCGGGACCGATGGAGCGGTGGAGATCGCTAGTGCGAGTGTGTATCGGACGGCTCGCAGATTGATGCAAGGTACCGTATTGTATTTGGGCAATAGCAGAGTGGTGTAATGGAACCACATGCAAAATCGGTAGAATCCCTGCTTGTACCATCATGAAACTTGTCGAATATTTTAGCTCCTTAGAACAGACTGGACTGTTCTATGGTCGTGTCCGAGGTGGTGTTGCTGCCGATGACGTTTTATAGTCTTACGTTTGCTCCGAGTTGGCAGCTCATATCCTTACAGCCAGTCAACGGCCTTGTCGGCGGAGACGGCGGGGTTCCTGAGTATCGTCGAGCAGGACATTATGACTACGGAGCTTGGCAGATTGTCATTGTAGTGGATTTTTGAAATTGCTTCTCACCTATGGTTGCGTGACGGCCTTGCCCTCTTCAGACGTTTGCTGCATCAGCCCTTGAATCAATCATACCACTCACCCGCTAAGTGTTATCCCGTTTGAGCCGATTTCGGTTACTGGAAGTTACGCGACGGTCAGAGACGTTTTGGCATGCAGGTGCAGGCCCTCATGCTCACAATCTCGGTCCTCGAACAGCTCAAGGTCCCTTAGTATCCTTGGCATTCTCTTCGTTGATCTGAACATACGGGTCGCGATCCGCATCCCTCAATCTCTGGACCGGCCAGTCTTGGTCCTTGTGTGAAAGTGCAAGACATTTCGTCCAGTGGCCAGCGCGTAAGGGTATTCTTCACATACATCATCCAACGCTGCTCGATACTGACATACCTTGAGGATGGCCCTTCCATTCTGATTCATCTTGGCGTAATCCGCAGGGCTGATGGGTGTACCTGAAAAGTTGAGGTGGGCAAGCTTACGTGGGTATAGGTCGGGATACTGCACGAGCTGCCACAACATACCGAGTTCCAAATCATGCCCGAAAGTCTCTGCGTCTTGGGCTTTGTCAAGTATTTTCCATCGTCATGCTACGAAAAGGCATAGACGTTAGTCTTCAGGTCGTTGCTACGACGTCTTCGAACACGGAACCTACCAATCGAGGTTTTCCATTGGGGTACTGCGCGTTACAAGGCCATTGAATACCCAAACCGCCGGTGAGCTTGGCATAACTCATACCGGTGTAATCACAGGGTCGATTCTTGGAAGCTCAGGAGTTTTCCGAATTGCATGTAATGGATTTACCCCAGATTCTATGTGATGCTGTGTCAGAATACAGCGGAATTGTCAGCAGATTATCAAAGGAAAGACGAACAGGTGACCTTGGTATAGCCTGTTCCAGCGAGCGCCTGCTTCACCCGTCGCATGACCCTTGATGGTCTGGGTGTCTTTCGTTCACTGCGCCATGCTAAATCCGCTATTGGCATAGGACCGGACATACGTGCGAAACTGTTGTTGGTTCAGGACGGCAGCTGTCTTTCTATGAAAATGGGATTCTACTTCCGTATTACCAGACACAGCAGAACGCCAGGACCGGCGGCTCCACTGCAAAAATAGATGGGGAGTCGTGCTATTTTGGGTGGGGCAAGATTTCTCGTGATTCTCTCGTCAATAGTCGTTCGAGTCTGGAGAATAGGGATGCTCGGAAAGTGAGAAAGGCTGAACACCGAGGAGTGCTGGGATGTATTTATACCGATCAAGATGACCAGCGAAGAGACGGGACGGCTCATTACGTTAGACCACCACTAACCGTATTCCAAACAAGCAAACGACTGAATAATATCATGACACTTTTCGCGAATGACAGACAAGAACTGGAGAAGTTCTTGCAAGAACGACCCGGAGTAACTATCTTCTTACGACCTATCGCCCCACCTGCCGCCCTTGGGTTGGCTGGATTTGCTGGTTCAACTTGGATGTGAGTCACAGAATCCCGTTGAAGGAGGTCAAATAGAATCTGTGAAGAGTTGAAGAGGATGCTAATATTTGACCGGATTCGTCTCCCGCTGGGGTTGAAAGCACTTCAACTTGGATCGCCGGATGGTGGGGCAATTCGAAGTCACCAACCGTATTCTTCCCATTCGTAGCTGTAAGCAAATACGTCTCCGTTCACAACTCACAATGGCCATTTATTAAGGCTCATACCCCTAAATTGGCCTCATGCCTTAGCTATTCGGTGGTGTCGCTCAATTCATCGCAGGTCTATACGGGTTTCAAGCCAGAGATACCCTAGTCGTTGTGATCCACAGTTTATGGTATGTCCGATTGCCTTCCATTTTAAACGCCAATCCAACTGGAAAGCTGACGTGGGAGGGATGTGATCACGTAGGGGCACATTCTGGATCGCCATCGGTCTTCTATATCTCCTCGTCGTCACCGATGTTGACCCACCTCACTCAATCTATACTCATTTTCCAGAAGTAAGTCTTTCCAGACATAGACAGTGAGTGATTCACGGGCCTCTCTGATACATGGACTGTTCGTTTGATCCATATTCTGATAGTTAGCTACCTGGCTGGTTGTTAATGCAGCGTTCACCGCCGTAGGAGCTATCGCAGCGTAAGTCCTCTCCCGCTCTCCGTTCACAACTTGCTTCCTCTTTATCAATACCGAATTTTTTAATTTCCCATTCACTACTGCCCATCACTCGCTTAACAGCTATGCCCGTGACTTCATCCTTGCAGGGGTTCTCTCAACTTTGGCCGTAGGGTCCATAGTCGCCTTTTCAGGTTGGTACAGGAACTCGGAAGTAGCTATTAAGGTAGCTGCGTATTTCTGGATCGTCAGTTCCGTTTTGGCTTGGTGGAGGTAGGTTCTCGTTATGTTTTACCTGCCAATATCATGATCCTTCAATCCCGGATCCGACCCCTCTCTCCATGACGATTTGATTCTGACATCGGTATCTTCCGGTTCTCGATCTGGCGTGCGGCGGCCATACAGAGTCTCTGTCTACATGCTTGAAGAGGCCTACGGGAAATCTTCCCTTTATCCGAGTTTTAGGACAAAGAGGGAAGTTGCTCGGCCATTGATCCAGCCTGGTTTGGGTGAACCTGGAGTCAGGAGGTGAGTTGCCCAGAATTCTCGAGTCAATGGCTCTGTTTCGGAATTTCGAGGTGAGAGACAGCTGTTGATTGCATTTTGTTTTATGGGATTGCTTGATATCTAGGGGTATGCATTCATTCCAATGAACCGCCTCTGAACTGCCGCCTTTTGTCAAACGGCCAGCAAGGGCCATGTGGCTAAAGGAGTTCTTATCGCGCCCTCACAATCACTTATAATGGCGTCTTTACGAAGAGTCTGTCTGATTGTATCTATTATCGAATCACAGTGTATCAATAGTAAACAGTCTACGCAAATCAACATCGAATTCATGATAGAATAAGTTCAAATTCGCAAAATCGTGAATGTCAGCGAAAGAACACCGGCGAAAACGAGAACGTGAACAACTAGGGCATACCAAGCAATGTATTAAATCCTTTGTCCCCTCCCCCTCCCACGCCTTCCCCAAGATGTCTTTTCCTCGGTGAAGTCTGTTTGTCCAGCTCAACTAGCCAGGATAGACGTTCTATTTGATACAGGAACAGATCCTTCCCCGCATACTGAAACTACAAGCCACTGCACAAGAAACAGATATTAGTGAAAGGCGAATGCTTCGTTTTCATTCACTTGAACAAACCCGCCGAGCAATGCCTGAGATCAAAGCGGACAACGGTAGTGTGATCCAGAATGGCCCAATTTACAACGAGGTCTGTTCAAGGCAAATCGCACGTAGGGTGAAAAGATTCGTTAATCAAAGAGAATCGCCTTCAGTTTCACAGCAAGGTTTTCGCTTCGGAGGCTTTGTCTTTTGTTTAAAGTAGATCGTTCCTTCCTTCCGCTTACCTTCTATAGAAGACAACAGTAACCTGTGTGTTGTATTCTAAGCGCACCGAATGAGTTCACTAGGGCTGGTAGATTCGGGCGCAGCAAGATAACGCCGATAAGGCTCAATTGGCATGGGTGACACCAGCAGAGAATGCGGCGGTTGTTCTGGAACGGGTTGGGATCTACATCGGCACACACAATGCTTTCTGTCGGCAGTTTTGCAAAGGTTGTAGGAGAAAAATGAAGTACTGTATTTCTGGAATCAACAACATTCTTTCAAACAGAAACATTGATTTGGGTATGGTGCCTAGGGATGTACTTACCCGGCTTAGGTGCACATTTTCCAAAGCGATCCGTAATTCATGCCTTCCCATTACCCCAGAGCTAAAGGACCAGGGGAAAACGCGAGTCAACAGTAAGGGCGAGCCCGTATTCTGAATAGACTTTGCTAGAACGAAGATTCTGATGCCAATGGGCCTACATTCAGTTTCGCATGAAGGATCCGCTTTGGCCGGGCTGATCGTTTCGCGTGTAATTACCCGCTGGACTGGCTGTGTTTCGAAATGCGCTGTCTACATGGTGGTACAAGAAAACGAACACACGTTGCTGCCCTGATCGGTGGGTCCAGTCCCTGCCCTTGATATTGGCCTAAGATGGTAAATACGCAAAGCAAAGAGTGAATCTTCAAGATCGAAGGCAGTATTGACAGAATAGGCAGAATGGAAGAATAGGAAGAATAGACAGAATAGACGAGTAAGAAGCCAACCGACCTCCCAGAAGGTCGTATTGCCAACGCAGTCTCCAGTACCCCCGGTTGGTCTTTATGCTGAAGAAAGCCATTCTCGAAATCAACAACGTTGAGTTGTTAGAAACATTAATTAACTCATATAAAGACTACGTTCAATGACATTCCTTATGGAAGTCAAAGATTGAGTATCTTGTTCTCTGACTCCATGGGTGCCACTAAATCAATGTGGTGGAGGAGAGTTCTTTTTGAACTGTCTCCCACCACCTTCGAGTAAAAACCTGAAGCGGACTATGTAGTGCGCTTCTTTCCTTCCCTTATTCTGTCTCCCTTAATGTGCTAACTCTCTTCTATATATGTGCGACTAACTCTGTACCATCTCATCCCTGATCGCTGCTACCCTACATCGTTGTCATGGTGGGCGGTAGGACATTGGGGGAGACGCATCCATCACCGGAATCGAAGCAAGCTATTGTGGGTGTCCGTTCCATCTTCCTTCAAGAGAATATGACGGCGCGTATGGTTTCGAATGTTGTGCGCGACGACAGAACTCATCAGCTTGGGTGATCGCTTAGATACAAGCGAATGAACTTTAGCATTTCGAGTCTTTAGCCGCATAGTTCATGCAGCTTGATCTTCCGCCAGATATGTTTCCCGACGTCAATGCTCCGGCCCTAAGCGGCGATAGCGGCACGCTCAGCTTCGGTAACAGCTCGTGCGTTTCCTTTTTAAGACAATACATGCTTGTTAGCTGAGTCCTTTGCTTTCATAAAGAGCATTCGAATGTACCGTCTGGCGTATCCTCGGTGTCGGGAACACCAATTTGCTGGGCAGTGGCGACAGACTCTCCAGGTCTTCTTCTTGGCCGTCGACGAGGAAGGGTGATGATCTTTGGCAATTGTCTCGAATCGAGAACCAGAGCGACTTGGTGGCAGCTTGGAGGGCCTATATGTGGCGTGATCATCAGATTTCGGATCATGTAACAGATAGTGCGGTAATGACTCGCCTCGATCCAGTCTACCGCATCTTTGGCACTCTCCGTTTGCAGTAGAAGCTGCTCCCCTTCCACATGTAGGCGCACAGCATTCTTCTTCTTGACATAATCGGCCGCCAATCCGCTTTCCGCATTCTGTAGACGATACTGTTTTATCAAGCAATTCCTGCTGTAGAATGGCAAGTGTACTTACCGCGATATCTCTTGCGTGCCTAGCGAAAAGGGTATGATGCGCCGAGTGACTGGACGAGATACTGGACGGTCCGCTCCCAGAGTTCGGGCTCACATTTGAAGACGAGGTAAACCCCACGATATCCTCGGCATCAGAGCCATTGGAGGATGATATAGAGATGGAGAATCAGTGTCTCGTCGAGCGGAGTGAGAATCAGCTGTCTTCCGAGCGGAGCGAGCATCAGTGTCTTCGTCGAGCGGCACCAGCATCAGTGCCTTCGTCCGAGCGCAGCGAGTGTCTGTCTCTCGTCCAGCGCAGCGAGAAAATCAATGCATTGCGCCGCAGGCTACGAGCCCGAAGGACTCCCCTCTCGAGGCCGCCATAGGGCGGTCGAGCGTATTGCTTTTGGCTTCTCCGAGTGCGAGCGCGAGATTCAGTGCCTTGACCGAGCGACAGCGAGCATCAGTTTCTCGTTGAGCGAAGCGACCATCAGTGCCTCGACCGAGCGACAGCGACAGTCATTTCTTCAACGAGCGATGGCGAGCATCAATGCCTCGTCGAGCGACAGCGAGCCTCAGTCCTTCGTCGGAGCGATCATCAGTACCTTCTCGAGTCGCGCGACCGACCACGACAATATTCTTGGAGAAATGACAGATCCGTTGCCCTGCCCTCTTGTGTGTCGCGCATGCTAGGACCGAAAAGAGGGACACTTTGTCGGTGACCCGTACTGTTGCAGAACATTTGCTTTCATTATGGTTCGTCCGTCGTCGCAGGACGCTACCCGTAAGGGCACACGTGAAGCGAGATCATGCGTCCGCAGCAGCCAGCTCAGCTCAGCAGTCAGAGTGTCAATGTCGTCGTTGTCGTCCCCAGGAGCGTTGGGAGTTTCCGCAAAAAAATCTCGAAAGCGCTCCATCAAACGTGAAACGTGGCTTGCAGCGCCTGAGATGTCCAGACGGGGAGCCAGGACGCACGTCACCAAGTCCATGCATTTGGCAACTACGAATGTGGCTCATGAGCCTCGGTATATCAAGGTCGGAGCGTCCAGGTGTGTGTTTTGTGTGTTTCGCGTTAGTGCAGCCTGCCGTAGGGTCATCTGAGGGAATCGCATTGATCGCGGGATTGCTATTGCGTCTCCACAAGAACCAAAAGCATGCTCAACCTCATGGCTCACAAAACGTGATTGGGTGCGCATATCTGGTCGACAGAGGCACACAAGAGGGAAGTAAACACGGGCTCCGCCGAGGAAACGTGGTAGATTGTCCACTTGATACTCTTACCCTGCGTCGCAAGGAAACGACCAAAACGCATTCGTCACGGGACGGGTTTGGTCCCAGCGTGGTCGCAAGTGAACATTCTTGCAACGGGACACGGATGCAAGCGAGTGAGCGAGTCGACGTCTAAAGGACCACTGACTCTGGAAGCGGCACAGGCTGGCTCTTTGGGTGTTACGTCTGATCAGAGCCGGATGAGGGAGCCTCGTCGGTATCTCTGACGTCGGGCATGAGGGAGAAACGACAAGCCGCTTGATTCGAATGGAATGGATGTGTCCGGCAAATACGTGGCCCAGTAGAGCAGGAGCAGAGGAACCTCGGCGTCCATTGAGTCGCAGGAGAGGAACTGCAGGAACCGATTTGTCGCCACAAAGAACCAGACGTTTCTGGCCGCCTGGATCAGAGAATTGCCGGGTGCCGGATACTAAACAGACCCAAAAGGCCCACGATGGCAAGCGGGTCGGGTGCAGTCGGGTCGGGCGGCGGCTTGGACATGCCGCATGTGTATGCGTTGGAGGGAGCGAGAAGTAAGCGAAAAGATAGGTGGTGGTTGGGGTGCGGCGCAAGGAGGATACGCCGCACCTGGTAGCGCATAAAGGGCAAGTCCGAGTGTCTTGCGCCGCCCGCCTAGGTAACTTTGATCTACTACGGGCGATGTAGGCTACAGTCGGGAGGGACATTCATTTCGCGCCACTCCGGAAAACAATTTAATTCCTCGGCAGACCGCAGGGTCTCATGTACCGAGCGAGCACTGTCTTCGGTGGAGCTTCGATGGTCGAGGGACTGTCGGCCGAGCAAGGGATGTCGCTCGGGTGTCAGGGACAAGAGGGCACAACCCTTTCGTATTGGACTCGATCCGTCTCTCTTGCGGTACAGGCAGCGGATTTCCAAGTGACGACCGTCACCGCACGGCGCAGACGCAGTATCTCGGTCGGCGCGCACCGCAGTCAAGTCAGTGCTGCAAGATCGAATACCCTTGCGTTGAGGTCAGCTATGAGTGGGATGGTTTCACCGGCAGAGCCGTAGGATTTTTAGGATGGATATCGCGCTTGACACCTGAAGTTGGTCGGAACGGTAAACTGGTTCAGCTATATCATCTGGCTGGAGTGCGTTGATACGGTCCTTCGTCGGACTCCGTTGGGGTAGTCGGGATCTTCCAGTACGAGACACTCGAGAAACAAAGGAAAAATCGGTGCGCTTCCTCTCGATGGTAGTCAGATTCCAGTATCATTTTCTTGTACGTTGGGCTACGATGTCTCTGGGTTTCTGGCCATGCTCGAGTGGTACCATCATGCCAGGAAGAACGACCGCCGACACTGCAGTCCTGACAGGGTTAGCTACTCTGGCTCTCTTTCACGAAGGGCGGCAGAAAGTATTTCTCCTGCGCGGAGGAACGACGTACATCGCAGGCCGACAGCCAGCAGTGATCACGATGGAGGTGCATCACGAGCGACGGGTATTTCGCGTGCGTCATCGTCGATTCCGTACTTGTTTGTCCAGAATGCCACATGGGCGGACATTGTTTCGAATTTCAGTGAGCTGGAACCTGGAAGCTTGGAGACGGACGTATGATATTTCCGGTAATTCTCACAATGTGCAGAATGCATATGTCTCTTGTGGGCCTTGCTCTCAGCCCTGTGGAAGTGCTTAAGATCGAGTACCTTGGCAGTGGTGCAATCCGCACCTTTCTGTCTCAAGTCTGACGATCCCATACCGCACAACGCGCGTACTAACATCCCAACCCTGGCAGATCCACCTATTCGACATCGCCCTCCCGGCATCCTCGCCGTTTGAACCGCCCACAAAAACCGGCGAATCCCTGCGCGTCCTCCCTGGCTCCCGAATCGTCCCTCCTTTACAGATGACACCAGCTTTGGGACCTGTCGGCCTCGAGATATGCTACGACTTGCGGTTCCCCGAGATGCATCGTTTGTTGGTGGACAAGGGCGCCAAGGTGTTGTTCTTTCCTGCCGCGTTTACTGTTCCCACGGGAAGGGATCATTGGTGTGAGTTTCCCGCCATTCTAGGGGTTGGAGTAGGTGCTGATTGTGAGCTTGTGTTAGATACGTTACTGGTGAGTCTAGGACGGGACATGCGCGCGCGACGCGGAGCAATGGGTTTGCCGAATGTCGTTGGCGCCAGAGTCGACGGATGACTCGTGATGCAGATCGCTTTTGCAGTACTTGACGGTGACGGGACAGAGGCGACGAGAGACAGTACATGTCCGAGGAAGCGATGGTCCGGCAAGACAAAAACGCGGCGCCTTGTTGTAATCGACGAGGTTGAACGCAAGACGGAACCCTTTGACCTTTGATCCTTGCCCTGCAACGCTCTCGTCCCAACATAAACTCACCTTCAATCTCCCTCTTCCGCAGCGCGCCACTGCAATCCAATACCAAGTCTACGTCCTCGCACCGGCCCAAATCGGGGAACACTACCCACCCTCGTCTACAGGCGACTACACAGGGCGGACTTCATGGGGTGAAAGTCTCGCTTTTGACCCGTGGGGACGGTTGTTGGGCCGTTTGCCAAGTGTGGATGATACTCCTTCATCGGCGGGAGAGGAAGAAGGCGAGTTCTTTATTGTCGAGTTGGACATGTCGCTTGTCGAGTAAGTGGGAACGTTCTGTCAGGCGACGTTTATGTATAACGTTGACAGCGATCATCGCCCTGGTCCAGCGCGGTAAGGCAGCAAATCCCTCTAGCTGTGCAAATGCGACACGACGGCAAGTCTTTCCCGCCTTCCCTTCCCGGGCAACAACATTCCAAGGGAAACGTGCTTACACCTTTTGGTTTGGGTTATTCAGTGTATCGCATGTAATAGGATGACCACGATAGGAGATAGGAGGCTGATAGGAGAAAAGTCCGAGCGTCGGTTCCTGTCTCTGAGCGGCGATCACATCTTTCATGTGAAACATAACGGCCCATATGTCAATCTCGCGTAATTTGAGGAGTGATGACCGGATGCTAATTTCCGTTTATAGTCATCTTCAGCCCACCAGCAGCACCTTTGTTGCACTCTTTTATAATCAACGCGGATTTCATTCTTCTTGCCAAGGAGGAGGAGAAGAGAGATCAAGGCATGCAATGACACTCCCAGCGTCACTACACGTTCGTCATTCAGTAGTAGCTCGCTTCTTGCCCTTTCTTCCCTCTGCAACCACTCCTCAGAGCCCACGACAGCTACAGCCGCTCTTATCCACCGACAATAACCAAGGTGGCGGTGATGGCCAGGACCGTAACGCTGCGACAGACTATCTGTACCGTCAAGCACCTAGGAATCTGGAGGATGTGGTAGGTGCTGTAGGGAGGTGGTATGAAGGTGGTTCAGACGGCGTGAGGAGCGAAGGGAGCAGGAGTCGTGATCGGTGGCGGGAATGGACATCGAGGGCGCCGTTGATCGGTACGTCCGTTGCCCGGAGAAGCTGATACAGGCAAATTGCTAATGCCCTCGTTATGCAGTTGCCTACTCGTTGTTTGTCATCACGTATGTGCCGTTTGTTGTATGGGTCGGGCATGACCAGGTATATGTAATCCACCATCAAGCACGGCGTTTTATATGCCTGTAAGCGTCTTTTACCTCTTACCGACCGACCCTTGACTCCGTTCAGCTGAGTCCTTGCCTTGTTTATGTTCGGCTAGACTGGTAGTGTACCATTTCCTACTAGGAATGGCGATATTCTCGCTGTACCGCGCATCTGCGACGCTACCTGGAACACCGGACCCAGCATACGCTCAAGCACAACGACAGCGACAGGCACATCCTCAAATACAACCTGAACAACAACAACAACATCCACAGCCGCAGCACATCCAACGTCCCACCTCAGAATTTTCATCATCGTTGTCACCGCTACTTGGCTTACCGACCGCCGACTTTGCACGCTTCCAGGACCGCCCGGCGAGTCCTGTTGGACGACTGTCACCCGCGCCAGGCTTGAGGAGGAGGGACAGCGATACTCCTCGCCCTCCAGCGGATTTGGAGAGCAGAGCACGAGGGCGGAGCGGGAGTATCTCCTATGCAAGCGGGACGAGCGCTGGTGTTTTCCCGAGGGTATATGCGGATGAGCGGGTGTCGGCCGGGTCGGTTAATACCTCGGTGACAGCGACGACGACGGGGGAGGACGATGTGCCGCTTTCTACCTTGAGGAGGGGGGAAGTGGTGCTGAGTTCGTCCCCGTATACCTCGAGTCCGCGATTGGGAGCCGAGGAACGACGAATTCGCACGGAAGTGCCGGGATCGCCGCGCGGGAATGGTCATGGCGATTACCCTCCTCCTCCGCCCCGGCTCAAACGGGAGGATGGACTTGCGGTTTCGGGGTTGGGAAGGGAGAACAAGTTGTTGAGGAGGTGGTGTGGTGAATGCCAAGGGTGGAAACCACCCCGCTGTCACCATTGTCGTTCGTGTGGTATTTGCATACTAAAGGTGCGCCGTCGTCTCTTGCCCTGCAATCCATCACAAAGCATCGGTCTAACTTGCATCCTGTACTTTTGACGTGTAAGATGGACCACCACTGCCTCTGGTTAAACACCTGTATAGGGCTGCACAACCAGAAGGCGTTCCTCCTTTTCCTCCTCTATACGACGGCATTGAGTGGGTTCGTAGGGGAGGAGACGGGGTATGCGGTGTACAAGTGGCTTGATGGCGGACAGGTGCAGGTGGGTTTGCGATCCGTTGGGCTTGAGGAGTCAAAGAAGTGTGTGGTGTGCTGATGCCGGGTGTGCGTGGGCAGGACATTACCGATTTCCGACCGGTGGCGAATCTGCTGTTGTTCCTGGTGGCGGTCACATTCTTCCTCGCGATCGGAAGTTTCTTGGCTTTCCATCTGTACCTCGCCTCGTACGTTGTTCCTTCTCTGCGGTTTCTTCAAGGACAATGTGCTGATATTTGTGCGGTGGCGTTAGAAACAACCGCACGACGTTAGAGAACCTCCGGCCTTCCCTCCCTCCTGCGGCACTTATCGAACCGGCATCCGCAACCCCATTACTCGGTCGGAGGAACAGCGCGAGTCCGACGTCAAGTCGTACTTCTTCTCCCGATAGGACAGGTGGCTCCCGGTCCCCGACTTTCGTGGATCCACCACCGGCTTATACGCCCCTCTCAGCCCCAACTACAGGCGCACGACACAGCAGACTGCATAAAATCCAGCTCGAGTTTTCTCCTCGCCTGAACCTCGCTCAGACACCTACGTCATTCACAGCGACTGGCGTGGAGGACCCGCCGTGGCGCTGGCAATGGCGGTGGAAGTCGGATCACTTGTTGACCCGGAATGAGAGGAAGACGGCTCGGTGGGTGGCGGAGAATGCGAATATTTATGATTTGGGTAATGCGTGGAGTAACTTGGTGGGGGTGCTTGATGGGTCGGGCATGGATACAGAGAGGCAGGCGGACGAAATGGGGAAGGATTTGGAGGCGGGTGGTGGCGAAGTAACGAGGCGGGGAGGAGTGTCCATGGGGCGCTGTTTGAGGTGGTTCTGGCCCGGGGAAACGGTGACAACTGCTCGTGAAGAGAGGTATGTCGTTTGCTCGGACCTTACTTTGCAAACTATACTAACTCGTCACCCGGATAGCCGCACGGCTTTGCCTCCCGGGCACGACTTCCCCATCTCGCAGCGCGCCATCGATCTCATCCGCCATAAAACGTATGGACTGCGTTCACGTCGGCAAGTGCCGATTAGACCTGCCCGCATTCCTGATGGCGAGAACGGAGGAATGACGGTGAGGTCGTCGAACGAGTACGAGTTTGAGAGTGAGGATGGGTATGAGGAGGATGAAGTTGGATGGGCGGTGTAGGGTAACAGAAGAAGAAAGAGTTGTAAATCATGACATGATGACTTAGAGCACAAAGTAAACAAATAAAGTCGACGGCCTCGATCGGATCGCCCAAAGAGGCCGCTTTGTCTGTTCTTCATGTTTGAAGGGTATACGGTACTCAAAGTAGACATGTTGGCTGCAACTTGTAGAGCACATCGTACTGCATTCACACTACCCTTGCGACACATTCGACACCTCGCAAAGATGGCTTCCCCGCAGCAGTCCCTCGACTACACAAAAGATCGGCAACACGAACTCCAGGAAAACATCCAGGGCGTAGAGCATGACATCAAAGCCGCCTACCAATCATCTTCTGCCTCCAATCAATCAGGCAACCCACCTCGTCTAGTCGCCGTATCAAAGCTCAAACCTGCGTCGGACATCAAAGTGCTTTATGACCTAGGATACCGCCATTTCGGGGAAAATTACATTCAAGAACTGGTAGACAAGTCTCAACTCTTGCCGGCGGATATTCAGTGGCATTTTATCGGAAACTTGCAGAGCAACAAGGCGAAGCAGTTGGTTCAAGGGGTGCCGGAGGGTGCGCTGTGGGCTGTCGAGACGTTGGCCAGTGGCAAGACGGCGGGATTGTTGGAGAAGGCTGTTGCGGCACAGAGGGCTGACGCGAGGCTGCAGGTGTACATCCAAGTCAATACGTCGCAAGAGGACGTCAAGTCCGGTGTGGATCCGTTACCGGAAGGTTCAGCAGCTTCGCCAACCGCAAAGGATCATGAACTCGTCAAACTCGCGACGTATATCTTGGAGGAATGCCCGCACTTGCATCTCCTAGGGCTGATGACCATCGGTTCCTTCTCCGCCTCACACGACCCAACAAAACCAAACCCGGATTTTGCACTCCTCTGCACGACTCGTCGCGAACTATTCTCCTACTTCAGCAACCACGCCGCGCCGTCTCGCAAGCAAACGCTCGGCGACAAACTACCAAAGGGGGAGGAAGGATGGGAGTTGAGTATGGGGATGAGTGCGGATTTTGAGGCGGCTGTCAAGCAGGGGACATCGGGTGTGCGCGTGGGTACGAGGATTTTCGGGGAGAGGGAGAAAAAGGTCAAGGTTGGCGATAATGCGGCCGTGACAAAGTAGTGCATGCTAGAAAGGGAGGAGGGGAGAAGGCGGTTGGATCGAAGGAATACTGCGTGTCGCGTATGTCTGTCAAGTCTCGTCTAGCAAATCTGATTGATGACTTTTACACAAACGTAGCAGTTGCGACGGCGCTGGTTCCGACGCTTCCACTGTCAGGATTGATGTGTCCTTTCTTCATCATCATCAGATAATGCGACTATCCATCCATAATGCTGCTGCCGTCTTTACACTTTAGGATTCATCGACGGCCGACCAACCAGGGGCTTTCCGACTCTGTTGCCATCTTCAAACACAACCTTTCACCCAAGATCAGGATGCGTTCGCAGTACGTTGCTGTTTGGAAACTACGTGCGGTCACTGCTATGTACAAGTGCCTTTTTGACCGGGGCAACTGCAAATCGAAGGCTGTGCTGAGAATGCATTTTGTTTGCTGTGTATACGATGCGCGCGTGCATTGCCCGCCGCAGGTCAACAAGCATGCGGCAAGGTCAAAGTGAAGCAGCTGCGTTGTAAGGCGGATCATTGGCTTGTAGCGGACCCGGACGTTGATTCAGTCAGTCAGTCAGTCAGTCTCCTCGTTCTGCTTCGCTTGGAGGACAATGGTGTTCCGACGCATAGGGGATGGAATCCGGATGTGCAACCAAGCTAAAGGTCGGGTATCGTACCTTCGCGCCAGGATCAAGAAATCGGCGCTCATCAAGGTCGTCGAATCAGTCGCTTGGAAACAACCCACGATGGCGCTTCGGGCAATGTCTACTCCGTACAACTGTTCCTGCTAGTGTTTCTGTTATTCGGCCGAATCATGAGTCAGGAGGGCGGATGGCCTTGAATCAAAGGAGTCTCCGTCCTGTTCGCGTGTGTGTGGAGGTATCAAGCGGACGCAGACCTATCAAGGCGATGCACTAATGTGAGTACTTATGGAGCGAGAACTTCTTGGGAGGGAGATTCCTGCGGGATGTGTGTTTGGGCTTTTTTCCGAGGCATTGAACATAATCGCCGATGCCCGCGAACATTTCCGTCAAAGCAGACTTTGATTCGAGCAAGGCCCCTCAGTGGGAGTACCCTCTCCTGCGGGCAGCCGATTGGGAACCAAAGACGCCGTTCCATACCGCCCGGGATCGCCTCGACGAGATCGTGCGGCTTCTGAACGAGGTTTCAGCCACCATGAAGATGGAACTCTCAGATCAGGACAAGATAGAACTGTGTCACTTTGTATCCTGCTGCTCCTTTTACAAGAAATCCTTGTCCGAGCTATACGCGAGTGAGTCGGATATGGGAAAGCGCCTGGACACGTTGTCTGTCATCAGCACGGTGGGTGAATCGTTGCTCAAGTCGTGTCGAACACAAGGCTTCTTCGCACAATGTGCTCTGGACAAGGCGGGAATGAGAAAACTTTGTTTTTCATTTGTAGACCTCTGGGAAGGTGAATACATCCACAATACGTTGAAGGGCTTCTTTCTGCCAGATAAAGATCCTGATAACAACCTTGTGCGCCTGTCTAGCCGGAATTCCATGTTGCCACCCAACGTTTATCGCCTTGTAGAAGGGATGTCGCTATCTCGGAAAATGTCATCAGACACGTTGACGAAAGACACCGTAAAAAGTGGAGACACCGCAGAACAGAACACGAACACATCGACCAGAGGAGCCTCCAGTACGCGGCGAACAGCTGGCTCCCGACTTCCCAAGCTAACATTGAAAAGTTGGGGGAAGGGCCGGACGACCATGACGAGAGACCCGGTCAAATCGTTTTCTACGTGCAGCACGCTCAGGAACCCCAGTGCAAATGGCATTGTCTCAACAGCAGAAGAGCCGTCCTCCAAGTCCACTGTGCCCGCTCCAATGGGCATACTCACCACGTCAAAATCATCTTCGATTCGAAGTCGCATTCCACGCAGCAGCGCCACAGGACGGCCCAGCGGGAGTCAAGCAGGATCCGAGGAAACGCCTGGGGTCATAGCGTGTCGTGATCGTTCAGGCGTATGAAGACTACGGATGGAGGTTCAGCCGCGAAATAGCGGGAAGAAGGAGAGAGAGGGCCACATTCACTCCCATGGCATCGCGATGGAGATGAATCTTCGATATATGTGTCGTTCGTACATACCACATCGTTGATGGCTAAAAAGGATTGCAGAGGCTTATGTCAGTCGTGTTTGAATTTTCGCTCCGTTTCAATACGTCCGCTACTCCTACGTATATCTGGTGAATAAACATTGGTATTCAGCCTGCATTCCACACAGCTGGCACGCGCAACCGTGAATGAAATAATTTCCCGTGCTGGTCTTTCGATACGTATCTAGCGGGACCTTCACTTGGTACAGGGGAACGACAACGCTCGCCATCCGCAAGCATTTGTAAGCCTTCACGAGTTATCCTTCTTGGCTATTCTAGAGGAACATGTCTACCTCTTCGGTCTTATTCGGCCGGTCGATGGACGGTAAAGGATTGGGCGGCAAAACGTATAGAGTTGAAGGAGAAAGGAGTGTACCGCTGCCGAAAGCAAAGTCAAGGCGGTGTAAGATTCGTGTACTTTTAGGCGAGGCGTAAGATATGATCTCTTCGGTGACAAGGTTTGCTGCTTGTTTGATCTCGAAAACAGAACCGGAAATGCTCGACGAAAAGTTTGTAAACGCGGCACTTTCAAAGCACCACCAGAAGGTTGATCCACCAGCAATGGCGAACCCGATTTTGCTAGAGTTTTGGTTCTGTAAGGCGGAGGGATATCTAGAGAAGATTTGGGATCTTTTAGGTGCCACCTCAGAGGGGTCGAAGACCCACCCATTCTTCATCCTCTGGGCTGATTACAAAGACGACTTGTCCAAGTTGGCATCGTCGAAATCCCTCAGACAGTACGTGCAGAACCTGCATGGCATGACCGAGATTACCAATAAGACTATGCTGTATCTGAGTCAAGAGGCAAGCCAGTTCATTCAGGACGAAGAAGACATAAAGGTGCTTCGCAATGCGTTCCAGACGCTATGGGAAGACCGCATCAAGACTACGCTCCAAGACCATATCTTCACGGCAAGCCGACTTGCTGGCAATGCGCTCGTCGTCTCCCTTCGGTGGACTCGTCACACGGATCTGACACACGGTCTAGTGTAGAGAGCGGTGGTAAGCGAATCACCGTAGAGGCGAAGGCCGAGTGCAACGAAGTAAGCGGAGTTCTCCACAGAGTCTTCAAGGGAAAACGCACTGGAGATCAAACGTCTTCATGGGGGAGAAAGGAAACATCGACTTCGTCTGCGGGATCTCCATCCCAGACATTAAATCTGCCGCGACGAACGAGGCCCCCGCATAGCTTGCCCACTTCGAGAACGCTGCCACACACTTCACGAGTGCCTTCGAACCTTCAGTACAGCTATAGCCCCACAACCGGGGACACCGCCGGCTCGGTTCAAACAATCCAAACCGACGAGTGATTAACTATCATGTCATTCACTACTCCTCTTGCTTAGCTTGGTGGCAAGCGTGAAAGGGTAATGTACACAACTCGAGCGCAGGAGCTTGGCTTACCTGTCCCGCATGGCTGTGAACATTACGATGTCTTGTTACAAGCGCTACAATGAGGTTGTATCGTTGTATCATGTTGAGAAAAGATAGCTGTTGTTGTAATCACGAAGCGATTGCCGCATTCACTGCGAATAACAACCGCTCTTCGTCTTGGTGTGGGCACTATCCCTCGCTGCTCCGCGTGGATGGACGGGGGCAGGGATAGATTGTCACGGCACTACCTTGCATTCCAATATATTCAATCGTGGATACAACCGAAGTCAGATCGGAAAAATGACGAGGCTGATGCTTCACCTAGTCCTCTACTGCCGGAGCAGTGGTGGGTCGATTCGAGCGCAGATCATACATGCTGTCTACCGTCCGCATCCATAACTTCGATGCTATTCTCTGTTTGACAAGCCGTCCTGACCCCATTGTAACCATGAACAACGTACAATTTGACCTGTTTGAGAAT
Source organism: Naganishia friedmannii (assembly GCA_030039255.1). Classification (NCBI taxonomy): domain Eukaryota; kingdom Fungi; phylum Basidiomycota; class Tremellomycetes; order Filobasidiales; family Filobasidiaceae; genus Naganishia; species Naganishia friedmannii. Next base: position 23,382 of record JASBWT010000009.1, on the reverse strand, counting down.
GGACGCTTGCGCCACTGCGCCTATGGTGTGGTTATCGCGGGCGTGGAAGAACGATGAGTCGAAGCTTGTTCGGTGACTTTTTTAGAAAAGGCAGTAAGTTTCGGCTCGGTATGGAGACCGGGACGAGTCTAAACCTCACTTTGAGTGATCTTACGGAAAGGTAGCAACTCCTATGCTCGTGACAAAAGCTGCCCGACTAGAAAGAGGGAGGTCGAGACCCTGGAGGCACTGGAAGCTCTGGAAGCTTAAACCGCGCTTCCCAGAAAAAGCGCAAATGTTGGTAGATGTAATTGTAGACGACCAAGAACGGATTATGACTCGATGAAGTCGGATTCATGCGGGTTTCACCACTTCTGCTTCCTGTCACCGTCGTGCGTATGCGTTGTGCCGTTCACTTGCTCAAGCGAACACTCCTCACATCCTTGCCGAACCCAGCGCCACTCCAGCGGTACCAGCACCTCGTCATCCGATCACCTTTATTGGCCAGTCTACGAACAATGTCTACCGTCGAATCCGCCGCCCAGCCGAATGCTCAACCGGTAGCCACCACCTCGCAGGAACATAACGCCGGTGAAGCTACTCAGGTCGCCGTCGAGAAAAAGGCACAAGGTGTCGCCAAACCCAAAAAGGAGAAGAAGTCTTCCGGAGATTCAGGATCAGTTGCCGAGCTCAACCCGGCTCCCGAGTTCTTTGCCAAGAGGAATGCCATCTTTGACAAGTACAAGAAAGAGTACGAGGAAAGGATCGCAGCGCTCCCTCGTCAGGAAATCAATATTACGTTGCCGGATGGAAAAGTTGTGGAAGGAATGAGCTGGGAAACTACGCCGTTCAAGGTTGCTGAAGGGATTGCGAAGAGTTTGGCGGAGAGGGTTATCATCTCGAAGGTGAGTCGCAGCTGCGTCTTGAAAGCGAGATGCGGAAAGAGATATCGATGTTGCGTACATGCGATGTTGGTTTGTATAGAGCTTGCGAAGGGATAGCTTGGTGGGGAGAGAACTTGGCAAAAGACGTAGAGCTTGAATGCTTAGAGGTGGAATGCGCTGACGGCCCTTTCAAGCCGTATCAGGCAGCGTCATGCATGTCAAGCCATGACTTGAAGCTAACTTGTAATCACTATCGACCCGCTAGGTCAACGGCGAACTATGGGATCTCCACCGACCACTCGAAGCTTCATGCTCCCTCGCTCTCCTCGACTTTGACTCTCCCGACAACGACTACGAAGCTCGTCAAGTCTTTTGGCACTCTTCAGCGCACGTTCTTGGAGAAGCGTGTGAGAAATGCATGGAAGATTGTCGTCTTGGTTACGGACCGCCGCAGGAGAGTGGAGGATTCTTCTACGAGATGAGGTTGAAGGATAATCGGTGAGTAGTGTGTCAGAGGCGTTGCGGAGCATGGCTGACAGTTCAGTCAACGTATGTAGACCTATCACACCTGCCGATTTCCCGGGGTTGGAAGCATCGTTCAAAAAGGCTGTCAAGGAAAAGCAGCCATTCGAGCGTCTTGAACTGCCAAAGGAGGCTTTGTTGGAGATGTTCGCAGTGAGTTCAACTCCAAGGACACCCGCTTCAGGGCACTACTTGATCTAATCTCGATTCCCAACAGTACAACAGCTACAAGCAACATTACATCCAGAATCAGGTCCCGGATGGAACATCGTCTACCGTATACCGATGTGGACCGTTGATCGATTTCTGTCGAGGTCCGCATGTCCCGCATACCGGTCGAATCAAGGCCATGGCTATCACCAAGGTAAGACGTTCGTACCTTGCCCCCTCTTCCACCTTTGTTGACGCATATATTCTTACAGAACTCGTCGTCATACTTTTTGGCCGATGCCAAGAACGATACCCTTCAGCGACTCTATGGTATCTCGTTCCCGGACAGCAAACAACTCACAGAATATAAAAAGTTTATCGAAGAGGCCGAGAAGCGGGATCACAGGAGGATAGGAAAGCAACAGGAGCTGTTCATGTTCCATGAACTCAGTCCCGGAAGCGCGTTCTTCTTGCCGATGGGTCAGCGTATCTACAACACGTTGACTCAGTTCATCCGGGTAAGTCTATCGGATCGAAGCCTTCTGGTCCCTCTCGTTGACCCAATGTCTCCGTAGTCCGAATACCACAAGCGAGGATACCAAGAAGGTAAATACATTCTGCCCTGACTTCGATCGTCACGCTTACTCATCCGCTTCACCCATAGTCGGATCCCCCAACATGTTCAATTCCAAGCTTTGGGAAACTTCCGGTCACTGGCAAAACTACGCAGATGACATGTTCCAGCTCGACGTCGACAAGGAAAAGTTTGCTATCAAACCAATGAACTGTCCTGGTCATTGTCTGATCTTTGATGCACGAGAACGATCGTACAAGGAACTACCACTCCGTATGGCCGAATTTGGTGTCTTGCACCGAAACGAGGCCAGCGGTGCGCTCAGTGGTTTGACTCGAGTGCGACGATTCGTGCAGGATGATGCGCACATTTTCTGCACCCCTGATCAGGTGAGTGCCATGTTATCTGACGTCTCTGTCATCCACTAACGCTCATGTGTGTACAGATCGAGGATGAGATCGCAGGTGTCTTTGACCTCTTGGAAACCGTCTACGGCGCTCTCGGTTTCACCTACAAAGTTGGTCTCTCTACCCGAAACCCGGACAAGTTTATCGGTGATTTGGCAGTCTGGGACAAGGCAGAGGATCAGTTGAAGCGGGTGTTGGAGCGGGTATTCCCCGGTCAATGGAAGCTGAACGAGGGTGATGGTGCCGTAAGTACGATCAAGGTCTATGGATATGCCTATACTGATGTCGGTTTCTCCACAGTTCTATGGTCCCAAGATCGATATTGCTATTAGTGACGCACTCAAGCGGGAGTTCCAGTGCGCTACCATTCAGGTGAGAGTGTTCGCTCTGACGAAAGCCCACATGTCGGGTATTAACGCCCCGTTCAATAGCTCGATTTCAATTTGCCGGAACGTTTCAAGCTGCAATACCGTGCACCCGCGAAGGAAGGCGAGACCGACCTCCACCGTCCTGTCATGATCCACCGAGCCATCTTGGGAAGTATCGAGCGATTCATCGGTATCTTGACCGAGCACTGTGCCGGCAACTGGTGAGCAGTCTTTCGTTGTTGTGCAGTCGTGTTTATCGGCTAACAGCCCAATCCTGTACGAATAGGCCGTTCTGGGTGTCGCCACGTCAAGTCATCGTCGTTCCTGTTGCAGCTGCCTACGTTAGTCGATGCTTTTAGATCACCTTCCTGCCGGAATTTAACATACTCACGACATCATTCCTTACGCGTCTAGAACGAGTATGCCTCGGCTGTCGCCAAGAAACTGTGGGATGTCGGAATCTTCTCGGAGACCGATTTGACCGGTGATACCTTGAAGAAGAAGATTCTTAATGCCGAAATCTCGCGTTGGAACTTTATCCTCGGTAGGTGTTTCTGTGCCACCAATGTCGCGCACACACGTCGCTGACGTTGTCTCCCGCTACAGTTGTTGGAGAGGATGAACTGCGCGACCAGTCCGTCAATTGTCGATCGCGTGACGACGAGAAGAAGGGTCGAAGCGCGACCCTACCGCTGGACGACTTTGTAAGGAAGTGCTTGGCTTTGAAGGAAAGTCGAGGTGGTGTATCCAGTACTACCGTTCTGGAGGAGTTGTGAGGTAAGACGCGGAGAACATGCGAATGGTTATCAAGCCCATATCACATCATTCACTTGCATAAAAGATTCGGGTTCGTACTGTGAGATTGCCGATCTTATTATACATACAGCATTGCAAAGGTCACGGTGAATACTCACGACTTTATAAATTAGGATGCTGTTCTCATCTCTAGTATCATGCATTATGCCGGACATGCTACGTCGCAACGTTTGAGAGGTGACAGCCGGTTCCTTCGCCAGCCACGTCTCGTTCCGCGACTCGCTTTATGCATAGATCATGTCCTGAGGCATTCGAAGCAGCCGCATTTCATGCGATCACCGAACAAAGAGCCGCGCTTGTCTAGTTCGCGTATAAATGCCACCGTACGCACTTTGCGCCAAGTCATTCAATCAGTGCACTTCACTGTGGGATCATTCGTATCTGATGACTCGTTTCTGTTCACAACTTCACTCAAGGGCCAGACGCTATGATATACATATGAGTGGATCGTCCGGGGCGGCTCCATGCTTAGTGGCTCGTAATCTCTCGGAAGAGCGGTTCAACTTGGGGGACCAGCTGACCGGCTCTTGAAGCCTTGCTGAGAATCCACACGGATCGCTAATCTGAATCCTTATATGCGATTCCCGCAACGTATCCAGCAAGCATAGTGATGCCGGTGTACAGCAGGAGGGCCCCCTGTTTTATATCAAGTAAGATCGAGTTCGCCTGTACTTGGAGAAGGATGTACTAACGTAATTCTTGAACCCATAAGCTCCTGCAGCACCTTTCCACACAGGGGATTTCAACAATGCTTCTGACACCGGCCCTATTGTGGAAGCGCATCAAGTGGTTATTGTCAAAGAGGCAGGCATGACAAACGGAAACACCATCTTACCAGAAGTTATATTCCCGATTCCCCGAAGGAAAGCAAAAAGGGCGAATATGGTCGATGGGAGGGAGGGATCGTCCTCTACTCGAGGCGAACAGCGAAAAAATGTGTTACTTTTAAACGATGGCGCGTATTCGTCGAAAGCAAACTCACTTGCTACGATTCCAACGAGTTTCGCCGAAATTGCCGAGAAACTGAGACCAAGTAGTCCGAATACGATGACAAAGGCGATCAAGACACCCGCGTTTGTCGAAAATCCCCATAATAACAGGCAAGCCGCAGCGGATCCTAGGCATGAGAGTGTAAGGACCATTCGCACGGGCCAACGATCGCTCAGAAAACCAAGTAGGAGAAGGCCCGGAACGGACGCGGCTGACAAACAGGAATCTCCGTTCAGTTGCCGTTGTGTGCATATGGGAAAGCGAGGATAGATAGTCACCGTTCAAAATAGCCAACAATGTGGTACCATCGGGTTTGTTCACACCCAGATCTGCAGCGAACGCTAACAAACGAATCAACCAAACCGTCAGCAATCTTTGTGCAAGGGAGAGAGAGCCGAGGGAGAGAGCGTAACGCACTTGGTATCCAAACTGTCGGCAAAAAGCTCCCAAGACTAGACAATAGGATACTGCCCCTGAACGCATAAAACGTATTTCGACGAAGAAAGCTCCAGTTGATTTTGGGTCTTGTATGGGATCGGTTAGGAGTATCGAGGAGGGCCTCACCGGATCGAGCACGACCAGTAGGCACTCGAGGTTTGACGGGAATGATCGCGATTGCACCGATAACGAAAAATCCGACACCCTGCGCACCATTGTGCGACAAGCTGGACTTGTTCAGTAGGCATACCCGAAATGGAATGGTTGACACTTACGAGACTTATCATAGCGGCCTTGTATCCGAACGAATTCAACAGAGCTCGAACAATGAATGGGAAAACGGTCCCGCCCGCGCCTGTTCCGGCGTACATGATTCCGCTTGCGATCCCTCGTCGTTGCTGAAACCACTCAAACAGCAGGACAGCGGCAGGCATGTATATAACTAACGAGACCGAGAGCCAAATCATCACCTTAGCTCTGGGTTGATGCGCCATAAGTATCAGTGAAACACATGGGACTTACGATCGGCCAGAGGATATAGCAGACCTAATGTAACGACCAAGTGCCAAGGCTGGGTCGCAAAAGCACTCAGTATGAGCGAAAGGCTTGCTCCAGCAAGTCCGACCATCATGAATTGCCAGCGATACTGTGGATACGCAGAACCCAGTCTATGGGGAAAAGGGAAGGGTCAATTTAAGACTTTGTGTGAAACGCGCCATGTTACTCGGATGGACACGTACGGGCCAAAGACGGCACAGAACATGTATAGGAAACCGGTTTGTCTATATGGGAGATTACGATCAAGTCAATGGAAATGAACCGAGACGCAAGGCAGGCAGGCGCGCAGGCGGGAGGACTCACAGTGTAGCCGCCAATGTCAACATGGTGTCACCATGCTACACCTCCGTTGGGAACAGCTCCCTACTCCAGTACTCTCGCAGGACACCAATACTGAATGGTAGACCCCATACTAGGATCTCTACGGTAGTGGCTCCGGCCAAGAACAGCCATGCTTGTCTGCCACCATCTACGGGCGGAAGGGAGAAGACGACGTCGGATGGTGAATCGGCGTCATAGGGTGTGACGGTCGTCGTCGGTGTCTGCGAATCATCGACCTCGAAGGAATGAAACTGAGCCTGGTCCTGATGCTGATCCATAACGAGGGTTGGCGGCGGCGAGAACAGCCCAAAAGAGGAAAACTGCGGTTTGAACAGAAAAAGAGTGGACAGGTGGCGAGCAAGGGTGACTGTCAACTTTACGGGGAGTTAACACCTATACCAAGTTCAAAAATGCACCAAAATGCACCTTAATTACTATCAATTAGGGAGGCTACTAGCTGGGCTACTTAGAAGTCAGGGAGAAGGTACATAGTTCGAGAGCCCGAAGGTACTCAGTAGATGTTGACAACGAAGAACGGATCATGACTTTTGGCGGAGAGGGTTATCGTCTCAAAGGTGAGTCGCAGCTGCGTCTTGAAAGCGAGATGCGGAAAGAGATATCGATGTTGCGTACATGCGATGTTGGTTTGTATAGAGCTTGCGAAGGGATAGCTTGGTGGGGAGAGAACTTGGCAAAAGACGTAGAGCTTGAATGCTTAGAGGTGGAATGCGCTGACGGCCCTTTCAAGCCGTATCAGGCAGCGTCATGCATGTCAAGCCATGACTTGAAGCTAACTTGTAATCACTATCGACCCGCTAGGTCAACGGCGAACTATGGGATCTCCACCGACCACTCGAAGCTTCATGCTCCCTCGCTCTCCTCGACTTTGACTCTCCCGACAACGACTACGAAGCTCGTCAAGTCTTTTGGCACTCTTCAGCGCACGTTCTTGGAGAAGCGTGTGAGAAATGCATGGAAGATTGTCGTCTTGGTTACGGACCGCCGCAGGAGAGTGGAGGATTCTTCTACGAGATGAGGTTGAAGGATAATCGGTGAGTAGTGTGTCAGAGGCGTTGCGGAGCATGGCTGACAGTTCAGTCAACGTATGTAGACCTATCACACCTGCCGATTTCCCGGGGTTGGAAGCATCGTTCAAAAAGGCTGTCAAGGAAAAGCAGCCATTCGAGCGTCTTGAACTGCCAAAGGAGGCTTTGTTGGAGATGTTCGCAGTGAGTTCAACTCCAAGGACACCCGCTTCAGGGCACTACTTGATCTAATCTCGATTCCCAACAGTACAACAGCTACAAGCAACATTACATCCAGAATCAGGTCCCGGATGGAACATCGTCTACCGTATACCGATGTGGACCGTTGATCGATTTCTGTCGAGGTCCGCATGTCCCGCATACCGGTCGAATCAAGGCCATGGCTATCACCAAGGTAAGACGTTCGTACCTTGCCCCCTCTTCCACCTTTGTTGACGCATATATTCTTACAGAACTCGTCGTCATACTTTTTGGCCGATGCCAAGAACGATACCCTTCAGCGACTCTATGGTATCTCGTTCCCGGACAGCAAACAACTCACAGAATATAAAAAGTTTATCGAAGAGGCCGAGAAGCGGGATCACAGGAGGATAGGAAAGCAACAGGAGCTGTTCATGTTCCATGAACTCAGTCCCGGAAGCGCGTTCTTCTTGCCGATGGGTCAGCGTATCTACAACACGTTGACTCAGTTCATCCGGGTAAGTCTATCGGATCGAAGCCTTCTGGTCCCTCTCGTTGACCCAATGTCTCCGTAGTCCGAATACCACAAGCGAGGATACCAAGAAGGTAAATACATTCTGCCCTGACTTCGATCGTCACGCTTACTCATCCGCTTCACCCATAGTCGGATCCCCCAACATGTTCAATTCCAAGCTTTGGGAAACTTCCGGTCACTGGCAAAACTACGCAGATGACATGTTCCAGCTCGACGTCGACAAGGAAAAGTTTGCTATCAAACCAATGAACTGTCCTGGTCATTGTCTGATCTTCGATGCACGAGAACGATCGTACAAGGAACTACCACTCCGTATGGCCGAATTTGGCGTCTTGCACCGAAACGAGGCCAGCGGTGCGCTCAGTGGTTTGACTCGAGTGCGACGATTCGTGCAGGATGATGCGCACATTTTCTGCACCCCTGATCAGGTGAGTGCAATGTTATCTGACTTCTCTGTCATCCACTAACGCTCATGTGTGTATAGATCGAGGATGAGATCGCGGGTGTCTTTGACCTCTTGGAAACCGTCTACGGCGCTCTCGGTTTCACCTACAAAGTTGGTCTCTCTACCCGAAACCCGGACAAGTTTATCGGTGATTTGGCAGTCTGGGACAAGGCAGAGGATCAGTTGAAGCGGGTTTTGGAGCGGGTATTCCCCGGTCAATGGAAGCTGAACGAGGGTGATGGTGCCGTAAGTACCCTCGAGGTCTATGGATAGGCATGTACTAATGTTGTTTTCTGTATAGTTCTACGGTCCCAAGATTGATATCGCCATCAGCGACGCACTCAAGCGTGAATTCCAGTGTGCTACTATTCAGGTATGTGCCGTTATCGTCCTTTCAAATGCTCACTTGTCGGGTGTTAACGCTCTGTCAACAGCTCGACTTCAACCTGCCAGAACGCTTCAAGCTCCAGTATCGTGCACCTTCCAAGGAAGGTGAGACCGATCTTCATCGTCCCGTCATGATCCACCGAGCAATTTTGGGAAGTATCGAGCGATTCATCGGTATCTTGACCGAGCACTGTGCCGGCAACTGGTGAGCAGTCTTTCGTTGTTGTGCAGTCGTGTTTATCGGCTAACAGCCCAATCCTGTACGAATAGGCCGTTCTGGGTGTCGCCACGTCAAGTCATCGTCGTTCCTGTTGCAGCTGCCTACGTTAGTCGATGCTTTTAGATCACCTTCCTGCCGGAATTTAACATACTCACGACATCATTCCTTACGCGTCTAGAACGAGTATGCCTCGGCTGTCGCCAAGAAACTGTGGGATGTCGGAATCTTCTCGGAGACCGATTTGACCGGTGATACCTTGAAGAAGAAGATTCTTAATGCCGAAATCTCGCGTTGGAACTTTATCCTCGGTAGGTGTTTCTGTGCCACCAATGTCGCGCACACACGTCGCTGACGTTGTCTCCCGCTACAGTTGTTGGAGAGGATGAACTGCGCGACCAGTCCGTCAATTGTCGATCGCGTGACGACGAGAAGAAGGGTCGAAGCGCGACCCTACCGCTGGACGACTTTGTAAGGAAGTGCTTGGCTTTGAAGGAAAGTCGAGGTGGTGTATCCAGTACTACCGTTCTGGAGGACTTGTAAGGTAATATAGGGATAACATGCGAATGGCTATCAAGCCGATATCACCTTAACATTCGTAAGACATCCCAGTGCAGTTTGCCACGATCGCTGGATGGCTACAACTGCGCTGGCCTCGACAAGATGATCCCGAAAGGTAAGAGAAGGGGAAAGAAGAGTGACCCTTCATTGGATCGAGTTGTGTAGCAATCTTGCGTTGCTCCGACCAGCTTGCACAGTACTGATCATCCCATATGGAATCTAGAGGCCAAGGCAATAGCCGGGTCCTGACCATCACATGGTGGTGCCGATCTCGAGAATCAAATTGGGGCTCTACTGGACATGTCGCAGGTGCGTCACCGGGACAGCGTCATTACATCCTGACGGAGACACCACTACGAGAAGTAAATTCAGGGCGATTGCGGAGGCGGTAGGTAAGCGATGGTCCTGGGGATTCTTCCTGCCGGTCAGTGGAAGGATTGTCACCGCCATAGCTCACATGACGAAATCATGGGGCCGACTGTAGGAGGCCCGGGTAACATGGCCGAGAGACAGTGAGTCGCGAAGACATGTGTGGACGTAGGGTAAGAAGGAAGTGAAAAACACTTCTCCCGCCTCCGCTCTTGATATTCTTGACAATTGCACCAGGTTCAGGTTGCGTCAAACCTTCCTCATATCGCTTTATATTCGCGGCTCCTATCCCGTCGAGCTGTCCCTGGCCCACTTAGCGGGTATATAGACTGCAGATATCAAGCTAAGATCTGTCATTATAGAAAGAAAAAGCGAAATACATCTTCATCTTTACAACAAATTGCCAGGATGAGTTAACCTTTCAACCCCCGTCGGTGCCCAGATTGCCTTTTCCGGAAGTGATAGAGAAGATCACCGACCATTATTGCTGCTATGTCATGGTAGGGACTCCCATGTCTCGATCTGCACATTCCCCCTATACCCCCTTCATCTCCGTTATGAGATGACAAAATCGACCGTCTGAACCATCGAGATCAAGTCCGTCCTCCCCATAATGGTGGTCTGGTCAACGAATGTGGGTGCAACACCATTGACAACAAACACGGTCAACTGGGATGGCCCGTGGCCCAACACAGGCTTCCCCACGAGCCAGGCGTTCCAGATCTCCTCGATCGTGCCGCAGTTGATCTCCCTCGCGACGTTGACCTGAAACAGACCAGCGAGGTTGGTGCCCGGCCCGCGGAAGGGCGTGACCCCGGTACTATCGTCCATAGTGGTATTGAAAAGAACCACTAGCCCCGGCGCAAATTGGTCCGGTCCAGGCTTGAAAAAGGGTGACGTGGGCCCGACAAAACCGTCGCTGTAACCGTTCTCCGCCGTTAGGAGTTGGTTGTCAGCCGGGGACGAAGCGTCAATGGCGATGTCGATGATAAAACCGGAGCCGTTGACGCCAACAATGTCACCCGGAAGAGGGTGGAAAATTTGCACCGCCGTCTGGCCCGCAGTATCGTTACGCGCCATAGTCTGGAAGGTAACACCGTTGACGCAAGAGGGGTTCGTGCTCGGAAGGGTGTTGGAAGTACGGTTCGAGATGGTGAAGTCGGTGGCGACAACATTGGACAGCAGGCCATCCTGCGGCGAAGGCGAGGCGGATGCCATCGTAGCAGCAGTGCCGTTCACATAGTAAACGACCAGCTCAGATGCGCCGATGCCGAAAAGCGGAGCACCCGCTTGCCAAATCGTGTTGTACTCGTTCAAGCCGTTCACCTTGGCTACGCCGTTCAGCTGGAATAGGCCTGCGAGATTCGTCATCGGACCCTTGAGCAAGCCCTTGTTTGCCGTTGTGTTCTGCAGTATGACGAGGCCCGGAAAGGCAGCATTAGGGCCAGGGCCAAAGGTCGTGCTGTTGGCGTCCTGGAATAGGGGCTTGAAAGGAATCAGCTTGTTTGCCTCCGCATTTGTTGCTTGGATGGTGATGTCGACAATGAAGTTCTGGCCCTTGATGCCATCGATCTCGCCGGTGGAAGGGGCGTTGAGGGTGATGAAGAGTTCGGGTGACGCGTTGGACGACGGGTAAGAATTCATGAAAGAAGGAGCCGGGTTGGATTCGACAGCCACAAAGTGGTTGATGACAACGGCGGCTGGAAGAAGGTCATTTGTCAGTCAAATATTGCTTGCAATATTGTATTGAGCTTACGACCAGCGACGATGTTGTCGTCAGAGACCAAGGTTGCGTTCTTCTCGCTAGTAGCTGTGATGTAGGCAGTCCCCTGTGTCATGGGCAATGTCACCTTACCACCCTGGACAGGGTAGGTAGCAATGTTCAAGCCCTGGTAAAGGGCTATGTATTGACCATCCGAAGCGCCGGTGACGGCACCGGTGGCGGCATCGTAAGTCAGGGGCGGGAAGGCCTTGAACGGAAGGGCGGGGTTGGAGGCCGGGCAAGAGGTAATGAAGGCCGAAGCGGCCGAGTAAACGACGTTGAAGCCAACGGGAGTGTCGAAGGGTCCTGACCAGCCCTCGTGATGTTCAGCGGCAGAGGAAACCCAAGTCTGGTGTCGAGCTTCGGTGGTCAAGATGGAACCGGCGACACTGCAAAACAGATGGCAATGAGCACAGTCGCATGCGACGAGGAAACGCAAGGAGAGACTCACGTAAGGTAGGTCTTGTCGACGATGGAGGCGGCGGCACCGAGATAGGCAGAGACGCCGACACTTTCGAGGACGGCTGACAATGCGATGAATGAAGCGGGGTCCGTGTAAGGGAAGCTGTATTCACAGGGTTGAACAGCAGCGCTGCCCAAAGCGCCGGAAAGCAGGGCGACGTGGGAAGCCTCGTGCTCGCAGATTTGAGCGAACCTACGAGTGATGGATCAGACCTTTTCAAGAGTCAAGATCGTGGGGAAGCTTACCTGTTTCGAACCCAAGCGGGGAACCCAGCGGATTCGAAAGCGGCGGCATCCATCTTGTTCAACGCCTGAGAGTAAAAGGCGTTCTCCAGGTGTTCGAGAGTCACTGCATCCCATGAGCCAGGTTAGCAAGATTCAACAGCAGTCTGAAAGAACAGAGGAACTTACAAGCATAGTTCAAGATGGTGACATCGTCGATTGCGGAGTTCTGCTTCTTCTCGATGGGCGAGGCGAGGGCGCCGACAGCTGCAACCAAGGCCATGAAGGTGGAAGTAGAGAATCGCATGTCATGTAGTTGGGTTGTGCTGTGTTGGTTGGGTAAGGGTGTAAGTAGGTCGGGGCCGTGCGATTATAAGTTGCCAATGTTGTCGGATTGAAGGATGAACAGGGCGAAGAGAACTGCTGCATATATGTATATAATATGTATATCGACAATGATGGAGGACACGGTTCAACAGGACAGGACAGGACAGCGGGGCCTGCAAGGCACATGTCAGCGGTCATCAACACACAAACAACAAACATTGACCAACACTGCCCAAAGTAGCTGTCGTACGATTATCCAAGATCCCCTTGCGCAAGGCGCTTACCGTTTGCGTACATCAGATATCACCTGTTTCAACTTTCAAATCCCGTTTCCGCTATTTCGATAAAACTAGAACACGGAAGATGATACAGTTATCGCACGGAAGTTGCTCTGTGCACCACACGTTGGGCGGAACAAATCAGTCATCGGTGTTGTCTCGATTCGGACAGATTTGCCTTCGCTCGTCTTTGTCTCAGGACGTATTCGAAGCCGGCATGCACACATGACATGATACATCTTCTTGAGGGGGCAATTTGATGCTCGCCCATTGTTCTATACACCCCGTCATCTTCTGTTGAGACGAATTCGGATATAAATCCGGATAGTAGTACTATGTGACTCAAGGCCATAGCTCTGTACAGTGACCTATATTTGATTCCGCTCGGAGTAAACCAATACCCTAAGTGGAGCCCTCTCGCAACTGCGATATGCCGATATTTAGGGCCCGTTTACTTTTTCTCATTTCCGGGTGAGCAGCATGTATGAGGCGCGAGAATGGACTGACATTCAAATCACGAGTGGTCTTTGTTAGCGCGTCTTTTTGCAAGCGACAATGGATAGCGGCAGCAGCTCCTACAAACAGACAAAGCAACGTTACAAAACAGTTTCGCAACTTGTGCATATCATTTAATGGACAACTGTGTACCAGTCCATTTGGTTCTTCAACGGACACCTGTCTTACCGCCATCTAGACCAAAAGGATTAGCTTTGACTCCTCGACCGCGATGCTAAACAACTCCATTGGCAAGTTCGCTCTGCACAAAGCACGAGTCATTGTTCACCGCTTACACACTCGGTCCCGTGACAGACCACCATCTTGATCTTCTACTATTTCCATTGACAGTTGTTTGCTTCAAGAACGCCCTCGCTTCCTGTCTATTTCCGGTGTGGGTTTCGTGATGATTATGCTGGGTCGTTTCGCAATTGAGAAAGGGGAGGGTATTGCATTTTTTTTTTCTGGTAAGACGAAGACGAAAAGCTGCATCGCTTTCGCTGTCCGCCAATTATTTAGTAACGATAGTCACTGGCATTGTCCATGCCATGTGTTCTTTCCGCGCCACGTAGTCTAGATCAAGCTTTACAAGGGAATTACTGTCAGCACTCAGCAGCATGATTGCCCTACATCATTCTCGCGTTCATGCAGACTCTAGATTGTGAATAGCGCATGTCGCTCCTCGCGGATCTCTGCCTCTTTATCGAATCAATGTGCCGTTTCCAACGAACCTTGGAACACTTATGGGAAACGCACCGACTACGTTGTTTACAATAATGCTATTGGAAAGATAGGAAGGCGATGTTCCCGCCTATCGTCCGTATGCTCTGTGACCAATTTCGAGGCGCGCAGGACCAGCTCATTCCTTTTGCGTGGTAACGTCACTAAAAGACAAGACGATCGATCAATCATTGTAATCATACTATCGTATCACTACCTTCTTAGTTTGCACCATTGCAACCCATCAGATTCCATTACTAGCTCTCACCATTAAAGCGTCACCCAATCTGGCAGCTTTCGGTATCCTCACAATGTCCGACAACGCTGTGCTTGCATCGCTGGTAGACGAATTTGCCGTACAAGTGGATGAAATTCTACTGCAGAGCAGGAAGTTCACGGCCCATGATGCTGTCCGTGATCCTTTACTCGATCCTGCGGAACTCGCTCGAGTTTACGGACCATGCAAACGTCAGTTGTCTACCTCGTGTCGGTCTTGCATTACGGCCGTCACATGGAGCAGATCACCAACGTCGAGACCCAATTGTTGGCAATAGAGGCAGGGTTTTCAGCCTGCTGGAGATGTAGGGCCACGTCTGTTGACGTCACTCCCGATGATATACCTGAACACGAGCTCAGAAAACTTTTGCAATTGGAATATACCGACATAGAGGATGGGAGGGTCTTTGGATGCAGTGCTAAGACGGTATATAGGCGTCGACTACGCTTGGGGATATATAGAAGAGCTCGGCAGCGGTCAGCAACCGATGAGGCTTTAGCGCCTGTGAGTACCGCATGAGCGAATCAAGAACACGTCTAAGCCGATCTAATCTTAGGGCAGCATATCAGACTCTGGTGGCAGACATCGGACCAAGCCCGGGTCGGTGCAGGGTTAACATACGGATGGCTCAAGTTACAATCCATCCCTTGTACACAGGATCAAGTCCGCCGCGTGACACGAGACCTGCAGCCTGCGGCCGTTGCCGCAAGAACCATGAAGACCGTCGCTCGTAGGGTGTACCATGTTCCGTTTCCCACTCACATATAGCATATCGAGAAATATCACAAGCTCGTCCGCTGGTCCGATGGAAAATGGTCATTTATGGGGGAATCGATGGCTTTAGTCGCCTGATTACATACATCGGTGCCAGCGATAACATCCGTGCGTACGCCGTGTCAGCCTATTCTCTGATGCTGTCGAGCAATGTGCACGAGCGGATCACGGAGGAGAGAATGTCAAGGTGGCGACACAGATGGAGTTTCGACATGGTGAGCACACAGTCCACGCTATCAGGAAGTTGATCATCCTGAGCTTAGCTATACCGCTCCCCTTATAGGTCAAGAATGTTTTGAAGGCGGGCACGTTAACACACGATCAGCGAATCGAAAGGCTTTGGAGAGACGTCCGCCAGTTCGTCGTCAACGAGTCTGCGGATGACTTCTACCTGTTGGAAGAAGCCAAAGTACTGGATCCCAATAGCGCAATCCATTTGTTCTGTTTACTCCGTGCTTACCTGAAGCTTCTATATGACGCTCTCGATGCCTGGGTACAGTCCTGGAGCTAGCACAACATGTCATCTCGAGGGGCAAAGGGATTTAGTCCGATCAAGCGATGATTTAGGTAAGTAGTCAGCCTACATGTCCATGATCTTACATCTATGGGCTAAATCGATGGCTTCACCTAGGAACCCTTGAGGCTGAGAAGAATGGCTGGATGTTCGACAGAAATTACGATGGATCACACAACGGAGGGTAGTGATAGGATTTGGCCGACTTCGCGTAGGGAGCGATATTGTCTGTGCGGGGCCATTCGCGGAAGATGAGTGACTGTCATCATGGCATGCAGGGGAAGTATAATGATGTGTTCAAGGTGCGGCGTAGGCTGTGGAGTCTGTCGAATGCGGCTGGCTGCCGTAAAACTGACGTTATTGGTTCCTGCTGGTTAGGTGTCGGTCGATGTGAAAGAGGCTAAAGTACGGCTTGCAACGGAGGTCTGCACCATCCACGGGAGGAAAGAAGGTATGAACGTATACTCTTGACATCGGTGCGAGCGTAAAGAACCTGGCGGAAAGACGGGCGGATGGAACCTTGGATGTGCAGGTCCGCGGTTGACGCGACGCTGTCGGACAACCAGTGGCGA
Organism: Naganishia friedmannii; assembly: GCA_030039255.1. Taxonomy (NCBI): domain Eukaryota; kingdom Fungi; phylum Basidiomycota; class Tremellomycetes; order Filobasidiales; family Filobasidiaceae; genus Naganishia; species Naganishia friedmannii. Next base: position 7,232 of record JASBWT010000009.1, on the reverse strand, counting down.
AGAGCGTTGTGATAGCATGGTACAAGCCAAGGAGAAGCCCGCTAGAAGGCAGTAAATCAGGTCGTATCAGATGGAGAGGTAGCTGTTTGATCCCCGGTTTGGAAGTGCAGATTTGACGAATGGGCAGTGAAGTGTTTGCGAGGGCTTGTGGTTTGACATCCGTTGCCCAGGGTAACGGTGATGAAAGAAGATTAATAGGCTTGGTCGAAACAGCGCTCTAGCAGGCGCTCGTCGCTCAAGTACATGTGTTCGCGTGGGTAGGCACAAAGGCCAACTACTGACTCTTCTTGTGCAATAACCATATAGCTGTTCAGCAAACATGCGCTTTTTCCCCGAGTTATTGTTATGGTATAACGAAATGCCACCTGCTTCGCTCGCAGTATAGAACTGCATCGTTGTCGCGTCTCCCGGCTCGAAACACCTCAGCCATGCTTGACCGTGAGATCTGGACTGGGTCCTCGACCACGGTTTAGTATACCTATCTACTTGATGTCTGAAGGACGACGTATAAATGTATGCGTATAGCGATGGGGTACTTCATTTTGATCGCTAAATCGTAAAGCCGTTATCCGAATGGACATGAGGTTTCCTGTCAATGAGGATTAATGCTCCAAGGCGGAGTGTAGCAGATGAAACCATTGACGGATCAGATCGTGAAAGTAGATAGACGGCTCCGTCGGCATATGTTTGTAATCCGTCAATAAGAATGAACAACACAACGCGCAAGGTCCGGGATACGCGACATAGTTCGCAACCTCGGCAAACTTCTACAGTGAAGTGCGTTCCTTTCCGAACCGTAAGGCTACCGCTAGGCCAGATGTAGAGGTAATGCACTCTCACCATCCATCGCTTCTTTCGCCTCAACCGTCCTCTTATGAATGCGACCGACAGCTCGCTGAGTGACATGGTGAATCGCCACCGGTACTTGGTCGCATTGCTGCTCTTGCCTCACCCCTATCTGGAACGCCCGAGGTCCTACCTTGAACAACGCATTTGATATGTAAGAAGAGCAGACAGGCAGGAGAGACGAAATAACTGCGAAGCGCCAATGATCTTCGAATCTTGTAGTGCAGCTATCGCAGCCGCGTGCTTGATCAGACTAGAGACAAGACAAGAGACCAGATGCAACGCTTACAATGTCCCGTACTTTCCTGACGTCCACTCGAGTATTTGTTGTTGCATTACATTCGCTCGTTGCGTCACTACTGTCATGCTACGCCAGGCTACACCAGTGTATCACAGACATTGGGGAAGATGTGTCTGTTGTTTACTAGTAGTCTGCTATGATAATGCGTGTTGTACACTCAGATTCATCCATCCACCTCTCACATGTGTCAACCTTTGGTTGATGGATGATCTTGCTGTATAATCTTCTGTCCTATTCCACTGTCTATCTGTCCCTGTTTGAGTACACGTCCCTGCCTGTTGACCACGTGCAGCTCAAAGAGCGTTGCATAGATAGCTTTGGGAGTGACAACGCCAGTTAGTCGCATTCTGCAAGTATTGTGCTTCCAAGGTCCGAAACTGGTTTGACTGGTTGCTGCACATCAATACCAGACGACTCAAAGAATCAATCCTTGTGAGCGGGAGTGACCGTGTGAATCCCTCGAGTTATCCGTGAAGGTGCATTGTCAACCCGTGTGAAGGGTCAGTCGATACTGGTTGCTCTTTCTTCGGTCTCACATCTGCTCGGTGTCTTAGTCTTCACACAATGTGGTCCTGCCTTTCATAAAATTGGCTACTGCATACGCGAGTATCTACTCTCTCGTTACAAACAGCAAAATCCACCTAGTGTCGCCGTACATGCAGAACCGCCATCCTCCTTCCGCAGTGATTCGAAACCTGAACCGCTGCCATGTATGTCCCTGCTCAAGTCAGCTGTCCTTCCACACATGGTCAACCACATCACAAAACGACGAGGTCCCTCCAACTATCTCGCCTTGCAAAGCACCAAACCTAGCCATCGTAACGTATCTTTACTACACTCTGACGATCTTAAAAGGTCCAAAACCCCGATGGCGAAGTGAACAGACACGCACACGTTTTACGGTGTAGATTGCAGGATAGCTACAGAGCAAAAGCATATGCGATGCCTTCAGTTTACATTAAATCCGTGCGAGCGTGTAACAACATCACTGACCAGAGTCACAGCCTTGATGTTAGCTAGCTTTGGCATCGCACCCTTATGCCCCTACAAACCGACAGTTGTGCAGGTAGTCTGATTCAAATTGCCGCAAGCTTTATAGATGAGGGACGAGCACAAGAATCAGGAACTACACATCTGGAACGACGGCGTGATTTGATGAGGGCTTGGACAAGATTATAACGTACGGAGATGAAGAGCCGGCAAAACGTGCGACAGCACCAGGACGCCACGAGAGAATGCACGGAGGTGCAGCATGATGTGGCGAACAGCTTCGAAGTAGAGTGATCTGTCGCGAATGGAAATAGAGTCATCCTGAATGACATACTCGCGTTGCTGGCTGGGCTGGCAGGACTCACAGGAACCATAAAAACTAAGCACTCTTCGCAACCACTTCCGCCATCTTCGCTTGCCCCAAATGGCGTTGCATAAACGCCAACTTTCAGAAGCCAAAGCCAAGACAAATCTGTCACCAAGCAAGGTAACAATAAGTGATTACGGAACTGACGGACGTGCGGAGTGTGCCGCTCACCAGGTTGACGTTTCGCTTCTCGAGAAGACACGGTGTCCACAGCGACCTTCCCATGCACCGACCCCTCCGCGCCGATCCCGCGCACACATCCTTAGCCCTATCCTATCTCATACATCGCGGCGAAGTTCAATCCATGGCGGCAAGGCGGATAGGGAGGCTCGCGACATGAAAACGAATTGTTTGCTGTTTGCGCCCGCGTATTTGATGTTGCTGTACGATATCAGCGATCAGTAAGCTTCCAGCAGATTCCAATGGGTATTTCCCAGGCTAGGATAGATTCTGGCAGACTCACAGGTGTCGTTGTTGATGAGCAGGCCAACACACGAAACAGGATATCCCGATATTGACGTTGATAACGCTTCAGTTGCAAGAGTCTCGCCCGCGAAATTCGGGCGCACCTTCCGAGCCAGCTACAAAACGGCACGTTTGGTCTTTCACTATTCCATTGCTATCTACACCTTGTCCGTTCTCATTCAACTATTAGCAGCGCATTCCACCTCACATTCCCATCGCCCTCGCCCTGCAAACACCAACCGTCGCCGCCTTCGCCATATTCGGTGCAGCGCGTCTTCCGGTGGGCCCGTGTTCCCGACTCCGTCATCGTTCGCGCGGACCTGAAGCTGGTGGATTGAGGGCGGAGAAGACAGAGGGAAGGGAAAGGTTTTGATGGGGATATGAGTAATCAAAAGGTCAGCTTGGTTGGTTTCGGTCTGGTGTGGTATTGATGATGATGCTGATGTGGCTGGTCTGTGATCTAGTTCCGAATGATAAACGTGTGCATCTTGGTGCGTTCAAGTATGTGCTGCATGCCGTGATGAAGTTGTTGGAAAACATTCCGTGTCCTTAAGAGGTAAGTCAGACAAGCATATTGCGCGTTTTGATTATTGCTAACCGCTCGCAATTGCTTGCAGCAAGTACGAGAAGTCAAAGTCTTGTACCACATCTCCGGTGCCATTACATTCGTCAACGAAGTTCCTCGTGTCGCCAACCCATCTACCATGCCCAATGGGCATCCATGTGGTTGCCCAAGCGACGAGAAAAACGTCATCGTCGTCATTTCAAGCGAATGCCTTTTCCGCCATTCGACGATGAAGAGCCACCGATGAATTACGGGGACAACGTGTTGGATGTGGAGTCGCTCGAGGCGATTCAGTTGGAGTTGGATAAGGAGGGGAGGAGGAGCGGCGATCTCGGATTGGTTTTATGATCCGAAACCGTCGCTTGATACGCCGCATATCAATGGATCAACGTACAAGACGTACCATTTGACGTTGCCCCAGTTGGCCAACTCGTACCGAATCGGTCGACAACTCCTCAGTGATTACTCGGACAACAACGCGTTCGTTCTACTTGTTTGACAAAAAATCATCCTTTACCGCCAAAGCACTCAACGATGCCCTTCCGGGAGGCCCGAAATTCGAACCCCTGTACCGCGACATGGACAACTTTGACGAGGACTGGAACGAATTCAACGATATCAACAAGGTCATTATCCGTGGCTCGATTCGATCAGAGTACAAGATTGCGTTCCCGCACCTGTACAAGTCGTTGCCGCGAAGCGTTCATATCAGTGTCTACCACGAACCGAAGAATGTGTATATCAAGACGGACGATCCGCATCTTCCTGCATTCTACTTTGATCCGTTGATCAACCCGATCTCGCAGCGACAGGTGATCCAGGCTCATGCCGAGTTGGTTTCACGGTTACGAAACAGCCCGTTGAATCACACTTTGATTTGGAATTGCGAGCGGCCGTTATGAGCGATATTCTCGACATGATGCCCGAATCCATCCGGCAGAACAAGGCGAAATCGATCATGCAGCATCTTCCGGAAGCATGGCGATGCTGGAAGGCGAACATCTCGTGGAAGGTCCCCGGTACGCCCGCTGCTGTCGAAAACATTTTGCTCCGATACGTCAAGAGCAAGGCCGATTGGTGGACTTCTGTTGCTCATTACAAGCGAGAACGAATCAGGCGGGAGGTACTACCGTCGACAAGGCCGTTGTTCGGAGGAACTTGGGTCGATTGACTCGACTCTACTTGAAGGCCGAACAAAAGCGACAGAACGGTTACCTCAAGGACGGTCCTTACATCTCGTCTGAAGAGGCTGTCGCCGTCTACACCTCGACGGTACACTGGCTCGAAAGCCGAAAGTTTGCACCTATTCCTTTCCCGCCCTTATCGTACAAGCACGCCACCAAGTTGCTTGTCCTCGCACTCGAAAAGTGGAAGGAAGCCTTACAGTGTCAAGGGTCGGCTGAACCAATCTCAACGAGAAGAGATGGCGCTCATTGAACAGGCCTACGACAATCCTCACGATTGTCTGTCGCAAGTCAAGCGTCTACTATTGACTCAGCGTGCATTCAAGGAAACCGGTATCGAGTTCTTTGACACCTACGACAAGCTCATTCCGCGTTACGACATTGAACCGGTCTAAAAGATTACCGATGCGTACTTGGATCAGTTCTTGTGGTACGAAGCCGACAAGCGACACTTGTTCCCCGCATGGATCAAGCCGTCCGACTCGGAACCTCCACCCTTGTTGGTCTACAAGTGGTGTCAGGGTATCAACAACTTGACGGATGTTTGGGAGACGAGTGAGGGAGAATGCAACGTCATGATGGAGACGGTCTTGTCCAAGGTCTACGAAAGGATCGACATGACGCTGCTCAACAAGTTGCTCCGGTTGATTCTGGACCACAACTTGGCGGATTACATCACGGTCAAGAACAACACGACCTTGACCTACAAGGATATGTCGCACGTCAACGCGTACGGTATGATGCGAGGATTGCAGTTTGCCAGTTTCGTCTTCCAGTACTACGGTTTGGTACTCGACTTGCTCATCCTTGGTCTCCAACGAGCTAGAGAAATGGCAGGACCACCTCAGACGCCGAACACTTTCTTGCAGTTCCGGAACACTTCTTCTGAAACTCGACACCCTATCCGACTGTACTCGCGATATGCCGACCGAATCCACCTCTTCTTCCGCTTCACCGCCGAAGAATCTCGAGATTTCATCCAGAGATACCTCAGTGTCCAGCCGGATCCCAACAATCAGAACGTCATTGGTTACAATAACAAGCGATGCTGGCCTCGAGATTGCCGAATGAGGCTTATCAAACACGATATCAACTTGGGTCGAGCCGTATTCTGGAACGTCAGGAACAGTTTGCCCAGGTCGTTGACTACCATCGAATGAGACGAGAGCTTCGTATCGGTCTACTCGAAGGACAATCCTCAGCTGTTGTTCTCCATGTGCGGTTTCCAAGTTCGAATCTTGCCTCGAATCAGGACGATGAACGGAGAAGTCTACTCGATGAAGGACAGTATATGGGACTTGTCACAGGAAAGCACAAAGGAGCGTACAGCTCAGGACTACTTGCGGGTGTCCGATTACGGTATTCAAGAGTTCAACAACCGACTCCGACAAATCTTGATGTCTTCCGGTTCAACAACTTTCTCCAAGATTGTCAACACGTGGAACACTGCAATCATCGGTCTTCGTACCTACTACCGAGAAGCCATCATTCACACGAATGAACTTCTCGACTGTATCGTCAAGGCAGAAAGCAAGGTTCAGACGCGAGTCAAGATCGGTCCTAACTCCAAGATGCCCAGTCGTTTCCCGCCGGTGGTATTCTATTCTCCTAAAGAATTGGGAGGTCTTGGTATGTTGTCTATGTCGCACATCATGATTCCTCAAAGCGATCTTCGATGGTCCAAGCAAACGGATGCTGGAGGTATCACCCATTTCCGAGCCGGTATGACACACGAAGCCAACAACCTCATTCCCAATCTTTACCGATACATCATTCCTTGGGAGTCTGTGTTATTGGATTCCGCTCGTGTTTAGGCTAAATACGCCCACAAGCGAAAGGAGGCCGCGGTTCAGTCTCGACGATTGACACCAGAAGATTTGGAGAACAGTTGGGATCGAGGTATCCCTCGTATCAACACCTTGTTCAAAAGGACCGAGCAACATTGGCCTTCGACAAGGGATGGCGAGTGCGAACTCTGTTCAAACAGTACCAGATCTTGAAGCACAATCCCTTCATCTGGACCAATCAGCGTCATGATGGTAAACTTTGGATGATGAACATCTACCGAGTCGACGTCATCGCTTCGCTTGGAGGTGTCGAGGGTATCCTCGAGCATACTCTGTTTGCCGGAACCGCTTTCCCAAATTGGGAGGGTCTTTTCTGGGAGAAAGCTAGTGGTTTCGAAGAGTCGATGAAGTGTAAGAAGTTAACCAACGCCCAGCGATCTGGTTTGAACCAAATTCCTAACCGAAGGTGAGCTACATGAACTGGATCATCCTGTATGCTTTGCTAATAACGTTGCTTCCAGGTTCACTCTGTGGTGGTCACCTACGATTAATCGAGCAAACGTCTACGTTGGTTTCCAGGTTCAATTGGATTTGACTGGGTGAATAGCGCGTCTCACGAGCTAAGATGCTGTACTGATCGGTCGTCTTCTTTAGTATCTTCATGCACGGTAAATTGCCAACTTTGAAGAGCTCGTACATTCAAATCTTCCGAGCTCATTTGTGGCAA